>JARWLC010000004.1:2202500-2802500 GCA_033318265.1 Phyllotis vaccarum
GTATTTAATTTAGAAAGAAAAAATTTTCCCCCTGAGTTTAATCATAATTGCAGGTTAATTAAGCTTAAATGAAGCAGAAGTAATCTGTCTTTGTGTTATATGAGCCCAGTGCTTTTTGATAACTTTGTTGCGTTTCACATTTGGGTGTCCTTTAATTTTTTTTCTTTATGCTGTACAAATGGAAGTCAGTCTACATATGTAGAGTTAGGGTTGAGATTGTGAGATTGCCTTTTTTCTTCTGATTACAAATGTGGGTGGGAAATTCACATTTTTTTTTTCTTGCCTAATCTTCGAAATATCATTCCAGAAGGTCTGAATTAACAAGTCTTTAAATCTGAATTTACATAAAGCAGCTACTAAAAAAATCTAAAGATTAAAATATTTTTCAAAAATTGACTTGGTAAAATACTAATGATACTTGCTTTTGTAATAAGAAATTTATGAGGACCTGCTTTCTCATTACATAGATTGTAAGTCTTGGTGCCAGAGTCTTCTGACCTGGAGTTAAGAAATAGCAGGAGCTAGTTTGTCATTATTGAAGGTGAATATTACAACACTTTGCCAGTCATCCACGTTATTACGCAGCTACGAGATCGACTTAAGAGTTATTTCCCCTTTATCTCTTATGAGCTCATTTTTCATATTAAATCCCCAAGTTATGTCTAGGCTGATCAAAAGCTACCAAAGTGTCACTTTTTATTTATAGGAGCTTCTTTGTTTACTTGATTATATGTCTCTTGGCATGGAAATAGCATTGTAAGAAACAGATCCTTTAGGGGCAGAGGGTCAGCTCAGCTGGTAACATGCTTCCTGGGCAAGCATAAGGACCCACGTTTGATTCTCCAGCTCTACACAAAAAGCCAGGTGTGGTGGTGTGTGCTTGTAACCTCAGCACTGAGGAAGCAGAGACAAGCTGATCCCCTGCGTTTGCTAGCCAGAGAACTTAGCTGAATCAGCAAGTCCTAGGCCAGTGGGAGACCCTGCTTTATGAAAATAAGGTGGTAACTTTTGAGGAATGAATCCCAAGGTTGACCTGTGACTTACACACACACAACACACACACACACACACAGACTTTTAAAATATTATGTATTTTTTTTCTGTTCATATGTAACAGCTGAGAAGATTTGTACTGTGTGTGTTTTTGTTTCTACATACATATATTACATGAGATTTAATCAAAGGCAGCTTCTGAGGAACTTTTAGTCATGGCCAAAGGTCTAGTTGTAGGAAGAATTGAAACACTGAAACATTCCTGTCATGGGGCAGTGTGTGGGCTTCTGGAACAGTTGACTAATCCTTGATGCTGAACCTCTTTCATTCCCAGTTTCTCACATGGTTATAGAGGAAGTGAATTTCATGCAGAACCATCTCGAGATAGAGAAGACCTGTCGAGAGAGTGCCGAAGCCTTGGCCACGAAGGTGAGCCTGCTTACGCCAGGGGGTTGGGCCTGGGCTTCTGCATTCCGACTCCTTGTCTTCTAAGTGGAAGGGGCTCGTGCCTGCTTTGTTGTGATTCTCTGCCCAGTTGTCTGCTCTGAGAGGGAGGTGCAAGATCCCAAACCCTGGAGTAAGAGTCTGTAAGCTTCTGCCTGCATAGAAAGCCCATTTGTGATTATACAAACAGACTGTGTGTGTGTGTGTGTGTGTGTGTGTGTGTGTGTGTTTATGTGTGTGGTATGTGTGTGAGAGAGAATGTGTGTGTGTATGTGTGTGCATGTGTGTGTATGAGAGAATGTGTGTGACTGTATGTAGGTATGCATGTGTGTATATGTATGTGTGTATGTGTGTTTGTGTGTGAGTGTGTGAATGTGTTGTGTATGTGTATATGTGTGTGTATGTATGTGTATGTGAGTGTGTGGATGTGTGCATGTATGTGTGTGTATGTGTGTATGTATGTGTGTATATGTTTGTATATATATATGTATGTGTGTATATGTGTTTGTACGTATGTGTGTGCATGTGTATGTATATGTATGTGTATTGTTGTGTGTATGTATATGTATGTGTGTGTATATGTATGTGTATTGTGTGTGTATGTATGTGTGTGTATGTGTGCATATGTGTGTATATATGTATGTGTGTGTATGTGTGTGCATGTGTGTGTATGTGTATGTATGTATGTGTGTGTATGTGTGTGTTTGTGTGTGAGTGTGTGTATGTGTGTGTATATGTATGTGTGTATGTACATGTATGTATATGTGTGTGTATGTATGTGTATGTATGTATGTGTGTGTGTGTGTGTTTTCTCAGCATTTGTGTTTGTGCCCAGTTGACCCGGGAGAAGCAGTCTTTGGGATAGACTGATAGACTAGACTTTCCCACTCTCTAGGCGTGTGGTTATTCTACTGCTGAGACGGATGCGGTGTTGCACACAGCACTGAGAGTTTACTGCTGGCGTCTGATGAGAGAGTGAGCCTTACATTTCAGGTGGTTATTTGAGAAAGCGGAGGGAGGGCGTGTGGAAGGTGACCTCCATCGAGCCACTGATTGCCTCTAGCTGATGGTTTTACCAAGTGTGTAATTTTCTATATTCTGTCTCATCAGAATTACATTATTATTAAAGAATGTTTTTATCTCCATCTTATGTATTTTGGGTAAAAAGCGTCTATCAGAAAATGGATTACAGCAATTTCCAACCAGATTTCATTAGTTATGCCGATGTGTGCTCCACTACCCCTGTACCACTCACCTTCAAAGTTTTTTGGATGTGACTGAAGTCCTACTATCAATAAATAGATAAATAAATAAATGTATTTAATTTGTATGCATTAGCAATGTGCTTGCTAAGTTGTTTGCGTAATGACACTGTGCTAGAATTCATAAGATACCAAATCAGAAGTTAACTTAATATGAATTTACCTGTGTAACTTCTTTCCTGTTACTTGTCTAATGCATGCGCAGTGTTGGGTCACCGATAGAGTGGGCATGCTTACGTTGCTTTCACTCTCGTGCACATGCTAGCTTTTAAGTCCGTGATACTGGCTGCTCTTTTCATTCCCTTTATTTCTGGGATGAGCAGAGAAACAATGTATTTGCACCAGAGTTGTTTCTCTGAATCCTCTGTGTCCAGGGGAGTCTGTATGTTATATACATTCAGATGAATACACGCCTGACTCTTAACACGGGCAGGCAGAGTTTTATAGAAATAGCTTCATGTCAGCACATACATACGTGTCTTTGTTTCTAGTTACATCCTTTGGAATATATGTGACTCTGAACAGGCTAGTTCTGCTCTCTGGTCCTCTCTAGGTGGCAAGGTGGAAAGTGGTTATGGCAGAGAATGTGTGGGTGACTGACTCTTCTTCATGATACTCTGCAGTTGCTGGTCTAAACATAGCCGTCTTTAAACCTTATTTCCTCTTTTGTATTTTTTTGTGTGTGTATGTACGTGATGATGGTGTGTGTTTATGTTTATACATGTATGTGTGTATATGTGTATGTGCGTGTGCATGCAAGTATATATGTACATGTGTCTGTAGCCCAGGGTGCAACCTTAACTTTTGGCGTTTTTCTCTATCACTTTCGACCTAGAATTTAGAAGCAGATCTCTCACAGAACCTGGAGCATGCTGTTTCAGCGAGACTGGCTGGCTGGCAAGTCCCTGAGACATGTCTGTTTCTACCAGTCATAGTCATGTTCCAGGTGCTGAGAATCAAAGCTTAACTCTCTATGCCTTTACTGCAAGCATTTATCAGTCTTCTGTTCATCTTCTCAGTGTGCGTTTCTTGTTCTAACAACTGACTTTGGTGAAAGAATGTGTCCCTTTGAGCTACAATTGTCAGGGTTTTCTTAAGAATTCCATAATATGTTGCAAAGCTGTGGGATGATGGGTGGTTTATTTCTGTTCATCCCCTCACTGTGCTCCTGACCCCCTAAGTAAGCCTACTCTTATAACTGGCCCCTTAGCACACGACATTTGTCTCCTGATCTATAAGTCTTTTGTAAAAATTGACATACAGTTTGTTTTCAAGAATTTCTGATGAACTCTTGGGCCTTGAAAAAAAAAAAGTCTAAAAATGGAGTTTGTTAGCCGGAAGTTTTTCTGTCCCATCTGGATCCCTTGGCCTGGACAAAGCTCTCCACCCAAGGTCTTGAAGCTGCTTATGAAATACTCAGAGTCTTATATTAATTACAAACTGTTTGGTCTATGGCTCAGGCTCATTACCAAGTAGCTCTTGTAACTTAACTCATTTCTATTAATTTATTGTATTGCCACATGTTCTGCGACTTTGCCCGTGTTCCAGTACATCTTGCTTTCTGGGCAGCAGCCTGCAGCTTCTCTCCCTGACTTCATCTTTATCTCTGCTTGGATTTCCCATCTGCCTCTAAGCTGCCTTGCCATAGACCAAAACAGCTTCTTTATTAACAAATGGGAATAAAGCATATTCTCAGCGTACAGAAAGACATCTCACATCAGGAGTTAAGGGGACTGGAGAAATGGCTCAGTGGTTAAGAGTGTGGACCTGAGTGTCTTCCAGAGGACCTGAGTTCACGTTAGGCAGCTCATGTAGAACCCCAGCTGCAGGCGCTCACAAGCCCTCTTCTGGCCTTTACGGGAACATGTGCTGTGATGCATATACTAGCCCAGCTACATACACACAAAATTAAAAAATTAAAAAGAGATATTTTTGTTGTTGTTGTTGCTTTTGGTTTGTTTAATTCTTCTTTCTCCAGACAGGGTGTCTCTGTGTAGTCCTGGCTGTTCTGGAGCTCACTCTGTAGACCAGGCTGGCCTCAGACTCAGAGATCCACCTGCCTCTGCCTTCCAAGTGCTGAGATTAAAGATGTGTGCAACCACCATCTGGCCAAATGGAACATTCTTATGGTACAATTTGACCTCATCATTTTCTTATAAGTGTGACTCTTCTGTTTGGCTAAGACACAGACTAAGTTGTTAGCTGACCTTGTATTTGAAGACATATGATCTGAGGCTATTTACTCCTTTCCTCGTTGTGCCAATGTCCCGTGTAACCGCTGTGTAAATCTGCATATAGCAATGAGTTCAGCTGGTGTAGGGTGAAGGCAGGTTTACTTTTTTGCTTTGGGATTTAGAGAAATTTCAGATGAGTAGCACAGGATTACCTCTATACCAGACCCCCCTCCAAAAAAAATGAAGACATTTCTTCCCTAAAATGCATGAGTTTGGACTCCCCAAAATGTCTACATATAATGCACTGAGACTTCATTTGTTGAAATCTTGCATTTTTCTTTTAAAGGATGAGAATGGTCTGGGGCTCCTTCCTTTCTCTAGATCTTCCTGCCTCTCTCTGTGAGTCATTTGCTTTAGGATTTGCTGCAGGATCCTACTCTCTGTTCTTTAGTGGAGGGTGGTCACCACCTCCTCATGGTCAGACACACAGAAACTTTTTCCAGCACCCACATTTCTAGAGGAAAGATCTGATTGACTAACTATGGGTCATGTGCACAGATTCTGGCCGATTAGCTGTGGCTGACGGCATTGTCTTTCCACAGAAGCCAGGAGAACAGAAAAGAAGGGGATCTGGCGGGGAAAAGACCTGTATTTGATATTCTCAGCATAGCATCAAATAGAAAATTTACTTGAAAAAAAGCAATTTTTATTGACTATTAGTGGCGAGAAATGCTGGTATTTATCTACATTCCTTTCTTCCTCATTTGTGTGTCTGTGTTGTTCTATTAATGTGGACTCATGCTATAGCCTTGACAAGCTTTGGGAACTGGTGTCCCGTGCGCCCCCCCCTCCCCACGCACCATGAGTTCTGCGGATGAACAATAAAGGCCAGAAGAGGATATTCGAACCCCTGGGGTTCAGGGCCTCAGCTTTAAGCACTTTCACCCACTAAGCTCTCTCAATTGCCCCTGAATTCCTTGTATTTCTTTTTTTAATTTAATCTTATGTTCGTTGGTGTTTTGCCTGCATTCATGTCTGTGTGAGGATGTCAGATCCCCTGGAACTGAGTTGCAGACAGTTGTGAGCTGCCATGTGGGTGCTGGGAACTGAATCCTAGTCTTCTGGAAAAGCAGCCAGTGCTCTTAACCCACAACCCATCCCTCCAGTACCCCTTGTGTTTCTTAATGTTTATAACCAGCATTTCACTAGCTGCTTCTGTAATGCAGGAGTGAGGCATCACTTAAAGTAATAAACTTAATATTAAAACTTAATATTAAATAAACTTAATATTAAAATAATTTGTTTATTGACTGAATTTACCTGCCACATCCCATTGTGAATGTTAATATGTAAGATAAAAAATACATTTAATTCATTTATTTAAAAAAAAATCTAAGACACTCATTTGACTGTTGATAAAATAATAACTTTTTTCCTATTTTATTTTTAGCTAAATAAGGAAAATAAAACACTGAAAAGAATCAGCATGTTATACATGGCCAAACTGGGACCAGATGTAATAACGGAGGAGATAAACATCGACGATGATGATGATGCGGTCACTGACACGGATGGTGCAGTAGAGACTTGTGTGTCAGTTCAGTGTCAGAAGCAAATGAAAGGTGGGATTCTGCTCCTGTGACTGAGTATGATTCTGCCAGAACTGGGCTTCACACTTCAGAATCGCATGTGGAATTTTGAAAATACCTGGGGTTGGGGAGATGGTTCAGATGGTAAGAACACCTGCTGAGCAAGCATTAAGGACCTGAGCTCAAATTCTCAGAACTCATATCAAAGCCCACATGAGGGTGTTTTATGAGGGTTCTGGCCCAGACTTTTGGACCTAGCCTCAAGGTTTGGATCCACAGAGACACACAGATACTTAAGTTAATTGTACACTGATTGACCTGGAGCCCAGGCAGATAACTTGTTAGCTCTTGCTCTTAATGTAACCCATGACTCTTATCCTGTTCAGCCATGTGGCTCGGTACCTTTTCTCAGAGCAGCATAGTTGTCCTCTGCGTCTTCTGGCTTCTCTCTGGCATTCTGCTCTGTTCTTCTTGTTCTCAGAGTTTTCTTAGTCCGGTAGCCCCACCCATACTTCCTGTCTGCTCTAAGCCAATCAGCATTTTTATTAAGCCAGTAGGCGGGACAATTATTTACAATGTAACAACATAATCTCCTACATGGGTGTACATGCCTGTAATACCAGAAGGGGGGCACAGGAGGATATCTGGGGGGGCACAGGAGGATATCTGGGGGGGCACAGGTGGATATCAAGACCTTGCTAGTTAGCCAGTCTAGTTAGAACGCCAGCAAGCTCCAGGCTTGACACAAGACCCTGTCTCGAGAAGACCGGGCACAGAATGGCAGGGCAGGACAATCGAAGTCCTCTTTGGGCCTTTAAACATGAGTGTGTAGGCACATGTGCCCATACATACATGAACACACATACACTGAAAGATTTTTTGAGGGTAATAATGCCTAGGTCCTACCATCAAAATTTCTGACTTAATTAGCCAAGGGAACCAGAGGAAGCTGAGAGTCACTAGAGTCTTCTTTCTTGGTGGGTTGCTTTCATCTTGGAACGAGACACCTTCAAAAGTATGGCCTGACTGGAAATGGAGGTTATCATAACCTTAACAGCTTCAATCATGCTTTATTTTTTTTAAATTTTTTAGATATATTTTATATGTATAAGTGTTTTATCTGTGTGTGTGTGTGTGTGTGTGTGTGTGTGTGTGTGTGTGTGTGTGTGTGTGTGTAGCCAATACCCTGTATTTATTTGGGTCTGTGTTGTAATCATTGGAAGAAGATCTTTTGTTAAGATGTTGGAAAACAGGTCCTTGGTTCAATAACACGTGTCTCTGTGCATGTTCAAAAGTCAGACTTGTTATTTTGTGAGGAGGAAAGGATGCTCCCTGACATCACTGGGCTCCTCAACCGCTTGTATTAAGACAAAACAGAGGATAATAGTTGGGAGAAAGACGGGTGTCAAGGCCTCTGTTCATTATTCTCCCTTCTGAGTCTTGAACAAAAGAGTCTCATGCTCTTCCTTCTGGAATTAGTCAGCTGGTGGAGAAAGTGACTTAGAGTTGACTTCTTCCAACTTATATAAATAACGATGTAATTTTTTTTCTGCCCTTGAGAAGGGTAAGAATTAAAAAGCTATTAAAAACAAAACTGGTAGAGCCGTCCGGCCCAAGCAGAAGCTTAAGAAGCCCATGTCAGTCAGTGGGGTGCTTTTAGACATCACAGGAGTTGCTAATATATTTCATCCCTGTAAGATGTTTTCATTAAATTACAATAATAAATTATGAAGCAAAATGCTCACAGCTCTGGAGAGGAAATTGTTTGTTTACATTTTCAAGTCAAGATTTCTGTTTTCTCAAACCCTGAATCTCCAGGTTAACTATGCAGCTGTCTGTTGTGACCCCTTTATGGGCCAAATGACCCTTTCACAGGGGTGCCTCAGACCATCAGAAAACAGATAATTATGAGTTGTAACAGTAGCAAAACTACAATTATGAAGTAGCAACAAAAATAATTTTATGGCTTGGGGTCGCCACAACACGAGGAACCATCTTAAAGTGTTAGGGAGGTTGAGGACCATTGCTTTACATCATGTGTTCAAGAGCCTGTGGCCATTGTGAGACAGAAGAGTTTGGTACAGTTTGTCTCTGCAGAAAACCTAGAAGTTTTTTTGTTTTGTTTTTTACTTTTAAAATGCCAGATCATGTTGTGGAGTGTGATAGTTTTTGATAGATTGCAAAGAAAGGTCACGTTGATCTCTTGAACAGAGTGAGATTATGGAGCCGACCTGTGTCAGTTGCTGTGTGGCTGGTGTGGGCTTCCATGTGGCATCTCCATTTCCTCTTGGTTTCCTTTTGCTTTAATTCAGTGTCAATTAACTTTAACCACAGACCACATTATCAGTTCTTTTGGCCAGCTCCTGATCTTCTTTTGAAACTAGTATTTATTTCAGGTGCAGCCATAATGGATATCAGTTCAGAGGTTTCCCCAAATAAAAACTAAAGATATAAAGGCTACAGGAGAGCTAGCAAGTGATGCAGATATGTATATACTCAAAGGTATATACATCCGTTACACAGACATGAATATCTATGTCTGCTGCTGCTCTATTCAGAGCAGAAGGAAATGGAATTAGCTGTCCGTCAACAGATGAATAGTTAATGACAATGTGGTACATGAATACAATGGGATTTTATTCAGCTCTAAAGGAAAATGAAATTATTGACTGGTGATATGGCTTTGGGGTAAAGTGCTTGCTGTATGAGTGTGATGGCCTGAGTTTGGATCTCCAAACCCAAGTCAAGATGAACAGAGTAGCACATGTATATAACTCAGCATTCCTACCTACTTCATAAGAGTCAGAGACAGGTGAATCCCCAGAAGCACTTGAGCCGACTAGCCTGGGCTACTCAGAGGTAAACAGCAACCAACCTTGGCTCAACCAAGTTGGAAGGTGTAAACCTACATCCTAATTTCTACATGTGTGTTGGCATGTGTGTACTTGCAGTCATATACATGAACATGCACATATGTGGACATGCAATAATGAAAAGGAAAATGAGCTTGTGGAATTTGTAGGAAAAAGAATGGAACTGGTCATATTGCTTTAAGTAAGGTGACCAAGGCTCAGAAAAGCAAACACCATGTGATCTGTCTAACTTGGCATCCTAGCATCTCATTTTACCTTTTGTGTTTGTAAAAGAATGTGTATAGGTAGATGGCATAAAATTAGAAGCCCGTGAGGGGGAAGGTGAGGTTTTAAGGAGGGTGGGAACCCTGCGAACTAAAGGGAACAAATGGAGAGTGGAGTAGAGATATGAGGGGTGAGGTGGGGGAGAATTAACCAAGACAAAAGGAAGCCTGTTACTTAGCTAATAAAAACCTAAAATAAGATTTATTTTAATTCCCTTCCTTAAAAATTGCAGAACTCCGAGATCAAATTGTGTCTGTCCAAGAAGAAAAGAAGGGGTTAGCCATCGAGCTGGAAAATCTCAAGAGCAAACTAGTCGAGGTGATGGAGGAAGTAAGTATCTTAGGCCTAAGAGGCCAAGCCCTTGGCTTTTAAACTTAGAGCTGGTTTGGCACTGACTGTTACAAAGCTAACTAGCACATGTGTCGACTTTCATTTCAACCCCCTCCCCTTCCATTTCAGTCATTCAGAAAAGGTACAGAGAGCAAGACCATGAACATGCATCACTTCCTAGCTTAGCCAATCACACTGTAAGGCAGCCCTGGTGTGTGTGTGGGGGGCATGTGGTCACCCACTTCATCTGATAGGAGGCAAGTTTGACTCCCGTCTCAGGTCACATAATCTGTTGCCAGGGTTAGGAAAGATGAGCATTGAGTTCAGGGACAGTCAGCTTAGTGGAGGATGGACCACTGCAGTGTGTCCTTCTCAAAGAACAGAAAGGATGGGTGGCTGAGAGGTTCAAGGGGTGATTTAGGAGAACCTTTTCATCGTGAATTGCCCACAAGCATGGGGCTGCTCCATTACCTTTTATTTGTAACGAGGTTTCAAGGATCTGCCTTCACAACCTTGATTTAATTTGTGCCTATGGGTCTCAGATTCTGTAGTGGAGAGTTTCCCAAGTGTCTGATAGTACTGGGGTAGGTCCAAATGTCTTGCTTGGCCCATCAGTGAGGAACCTCACCCAGTCAGCTTTCTTCCTGTATAGTTGTCAGCTCCTTGAGGGTTGGCACACATGAAGGTTGGGCAGCAGTGCCCTCCAGCTTTCCTACCCCAACTGTTCTTGCTTTGTTCTACCTGAACATAGTAATGATGGAGGAAGTGGGGGCAATCTTGGGAGGGATTTCTCTGTTGGGCTTTTATACCACTTACTAATATCAAACAAAGCAAAATAAAATTGAGATTTATATGAAGAGAAAAACCAGTTTGTGAGCTCTCTGGAGGGCTGTTAGACTTCAGGCTGTGTTCAGGGCCAGTACTGTAGTTTTCTTTTTGAGACTAACTATGAGAGTGGAGAAGGGAAGCATTGTTACCATTTGCCCAGTAACTACAGGAGAGGAGAAGGGAACACATTGTTACCATCTGCCCAGCCTCTTAGGAGTGTTGCTGAAGACAATTGGAGTTGTTTTTACCGTTTCAAACAACTAGAAAGAATCAAGCAGAAGACAGTGATTTTGCCCTCATCTGCTCAGCTTATTTCCCTGCCAGCCAATCATAGTCATGGTAAAATGCAGGGACCACCCTGCAGCTGCCTCTTTACTTCATGCCCAGCTTCCTAAGTAGCTGTTTTTCTGAACGTGGTATTTATCATTCCAGTGTGTGTTTTTACCTGCTTAGAGAAGTACAAGGTATTTTGAGTGTTTTTAGAATCTGTAAGTATACCTGTCTTTTAAAATTCAGCACAATGCATTTGACATGTATCCACCTTGGTCTGGGTAGTTTTCACTAAAAACAAACAAACAAAATGGCTATATGGTACTCTTTTCTAGTAATTAGTGTTAAAAGTTTTTCAGAAATTTAAGTTTGGGAGTCAATATCACGGATCTACTTTATTGGACCAAAAGTCATCAAAGTTTAAAGTTATCTTTTTTAAAAAAAATGTTTAATATGTGCTTTCTTTAAACATAAAATTGAAGTTGAAACTAAAACCGGAAGTTGAGTACTTGCTGACCTGATAAATGATAGGTTTTGTGAGTGATCACAACTTGGATTTTTGCATTAAAAATATGAGTGACCTATCCTGCATAGGAAGGGCCCAGTGTCTTTGAACATATAGATGAGCTGTGCTCAGGTGTGGCTTGATGTGAATGAAGTTTCTCAGAGAAGCTTTAATGCTCTTGGTGAAGGAGCTGGTGCCATTGCTACTTAACACTGGAACTTCATGTTGAATACACAACAGCTATATGAGGGTCCCGTGTTGCCATATGACTTATTTACAACTGTGGGTGTGTTTTTTTTTCTTCTCCACGTCTTACATTTGTAGGTAAATAAAGTTAAGCAAGAAAAAGCTGTTTTAAACTCAGAAGTTCTTGAGCAGAGAAAAGTCTTAGAAAAATGCAACAGAGGTATGTTTTTCCAGTCTTTATTTTCTCCAACATATTTTGCTTACATATATCTGCTGCTTCTTTACACCTGTGCCTAGAGGTGATGTTCTTCCTAGGCTGTGTTTTTCTAAGCAGTGATTCTTTCTTGTGTCTATTATTTCATCACTGAGGACATTTAAAAGGAGCTTCTATCCAGGTATGAGAGCGCATACTTTTAATTCAAGCACTTGGAAGATAGATAGAAGCAGGTGGATCTCTTGTGAGTCTGAGATCAGCGTGAGCTACATAGTGAGTTTTAGGCCATCCAGGGCTACACAGTGAGACCCTATCTCAAAAATAAAATAAAAAAAAAGCTTGACTATAATCCTAGCACTGGTAAGAGAAGAGACTAAAAGGTTCCTGAGTAAGCTGAATTGATGTGTGTCAGATTCAATAAGAGCCCTTCTCTCAAAAATGATACCTAAGTAGGTAGGTAGATATATTATAGATATATGATGATTGATAGATAGATATGGATAGCAATTGAGAAAGATACTCAAATATAAAGATTTCCACATACATACACAAAAATGCATGCACAAGTATACTCACCACACACATTGCACTAAAAAATTAAATAAAAGCTGGTTCCCTTGAGGGATTTGAAACTAACTCATTTTGAAACTTCAAGCCTATACATGTCTGTCTCACATGTATTATATGACCACAGCCATTTTTGCTTACCCCTTAGTATTTATAGGATTGATAAGCTGGGTGGTATATCTCAGTCTAGGAGAGATTGAGAAAATAGCATAAGAAGAAAATATTTTAAATTAAAAGATATAGAAAATAGGCCAGTGGGAAAATGAGCACCAGTATTAATATTTCAGTAAAGTGTGGTGCCAAGTAAATCCCAGCACTGTGGAGGCACAGACAAATGGCTCTGTGAGTTCTGAGGACAGTCTGGTTGACATAGTAAGCTCCAGGCCAGACAGGGATTCATATTTTTAAAAGATTAGCAAAGTGTCTCCTTGCTCTGGGGTCTTGCATAATGTCTTTGTGTCTGAAATGATCCTGAGCCTCTGGTGGCCAAGATAGCAAGGGATCCATAACCATTCAGATGAATTGCACAAAACCAAATCTGGTGATGAGGAGGATGGCACCTGACCTATTTAAGGGTATGTTTCTAATGGCTACATAAAAGAAAATAACATGATATTTGATCAGCATCTCATTCTTACTGTCAAGCATGGTGTGAATTTCATGGGCACCACTTCTTGTGTTACAGTTTAGAACAAGGACAGATTCTGGAATGTGGCTCTAGAAAGTCATTCTGATGGAGAAGACTGTGAAGTCTCTATCACTTTACTTTTTGTTATGATCATGAGCTACACAGGGCTGGAAACTTTTCCCAGCTTCAGGCATTATCCAGGAGTATGATTTCATCATCTGCTTGTCTCTAAGAAGACCTCCTTGATGGAGTCACACCACCGTGATGGTGGTGGTGTAAGATGTGAGGCAGAGATCACAAGGCAAGAAGAGAGGCCTGGACTGGTCTGATTTTGGTTTTCTTCCCATTGTAACCCACTCTTGTGAGAACTGACTTCCTCTTGAGATCAGCTTTAATTTCCTCCCAGGCGGCACCTGCATAAACCTACCTGGCAGTAAGCCCCTCTCTTAAGGTCCTTCCACCTCTTAATGCTAACACACCGGAACCAAAGGTGCACCTGTGCGTCACTAGAGGCCAAACCACATCCAAACAACAGCAGCAGAGGATTCATATGCTTCTTCTTCTCCTTTTTCCCTGCCCTCAAGGCACTCAGTTTTCTAGTTCAGAAGACAGGACATGAACAGGACTTTCTACACTGTCCTTCCTGCCGACTCTCTCCCTTTGGCTAGAGTTTTTGAAGGAAAGGCCTGGCAGCTAAGCATGGGAGATGGATGAGATGGTCCCAACTTGTATTCTCTATATACTGTGTAGAAACGGAAGATCACCACATAGCTCTTACCTTCAGGAAGCCCCCATCTAGAAAGAAATGGGGTTACATGGACATGCCAGTTGGGCTAGACTAGTTCTTTTCAGAATCCAAGTCAAAGGGACCTAGACACAGGGAATTTAACTTTTTATTATAGTGTACTGGACGGAAGAAGAGAGCCGATCGTCCTGCCGGGGCTTGAGATACTCATGGTCTTCATTGTTCTCTTTGTGAAAATTTCTTTTTTTAAAATAGGTTTGAAAATCATTTAGTCCTCAGGGACCTATAATTCCCGGCACAAACCACCACTTACATTACTTTACTTGAGTTAGACTATTCTGCTTCTGTCTAAGGAGGCAGTAGTTTACGGAGAACAGAGTTTGAAATTCTATGTCATTACACAGCAAACCCATCCTTAGTCAGTTAGGATTGAAATGCCCAGTGGAACAGAGTGTGAAAGCAGCCATTAAGAGTGTCTTGGCGGGAGTTTATTGATATGACTCAGCTCAGATCGAGGCTCTTCAGCAGCGGTCTGCCTGCATTGTGCTGAGTTCCTAATGGCGTCACGGCTCCCAGCACCCTGCCCACATCATTATTTAACAAAGTAGGCCACATAATGTCGAAAGCAGCAAAGATTGCATGCTACGTTTATTTGACAGGACCTTTTCTACAGTAATTCTTTTTTGGGGGGGTAGGATCTCACTATGCAGCCCTGGCTGGCATTTTGCATATATCTGCTGACCTGCCCTGTGTTCCCTGCCCTGTGAAATGGTTGTGATGTGTTTCTTTCTCTCTCTCTCTCTCTCTCTCTCTTTCTTTTTTTCTTTCTTTCTTTCTTTCTCTCTCTCTCTCTTTCTTTTTTTCTTTCTTTCTCTCTCTCTCTCTCTCTCTCTCTCTCTCTCTCTCTCTCTCTCTCTCTCTTTTTTCTTTGGTCTTTAAGAGACAGAAATAAGAGGTCTGGAGAGATGGCTTAGTGGTTAAGAGCATTTTTGTCATCTTGCAGAAGACTCAGATTTAGTCCCCAGCACCCACATGGTTACCCATTACTCCAGTTCCAGGAGATCTGATATCTTCTGACCTCAATGGACACTAAGCATGTGTGTGACACAAACAAACATGTAGGCAACACATTTATACACATAAAATAAAAATTTAAAAGCCAGACATGTATTTGTTTTGCACTGATTTTCACAGTACATTTGAAAACATACATCTTTCCTTATATTTGCTTTCACAATATGATTTTGATGGCAGAAGGGTATTTTTTATTTTTGGTGTTTCCCCGGTAGTGCTAAGAGTATGTTTGCAACCACATCTTGGTTTGTCCTCCTGACTTACTCTTTTAGGATGTGTGTTAATTGTTGAGTCTAGGGGTATGAATGGTTTTAGATTTTTCCATCCACATTTCTAAACTGCCCCCCATAAAGCTCATCACTTGATACCAGCCAGGAGTAGATGAGGTCATCCATGTGCCTTATGAGGAATCTTTTCCACACGTATTGTCTCTGCTCTTTTCTTTGTCTGCTTAAGTGTCCATGTTGGCAGTTGAAGAGTATGAGGAGCTGCAGGTGAACCTGGAACTGGAGAAAGACCTTCGCAAGAAAGCAGAGTCATTTGCACAAGAGGTAGGTATGATATAGAACTGGGCAACTTTACAGAACACCTATGGGGAAAATGGAATCCGTCAGATAAGAAGGGTAATAACATAGTGCCCATAGCATAGTAGGTGACTTGTTTACAGTGGTTATTGTATAGTTGGTTAGGGCCTAGGAGAGATCCATTTGACACTTCCCACCACAGCTGACAGAAGTTTAAGGAGATGGAGATATGGAGTTATATCTAAGGATTATAGCTTATATACATACATCAGATTTCCCTGGCGTGCCCCATGAATACATATGATAATTATGGATCATCTGAAAAATTTAGAAAATGTTTGAATAGAACTTAGCAATTTTAAATGAAGCACCCCCCGGCTAGGTGGGAGCTACATTGTAGCATTAGGTTTTTCTGACATTAGAGGAGAAGACATGGGTTGTGAGTCTGCTGTGTCCATACTGTAGTCAACCTCAGAGCTGCCCTCAGCCTGCAAGTCCACTATCTGTACAGTAGATGTCCGTGTAAGTGGAATCAGGGCCATTTTAGAATGCAGTGAAGTGTGTGTGTGTGTGTGTGTGTGTGTGTGTGTGTGTGTGTGTGTGTGTGTGTACAGGGTAAAAACCAACATCAAGAGATCTTCCTCATAACCATCCACTTTGTTTTCTTGAGACGGGGTCTCTGACTTGTATGGTGGGGATTGCTCATATGGTAGGCTCCAGTGCTGGGATTATAAGCATGTGCCATTGTGCCCATTTTTCTAATGGGTTCTGGGAACTTGAACTCAGTCAGTTCTTCATATTTTCACAGCAAACCCTTTACAAACTGAGCTATCCGCTCCAACC
The DNA here is from genome assembly GCA_033318265.1 of Phyllotis vaccarum. Classification (NCBI taxonomy): domain Eukaryota; kingdom Metazoa; phylum Chordata; class Mammalia; order Rodentia; family Cricetidae; genus Phyllotis; species Phyllotis vaccarum. Next base: position 2,218,814 of record JARWLC010000004.1, read on the forward strand.
CCACCCAGCCAAAACAAAATAATTTTTGAAGAGCTTTACAGAAGCCTTAGAGTGCTGTGGAGGGGAAAGAATTTCCATGGAGAGACCTAAAACACATGGTGACTGGCCACCTAGAGTGCAGAATGTCTACACATTTCAGGGAGCCTTGAGAATCTGGGCTGTGTCTCAATGTCATCTCAGATGACTGTGTTATAGTATCTACCATTCTCTCCGGGCCATCATCTGGTGCACTCATTAGATGAGTTGATTCTCTCATTGCTAATGGATCATTGCCATGTTGTGCTCCCATTATCTCAGCCACTCACCGGTGTAACAATTTCCCTCTCAGGTCAGAGATAAGTTTTGAGCTTCTCTGATTCCACCTAACCTTGTTGACATGCAAGCATTGAGTATTCCATGGCTCTGGAGCTGGTTTCCAGGGGAATGACCTGCCACTAGGTAGCTGAACTCAAGCTTCATTCAGCAAGTTCTCAGTCTCTTTTGGAATTTTGAGCCACGGTGTAACTTTGTTTTGAGGGAAGCAGCTAAGGAACTGAAAGTGGAACCTGGAAGAGATGTCCAAGGTGGAGAAAGAAGGTAGAATGTTGCAAGAATGACATTTGAAAATCAGATTATGTTTTTATGTAGTATTTTTGCTTTGCCTTGTGTTTTGTGCCCAAGCATAGCCAGGCTAACACTGACCTCCACAGAGGGTTTAATCAAGGTCCATCTGATTTAAAATATTGTGATTCCTTTTATTTATTCAGAGAGTTTGATGAGAGCTAGATGAATACTGTTCTCTATTCACTTGTAAGAAAGAAGAAAGAATTGAAGTGTGTCGGAGCCCTCTGCAATAAAAGCTGTGTGGTTATAAATGAGGAAGGTAAATGGACAGTAGGGAAGGGCAGGAAGAGATGATGTGGAGAACTGAGTTGTGAAGTTGAAAAGGTTGATTGAGTATGGCCCAAATGGCAGTGTCTTACAAAGGCATTTTCAGATTTCCGCGTGTTTTTTTGTACAATAATGTTAGAATACAAAGCAGCTCAAAGAAAAACTTGGTCTTCACTGTGGCAAAGAAGACCGGAGAAGGGAGATTCTGTAGGAAAGCATGTCAATGATTCCCTCAGGGTTCACCTGGTGGATCTGGAGCCCTAGCAATGTGGGAGCAGCACATGCTAAGCCAACACAAAGCAGAGGAAGCAGGCCTGGGAGGCTTCAGTGTTTAGTGTCTAGATTTAAACTTTATCATGGAAAGAAGGGAATCTCAGGCTTCTGACACATGACTACTGCCAAAGGCAGAGACTTGTTTCACAAGAGACCTCACTGCTGCGTGTTATTCTGGGGCTGTGCCCAACCAGCGCCAGATTGGTACTGTAGGACAGCTGCATGTTGGAAAAGAAAATGATTGTCTAAAATCAGAAATAAACATTCAAGTTTACTTTTGTTTTATGTATTTCATGGCAACAGCAATTGGTGTGTTTTTTTTTAAAAAAAAAAAAAATATCACCACTTCTGCAATACATAAATCAGAAACTGAAAACTTCCTCTTACCTGTACTAGTTTATCTAAAACCAAACAAAGCCAGTTTCTTAACAAAAGGAGTCAGTTGTCTCCAGAACTGTTTTTAAAATTTTCATCTACATATTAAATTTTTACTTGGTGTGTATATAACTTTTTTACTCCTTTTTTATGTGTTCATTCTCTTCTTCTGCCTTCATGGGCTCCAGGGATTGAACTCAGATCTTTGGGCTTAAGCAGCGAGTACCTCCTTTACCCACTGAGCCATCTTGCGAACCACATTTTAAAGTTTCAATGTGTTTTTCTTGCTATTCAGTTTCCTTCCTGGATAATTTGGACAATATTGAAATATTGCTTTGAATTCTGTATTAACATAGTTTTTATTCTCTGATTCTTCAAAAAGACATTATGAGATTTCTCATTCCCATACCTGTGATGTTCTTCCTCCAGGAAAAGACCAATTATTTGAATCTCACTGAGTTGTTCTTAACACGCAAAACCAAAACTGATCAGTGTGTGGTGACTAAATGTTCTAGAAGAGGACACGCTTAGGGAGTTTTGAATTTTAGCACTTTGAAGGTTGGGAGATGTATAGTATGATTACCCCCTACACACACACACACACACACACACACACACACACACACACAAACAAACATCCCTCTATGTGGTTTTTTTTTTTTCCTTTTGGATAGTCCCATGTAGTCTAGACTATCTTCAGACTTGATATGTAGCCAAAGATAACCTTGAATTTCTCTCTTCCTGTCTCTGCTTCTCTGGGTTCTGGGATTAAAGGCATATAATTACACCGGGCTTTGTGATGCTGGGGGTTGAGCCCAGGTGATGCGTAAGGTAGACAAGCATTCCACTAACTGGGCTACTGCTGTTTAGAGAGTGTTACAGGGGTTATGAGAAGGAAATTCACACTATGAAGATCTTTCCAACGTAGTGGTTTTGCTTGTTTGTCTTCAGAGTGTTGCAGTCCAGGTATTTTGTACTCATGAGGTGTTGATCAAGTTTTCTAGAATGTTCCTCTTTCCCCAGAGAAGCAAATTCTGGAGAATCACAGAATGAACAGCACCTCTGCATTCATGGGGAGTTGGTGACAGGGAGTAGGGGTCCTCACTTGGTTTCCTTCCTCCGAGTCTGTAGCTGTCATCCCAGTTTTTTTTGCCAGGAACACACATAGGGAAAAGAAGCCTGGGACTTTGCTTCAGCTGTGGTTAGCTGCCCTTTGTGGTGACTCCTGAGGTGTTAAGATGGAGTTTGGCTAGTTAAGTTTTAATAGAGAAAAAAATGTGTCAAAATTATTGTACTAATAATGATAACCAAAAAATTCATTTCAGTTAGACAGTGCCCAAAGATTCAAGACTCTTTGAATCATTGATTACCCCCCTGTTGGCTGGAATCTGAGTCTCCTGGGTAAAATGCCTTGGCTTATGCACATTTGGCTGTCTCTGCTCCTGTTGCAGTTACCGAGAGGAGCTGACCCTGAAGGAGTGTGGATTCCGTGTACTATTAAAATTGTGTTTTGCACTTTCAGCTCTTTCAGAGGACTTGACTTCAGTTCCAGAGAAATTTGTCATCCTTTTCTGGCCTGCATGTGTACCCTTATACACATATACATGCACACATAGAGACACACTTGTACACATAAATAACGAGTCTTTTTAAAAAATAATGTGTTTGGGCTGTTGGTGTGTCTTTATTTTGCACAGCGTTGTAGTAGCTTGGTAAACTTTTCACAAATCCTGCATAGGATAAGAATGACTAGCCATTTGTGTGTGTGTGTGTGTGTGTGTGTGTGTGTGTGTGTGTGCACCTGCGTGCACAGTACATGTGTTTGCAGGCCAGAGGTTAACACAGGATGTCTTTCTCTCTTACTCTCTACATTAGCTTTTGAGACAGGGACTCTCACTGAACCTGAAACTCATTGATTGATTAGACTGATGAGTCACCAAGCTCCAAGAGTTTCCCATCTCCCATCTCTCCCTTCAGAAGCACCATTACAGATGTGTGAGGCTGTGCCCAGCTTTTACATGTTCTCTTAGGACCCAAACTCAGGTCCTCATGCTTGTATATCTGCCAGACTGAACAACTTGGTCCCCCTAACACCCTTCTAGACATTTTTCTACTTCAAGGAAGAAATACTGGAAAGAAAACATGAGTTTATTTGTATTGTATCTTCACAGTGAGTTTGACTGACTGGGACTGACTTACAAGACTGTAAATTACTGAAGTTCAGTCTTTGCACATGGAGGTTTGCAGAAATTTTATTTTTGTTCGGAGTTATATTTCCTGACATTTTGTTACATTGCAGATAGAATTGTACCCATGCTCTACCATAAACCTTCTCACTGTGCGCATCTCAGAGTTAAGCTACAATGTTGTAAGATGCCACTAAGATCCTGAGAATGTAAAGTGTTGCTGTTCAGAGACCTTATAGTTTGCAAAACAGCTCATGCTTGGAATTGCCCACCAGTCATCTTGGTGTGGTAAAGAGAAAGTAAATAACAGACAAGTAGAAAATAATTCTGCTGTCAGTGGTGTCAACACTGGAGAATTAGCTGAGTCGTATTCGTAAGCGACTCAATGAAGCATTCAGTATATGTTAGTACAGTCTCCCTCCCTCCTGAGCTGTTTCTCACTAGAGGAAACTAAAGTAGGTCTAATAAAGAGCAGATGAGGTTAATGAATGAGTTTAAGTTCTGGTCTTGGTACTCATGAACCCTTGGAGAAATCACCCGTCCTCGCTGCGCCTCTGCCTCTTTATCAGGAAAATGCAGTGACAGTTTTGTTCTGAGTATTGAAAGTGACTACACGTGTAGTGATACCCACCATATTGTGTAGTGATGGGTGAAGGTTCCCGAATCACAGCAGGAAGTTAGCTAGTAGGATAGATATATGGATGTATGAAGGATGAAGGGAAAGTATAGGAAGTACTGCCACACAGTATATTACTGACAAGCACTTGTTACTGTTAGTACCAATATATTTTAAAGTAAGAAGGGAACGTTTAAAATTGAGGTATAGAATTCAATTAGTGTATCTGCTTCTTGCTTAGAGTGGTGATTTAGGTCTTGAAGTTGGTGAGAAGTTGGGAATTCCATCATGGAAATGGCTATTCCAGGAGCCCCTACTTCAGGGGTTCCCTTGGGAGTCTTCAAGACCTCCACTCACTGCCATTCAAGCTGCACTGGAATCTGGGTGGGCTGGGTTGGTGTATACATTTTTGTAATTGACTTTTGCAGATGTTCATTGAACAAAACAAACTGAAGAGACAAAGTCACCTGCTGCTGCAGAGTTCCCTTCCGGATCAGCAGCTCTTGAAGGCTCTAGATGAGAATTCAAAACTCATCCAGCAGTTGGAAGAAGAGAGGATGCAGCATCAGCAAAAGGTAACTGGTTTACTCCAGAACTGTGGACATACACACATGTACACATAATTGGACGTACACACAGCCACATCACACACATGCATACACATGTACACACAAGCCACATCACACATATACACCACCTAGTAAATTTAACATGCTCTTTGGCTAAAATGTACAGCACACTGCCTCATGGCGTCTTTAAAATGATGGCGAAGTCAATCATGTTTGGAGAAGCCAAGGAAGGGAAAGGGTAGAACTTGGAGTGTGTTGGGCAGTGTCTTGAAGTCTGTGTGGGAAGGTCTGGTTTTCAGAGATGGAATATTTGTTATTTTATGATATCAAGAGAACCTGGCCCCATGCAGGTAGGTGTGGGCCACAGAAAGAGACTCGGGCTACACTCACATAGAGACAATATTAGAATAAGGATTAGGAGAGAACTAAGAGACAAGTCAGAGAAAGGGGGTCAGGAACGTGAGACAGAAGTGGATGAAGGAATAAGAGGGTGCAAGGGGGAGGGGTCTTCTTAAGTGGAGTCTGATGTCAGGACACTGGGCAGGCTAGGTTATTGCCTATTGGCCAAGACTCCAGGAAATGGCTCAGAACACTAATAATACTGGTCTTGCTTCTTGGGGGACATAAGGACTTATTCTGAGAGGGAGGGAAGAAAAGCCTGTCATTCGTAAATTGTTACAGTTTCTGACTATGCAGGCGTGGTGCTTTATTCAGTTTTCAGGAACTCTGGGGTCCACATGGCCCAGGCCCCTCTGTGTCAGGCAGGGAAGCCTGCCATTGTGCTAGGGGAGAGAAGGTGGGACACAGGCTTGCAGGAGCCACTTCAGAATGGTGACATCAGTATTTGTGGGCCCTCATAGCAGACCTTTCATGAGGGAAGACTGTGAGCTGCAACTGACTTTTGACAGTCAGCATCTCAGAGCAAAGGTACCAATGCATAATCCTCTCCACTTCTGACTTTTTTTTTTTAAAACATCTAGCAGTGAGGTCAAGCAGTGGGAAGTGTTGGCAGATGTATAGAAAGCCTGTGCTCCCCAAGGCCAAGGGTGAAGAATTTCTTTCTGTGCTCCCACGTACAGGAATCACTTTTTCAGAAAGTGTGTGTGTGTGTGTGTGTGTGTGTGTGTGTGTGTGTGTGTGTGTGTGTGTGTGTGTGTGTGTTTAGCTTGTGTTAAAATTTAACTTTTGGTTCTGAGAAGACAAACTATGTTTGTTGTTAACTTAGTAGATAATACAAGTCTGGAACTTGAAGAATTGTACTGGACTCTAGGATTGAAGCGGTTTTTTTGTGTTCCTGTTTGGCAAAGGAGCAGAGGTCACTGAAAATGAAACTATATCAATTACTAGATCTACAGGCTTCATCCTGTTCTAATAACTTTATTCTCTACTGTGTGTGGTATAAAATGCCTCATTTGAACACGAATTTCCTCATAGATGCATTGCTTTATAAAACACAAGTATTTTACTTTGCATTTGTAAAATAATGTGTGTTTCATATAGTAAACACACATTTTTTTTTGAAACTTAAAAATAGTAGAAGAAAATTAAGATTACCTGAGAATCTAAGATATATACTTTTGAGTAGCTTAAAATTTTATATAAATACATGATTTTATGATGTGTATATGGCTTGTTTAGATGGACTTACGTGGTATATGTTTTTTTAACCTTTTAGTTGGTAATATATCTTTTCACCTAAATATGTATTGAACTATGTGGGGTTTTTATGATGTTGTTGTTATTAGTTTAGGTCCTGCCCCCCGCCCTCCCCCCCCCCCCCCCGTCTGTCTGTCCGTTGTCTGGTGTGTGTGTGTGTGTGTGTGTGTGTGTGTGTGTGTGTGTGTGTGTCCCCGCTCCAAGACAGGATTTTTTTTAATGAAGCCTTGGCTGTCCTGAAACTCACTATGTAGACCAGGCTGCCAGGCTGGCCTCAAACTCAGAGATATGCCTACCTTTGCTTCACCAACACCAGCTTAGCTATATGGTTTTATATGCCTGTATGGTGCCTGTATAGTTTTTCCTTATAGTTTATGAAATAATGCTGGTTCATGTTAGGTTGTTCTTATATTTTCAAAAATGTTTTCATTGTGTGTTTTCACACTTGCCTGAGGCTTACCATTGTTGGTTGGCTCAGTCTTGGGTGCTATGGATTAAGTCAAGGGCCCTGCATGTACCAAGCAAACATTTGAAAACTGAGTCAGGAATACATAAAAATACTACTATTGGGACTGGATAGATGTCTCAGCAGTTAGGAACTGCTGCTCTTTCAGAGGACCCTGGTCCAGTTTCTGACACCCATGTGGATGCTCACAACTGTCTGTAACTTCAGTTCTAGGGAAAAATGCTGCCCTCTTCTGGTCTCTGAGGACACTGCACACATGTGGGACATACACTATATATGCAGGCAAACACACATTAAAAATACCTTTTTTAAAAAGTGCCATTACTAACAAAAAGGCCTCTGCTTGCCTCCCTGTCTTTCCCCACTGGTCTAAAAGTCTTTTAAAAATATCAAACTTGAGGAGGGGGGCATAGAAATAATGTGTCTGTTTTAAAACAAGTTTTAGATATTATTTTACTTTTGTATCTTCTGGTTTATAGCACTGCTCAGTAAACCTAATAAGAATCAAGGTAGCTGACTGGCACGTGCTTAGTGTTATCTAGACCCAGAATTTAATGTGATTTTTTTTTTAAAAGGTGGATTGGAATCTTTCTGCTATGAAAAAGTCAAGTGAAAATATTCATTCCCTTCCCCCTTTTCACCAACAAGGGAACATGTCAGCCCCATTCAAGCTGTGTAAAACTTACAGGTCAAAGAGTTGGAAAAGCAGCTGGAGAATGAAGCCTTACATAAAGAGATCCATAACCTCAGACAGCAGCTGGAGCTTCTGGAGGAGGATAAGAGAGAGTTGGAGCAGAAATACCAGAGCTCGGAGGAGAAGGCCAGGAACCTGAAGCATTCAGGTGAGAGCCCGAGTCGGCTCCTATGCCCACCTCTCATACCCACAAGGTCTGTCGAGTAGCTAGTTCTGAATGTTATAGGGGGACAACAAACATGTTTGTTTGTTAATTATTTATCTTCTTATTTATCTATTTTATGTTACTGTTTGTGTGCACACACGTGCCCATATGTGGACTCTACAGATCAATTTCAGGGACTTCCTGCCGTGTTTTTAAATATTTATTTTTATTTTATGTCTATGAGTATATTACCTGTATGTATGCCTATGCACTATGTGTATTCTTTGTGCCTGAGGAAGCGAGAAGAGATGTCAGAATTGATGAAGTGGATTTATGGACAGTTATGAATCACTATGTTGGTGCTGGGAACCAAACCTGTGTCTTCCATAAGAGCAGCAAGTGCTTTATGTTGCTGGGCCATCTCTCCAGCCCCCAGTCTTCTTTTGTTTTTGTTTGTTTGGTTGGTTTTAATTTTTAAGATAAGATATTTCTCACTGGTATCTGGAACTTGCCAATAAACCTGGCTTTCTGACCAGGAAGGGCTACAGACCCACCAGTCTACACTTTCACAATACCAGCATTACAAACATTACTGCCACACTCAGCTCTTTTCCTGCCTTCTGGGAAGTCAGACACAATTGTCATAATTCACAAGAGCAGTGCCATCAAGCAAATCACAAATATTGCACCTTCAAAAATATTTTTTTTTTTATAATGTAGAGCCTCTGTGAGCTTCCTGCACAGAACTAAGGCGCAGTGGTAATGTAGAGCCTCTGTGAGCTTCCTGCACAGAACTGAGGCGCAGTGGTAATGTAGAGCCTCTGTGAGCTTCCTGCACAGAACTAAGGCGCAGTGGTACCATTAACACGGAAGACTCAGCTGTCAACATCCCCAGACCTTTAGGGTTGTTCACTAAGCTCTTACACTTTATTCTGCTCATTTTGGATTCCTTTTTTGAAAAGAAACTCTTACTTTCTTTAAATAATACCGTCATCTTTGGTATTTGTGCCCTACATCTTTGGGGTTTAATTATACATATGAAATATTACCGTCTATGCCATACCTAACAATGAAATGGGCAACAATATATATATTAAATAGGAAAACTTTTAAAACACCAGGGATTCTGAAATCAAGGGATTTATTCATTCAGTGCTGGAAGGTTCACGAAAATGTAGGAGCTGGATTACTACACAGTAAAAGTCTCTGAAAAGGTGGGTAATTTACTGCAGGTACATTTCTCTTTATAACAGCTTCAATATTCATTTCAAATATTTTCTATTAATTTTATAATAGAATTTTGAAACCTGTGCAGAACTGTGTAAGTTTTTTTTTTCCTTTCTGAAACGTTCAATGCTTTTTTAAAAAATTCACAATGAAAAATGATCATAAATTCTTTTTTAAAAAAATCAATCCAAAATTAAGAAAATTTCAACTCTTTTTTAGTAACTCTCGGAGTAGCCTAATAGACAAAACTGTCTTCATAGTAAATGGAAGGAGCAGACATTACAGACTCCTGAAGTTCTAGTTTGAACTGATATATGTAGAATCTGCAATGTTGGCACTCAATCCTATCACGCAGAAAGGCTGGAGGTCAGGGGTTAAGAGAACTTGCTGCTCCTGAAGAGGATAAAGACTTGGTTTCCAGCACCTACACATTGCCTCACAACCATCAAGGGGATCCTACACCCTCTTCATGACCTCTGCAGGCACTGTACACATGTGGGAACACACCTACCTGCAAGAAAAACAATCATATAATCAAATAAAATAAATCCGAAGAAAAAAAACAGAGAAGGAAAGAATCCACGAATTTTGTTGAGCACAGTGGCTCATGAATGTTATCCCAGCTTGGGAGGCTTAGGGTCAGGTTAGGGTCAGGTTCTCTAAAGGAACAACTGATGGAATGAACATAGTAAGTGCCTATTTAAAGATTGAGGGGTAAAGGCTGACTAGTGATGAAGAGAGAAAGTGAGCAGACTGCTTACAGTATTTATACCCAACACCTATTAGGCCATGATATATATTTCTTTCCTTTTGTGGTGCCAGGGATTAAGCCCAGGGCTTTGTGCTTGCTAGGCAAGAGCTCTAGAATAGAGCTGCACCTCCAGGACTATGATACAAACTGAAACGGAGCTCCTTGGAATCAAGAACTTGCTCTGTGCATAGGTCCACTCACATTCTTGGTTTCTAATGAATGCCTGTCTTATTGTTACATGAATGAGCAAGTGACTTTTCTTCAGAAGAATAAAAAGTTTGTTAAGTTATGGGCATTTAGGAATGTGAATCTAGTTTAAAAAAACAAACTCTAGGGTTTAAAAGAAACTAAGCATGGAAGTGAAGAATACAATTATTAAAATGCATTGCAAAAGCATTTAAAAAGCAGCCCTCAGCCTACACACTTTCAAAGTCTAGCATGAAGAATTTCTTGGTGTTTGAGGAGTAAACTCCCCATGTTACAAATATTTCATCAGCCTGCTCAATTCCTACGCCCCACGCATAACCACGTTCTGTCTACACGGGGGAAATAATGGCAGCACACTTTAACAGAGGAAGGCTGGGCTACGGTGTTAGTGACGGACTAGATGATAGAAAATCTGTGGTTCCCTCTAGAAATGTCTAAGTATGCCTCAGTTTTCTTCTGAGAGAGAGACTGTGTTCTGTTATGTGAACAGTGTATAGTGGTTCATCTCAGGTCTCTCTGAACCCTTGTTCCCTGTACAGTGGATGAACTCCAGAAGCGAGTGAACCAGTCAGAGAATTCGATGCCTCCCCCACCTCCTCCTCCTCCCCCTCTCCCCCCTCCACCACCCAACCCTATCCGGTAAGTACCATCAAAGAACTTCCTGCTACCTGCAATTTCCTTGTCCTTGACCCCGCTAGTCACAATGGCCTTTCCTTCTTTATTTTCTAAGACAGTCTCCTGTATCCCAGGCTACCCTTGAACTCACTCTGTAGCTGAGGATGACCCTGAATCTGATCCTGTGGTATTTATGCTCCTAATGCTGCTATTATAGACATGCCACCAGGAGTTTCTGCAGGTCAGGGAATCAACTCCAGGCTTCACAAATGCTAGGCAAGTAAGTCTCCACCCACTGATTACATCCTCAAAGGGTCAGTAAAAAGCAGAAAAGAGCATTTCCTAAAGGCCAGTGTTTTTCTTGTATATCCTGGGTTTTAAGTCATTTTTCAAGGAAATTCCCATAGCCCGTGTGTGGAGCACTTAGATTCAATGGCAATGTTCCAAAGAACTAGACACATGCTTTTTCTCAGATACTTTTCATTTTAAAATTCCACCCAACACTAGGATTTCCTTCACTCATGAGACCAAAGAATTTTCAGAGTCTCCAAAGGGGCCTTAGTCTATTCCCCTTACTAATTTGAATTTGGGGGTTCTGGCTTATTCATTTTTTTAAAGTCCTCATTTAAAACTTAAACCTATTCATTGTTATAAACTAGTAATTAACCTAAAGGTACTAAATACCTTTTATCCCAATTTTTATAGTTCAGCCTTGTGTAATTCTGAGGGTAGAACCTTCCGGAAGAAAAATTACTGTTTAAGGTTTTGGGGGCACAAATTCTCTTTTTCTGCATCCTGGCTGGCCTGTCATCATTGCCTCTGAGATTTTGCCTTCTTTGTGACTCTATCCCACCACCATCCTGAGTTAAAGAAGTCAAGCCACTTATTTGATGACTGCCTACCTCCTCGTGATGTTAGTTAGCTGCCTTTGAATAATTTATTCTTGAACAAATGGCATTTAAACTTCCACTGGATGTTTTAGCTTTCATTAACTCATGTGATTTGTTTAATCCTTTCCCACAGAGAAGCCCTTTATTCGAGCTTTGCACCTTAGCTGATCCAGCTGAATAGACTGTAGCGTGTTCCTCCCACACAACTATGGAAGTGGGTCTTTGCTTTTGAAAAAGAGTCTCATTACTTTTCCTTGCGAGTTGGGTATGACATAATCTACTTTAAGCCATTGAAGTAGCTGAGGTTAAATCATCTTTACAGGTGATCCAGTCCAAGAGTCAATTGAAAGAATTCCAGGTATTTTAAATTCTTTCTCTCCTGGGTAGCCAAGTCTGTAGGAGATATTCCAAAGGTGACATTTAAAAATGGGAAATGCGTCACTTTGATCTTTCTCTCCGGTCTAGAATTTTGAGCCTATAAGAAAGGTCACTTCTATGAGAAGGGGAGAACTATTAAAAACCAATTACAGTCTTGCCGTCGGCCTTTGATATTCAGCCTTAGAAATGCTGAGAGCCCCTAGAATTTAAAGTATAAAATAAATAGAATTTTCTCCAAAGAACTCTTTACAGTTTTACTGAGAAATGAATGTAGGAATCAAGACTATATATGCCTCAACCACGGACTCTTTTGTAAGACTCTTAAAAGAAAAAAATTCATTGAATAATATAACTTTTAAGATGAATTTAAATAGTATGGAATATAACTTTTCAGGAAAAAAATTGGTGAAAAATACTTTCTTGTCAAAGATGTATTTGCATATGTGTTGAGCATGCATGGGTACTAAACCCATCAATGGTTTCCAACTTTGTTCTTGAGCCATTATTTTTATACCAGTATAGATCATGGATAGAAATGAGCATGGTAGGGATGGAGAAGGACACAGTCCATGGCTTCCTCAGTGGCTTTACGGATTCTTTTTGTGTCTTCCCATTCCTTTGACCAATAGAGGAAGGAGGCGTTTCTGTAATGAGGAAAGGAAATAGGGTATATCTTGGACAAGCATGTCTAATGGAGAGAGGGGTAGACCTTCCAGTTTGACAGTGCCCACAGGATGTGTTTGTAGATAAAGATGCATATGCACACTTGTCTTGCATTGCTTAACCATGGGGTCAGTTCTGACTGTTATTTGACTGTTTCATTGTGCAAGCACCACAGTGAGTACTTGTACAAATAAAGATGGCTGTCAACTTAATAGGTTACCATACTCTTCTGAGACCACTGTCATATGACCAGGCAGTGACACATGATTGTAGGTTCATTCTAGAGAATTGACGTGTGGTGTGATGATAGAGGGCTAATAAGTCCCAAAATGTGTAGGGCAAGTAGGCAAGCTGAGTACCCAGGACACCTGCTGACCTGAGGACCTGTGCTGCAGTGCTAACCTGAACACTGGCAGCCTTCAGACCCAGATAGCCTAGGTGTAGCAATTCAAGTTCAAAAGCAGAAAGAAGCCAGTGATCCACCTAGAAGACAGAGATCCTTTCTTATTGGTGACAAGAACTGCCAATCAATCTTTGTTCAAGTTAGCCTTCCAGTGATTGGGTGAGGCCAACACCTGGGAGGGCAGCATGCCTCTCTCAGCATATTAAGTTAATTAGTGGTAGGGTGGGACAGTGAAAGTTTGGATTGTTGATGTCATGATTGAGATCTTACCTGTTGAATGGTTCCCATCCAATATATTTTCTCTATGGTTTAAGTGTAGTCAGACTTTTTCATCAGGACCACTGGTTCCCCAATAATGACACGGAGGCTTATTATTATGGAAGCTTAGATGATAGCTTAGGAAAGTTCCTGACTAGTTCTTTTTTGTTAGTTTGGCTAGGTTTTTATTGTTGTTTTTCAGATAGAGTTTCTTGGTGTAGCATTTGGAGCCTGTCCTGGAACTCACTCTGTACTTGCCATGAACTCCCAGAGATCCACTTGCCTCTGCAAATATATGTACATAGTCTGAGCAATGTAATCTCTTTGTATAATAATGCTTGCTGAACCTAGTTATGAAGTTGTTATCAGGCAAGAAGAGGCCTCTGACCACTCTGGCGTGCACTGGCAAGGAGACATTTCGTTCTCACCGAGTCTAGCTTGTGGCATGGAAAAATAAAAACCAAGTTTACAGCATTTTATTCCTTTAACATCGAGATAAAAATGTAATTTTTTTTAAATCAAAAGTTTGTGCAAATTAGAAAGTCTAACTTAAAAATAATCTATTTGGGGTCTTTATAAGACAAGAGAAAATAAAGTGGGTGGAGCCTAATGTTCAGTGGCAGCTTCAAGTCTGTCAAAGAGGGGGAGGCTGTGACGCTTTTGACCTCTGCTCTGTGCGGAGATTGCCCAACGTGCCTGGTAATCTTAAGGAGAGGCAGTTCAAACAAGAATTAATTAATATAGCCAAATGCAGAAGCAAAAAAGTTAAAAAAAAATCTAAAAATGTAATAACTAAGAAACACTGGGGGCTGAGGATGTGGCTCAGTGGCAGATGAGCCTGGTACATGTGAGGTTCCTGTGTTAGCTCCTCAGCATTGTAAAGAAACAGCAAGGTAGAGTTGTCCTCTGTGTGGCTGGCCCAGAGTAGTCTCAGCTTCTCAGTTCTCTTCTCTTACATTGTTGTATTTGTCAGAATTTGCCACATGGTGTATAAATAATGAAGTTGAAAAATTAAAACGTTATTTATTTAGGGGATAATTTTTATTATTTTAAGTGCGAGTGTGTACGTGTGTGTGTGTGTGTGTGTGTGTGTGTGTGTGTGTGTGTGTGTGTGTGCGGTGAACATGCATGCTATGATGTGTATGTGGAGGTCTGAAGAAAATTACTGGGAGTTGGTTCTTCCCTCCTGCCTTGGGCTCTGGTGTCAGACTCAGGGCATCATGTTTGTAAAGCAATACTTCTGCCCACTGAGCCCTCTCACTGGCCTTTTGTAAGTGTCTTTGAGGAAATGCTACTGTATATACAGACATACATAGACTTACATTCAGTTTTTAAGCTATGGAATGGGAATCCATGCTGTAGTTATTTTGCAAACCAATAAGGCCCATTTTAAAAAACTTTCTACAACTGCCTTCCTATATCTTTTAGTTTGTTCTTCTCTGTCCACATTATTCTGTAAGGTTCTCAGTGTGTGCTGTGTGAGTGAAATCAAGTACTAGTGATCTGCTGGAAGAGGCTTGTGGTGTCTGCAGGCTAGGGACATTGTAGAGTCTATGTGAAATTTCTTGTACACATGTCTGGCACACATACACTTGTGTTTCCATATGATAGCTCTTAGAGGGGTCATTGGATCATGGGCTGGCTCTATGAGATAATGCCAGGTAGTTTCCCATAGTACTGTTGACTTATATGCTGGCTTCAGCTGGACGCTTCTCAGCCCCATTAGTCAATATTTTCAGACTTGAATTTTTTTGTGAATGTGATAAGCAAATAATACATGTTGTTGTAGGAGGGTTCTGGCCTGGACTTTTGGGGCTAACCTCAAGGTCTAGGCCCACAGACCCACAGTCCCACAGTGACACACAGATGCTTTCAATAGTTTTAGGCTGATCAGCCTAAGGCCCAGGCATATCACTTGCTAGCTCTCTACCCTTAATCTAACCCATGACTCATCCTGTTCAACCATGTGGCTCGGTACCTTTTCTTAGAGCAGCATAGTTCTCCTTTGCTTCTTCCAGCTTCTCTCTGGCATTCTGCTCTGTGCTTGCTGTTCCTAGAGTTTTCTTAGTCTGGTAGCCCCACCCACACTTCCTGCCTGCCTTTGGCCAATCAGTGCTTTTTATTAAACCAGTGGATGGGACAATTATTTACAATGAAACAACACAATCTCCCATGACATGTTTTTTAAAACAAAACCATGTTCTAATAATTAAGAAAATCAGGCACCTTTTTGTTTTATGTTGGAAACTTAGGCATCATCGTACATGGTTTTTCAAGATTTTTTAAATTCATTTTTGTTGAGCTGTATTATGAGTTTGATTTCATTTGTAGAATTCAGTCATCTATTTGTTAATTTGTCTATTTTACTCTTTAAAAATGCATCTTAAATGGCACACAGGTTTGTTAAATTTTAATGTGGTCCAGTTAGTCATAATTTAGATTTTATGTGTGCTTTTTAAAAACCCTGGGCAGGAGCAACAGCAGTATATACTCTGTCCCCAGGTACCTGGCCCACACTGGGCAAACTCTATTCTCCTGTTCTATAAGCAGATGTTTACTGATGGCATATACCCTGCTCTGCTGGAATTGAACATAAGGACCCACACTCACTAAGTGAGAATACCACTGCTGGGCCATGTTCCCTGTCTATATTACTATTTTATACCAAGCACACCCCAATTCTTTCATCCTTCCTTGTGCCTGAAATGCACTTTATAGGTAACTAGGCACTTCTTGGATAACTAGTTATATATTTTATATACACGTATGATTATTTTCCATATCCATTTCTTTTGATAAAGCTGTATACTTTGATGGTGACCTTCAGTCTCACCTTCTATTGATAAGATAGATAGTTTTGTACAGAGAACTAAGCCAGTTTCCTTTTCTATAGGCTGATGAAAGTGGTAAAATTGACAAAAGCAGAATGCAGGCTGCTTAAATTCTAATTGTGCAAGTACAAGAGTTGGGTTATTGACCATTTAGAACTATGCACTTTACCCGGGCAGTGGCAGCCCACACCTTTAATCCCAGCACTAGGGAGACAGAGGCAGGCAGATCTCTGAGTGAGTTCAAGGCCAGCCTGGTTTCCAGAACGGCCAGGTCTACACAGAGAAACCTTGTCTCAAAGACAAAAAAGAAAAAAGAAAAATCCAAAAAGTATCCATTTTATCAGTTGGACAATAACACAGCAGCCAATCTTTGTCTTCTTCCCAAAGATCCCTCATGTCTATGATCCGGAAACGATCCCACCCCAGTGGAAGCAGTGCTAAGAAAGAAAAGGCCACTCAGCCAGAAACAGGTAAGCTATTGACGTTTGCTGACTTGGGACAGACGGTTGGAAGAGAATTGTAAGAGCAACCACAAGAAGGAACTCGATAATGGGCATTGCCTTCTTACAACTAACTGTCTAGGGGAGATCAGATTCATACATGTCGCTGCCACTCCAAGGAGAGTGCTTTAAGAAATATGCTTTTGTTTGGGAACAGGTCATTTGGGGCATATGGAGAGGGAGTAATCCCAAAGGAAATGTGGAGAAAGACTTCTTATCTGCTGGGACAACAGGGAGTTGAGATTTTTATCAAGTGTCTTATGAGCTCTATACAGCTACAGTGTCACATGCTGAACACACATGACACTGAAGTCACATTCTGGTATAATCAGACCTGGTGTAAACAAGGGACTGTCCACATAAAGGTGCTATCATTTAATACCATCTTTAGGAAACACTCTGGGAAGGAAGTGCATGTTTCTGAGAAACTATGATGGCAGATTTCTGGTGTCAGAAGGTAACATTCAAATTTATTTGAAACGTTGGTGAGAGAGTGTTTAGGGCGAAGTTGCCCAGAGAGTATCATGGGAGGTCTGAGGCTCTGAGGCAGGGAAGAAGCTTCATGTACCATAAAACTGAACTTTCTGTGCCTTTGACTCAGGCTACAGGGAAGGAGTTGCTAAAGCAGTGGTAAAGATGCTGATGTTTCTCCTTGGAATAGGAGAATTTTGAAGTAGGGATGCAGTGATATTTATCTCTGCTAAAAGTTACTCTGGCTGAAGTTCAGGAAGAGCAAAGACAAGAATGATTGGACACATGGGCAGAGGATTGTTGATACTTTAGACTAGAAGGTTCAGACAGGGTGACAGCTGTCCAGATAGAAATATGGGTTCAGGAAGTAGGTACCTAGTCATCTAGCTAGAAAGATGGAATGCACAGCATTTTGAGAGTTCCTGGAAGTGGAAGTCTGTAGGACCATGTGAGACGGGCTGGAAGGAGAAGGTTGTAGACATTGAGCAGAGATACCAGTGGCTGATTCAGAATCTATGCACAGAGCTCAGAGGGTAGCAGCCATTAGCTTTGAAACTGGGCTAGATCTGGCCTGTTGAGCCTCACAATATAGGGCCTAAATTAGAACCAAGAGCTCAACACCTGCTCCAAAACGCTCCTGAACTTGCCAGCTACAAATCCAGATCTGTGGAGGCTTCTTTTTGCTCCCCTCTGCCTTCTCCAGTCTAGCCATTTGCCTCACAGTGTGACTTTCTTAAATTGCCAGTCTAATTGTATCCTCTTAGATCCTCTTATGTATGCCCCAATCCTCTGGATGGAGTGCTACCTCTCTCCTGAAGACACTGGCTGCTATGTGGCCTTACTCTACTGCTCCTGTGGCCAGAGCCTCAAAAAGCTACTGTTGGAATTCCACATCCTCCATGCTGTGTGCCCTGGGCTCCTCCTCTACCTCTACCTACTTATTAATATTTATAACCCACACAAATGGTTCATTAGCCTGTTCTAATTTGATTTCTGTTGGTGTGATTAAAACATTGGCCAGATGCAACGAGGGGGGGGGGCAGGTTTATTTGAGCTTACAAGGTAGAGGCTGTCATTGAGGTGAGTTGGGGCAGGAATCAAGAGGGGTTTTCCACAGAGGAAAGCTGCTTGCTGGCTCATAGGCTTATATGTAAGTGTCCCCCAACCCCCATCTCCTCACCTCCCCTCTACCCCCCCATCTCACCTCTGTAGCTCTGGGTGGCCTGGAACTTACACAGATCCACCTGCTTCTGCCTCCCAAATGCTGAGATTACAGGCGTACAGCACCACTCTGGCTTAAGTAGCTTTCTTATACAATCCAAGATCTCCTGCTTAGGGAATGATGCATCCCACAGTGGACTGGGCCTTCCTACATCAATTAATAATCAAGACAATCCACCATAGTCTAATCTGATCTGAGTAGTCAGTTGAGACTCCCTCCTCAGGCAACTCCAGGTTGTATAAAGTTGACAGTTAAAGCCAACAAGGACATCGGTGTTGCTAAGGCATTTTGCTTTGAATTCCATTGCTTTAAGGATTTATTGGCCCAGCCTCTGCTTCTGCTGGTCTCTGGTGTTTGAGACATATTTCAGCCTGCTCTCTGAGTGAGGGTGTGTGTGTGTGTTGGTTTTGATGGTGTCTGCACATGCATGGGTGCAGATGTTCAGGCTTGTGTATGTGCAGGGTCTGGAGGAGATCATCAGGTGTCCTGTTCCATCACCCCCATCCCTACTCTGTTGAGAATTCTCTTATTGAACCTGGAGCTAGACTGGCATTCAGCAAGCCCTTTAATCCTCTGTCTACCAAAGTGCTGGAATCCCAGGCGCTCAGAGCCATACTGATTTCTTACATGGCTTTTAGGGATTTGAACTCATGTCCTCATGCTTATATAGTAAATGTTCTCATCTACTCAGCCATCTCTGCAAACCCATAATCTCTTTTGGGAGCGATGATACTATAGTGAAGAAATTCCCTTAATTTTATAACCTGTAGGTCAGTTCTAAACTTTCAAACAAAGTGTGCCCTTTTGGTAGTTTTTAACATCACGATGATATATGATAGCTTGGTTTTTTAATGCATTTTAAAAAAATATAGCAAACAGGGAAGTAAAAAAATAATTCATTCCTTCTTGATAATAAACAGAGATTTGATTGAGTAACAAGGTGATGATTTGTGGGTTTCTCTTTCTCCTCTTAAGATCTAACATATTTTCCAAGTGGGTTTTAAAATTTAAGCCCCAATTAATTACATGTAGCTTTCCGATCCAAGACTGACCTTGAAGCCCTGACTCAAAGAACCTTTTTTTGTTTTTTCTTTGGCTGTGGCAGTTCAATAACATTAGACTGGTTGTCTTCATTAGTCCTTTCTCTAATCTCCAGCATCCTGCATATTTCCATTGTCCCCCTGATTACATGCTTTTGTGAGACAATTACCAACTGTGTGATTGCAGAAAGAATTACAAAACATACCATGAGCACTCTGTAGGTGATTCATGCCAGTTTATTAGAACTGCTTAATAGTTAAGAAGTTCATATAGATTGCTTTTTGCCATTTCAAAAACAGGTCGGTGAGACGCAGAAAGCGTGTGCAGCTAGCTTAGTGCAGCCCTTGTGTTACGCCTGAGTAGGGAATCTGATAAGAGTGATTTCTTTTCCTTAAGACCAATTAAGCCTTTATATTTGGGGAAAACGGCTGAGAAATTAAAGCCTGGTTTATAATCTGTGCACAATACAGATAGTGGCACTTCTCTGAATTATCACTATGATTCTGGCAAGCAAATATAAGGAACTACTTTAAATTCCTGCTGGTAGATGCTGTAGCAGATTTGAATGGTGTGGCCCGTAATTCTCCATCTGTCTGCCGTAATTAGTTTTTGTATGGTGCGTTTAATTGGGTTGCAGTCATTCCTTGCAGAGTGCTAATCTGTTTGTAGGCGGTGTTCCTTTTGCCATGCTGCTCTTCCTAGTCTCACTCAAAATGGGCAGCCTTTCTGAAAAACAAAACAAAAACCAAAAAGGGGGGGGGGTGTTTTTAAACTGGTTTCTGAATTCCCAGGACTAAAGTCATATCCTGTGCCAGATGCAAGACTGGATTTTTGTCTCCTTTTGAGCAGGGTCAGAAAAGCACTATGTATGTACAGTAGATGTTTGGACATCAAGGGAGTGAATTTCTCGTCTGCCCCCTTGTAGATATGTGTGAGTCATCAAACTCAAAATGCTGTTTCAGGGCACATCACCCCAAAGTGCTGCCTGTGGTGATTGTGTTTCCCCTACGGTTTTGTGTGATGGTTGCTACTGATTATCAACTCAACAAGAACTAGAATCCCCCAGGAGACAAACCTGGACTTTCCCAGGAAGAAGTTTCTGAATTAGTGGAGGTGAGAGGACCCGCCCTGAGTGTGGGTAAGACTGTGGGGCTCTGGACTAAAAGGAAGAAAACACAAGTGTCTGCCCTCTGCCCCCCCCCCCCCCCACGCCTGGACTGTGGTGCTGGGCTGAAGTGAATCCTTCCTTCCTTAGGTGGCTTTTTCAGTTACATTGTTGCAGCAATGAGAAAACAAAGGCATCTGTCAAAAGATAAGACTGTTGGATCATGTTTCACAATGAGCCGTTTTAATTCTTAGCTTTCAGTAGCTTCTGAGGACAGAATTTTCTTTGAAGTCAGATTATACTGTGAATGTAGCAGTGATGCGGCCATTGACCCAACAGAGTTGAGGGTATTGGAAACTTCCAGATTCTGGTGTTCCCTTAGGTGAGGAATAGCTACCCGAGAGCCACGTGGAGTCTCCTCAGGAAGGAAACCAAGTCTGAAACCTGCACTAATTAGTTTTTGGATACCTTGTGGTCTCTTTCATCTAGAAGGCAGCTTTTGTGGAGTTTAGTGGTCTCGATACAACATCTGTGTAAAGCCCAGACTTCAGAAGTCAATCAGAAAGACTTGACGTGCTCACCATGTAGATTGGGTCTGTATGGAACCTAACTTTGATCTATCAGCTGGAGCAAGTTTACCAGGAATAATAGGTGTGTAGAAGCATGTTAATGTTGACAGATGTTCCAAAATGATTTCATACCTTCAATCAAGCAATTATATGAGAAAAAAAGTCAGCAAGTTTCAGCTTAGCTCATTTGTATCACTCTGGTTGCTGTACAAAAATACAACAAAGCAAGGCAAAAATTAGATTATAGGGGCTGAGACTGTGGCTGGATTAAGAATGCTCCCTCTACATGCATGAGGATCTGAGTCCAAATCCATACAAAACAAAAACATTTGTCCTAGCATTTTGGAGACAGAGATAGGCAGACTTTAAGAGCCCCTAGCCAGATGACAAGCTTTTAAGTTCATTGAGAGACCCTGCCTCAAGTCAGTAAGGCAGAACAATAGAAGAATACACATGGCAAACTATTCTGGCCTCAACATATATGCAGCACACACAAAGTTGGACAATAGAAAGTTTGAATTTGTTGTACATAGTAGGTAAGGACTTTGCTCTTCATCCACACCTTAACTCTGAAAGCTGAAATTTGTAATCACACTTAATTACTTTATTTCAGTAGTTGCTGAATGCATGTTTGTTATTTTTAAAAATATGAGCAGTTTTAAAAGATTTGAGGAGTATGTTTAATGTTTGCTTCTGCATGATTTCTAAACAAAAGATGAGATCAAAATAGCTTTGCCAACTTGCCATTTGTCTCTTGACCCTCTTTCCCATAAAGAGAACATCTCTTGGCCAGGCAATGGTGGCACACACCTTTAATCTCACCACTCAGGAGGCAGAGGCAGGTAGATCTCGGAGTTCAAGGCCAGCCTGATCTACAGAGTGAGTTCCAGGTCAGCCAGGGCTATAGAGAGAAGCCCTGTCAAACAAAAAACAAAACAAATGTCCAGCTGGTAGCTCAGGCTTACTGCTAACTAGCTATTACACTTAAGTTAACACATAATTCCTATCTCTGTATAGCCATATGACTTGAAACCTTTTCTCAGTACGGCATTCTTATCTTGCTTCTTCCACTACTGGCCAGTCAGTGTTTTATTAAACCAATTGGAGTGACAAATCTTTACAGTGTACAAGAGGATTATTCCACAGCACACTCTCGTTCACATACAGGATGTTATAACTTATAAAAATAATCTTTGCAACAAAAATGAGTGATTTGGGAAAGGTACAGAATTACATTTCTGAAAAACCTTGAGGGTACTAGAAAGATGGCTCAGTGGGTAAGAGCACTTGGCATGAAGACCTGAGTTCAGATTCCTAGCACCCACCTAAAAAGCAGGCTATACAAATGCCTGTCACACCAGCATGGGGAGGTAGAGACAGGACAGTTGCTGGGGCCCACTGGTCCTCAGCCTAGCCCCGGTTTAGTGAAAGACTCTGTCGTAAAGGAGTAGCATGGATAGTAATAGAGCATGAAGAGCTTGAAACCCAGTGTGCTCCCATGGTTTTCCTATATGTCCACAGGGGCACTCAGGCATGTCCATATACCACAGACAGACAGGCACAGAGATAGACACAAACAGACACACAGACAGACAGACACGCACACACATGCACAAATACACATATATACACATTCACATGTGCTCACACACCACATACATACACACACATATACCACACACATACACACACACACACACACACACACACACACGCACACACACACCACATGCCCCCCCCACACACACACAAGTTGGAGGGAGAAGACCTGGAGATATCCATGTCTCCAAGTTTTTTTCTTGTGTTACTGAATGAACCAAATCTGTTTTGTGTCCCACAGGTAAGAAGTATTGATTTCCATGCTACAAACTTGACTTTGATTGTTATAATTCTAAGGGCTCTGATAAGAAATTTTCTTACTTAAAAAATATATTATTAAAGAGTTTACACAGTGTAGCTGTCACCCTTGGTGAATTATTGGTGTTCTGCCTGAAAAAAGGTGATTTCTATTAATTACACAGAATGATGTCTCCAAGTTAGCAGAAAGAGGAATTAGCTGTTTCTTCTATCCCAGGATGATTTCTGTCTGTGTTCTTCACACAGCTGAGGAAGTCACAGACCTGAAGAGACAAGCGGTGGAAGAGATGATGGACAGAATTAAGAAGGGAGTTCATCTTAGGCCGGTTAACCAGACCACCAGACCCAAGGCAAAGGTATGTACAGCTATACACCAACTCTCCGTTGTTTGCCTGTGTGTGTGTGAGTGTATGAATGTGTGTGCACATGTGTGTGTGTGTGTCTGCGTGATTGTGTGTGTGTTTGTGTGTGTCTGTATAAGTGTGTGCGTATGTGTGTCTGTGTGTTTGTGTGTGTGTCTGTGTATGCGTGTGTATGTGAGTATATATATGTGTGTCTGTGTATGTGTGTGCCTGTGTATGCGTGTGTGTCTATGTATGTGTGTATGTGTGTGTATCAGTATATGTGTATGTGTGTGTGTATGTATGTGTGTATATGTGTGTACGGTGTGCCTGTGTGTGTGCGTGTATGCATGCTTGTATGTGTGTATGTGTGTGTGTGCGTGCGTGCATGTGTGTGTGTGTGTCTGTCTATCTGTCTGTCTGTCCATGGAGGTTGTTATACCTGAGTGAGTATTTTACCTGCAGGTATGTCTGTGCACTGCATTCATGTCTTATATCCAAGGAGGCCAGAAGAGGGCATCAGTGTCCTTGGAGTTGGAGTTACAGGTGGTTGTTAGCTGCCATGTGAGTGCTGAAGTTGATTCCTGGTCCTCTGAAATAGCATCCAGTTCTCTTAACTGCCGAGCCATCTCTCTAGTCCCTTTTTTTTTTTTTTAATGTTAAAGTTTGGAATTTGACGGAAGCTACATCGAGACCAATTGCCAAGACTTGAAAGACTAATGTGCCCCAAAGCTTTCTCTTCTCTATGAGCCTGTTTTGAGAGGGCTCTGTGACCGCAGATGCGCCTAAACTGATTTGGAAGGCATGTCATGTTGTTCCCCAGCACAGGGAGGGTATCCATGCTGAGAGCCCATGCAGGCTCCCCTCCCTCCTTGTGGCTAACACATTCACATTCTATCACATTCAAATGGGCCTAGTAATAGTTTTTGAGATTTCTCTTGAAATAAATATCCCCTTTCCTTGCTCTAAGATGTGGACAGACGTCTTTTCTTCTTTACTCATATTCCTTGGCTTGCTTCTGTCTCCTTCTAAGTTTGCTCCTCTTTCTTGAGTGTATGTGCATGAATCACTTCTGTACTTTCCGTGTGTTTGTACAGATGCACGTGTCTGTGTGTGTGCATGTTCATGCACAAGGGGAGAGGCAAGGGAAGCCTGAGGAAGCTCTCCTCAAGATGCCACCTACCTTGTTTTCTTGGTTTTTGTTTTTATTGTTTGTTTTGGTTTTTAGGGTGTTTTGTTTGTGTCTCTTACTGATCTGGAGCCAGCTAATTAGTCGGCTGGCTAGTAAACCCAGTGGATTTTCCTATTTCCACTTCCCGGGGGCTGGGATTATAAACACACACCACTGCATCAAGTTCTTTTCAAATGAGTTCTGGGGATCAAATCCAAGTTCGTGACAAGATAAGCAGTTTAGCCCTGAAGCCGTCTCCTCGGCCCCAAGGCTTTAACGTCTGAAATTCTAATGTGATAGCTGTAGAGTCTATGTTCTAAGGAGCCTCTAAAGTCGCCATTTGGTCACAGAAGGTAAGACAGGCAGACAAGGGAGGCCATGGTCTTACTCACTTCACAGAGCAGATTCAAATCTAGGCACAGCCAGGAGTTTCAGCCATCTGTGCCATAAAGATGTGAACCAGTCACCTGGAAACAGAGTTCCAAGAAGAGGAAAATGGAGACAGAAGGACCCTGGGTAGATGACCCTGCACATAGTTTGAATGCTGCATCTGCGGCCAGCCCCTTCAGTATGTGACTCAGTGGGACTATTCTAAGGGTCAACTGAACTGAAATATGAAAACATTTTTAAGTGAGTATGAGTGCCACCTTGCAAAGAAAATATTTTTTGACTTTTATGTCACAACTTTTATGAAAAATATGTGAGAGCCAACTATTTCTAGAGGAAAATATAGCATCATAATAAAACCAGACTAATTTAGAGTGAAAATGTTAAGCTTGGTGCAGTGGTTCCTGCCTGCAATCCTAGCACTTGGGAGGCCACAGAAGGAAGCGTACTATAGGGGGAGGGCAATCTGGGTAAGACCCCCATCTCAAACAAAACAAAATGAAAACCAGAAAAATAGCACCTGTAAAGCAACATTGTTCTGTGTCTACCCTTAGCCTCAGGATACTCTTCTGCTTTTTCTTTTACCACAATTGAACCTTACTTCATGTGAGCTCAAAGTATGAAAAACAGCTGCCAGCAGAATGTGTAGGCATATCACTGAGTGACCTCTGCTGACATGGTAAAGGTGCACTTGAGCCCACACCTCTTCCCCAGAATCAGCAGTCCCAGAATGTCACATCTGATAGTGTCTGGTCCAGGCTTCAGAAGGTCTCAGCAGCCAGGACCATACAACTGCATGGCAGCGCTTTTGAGTATGCCTTTAGGCAGGGCGTTTGTTAAAGAGACACAGTTGTCACGTCAGTTTTTCTGAAAGAGGAAGGCTGTCTTGAGGATAATTATTCACTGGCCTATTTTCCAAATCTATTGATACTGCAGGTAGGTAGAGCTTGCCTGCATGAGATTCATGTCTTAGAGCTTATGCCTGACACTGAGGGGATGCTCATTTCTCAGAAAATCTGGGCTGTAAAACCTCAGCCTAGTTTTGTTCTCATTTCGAAAAAAATGGAATAATTTTTCTAAAAAATAAATTTTATTTGTACGTGTATATATGTATATGTATGTGTGTATGTGTCTGTGTGTGTATGTGTGTATATGTGTGTGTGTATGTGTGTGTGTATGTATGTGTGTATGCATGTATATGTGTGTCTGTGTGTATGTGTGTGTGTCTGTGTGTGTATGTCTCTCAGTGTGTGTATGTGTTTGTGTGTGGTATATATGTGTGTATGTGTGTATATGTATGTATATGTGTGTATGTGTGTGTCTGTATGTGTGTGTGTCTGTGTCTATGTCTATGTATGTGTGTGTCTGTATGTGTGTGTGTCTGTGTGTATGTCTATGTATGTGTGTGTCTGTATGTGTGTGTCTGTGTGTGTATGTCTATGTATGTGTGTGTGTGTGTGTCTGTATGTGTGTGTGTCTGTGTGTATGTCTATGTATGTGTGTGTCTGTGTGTGTGTCTGTATGTGTGTGTGTCTGTGTGTGTATGTCTATGTATGTGTGTGTCTGTGTGTGTGTCTGTATGTGTGTGTGTCTGTGTGTGTATGTCTATGTATGTGTGTGTGTGTGTGTCTGTATGTGTGTGTGTCTGTGTGTATGTCTATGTATGTGTGTGTCTGTGTGTGTGTCTGTATGTGTGTGTGTCTGTGTGTGTGTCTGTGTGTGTATGTCTATGTATGTGTGTGTCTGTGTGTGTGTCTGTGTGTGTATGTCTATGTATGTGTGTGTCTGTGTGTGTGTCTGTATGTGTGTGTGTCTGTGTGTGTATGTCTATGTATGTGTGTGTCTGTGTGTGTGTCTGTGTGTATGTGTCTGTGTGTATATGTGTGTGTATGTGTGTGTATATGTGTGTATGTGTGTGTCTGTGTATATGTGTGTATATGTGTGTATGTGTGTATGTGTGTGTATATGTGTGTGTGTCTGTGTGTATATGTGTGTGTGTCTGTGTGTGTGTGTGTGTGTGTGTGTATAGGGAAGTCAGAGGACAACATGGAGTTAGTTCTTTGCTTTAATAATGTGGGCCCAGAATTGAGCTCAGGTTGTCAGGCTTGATGGCTCCAGCACCCAGGGGTGTTAACATTCTTGGATAGGCAGCCAGTGTCCTTCTGAGGTATTTATCCCCCTGATGGAGTCTTCCTGGAAAAGCTCCATCTGAAACTAAGAGAGTCGTAGAAGTTCTTTGCCCAGCTCCTGTTTTCTGGTTGTGGTCTTCTCACTCACTCCTTCTTGGCAGAAATTTAAGCTAAGTCTAAAAACATCTTGTTACTAAAACTTCTGATAATTTTGAATCCAATCTTTAAAATCGAGTATTTACTAAATGCTTGTGTAGATAGGAGGATGCCCACAAGGCAGCGCAATATTTAGGAGAAGTTAGCACCTAACGGAGCGTGGCTGTGAATGCCTGTAGGAGAAGGTAGCATCCAACGGAGCGTGGCTGTGAATGCCTGTAGGAGAAGGTAGCACCTAACGGAGCGTGGCTGTGAATGCCTGTAGGAGAAGGTAGCACCTAACGGAGCGTGGCTGTGAATGCCTGTAGGAGAAGGTAGCACCCAATGGAGCGTGGCTGTGAATGCCTGTAGGAGAAGGTAGCACCCAACGGAGCGTGGCTGTGAATGCCTGTAGGAGAAGGTAGCACCCAACGGAGCGTGGCTGTGAATGCCTGTAGGAGAAGGTAGCACCCAATGGAGCGTGGCTGTGAATGCCTGTAGGAGAAGGTAGCACCCAACGGAGCGTGGCTGTGAATGCCTGTAGGAGAAGGTAGCACCCAATGGAGCGTGGCTGTGAATGCCTGTAGGAGAAGGTAGCACCCAACGGAGCGTGGCTGTGAATGCCTGTAGGAGAAGGTAGCACCCAACGGAGCGTGGCTGTGAATGCCTGTAGGAGAAGGTAGCACCCAACGGAGCGTGGCTGTGAATGCCTGTAGGAGAAGGTAGCATCCAACGGAGCGTGGCTGTGAATGCCTGTAGGAGAAGGTAGCATCCAACGGAGCGTGGCTGTGAATGCCTGTAACCCCAGCATCTGCACAGGGTGGAGGAGGACATTGGAGAGCTCTGGGGTGGAACAGAGAGCAGAGATGGAAAAACCAAGGAGGCTTGCTGCCCGTCAGCATCTCCAACACACACACACAGCCTCCCACCCTCACAAAGATCACCAATAACTTATCACATAAAAACCTTTACTTGGGGCCAGCGAGAGGGCTCAGTGGGTTAAAGCATTTGTCACCAGGCCTGATGCGTCATCTTCGATCCCTGGGACCCACACAGTGGAAGAAAAATCTCCTGTAGGTTGTTCACTTTCTCCCCTCTACCTTCGCCCCAACCCCCACACACATATGCGCGCGCGCGCGCGCACACACACACACACACACACACACACACACAAGTTTTAAAATCTTTCATATTTTAAAACCAAGTCATTCAGTAATTTCTTTTTCCCCCTTTTATTGCAGCCAGACTCGTTAAAGGGCTCAGAAAGCGCAGTGGAGGAGCTGAAAGGAATCCTGGTAAGGATCACCGTGTTCCTGGGACAGTTGTAGAAAACTTTTCAGTCTGACTCTTTCAGAGATAGTTTCTTTGCAGTCTTTTGTGTCCATTGATTATTGGGTCGTTTCTTTGGGCTATAAGCTGGATTGTGCCTATGGCTACCTCTAACACATACGTCAAATGCTTGTTTGCTATTCCCGCACTCCAGTCCTGACTGCAGCAGGAGAGTCTAGTCTCTTGGTCCAGAGTGAGGACCAGCTCCTGTTTCTGGTAACAGAACTGTAATAAATGGGGAGTGTTTGCATGGAGGGAAAAGAGTGGAATTCCTGCCCCCTACATGTAAATCAGAGCTTCCAGCCTATGATAGCCTAGTGTTGAGGGGGGCAGCTCCCATCTGCTTTTCCCCATATGATGCCCTGGCTGGCACAGAACTTGAAATAATCTTCTTGCCTTTGCCTCCCAAGTACTGGGATTACAGGCGTGCACCACCACACCCATTTTATAGGGTGCTGGTGATCCATACAAAGGCTTCAAGCCTACTGGGCAAGCATTATATCAGCTGAGCAAGATTTCTAGTTCTAGAAGGATCTTTATGTCACCAGTTTGATTCTCTAAAAGTACTTCCTGCATGGTGGTGAGCATGCATCCTGTGTCTCTTTTCCAAGTGGGGACTGTGGCTGGTGGGATCACTATTAGCTACCCTCTCGAACAGTTGTGTGGGAAGTGCTTATTCTGAGCTCTGTTTCAGACCTATTCCAGCCAACCCTAGTTATTATGCATAGTAAGTCAACAAACATGGTTGGAGGAGGTGTGGGAATAATCCCCCCCTGTTTGTGGTTACTGTGCTAATTAAGCATCACATGTAGACGTCCACACAATGATGGCAAACAGCATTATTTTCATCAAGAATGACTTTAAACAGTAGACTTCACGCAGAATGGTTTAATTAGTTTGCTTTAGTTTTAAGTGAGTGGGATTAGCCCTGAAGAGCTTTGTATCACTGGCTAACAGTGGAGGTCTACCTACAGAATCAAGGATTAGAACACCCCAACAAAGGACTGGATCCTATGATGGGAAGATTTGTCCTCAGGGTTCTGCCACTTCTCTTTTGAACGCTATTTCCTGTGGTTGAAGAAGTCCCTGGGGCCTTAAGAGGGGAAGAATCACAGTTCTGCTCTCTCAGAGTCAACCATATTGTTTGGCTTATTAAAAATTTTGGTTTATTAAAATCAAACATCTATGTGGGTTAATCCTTTGTTATGAGAAAATACATCAATATCAGATAGTACTGGATGGTAGCAAGTTTAATAAATTTAACATCATCATGAGTGTGTGTGTGTGTACTGCACACATGTCAAGCTTCTGCTTTATCACTGATTTATATCCACAGGTTAAATACTACTTTTTAGCATAATATTCGCTGTAATTTTAAGCATAATAGTCACTATAATTTTATATTATTTCATGTAGAAAGAGTTGTAGACTTTTTATTATGTGTGAAAAATATTTTTTAAATTCTTTCATCCTTGTTCTGGGTTTGTTCTTATAGCTCTGCCTTTTCTGATATTCATGTATCACTAGTAGTAATTATTACATATTACTAATAGTAATACAAATAATGTGTCTTTGTATTAAGATTTTTGTTGCTGGTGTTTGTTTTTAAGAGCGGACTGTGGGCCGCCTCCTCTCCCTCTTTCCCTGCCCCAGGACTGGGCCAGGAAACCTCGTCCGTCCTTGTGTGGAAGAAAAGTATGGCTCCAGTGCTGTGTATTTCTGGGTACTTCCAGCTGGAGTCCACACTGTAAGGACCGTCATAGTCAGTGAGACCAGCCTGGTGATGGTGACATGTAAGAAGCAAGTGTTAAGATCTATAAAGATCCCCAGTCCCACCTTACTGTGGGAACTGAGCACCTGTACCAAGAGACAGAATGGATAGGTGTTCGCATCTCCTAGAGTACAGAGAACAGAAGAGTTTCATGAGGGAAATTTCTGCTAAAAATGACTGTAACCCACAGTGTATAACTTAGAGCTTCAGACTACAGAGACAATTTAATATATAAGTCTCTGGCCAGGGAGAGCTAGAAACCTTACTCAGTTTTTGTTTTTTTTTTTTAATGTGTACAATTTTCAAGCCAATTTTTAAAGTATCAGTATTGATTGAACTCATTTTTCCAAACTCACATCACTTAATTTTCCAAGCTGGACATTTTATATGTAAAACACACCACAGTTATTTCTTGTGCTCATATAGAACAGCAATTTTTTTCTGTAGATCAAAGGAACAGAAGCAATGTCACTCCATTCAGAACAGGTGTAGCAATTGTTAATCAGTTGTTAGTATTGTGACATTTTTAACATTTGAGGTGCTTAGGACTAAGAATGACAGTGGAGATTTGGAGTAATTACTATTTGGGATTTTGATCTACATCTGTAACTCATCTCTGGTTTACAGTAGGACCCAACCACCTCCCTGAGCCTTGCTGGGTTCCATGGCTTGTAAAGTGAGGTAACTGTGTATCTGAACCTGCTTTTGGCCGGTGCATTTTAGGAATCCAATAGAGAAGGTACAGAAGTAGAATAGTCTCTGGAGCCTAGTTAGCCCACCTCATCTTGATTTGAGAGTCATGTCCAGAAATGTGCTGGCATCCACTTTTCAGAGCCTCTAAATTCTACTCATACGTAGCTACATCGATCATAACAGTCAGTAAACGAACGAAGAATTCAGGGTTTACAGATTAGAACTTGGAGAATAGATTCTTTTGGCCCCTGGCTCATCACAGCCTGGGTTTGGGGGAAAATAATACTGTGCCCAAAGAGAAAGCTGAAGTATCATGCAAAAGATAAATTTAATAACAGTAGATAGCATGTAGTTTCCCATATCCAGTGGGGAAAATCATGCAGTGGCCTTGAGAGTCACAGTATGACTGCTCTATAAGTTATCGTCATAGTGAGAACTGTACAGTTTTGAATAGCTATGCACAAGTGTTTCAAATGGTAAGTTTCCTAGAAGCTTAAATAGAAATAACACGGGGATACTTGTTTCTTTGTGTTCTTTTCAAGTGTGTGGAAAGTGGCCATTCATTCTCTTTAATTTCCAGGAACAATCATACCTCACTGTGTTTCTCTAACACGTAGATAGAGACCTACAACCCAGTGAACCAAATCGTCTCACTGCTAAACTTAAATAAGCTGTTGTAAAATTACATGTCACGTTCCTTCTGGATACTTTATACATCTTTTCAGTGAATGAAAAGCAAAATGCCAAATTTCCAGGGGGGAAGTGTCACATGCCCAAATAAAGTAAGAATTTTCTTCAAGCTTGTCAGACATCAATTGACTAGGCAGATAACCACAGTCTCCTGACCTTGTTGGCCATTCCAACCCTCTTCTGTATCTGTAAGCAGGTGTGGTTTCCTGCTTAGAGATAATGAAAACATTATGCTCATTTTTCCTAGGTGAGATTTGTAACTATGCTATTTTCACAAGAAACTTTTTTGTTGTTTTATCTGTCTAGAGCATTACTGTTTCTAAATAATAGAATTCTGAGAATCCATCCAGAAGCTGGAAGCTAGGATGGAATAGAAATAAAATCCCTTAGCAAGTTCCTGGCTGGGGTAGCTGCCAGCCTTGCTGAACAAACACTGCTTCTTACCCAGACTTGAAGTCTGGTGGGTTGTTTCCTCTGATTTGATCTTAGGTCTTCAGATATCCCAGGAGCACTTCATGAAAGTCTTGTTACTGATAAGCTACATGCTCACATCTAAGAGAAGAGTATGTCACTGTGCCCTGTTCAGACACTCCAGTGAAAAAGGAGGTGGGAAGCCAATCTCCCTCAGTCATAGACTTTGAGAAGGGCCTGCATGGGGAACCATGGCCCTGGTCTTTATCTTCTTAGAAAGCCAAGGCCAGTTTCAGGAGTTGCCTAGCTTGATGGCCTCTTGTTGCCCACAGTATGTTCTGGGCACTGGAAAAAAATGCATCTGTGTTCTTGTCTGTCAGGCTGAAGTCATTCCTCTCCCACACTCCTGTCAAGGTAGCGCAACCTGTTCCTTCTGCAGGCAAACCACTGGAGGCCCTTACATGCCTGCTTCTCAGCCATATAGCACTGTTACCTGGTGGGCAGTCAGAGTCACTCAGTCACAGGCCACAGAATTCTCTAGCTCCGAAAGTATTTGTGCTCAGTAGTTCATGGCTACTGTGTGAAGATGCCCTTCCAAGGTGAGTGGAATGTACCATTCTCTCCTTCGTGGACACATCAGCATCTTCATCACCAGTGGGCAAGTATCTCCCCCTCCCATCTGACCTTTGCAGTCAGCTCCCTCAGAGCTGAGAGGAGCTAGGCCATCAGCAGCATCTTTTTGAATACTCCTTGTCGTTGAGGATATGTGTGCACATTTGAGAAACCCATTTGTATGTAATTTGTTTTGTTTCCTAATTCTGTTCAGACTGTTTTATTGTTTTGCATTTTATGTTCTTTTGCATATTATATTAACCTTTTTGTTTTTGTTTTAGGGGACACTTAACAAATCCACTAGTTCGAGAAGCTTAAAATCCCTTGGCCCTGAGAACAGTGAAACTGAGTTAGAGAGGATTTTACGTCGCAGAAAGGTGACGGCAGAAGCAGATAGCAGTAGTAAGCCTCTTCGAATTCTCCACGGTCCTTCTCTTCTTCCTTTAACATGAAATCATCCTTCAAAATTCACTGTTAAAGGTTTAGGGGCTTTGTTTAATGTGAGTGAGAAGTGCTGGCTGAGCAGCCTCCCAGGATGCTTCTGTCACCATCTTTGTTTGCAGGTGCCAAGCATTTGTAGACCTGGTCTGGTTAGTGTGAGACACCGGACAAAGCCCCATATAAGGACATTCAGGGTGGGGCATACTAAGTATTTTGGTCCTGTTCACACCTAGTTTCTTGTCTCCCTCCCCTCTAACATCTTCGTTTTCCAGCTTGACACCTTTTATTTTCATGGAGTTTTGTTTGTTTTTTGTAGTGAAGGGGGGTTATTTACACGAACATGTACTGCCCAAGAAAGTGTCTGCTTCTCTGGGGGCCTCTAACTGCCCATAGCTCCTTAGGTGGAGGTTCTGTAAGCAGCGTCCTGAGTTCCAGCTCCAGCCTGTCATTTGTCCTTAGCTATTCAACCTTTCTGTGCCTCAGTTTCTCTGTGTGTCTCTAATGGCTTTGTGACGTTATTCTAAAGTTAGCTGGAACATAGAAGATAGTGCCCTGCCCCAACTCTGCCTGGCACAATGAACAGTTTTACTGGGAATTACGCCTCAGTTACAACAAATACAGAGAAACCATCTTCATTCTTCATACCCATCTCATTCAAGAATCTGACTGTGAACCACTTGAGGGAGGGACTCCAGCTCTGCCGCTAACTCTGAGCTCACCATCACAATTGGGTGTTTGGGCCACATCATTATCTGTGCATCACATCACAGGTTCTGTTCCCGACTTTGGGTGGGTGCAGTTGTCTGAATAATTTTGATGAGAGCAATTAGCCAAAAACCCTCATGAAGGTTTCCCATTGGAGGTAGCCAAGAAGCTGGCTCTGAAAAATCGCAGCAAAGAAGAGTATAATAATCAGCAACCAGAGATACTGGACTGAGCTTTTGCAAGACTTAAGTTGGTCAAAAACAGTCCATTGGAACATTTTAAATCCATAAAATATTGAGTCTTGTTGACCAACTTGAAGTTGTAAGAATTCTGTTGGTTCTAAAGACAAGGTTTTGCTGTGCAGCCCAGGCAGGCCTTGAACTTCTCCAACTCTACTGCCTCCCAGGGCATTATAGACTTGACCCCCCTTGCCTAGCTGACCTTGTTAGAATATTCACAATGGAATTATGATGATCAAACTCTGCTCTACATTGGGATTTACTCAACTGAGTGATTCCTCAAGTCAAAATTGACCAGATAAGCAGCCAAACTTTTATTATAAACATATGAATGATCTGAAGAGATAGTTAATTACTCCCTGAGTTCAATCTCCACACTTTTAAATCCGTGATTTGTAATCCAGTGATGGAGAAGTGTAGACAAGTGGATCCCCACACTAGACAGCCAATTGTGATTTCAGAGTAAGCTCTAGGACAGTAAGAGACCCTGCTTCCAATCAGGGGGATGATGGTGTCATTGATGTAAACATATTAAGTATTTAGTTTGGTCTGAAAAGTATACTGACAAATTGCACGCAAGGTCTTGAAGGGGTATCTGAGACATTGTTACATCACCTCATCCCTTTGGTAACTTGGTACCTCTGACAGTCTTCCTAGAATCTAACTGAGGGACCTTCTGTACTTAGGCTTTTCCTCCATGGCTTTTCACGACTGTAATTTATATTGTGTGTTTTGCTCCACACCTCCTCTTTTCTCCAAAAACCTTTTCCATTCGTGGATTAAGTCAAACACCTGGGTCACTCACTGCTTCCAAGTTCTTTTCTAGCAGAAATGAGGAGGCACTTTGAAAATGGGAACACTTCCAACAGCGGAGGAACAGCAACATTTTAGCAATACAATGAGAATCTTTCGTTTTATTTATTTATTTACCCATTTGATTGATTTTTTTTTTTTAACCGTTGTTCAAATATTCAGTGTCCCATTCCAGGGAAATTAAATTTTTTACTAACTTCAGTAAGCAAAACCACAGCCCCCCCCCACACACACACACCATGGGTCACAATTTTCCAAGCACCAAATAGACAGAGTTAGTTATGTGAAAATGTCTCTAAAGCTCATGAAATGACAAGGTGAACATTATCTGGGGAGAGAACAAGGGAACAGCTAAGCATGCCAGGTGTGTGACAGGAACAACCTGAGAGAGAGAAGTGACACACAGGTTTGGGTCTCTGGCACATGGGCCTATAATATTGCCCTTGCACACGAAGACTTACGGGAAATAAGGGAGGGAGCAAGTGTAGGAAGTAGACTTCAGGAAGTAGCCTGGCTTTGTAGACCCAACCCCAAGCTACCCTTTGGATACATTGTTTTACTTTGTTTTCCTGGGTCTAGCTGCTGTTCCCTTATTCTACCCAGCCTGGTTGCCTGCCAAGCTAACATGTCAGGGATCAGAGAGTAGCAAGATGTGCTTAGGAAACACAGATGCAGGGATCCCCATTGTGAGCACCATGCCTTCTTCATTTCTTTTTGTCTCTCTGCCCTCCTTTTTAAGTAGCTTCAGACGTAGCAATAAGCAGCAAGCGTTGGCTTGTGCAGAAAGATCTTCCAGCAAGGACAAGCTGCTTAACGTTGTCTAGTGTTGCAGTCAAGTTAGACGAAGGCAGTCTTTCTGCCCTTCTCTCTGTCTCCCATATCTGCATGCAGGTACAAGGCTGAGTGTAGCTGGAAGGAAAGGGCCATTCTAAAGGGGGCACTCAGATGACACTGCCCTGTCCACCCATCACATACCCATCACCAGACCAGACTGCGTCTGTGTCTTGGAGTCAGGCTAAGGTAGGAGTTCAATAGAATTGCTAAACACATATTCAGTCCCTCTTAGACAGGTACTCCAGACATAGACACGTGAAAGACTATAACTCTCAAGCTAAATTTCGGTTAGGATCTACTAGCAGTTTGCATTGTGTAATACCAATCTGGGGATGGTCTGAACCACCTTGAACTTTTCCTGCCTCCACCTTCCAAGTGTTAGGGTTATAGGTGTGCACCACCATGCCCCACTTTTGCTGGAGATGAGCACTTTTCCCCCTGAGCCGCATCACAAACCGGGGACACTTTTTAACTTCCTGTTACTTTTCCCAATCCAATCCTTTACCTTTGTTTTCTAGCTTCATTTTTGATATTATTTAATTCGCATATTTGTGACTTGTTCGGTCAGTTTCTTTGCTAAAAAGCATTCCTTCTGAAGCTTTAAGATAGGTATACTTTGAGGCATGCTACCTGGTGAAAACTCAGGGTGAGGCTTAGCTTTAGCCCAGGAGGTCCAGAATGCCTGGCCAATAATTTCAGTAGCAAGTCCTATTAGTCATTAAATCCTGTCCCAAGAGGAGCAGAGAACAGAAGGGTAAACAGCCCAAACTCTTTGCCACTTAATTTTTATAATCTTGTGTCTGTATTTTTAAAGAGGCAATAAATCCACTTACTGCTCATTCACATTAAAATGAAAATGTTCATAAAAGCTGTTTAATGCTCAAGAAGTCTTCATGAGCCTTTTAGAAAGAACCTTTTGACATCGGTCCATTTTCTGTTTAAAATGCAAAGCTGAGTTTTTGGAAGAATTAACTCTTGAGAGGCAAAATGGTTCAAGCAGGGCTGTCAGAAAAGCCTTATTTGGAAAGAAAAATGAGTTTTCACAATTGCAATATTGCTAAGGACCGGTCAGTGAAGGGAGTGTGACATGGGATTTTGTGGCCTCTTAAATGTCTGCACACAATTTCCCAGCGTGGTCCAGGTGCACTGGAAGGTAGAGTTACCCCTAAAGCAAAGTAGATTTTTAGTAAAGGCTTTTTTTTTTTTTTCCTTTTAGCATGTACTTAAACTTCTTTAACCAACTTGGCCTTTTTGCTTCCTGTGGCCCTTTTCAGCTATTCTTTCGTACCATTAATAAGCATCACACAGAATTATTAAACTTGAGGTATGTGTTTGGTTTTAAGGTCCTACCGGGATATTAGCCACCTCAGAGTCCAAATCCATGCCAGTGTTGGGTTCTGTATCCAGTGTAACAAAAACAGCCTTGAACAAGAAAACTCTGGAGGCAGAATTCAACAGCCCGTGTCCCCTAACACCTGAGCCAGGTGAAGGGCCCCGTAAATTGGAAGGATGCACGAATTTCAAGGTTACATTTCAGTAAGTAATGCTCTTTATTAAGTAGAATGTAGATGAATCTGTAATGACTAATATGCATTTCTTTGGTCTGTTGCTCTTCAGAAAGACTTTGATGTGGCCTGCAATCCCCCTTCCCTCTCCTTTGAGCCCTTCTGCTTCTAGGCTCCCAGCTTGGTGATTTCCTTCAGCTCCAAAGTAAATACCACACCTGCTGAATTGGCTAGCCACTAGGTTCTCCTCCTACATAAAGAATTGACCTGGCTGATACTTCTTCACCAGAAGAAATCTGTCTTTAGGCTATCACCCTTAACAGCTTCCTAACCTGAAGGAGGTACTAGATCTTTCCAGCTCCTTTGGACCCTGCGTTTGTATAGCCAGCCTCATTTCTGGCCCTTGGAAGAAAGATGTGCCTTCATTCTATTCTTTCTGGGGACCGACTGTACCACATACGAGGTTATCTACAGAGACCAACTTCCAAGTGGCACTTTGTCAGGGTTAATCCTGCTATTGACCATGTTGCAAACCAGTGTAGTAGAGGATCAATTTGTTTTATAACAATGGCAAGCTCCATTTGAAATCAGTCTACACTTATGCACCAATTCTCTTGCCAGGATGTCAGCTAGACTGTCACTTAATGAAAAGGAAGAGGTGAGGCCAATCAGATCAGCTGAATCTTATAATCACAGTTAATTAAACCTCTGATTTCCTGTTCAGTCAAGAGAGAAAGAGCCCCTTCTTTGTAGTTTTAGCTGTCTCGGCTTAAAAGGTGAAACCTGGACAAACGAAGTTGAAATTCAGTTTGGATCTATTTTTGCCAATGGGTATTTTCTTCCTCTCATGAGCGTCTCTCACTGGGGCTATTGAGATCCTGACGTGTCCTCTGGAAAGAATGTTCCGTCTTTGCTGATTTACGGTCTTATTTAATTTCACTGTGGTTTTTAAAGCGTGTCTTCTCACAGCCCTGTTGCCTTTCTTTGCCAGTAGCTGTTTGCACATCTCCCAGAAAGATGATCCATATTCATTCTTTGCTTTTGCTATTAAGTTTGTTTAACACCTAATTTGACATCAGCAATCTGGCAGCATTTGAACCAATATCCAGACACAAAAGCAATTTGGCAGAGACAAGTTAGTTTCTGAGAAACGCTTCAGTGTGTGTGTATAGATTTTTCCCCCTTCACCATTTTGCACAGATAATCTTAATCAGAAAATACCGCTAACTCCTTCCTGCCTTTGTCTGCCTTTTATTCTCCAAAAGTAAGTGGAAATTACATCTCCAAGAAAGGAAATGAAATAATTGCAGGCCCAGGGTCTGCAGAATGTGTGTTGAATTGACAGTGAAAAGGATCAGTGTGTTGACAGAGAGATGTTAGATGCCAGGAAGGCCGATGTTCCAAGTCAATTTATTTCTCATCTTGCTTGTTCAGTGATTGCTTAAGAGACCCATTGCGACTTAATTTATCTACTTAAAGCACTAATCCAAGTATTATGTGCGGCTGTATTAATGTTTAAACTTTGTAACCCAACGCTTGTGTCTTCCGTTTTTGAATTGCTTGGGTGAGATAACCAATACCACGTATTTTCACACTGGCCGGTACTTAGGAGTGAGAGTACTCTTTTCTGAAAACCTCTTGCTTCAGTACAGCTAGGCCAGATGAGTCTGAGAATTCTGTGCAGAAGCAGGCTGATTATTAACTTCCCTTCACTTACATTTAAACTTGGCTTTGAGATAACTGACAGGCTTAGCTGCAGGTTCTACAAGCGAAACCCATGTTGTCATCCAGGAACTCAGAAACTGTTAGGAACAGAGGGGTTATTTTCAGGGATGTTTGGGGCTTTGACTGATAATTTCATTCAGTGGTTATACTAACCTCTTAGTGGTCATAACCACCCTACCTCATACATAGTCTTGGGCAAATGGGACAATTAGAGATGAGATCAGTGTGTATGTGTGTGGAGGATGGAGATTAGTTCAGTATGTACACGCCATAGTGCATGTGTGGGAGACAAGCTCCAATGTCAGTCTTCACTTTCCACTTTGTTTGAGGAGGACTCTCTTATTCACTGCTATAGACACCAGGCTGGCTGGGCTGCAAGTCTCAAGGGATTTTCCTCACCACAGAGTGCTGAGATTACCAATGCACATCTCAGAGTCAATTTTTCAGAGGCTCTGGGGATCTGAACTGGGTTCTCATACTTAGGCAACAAGCATTTTGCCCACCAATCCATCTAATTGACCCTTTAAGTTAGAATACATGGTGATAGTTTTCTACATATGTGTCCCTGTACTTCTTCCTATTAACTAACATATGTTTGCACTGTAATAACCGACCCTTCATATAGATTGGTGGCATCACCACCATGGTATTTCAGGTGAGTGGCATTGTCAGCTCTTGAAAGGAATCAAGGTTAAGAGGAGGATGTCAATCTTAGTGGCCTCTAATACATATGACTGATCAACTTGCATGAGTTGCATATCTACACAGTATACACATATGCACATGCCTCACTGTAGCCCCCCCCCCCATGGCCTCACTCAACTTGCATGAGTTGCATATCTACACAGTATACACATATGCACATGCTTCACTGTAGCCCCCCCCCCCCATGGCCTCACTCAACTTGCATGAGTTGCATATCTACACGGTATACACATATGCACATGCCTCACTGTAGCCCCCCCCCCCCATGGCCTCACCTTTCTTTCTCCTCTGCTTTAGCGGTTTTGGCCAGGTCCCATTGCCCTTGTGGCCTGGTGTTCACACTGCCTGCTCTGGGACCTGGGGCCTGCACTACCCCCATTACCAAGAATGTCCCTCCCTATTGTGTCCTGCGAGGCAAGGTCCTGCAGACTTGGCAGAGGTGGAGATGAAGATTGAAGACACGTGGGCAGAAAAGGCTGGTACCGGGTGGGCTGTGTGAGCTTTGACAAAGGGCACCAACAGCAATGTAGACGGGAGTCTCAGGAGGGTGAAGACAGTTGATAGGTTTTTCCAATACTTGCTCAAACAAGAATTCTAGTTTGTATTTAATGAAAACTCAGAGCCAGATATTGGGGAAAAGCTGGAATCTCAGAGAGAGAAAACAGACCACAGTCAGTTCTCACCCAACCAACTTCTCAGGGTGTAAGCTAACTTCCAGAGTCCTCGGCCTGGCTCCTCGTCGCTCCTACAGAATCCTGAATGTCTGCCTACGCCTGCCTTAAATATCTTCTTTGCCCAGTTGTTTCACTACCGGGTTCAACTCTGCATCATGATCCTATTGTTAGGATTAAAGGTGTGAGCTACTACCTTTGGTTGTTAGGCCTTGAACTCACAGAAACACAGAAAGATCAGTCTCTGGAGTTATGGGGTTAAAGGCGTGAGTTACCACTCTTGACTGTGGGTGGATCTCTCCTGATATTCCAGACTGACTTTATTAAATATAAAATATATCACTACAACTTGCCATCATTGCCATTTCCCATCACTCCGAGCTTCATCGCAGGGGGAAAGCTCTGCAGGTTTCCCATGGGTCTGAGGCATTGGTTTTTGATATGACTGTGGCTGCAGTAATAGTATACAGTCACGGGGACTTTGTTCTTTACACTCAAGGCTTCCTCAGCTCTCCACACTGCCCCCATGGCTACAAGGCTAGCAGACCCCTCACACCCTGAGTTTTTTCCTCGGGGATCATTGTCTTGAGGTAGTCTCCCTGACTGTGGTGTTCCCCTAAACCCTGGTTCCCCACATCCTACCCTGTTTTCCCATATACTTGACCATGTAAGTTACTTTTCTCCCTTTATGAAAATATAAACCATATGAGGTTATGATTTTTTTATTTTTGTTTGTTTTATGTATTTGAGGTATTCCATCACGTACCGGGAATGGTGCCTGCTGGACAAGCATATTCTTTAGTATTAGTAAAGTGGCCGAATATCAGCTGATTAGAATAGCACATGTCCAGCATTACCATCATACAGAGCTTAAGGCATTCTTATTGGCTGTTGGTTGGATTTTTTAGGAATTCCAAGGGATTGCTTGTATTTAGCTCAGTCTCCACCATTGTACCTGCTTGAGATGGAGTCATTAGACTCCACAGTACACAGGTATATTGGAAAGCTCAACGGGGCTGCAGTGTTAGCTAAATTACCAGTGAGTAAGTTAGAATGTGAACGTAGAAGCCAAGGAATTTCTGCACAGGAAAACTAAAAAACCTTCCAGCTACCCCTGCTGATGTAAATCAACAAACGTGTAGATTTCAAACAGGTAAATAACTTGTCTAAAAATTATAAAATCAGACGTCTGTTAAGTTATGTCCTGGGAATCTAACAAGAAGGTAAGAGCGTCGATCTTTAATTGCAAGAATTCATTATATATATATAAATGGAATTAACATGCACAAAGTAAGGGGTTTAAGTGAAAAAGAGAAAAAAAGAAAAAAATAACCAGAGAGAGCTCAGGGGAGTCTAATTTACAATGGGCGATTTCTATCTACTTATGTCGTTTTGCATCTCATAGTGACTCTGGATTTCATTACTTTGACGCTCTGTAACTAACTGGGGTAGGAATTGCCTCTTTACACTAAAAGGCAAACGCCAATGTCAACCTGGTTGTTACTTCTGTGCTCTTTCCTGCTAACACAACTCACAGAGTAAGGTTTCTTACCTCAGTTTAGTAACCAGCAGGTATCAGTACAGGTTCAGGATCAAAGAGGGAAACAAATCCACATTACAGAATCGGGTAAAGGCTCGATCGTCTCGCTCCCAGAGAGGTATAATACCTCAAAAATAGGCCAACAAAGTATTGTAACATCAGAAAACCAAAAATGCCAGGTTCTGCTTCTGTTTCGTTTTCAGAGTAAACCTATAAACAGTGTAAGCCTTCGCAGAGAAGATTGGCGGCGAACATGATCACTTTTCTAATCCAGTCCTTCCCTATACATCCCATCATTTCTGAGACCCGAGCTCCGTGTCAGCCAAGGATCTTTGATCTACCTACTTATCTGGTCATTATCATTATGATTTTGGCAAGTGACTTATCTATGACAAAGCTTTGCGCTTTCCTCTTAAGTAAATTGGGTGTAGTGACACCTACTCTGTAGGGCTGACGTGTAGATTAGGTAGTTTTCGGAATGTGTTTGGATTAATTCCTTTTCTATCTTATTTTAAATTTCTACTGCTTTAATAATAGATAGTCAAGGCCAAAAGTGAAGTTGGAAGCTAAATTTGTAGACTTGGGCCATTGGCTCAACAGATAGTGTTCGAGAACTCATTTAATGTTCTTTTTGTCTTTCTTCTAAACTAAACTTGAAGCCAGTATATTAGATATGCCCCCAAATCTTCTCCATCTCTAATAATCCCTAAACAAACCAACAATAACAACAAAAAAGAGTTCACCTTTAAGATAAGGAACAAAAAATACATACCTGATTTCTAGCCGTGACATGCCTTATAATACATTATAAACTTATTCTAAAATGCAAACCCAAAAATATAAAATAATAGTATTTTTTAAACACTGCAGCAGAACTTACATGTACATATGAAAATGATTTGTCTTTTGCTGGTAACATTAGGGTCCCATCTACTCAGTGTGTCACTTCTGCCCCAAATGCTTTTAGATCCATCTGGTTTAGAAGAGATGAGAAGTACAGCTGACCTGAGAGCCCCTCTAAGAGAACCAAGGTCAGCAGCATCAGCAGTGACAAAAAAATGGCATCCATTTTAATTACCACTATACATGTTTTAGCATGTTTCCAAAACTTTGGCTTTGAAAGTGGGGTTCAGGCTTTCCAAAAATCCGTCACCTGTAAGTACACTAGTGTCGTATGTGTTTTCATGGCCAATCCCATATAGGAGAACATGGTGCAACCTTTAGGCTGCAACTTTTTTCCCCAATTGGGCTTCCTCATCCCATGGGGGCATGGGTTAACGGTAATTGATTAGTATTTCGGAAAGAACCATAAGTTCAACAGTAACTATGAGATCCCCAAACACTTATTTGGGTGGCCGTGTCCTCCATCCTAATCTTGTGAAGGGCGTCCCAAGCACTTTAACTCTGTTGTCAACAAAATGTGTACATTTAATGTTCTCAAAGGATACGTATGCACTGAACTGGAAAAACATTGTTTTTGGAAAAGCCTACATCACTCCATCATCTGTATGCTTTAGTTAATAATTCTTCCTCCTCTTCATCAATAGATATTCACACTAAAGTAAATGCTGGCTCTGGATTTGAATTATAAGATCAATTAGGATTTGTGCAATAAACATTATTCCCATTTTGTACATGAGAAAACAGAGGCTCAATGAAGTAAAAAAAATGCCCAAAATAATGCTTCTGATTAATACTTGGGTCAGATAACTTAACTAAATTCTTTCTTCAAAGCTCATGCCTTTCAAATCCTGACAGACTGCACTTAGTGTATTAAGAGCTTAGGAAGAGAGGAGACTGACGTAAGATGTTCCTTGTAGGAGATGGAGGTTCTGCAGTTAAATTGCCCCTTGGGACCTGTTCCTCTAGCCATCTATACTCATAGATTGCATCAGCTTCTTACTGTTTCTTATTGTCTTCCTAAGTCCATCCCAATCAATGGAAAGGTCCTGGTGTTTCCCAGAAGCACAAAGCATTCTGAAACAGCCACTCTGGTTAGCAAGTAGTTTTAATGAATGATTAGAAAGAGATTGTTTTCATTTTTCCATATCCTCAGTAAAAGGACTTTCTTCAAGATAAACTTGGGAAGTAGGTCTATCACAATCAGCTATTTAGTCTTTTGTTAGTTTTCTTTTTGTATGTGTGTGTGCTAATGTGTAC
Source organism: Phyllotis vaccarum (assembly GCA_033318265.1). NCBI lineage: Eukaryota > Metazoa > Chordata > Mammalia > Rodentia > Cricetidae > Phyllotis > Phyllotis vaccarum. The sequence continues at coordinate 2,262,659 of JARWLC010000004.1, forward strand.
TGTATGTGTGTGTGTGTTGGTACATGTACCTACAGAGGCCAGTGAAGGATGCTGACTGTGTTCAGTCCCTCCCCACTGAAACCAGAATCTCACCACTTTGGCCAATCTGGTCCTAGAACTTGCCATTTGTGCTTTCCAGTGCTGAGTCACAGCATACAGTCACCTCCAGCTTTTTACCTGAGTGCTGAGGATGTGAAGTTAGGCCCTCTTACTTGCACAGCAGACACCCCTATTACACTAACATTTTCCCAACCCTGATCTACACATCTTCGTTTGTTTGGTTTTTTACTGTCCCCAATGTTTCAAACTTGCTAGTAAAACTGTTTATGAAGCTATTTATTTTAAAATCATGAATTCTCAAAGCCTCTGGTATATTTGATCATCATCACTATCATAATCATTATTATTTTGTTGGGGTTTTAAAAACAGGGTTTCTCTGTGTAGCCCTGGTTGTCCTGAAACTCACAACCTGGCTTCAAACTTGCAAAGATCCACCTGTCTCTGCCCCCAAGTGCTGGCATTAAAGAGTATAACATCACTGCCCAGCTAATCATTATTTTCAACTTATGCTTTGCCTCTTTGGAAGTTTGGTCTGAGTCTGAAATGTATGGTGATGTGTAGTCAGAAGTTTCTCGGTCCTTCTGGGCTCTACTATCTGGACAGATCTCTTCCATTTGAGGTCCTGCAGAGCTTATAAAATAATTACTCAGAAGCTAATATTACAAACTTTTATTTATAGCTCAGGTTGTTACTAGCTAGCTCTTACATATGCATTAACCCATTTTTATTTATCTATCTATTGCCACATGGCTGGTAGCTGGCCACCCCACCCCACCAGCGACTCTCAAAGTCTTCCCAAAACTGCCTTTTTTTCTCCATGTCTCTGCTTAGATGCCCGTCTCACCTCACTCTGTTCTGCCTTGCCTAGGCCACAGAAGCTTCTTTATTAACTAATGGTAGCAACGCACATTCACAGCCTACAGAGAAACCATCCCACAACAGTGAATAGTGATGCGTGTGTGTGTGTGTGTGTGTGTGTGTGTGTGTATGAGTGTGCATGGTGGGTGTGTATGTGCGTGTGCGTGTGTGAGTGTGTGTGGTGGGTTTGCATGTGTGTGTGTGCGCGCGCGCGCGCGCGCGCAATTTGTGCACGTGTGTGTGTGTGTGTGTGCGTGCGCGTGTGTGTGCGCGTACATGAGAGAGAGAGAGAAAGAGAGAGAGAGAGAGAGAGAGAGAGAGAGAGAGAGAGAGAGAGAGAGAGAGAGAGAGAGAGAGAGAGGGAGGTCATGTATACCTGTGGTAGGGAGCAGGAGAGGAGGGACAAATAGGTCTTCAATGTGGAGGAAAAGCTGAGCAGATTGTGGCTTCAACATTTTGGTTTTCATCTCTGGAACAGCCTCTGCTGGTCTGAACTGGACTTTGTCCATCCATGAATTGCTGTCCCGAAAGTCACTATCTTCTAGTGAGTCGCAATTAAACAATGTAGTCAACCCCAAGGATGACTTTGTATTTACAACTTAGCACTGAACGGAAGAAGCATATGGAAGGGGACTCAGATCCTACTACAGTGAAGTGATAGGCAGCAGTTTCCCAGGATGCCTGTTCCTCTTCTCTTGGTCATTCTTAAAGGTTGTTTGAAGCACAGTTCCAGGAGACTCTTCCAGCCAACTCATTTCTAAGGCATCCTGTTCTGAGCCTCAGACCCTCCCCACACTGGAAGTTTCAAGTTCTTTTAAATATCCCTTTGAGCTACCAGGCAGGCAGTTAACTTGCTCTTTATTTGTTTGGGAGGTTCAACACAGGTCACTTTCTGCCCTTGGAGAATTAAAAAAAAAAAAAAACAAAAAAAACCCAAAACCCACGTAGTAATTATAGGAGTTCAATTTCAATAGGAAAGTGTCCTTTTCTAGTGAAACTATTTTTTAATTTTAATTTACATTTAATTTCATGATCTGTGGTATCTCTAAATACCTGTGACATCTGGCCCCATACAGATCTATTCTAGCAAGAGTTCATCTGTGTAAGCCGTTTTCTGAATAGCCAGGGGTAGCTGATAGAAGAGAAATTTTACATGTTTCTTGGTTGCTGTGACCAGTGAAACCTTTCCATGAGAGGGGGGGAAAGTCTAATTGCCTTTCAAGTTTTTAATTAAAAATAGGATTTTTAAAAATTATAGTTTGACCTTTAGTCCATCTGTTTTTTTATTTCTAGTGGGAACTTAATGTTTGAAAATAAAATGGAAAAGTACTGGTTTTCACAATTGGAAAAGGAAAGTGTAAGCTTTTGAAATATGTTCTCAATAAAAATTTCTATTCTTAAACTTACTTTTAGAGCAACTTTGCATAAAATTTTCTAACATTGGTCTCAGTGGGACATGCATTCGTTTTTTGACCATGTAACCATTTATTCAGAGAGGCTTGGGTCAGCCTTTTATTCAGATGGAGGCCAGGGAAGTTGCCGGGCTGTTGTGAAAGGAGTGTGCTTTCTTCTGGTTACTTTCAGCCCCTATTTCCTTATCGATTCCTTTTGCTTTTTTCTTTCTGGGGCATGCTCGTGTGTCACCTCCTCTGTGTGTGTGTCTGTCTGTCTGTGTGTAGGCTCTGCATTGAAGGAGAAGGGGAGGAAGGCACCTTCCCTGTACTTAGTAAACATTTATTTCCGAGAAGAGTCTACTAGCAGAATGAGCCGCATGGACGTTCCTGCTTAATCTGATGCTCTTATACAATTAAAGGATTTGCTGGGTGCTCAGCTGTAATCTTAGCACTGCTGAATTGTGTATGGACACTGCAGGAAACGGCTCTGTTCCACAGAGCAAGACCACAATGGAGCCCCGTGTGCGCTGGTACATGGACAATTAAGTTTTAACAACAAAATTAGCTGAACAACTGGATGCTCTGGAAGCTGAGATCCCCCAACTTGGTCTTTTCTTCTTCCCCCCATCAGGAGTTATCCTGTGGACTGCCGGAAAGCTCAGCAGCCAGTATTGTCTCAGTGTTCCGAGGGGCTGTATAGACAGCAACTTCTTCCAGATTAATTGTTCAGGATGTATTACAGCTAGTGAAGAAATGACTAGTAAAATACCGTTGAGTAAATCTCAAAATTACTGCTAAAGACCTGCCTAGTAATTCTCCATTCTCTCGAAGAATTAATTGGCTCTTAATGTTTGCTTCCAGTTACAAGGGCTCCGATTTTACAGGACTTTGTCTAAAATGTATCATTTCAGCAAATTGCCTTTGGCACTTTGTAAGTTTTTTTTTTTGTTTTGTTTTGTTTTTAACTGTTTCTTAGTAGTGTTTATGTTTCTTTTTATTTGTGCTTCATGGGAAGAGTGAACTTTTGTTTTGTTCTATTTTGATTGAAAGAAAAGTAACTTCCAAGATTGAAACAATTTCAGATCCTGGGATAAACCCACTGAACTTCTTAAACCAGATAAAACACATTTCATTGGACTTTATCATGTCATGGAAGTATACGACAGTATAAGGTGACAGAATTCCTTATAACCTCGTCTTAAAAGTTTGACTATAAAATGCAGTAAATTGGAAGAAAAACTTAAAATACATATATCCATGAAAATGCATGTTGTACACACCTTATTTTTAAAGGAACCAGTGTTAGCTCTGGTGATTTCTGTGGAAGACTGTATTTTAAAATATTTCTTGTAAGTAATATTCTGTTTTTAAATACCTGGGGTCTAAATATATTTTCATAGGGACTAAAAGCTATGCAAAATTATTAAAACAAACAAACAAACAGAAACTAAGTAAAAAAAACCAAACCAGCAGCCAAAGAAAAGTCACACATTATAAAAAAGTATTTTGTAGTAAGTTCGTGGGTTGCCTCCACCGCTGTACCAGCAAGCGCTGTACAGGTTCAGAACCTATCAGTAGTCTTCTGCCAGCAGAGACTAGTAGAGTAAACAAACTCGCATAGGCTTTAGGGGACCACTGCAGGGCAATTAAAAACTAGAGGAAATTTGGCTGAAGGTGGCAAAAGTCTTTGCCCAGCAGCTATTGTTAAAGGTGACAAAAGGAACTCTGGTTAATCAGGATGCAAGTAACACCTTCTGTACTTTAAAAGTAAATCTGTCTTCCCACAAGTAAAAGCAGAGTTAAAACTGACAGACGGACACAGTCCTTGAGATAAAATACAGTTTTTAAGAAGTACAAAAAGCCAAAAATGCTGAGCTTTGTTCCCTACCTCCACTTCAAGTGTGAGACTTGACAGCAATTAGAAGGTTTCAGCTTATGTTTATAGAATGTAATGTTTTTTGAAGTTTTGAACCAGTGCATAGACAGCTTTTGAAAAGCAAGAGTTTCTGAGAGAAACAATGAACATTAGCTTCAGTAACATTACCTCTGTTCACTGCTCTGCTAACCATCTGCCGGGATTGGAAGGAGAAAAAAAATATTTATTTTTACAGTAGGGAAATAGAAACTGACTTCCTCTTGGAGTTTTCCCAGGAAACTACTTTATAAAGACAAATTTAAATCTTTCTATTTTCCATCCTTGAAGGTGGTAAATATGATTGTGGTTTTATCCGTTTTTATTGTAAATGAAACAGAGTTCAGACCGGCCACCGTACGTCATTTGTTGGACGGCTGCCATGGACTAATGCAGATGTCCCACTGGGAGACCAGAGAAGCGCTACACTGTGATTCACCAGATTGTGTTAAATAGTCCAGCTGTTGCGATTTGAAAGATAGTTACCTCGGAAGTGAAATAGAAATGAACTGGCATTTATGCCTCAAACCATTTTTATACTGTTTGGCAATCAGCTTTTCAGAGGTCGCATTTTATAAAATAACTCTCACCGCTTAAAGGTTTCATTCACTGTAATGTTCAAAATGTCCCACCTTTATATTATCAGTAAAATTAAGCTTGGGCGATATTCAGAATTTGCATGAAATAAGCATCCCCCCTTCATTTCCTGAGCTTTGATTGTATTCAATTGAGCTCAGAACCATGTCGATTAGGGGCTCTTTGGGGCATTAGTTAATTTGAATTGCAGCCGAAATGTTAGCTAGAATGTTGTTGAATATAATTGGGATGTGGAAAGTTGATTTTGAAAGGAATTTCATTGAATGCAAACAATGGCGGGTTTTGGTGGTGGAGGCACAGAATGTTTCTCTTCTGTCTCCTGTGACACAGTCTGAGAAATCACCGAATCCCTTTACCAAGTTCAGCTTTGGTGAAACTGTTCCCAACAGTTCTGATTCTTCTCACAACAGGATGGTTTGAGTCAGGTCTTTTACCACAGGGGAGGAGGGTTCACCTGCCAGAGTCCCTTGTTCAGGCTTCTCCTGCAGTCAGAGGATTAATGTCAGTCAGAGCTGTAGATTAAGATCTTGAATCTTAGCGTCCCCTTGTTTTTGTTTGTTTGTTTTTTGTCTTGAAACAACTGTTGAACACGTGATCCAGAATGATCCACGAATAAGGTCTATTTGAGAGGATCACAAATAACTACAAGTATTGTTGAAAAAAGCAAGAGAAATCCTGGCTAAGATTCTGACTGATAGAGGCTTTATGGGGATGCTTTTTCTCGTTATTGCTGTTGCTGTGATAAAATCCTCTAAGGGAGAAAGAACTAACTCTGACTCAGTTTGAAGGTGTGGTTAGTCCGTCGTAGTAGAAAGGATGTGGCCGCTGGAGGTTGAGGCAGCTGTTCACATTACACCCACAATTGGGAAGCGGAGGACTATGAATGTTGCAGGTCAGCTCTTTTCATTCAGTTTAGGATACAAGCCCAGGAAATGGTGTTGCCCACATTCCTCAGTTCACCTAGTCTAAATAATTTCTCACCGCCCACAGGCATTCTCAGAGGCTTGTCTCCTAAGTGATTATTTCTTGGTCCTGTCAAATTAACCATCAATGACATCATGGGGATAGAGACAGAATGTTGCCCCAGGAGGAAGCCTTCTTCCAGAAGCAGCTTTGAGCAGCTCCCCAAGGGAGCCAAGAAAAGGCCTAGTGGTATCCAACCAGGAAGACCTAAGAGCTACAGCTTGAGGGGTGGAGTTCATCCTCAATGATTTGTAAGTTTTGGGCAGAGACAATGGAAATAAACTAGTAAGATGTCCACAATTAGCCCGTGGCACCAATGCTATTTTGGGAAGTAGCTCAGTGCTAAGGAGAAGGCGGGGAAGACGCAGCTCAGACTCTTGAAGGCCAGACTCTCCCTTTACACACAACACCATCTCCTTCTATCAAAGGGTTCCCCGGGCAATAACACTATGCCTAGAACCTACTGTGCCTATTTCAGTGAAAGTCAATCATTTTCAGGCTGGCCAGCAAGTGACTTCTCAGGTTACACTGTAGATAAGCAGCTTCCATGAGGGCAGATAAACAGTGACAGAGACAGTTCCAGAAAGAATATCTACCCAACAGTCCAAGATTTCTAAATTTTCAGCTCAATCTGCCTGTGTGTTGCTGCCACAGGATACTGAGAGCAATTCCTGGAAATGTCTCATTCCCCAGCTGACGAAGACAACTTTTGCTAGGAGTTGTTAACCGTCCTTCACCTGCAGATAACACCCACAGTAGTTCACAGGAGCAACAAAGGTTGGTATGGACGGATGGTAGTTGCTTACTCCAAATGGCAGAATGAGACACATGCCTTTGCATGCCTCCTGCAGACTAGCTTGTTGACAGCAGTGAGCTCATAAGCAAGCTGGTGAAGCTATCTAGACCTGACCTGCAGACTTCATGTGGCTTTTACCTAAACATAAGCTGAGCTGCACCTTAGCCCCCTGGAGCCCTCCATTTGTTTGTGTGCAGTTTCTGGTTGGCCGTGAGAGAAATGTGCATGAGATGTATAACGCAGAAGTGAGAGTAATTTTTTAAAACCTTTTTTAAAACCCTGAGATGGTTCGTGTACAGCAGGCTCTGGTATACTTATGGAGGGCATGATGTGCTAGCTTGCCTAACTGGCATGTAGCAGCAGTGGCTGGCCTATGGACGCACTCTACAGTCCCTCCTAGCTCTCCAGCTTGCCTACCTCCCAGCTCTGATGCATGTGAAGTTCCAAGTGATAGGGCTCTGTTGCACAAATTCTATTTGGTCTTATAATAAAAACCCAGAGCCATATGGGGAAAAGCTGAATTATCAGAGAGAGAAACAAACCACAGCCACTTCTCACCCAGCCAACTCCTCAGGCCTGACTCCAGGAATCCTCCGACCCAAGCCTCTCCGGCCTCTGCTAAAAAGGAAAGTCAAATCAAAGGTGAAGCTGAACACCTCCCTCCTTTCTCTCCCTCTGCCCAGCCGTCTCACTTCCTGCTTCAGCCTTCCTAACTTCCGCCAACACTTGCCTGTTAGGCCTTGAACTCACACAGAGATCCTGACATATCTTTGCCTCCATAGTGATGGGATTAAAGGTGTAGGTCACTGCTCCCTGACCTTCATGGCTTGTCTCTCCCCTCTGTCAGACTATTTTTATGAAATATACAATATATCACCACAGGCTCAGGTTGGCTTGCAGGGCTGGTGCATCAGCCTGATCTGGCCTTTGTTTGAGAAAGATGCATTTCTAGTTTGCCTCTATCTCTGCCAATTTACAGCTGTCTTGTCTTTCAGCTACCAGAACTCCTGTCTTCATGCATAGATATGGCAGACTCCCACAGACTACCTGATAGTGTCTTTTGTTGCCCAGGGTCTAATTTCTGTAACAGCTTATCAGTAGCTCTGCTTTTGTGATGGTAGGCTATAAGATGTTGCCTGAATCAGAGAAAGCCAGAACAGGTATTATCAAGGAAATAGCACCCCAACCCATCTCTAAGATGGAGTAGGGTGCTTTGAGAAATACTTCATTGGCTAAGGTAGAAGACAATGCCACTGTGGTCTCTGTTCTGCATTCCTGAGGACCTCCTTCCTTCCAGCACTCCCAAGGAAGACAGTGCTATGTGGTAGTCACATAGTATGATGGCCAAGCCATGTCATTAATATGACCTGACAGGCAGAGAATGACTCTCAAGCATTTGGATAGAGCTCATAGTGAGGTTCGAACTTGGATGCCTTGTGAGCAGGTCATACAGGCCACCTTCCATAATAGATGGCTTGTTCTGTTTCCATGTATAGAACAGATCTCCGGCTCTCCCTCTCTCTCCTTGGGTCTTCTCTACCTTATTATTTATTTGTTTATTCTACACATGGTTTGCAATAGATGCTTGGGGGTAGAATCTTAGAAAAAAGCTAGATAGTCCCTGCCCCATACGTTATCAGTGAGACAAATACAAAACATCTAATTCACTGAGGTAAGTCTGGAAAGAGAGAAGCACTACAAGTGAGGGTAGCTCGGATCAGACCTGCGACAAGAGGTCAGAGCAGTGAAAATCAGCGCAGACAGGCGGAACAGCCAGCATGTGCTAAGCAGTAGCTCTCCATCAAGTAAGCCTGCGGTGTCCTGGCTCATGGTTCTCTGGAATGAAAAAGTCCTATCCCAGAATTGGCCGTGAGAACCACAGTAGTCTTGAGAGCATTTGACCTGCTCTAGGCAAACCCTGCAGCCCAGAACCTGCCCGGGGTGGACGCTGAGAGGACTCAGGGCCCACAGCCTGACACATGGCAAGGGTATGTTTGAGGGACACCTCTGTTCCCACACCGATCATCTGTTTGTTCCTGCCTGTCACCCTGCTTGGCAAGAAAAACAATAGCTTCTTGTGGAGGCAACTTCTGAGAAAAAGGAAATGGCTTCTTAATTCTGTAAACTCCTTGAGAACCAAGCTCTCCTGATTAGAGCTTATTCCTTGCTCTCCCATCCTCCAGCAGTCAGGTCGCCCTCCTGGGCGGCTGTCACTCCTATCTGCTCATCACTGAGCTGGGGTGATCCCCAACCCTCTCCATGAAGCCCCTTCACGGCTAAGCTGCAAAGAGCTGTACTGGGAGAGAGAGGTGGGGGTGCTGGGACAGGTGTGGGCCAAGTGGGAATGCCCAGTGGATTTCTTGAGAGGAGGATGCAACTAAGCAGGTAGGTGCGGCTGACTTTTTACTGCTTCTGTAGTTAATTGCTTTGACTTTCTCTGCTTTCTCTTTTCTGGACTTCTCCTATTATGTAATCTGATAGCTGCAGTTTTCTTTTTCTTTTATGGCTTGCATCTCAAAGACTACATGCTATGCGTGTTGGTTTGACTTAGGACTTCTTTGCTGTTGTTTTCCTGATTCCAGGACTCTGAAGGTCAAATGTTTTCAATGTTTAGTTACGGTTCTATTTAACTCTCTTCTTACAGGCCTCCCAGTAAAAGTGGATACATGAGAAAATGTGTGGGCAGTAAACAACACGCTGATCCAGTTGTAGTTTTAGATCCTGTTTCCACACACGAACCCCAAACCAAAGACCAGGCTGCTGAAAAAGACCCAATTCAAAGCAGGGAGGAAGGAGGTGAAATGCAACCGGAATACAAAGGAGGCTGCAGTGAGAAAGCGGGAGAGATGGGCAGTTCCCACTGCTGATCCGATCCGAAAGCAGAGGCCGGCATGTTAATAAGCACACGATTCATTGGCTAGACTGTCAAGGACTGTTGGACATTCCTCTGTTCTGGCCACACACTTCTTTGCTGGTATCACTTTGTAAGTAGCAATTATAAACATAAGTAAGCTGTTTAGCAAAATGCATCTTCTGGGTAGTTTTTAACTTTTATGGGGTGAGGGTTCTTTCTGGTTTCTGTATCAAATATGACTTCCTTGAGAAGGTGGCAGGAAACTCTGATATTGATGTCTTTGTAGGAAACGTGCATACTACTCTTCAAATTTAGTCATGTTGAAATTCAAAGTAGTTGCCAGTAATTGGATAAACAGAGACCACTGAACTCAGAAATGATCTTAAAAAAGCACCCTTCAATTCAGGCCTCTCATGTGCAGCTCTAACACCAGGGAGGCTAAGGCAGCAGGATCACTTGAGCCCAAACTGAGTTTGGGTCACATAGCAAGACTCCATCTAAAGAAAGCAAGTCCCCAGAGGAGCCTCTGTTTGGGTCTGGTCTTTTGATGGGGATACTGAAGCAGCCTGTAAGTCATTGGGTCCTGTAGCATCCATTTTGTAGGGTGTGCTGAGGCCATTCAGAGTTCCAGGGGTAGCATCAAGCTTCAAGGTCTCTTAGGTCTGAGCTGATTACAGTTAACTACTTTGTGGAAAAGTGCCCCCTGTCCAAGGCTTGCCAAGGACTGCAGGGGTAATGTTCTGATTGCTGAATACAGAACTGAAATGGAAGTCCAAGCCTTGAACTTAGTAAACCATATTTTCTGTTCCACGAGTTAACTTTTTCCACACACTCATGTAGCACAAGTACCAAACTTTACTCCAGTTTTTATGCACAATGAAGATAAGTGAGACGCACACATTTTTTCCTTGCTTCATTGCCGGTCTATGTTACATGGGTCTTGTTTTTGTTTTGTTTTTTTTTAGAGGAAATTAAGTGGTAGTTTCTAAAAATACAGTGTTTCAGGCTACCACAGTGAATAAATAGAAATGTAATCAGGGATTTTTTTAAAAAAGAAACAACTTATGCAGGTTTTCAAAGTTGATTGTTTCAAAATTGGTGTTTATTTAAAATAAGTGGTAATGTACTTGAATGCACTTTTTATGATAATGATTCGGTAATGGTAATTTTACTATTAAAGGAAGTGAAAGGCTTAGTTTTGTTAGCATGACTCAGCATGTAGCTGTCAGGTGCTTTGCACCTAAGGGCAGAAGAAAATGATAGTTGACAATTGCAGTAGCTGTACCCTGTTGTATTTGTGTACCTGTGCGCTAGTGTAGGCTTCAGGCGGTGGGGAGGCAGGTGAGAACACTTTCTCAATTTGGAGACAATTCTTTTTATGTAGGTTTATGAGGCTTGACTGTTTTCCTGTTCCTTCAATGCTGATTTTATCACTCCCTGTCCGTTTACTCATGGGGAATTAAAACATGATTTTTTTTTCCCAACTGTGTGTTTCCATAACTGAATGATACGCTAACTCAAGTGGATTAATTTGTTTAGATGGGTGCTGTTATGCTGTGATTTGAACTCTCCTGACACAACACACTAAAAGAGACACACAGGACAGTTTCTCATGAAGGGGCAGTTGTAGTTCTTAACATATTCAAGTTCTTACATGCCAGGCAAACTTTCTGCTACTGGCCTGTGTTCCCCAGCTGCAAGCTAAGGCATTCTTGCCGCTCTTCAGTGGAAGGGGGATGGAGGGGGTAACCTTCATGAGGGGGCTCAGTGGAAGGGGGATGGAGGGGGTAACCATGAGGGGGCTCAGTGGGAGATATGAGGGGGCTCACTGTGAGCAGCTCTCTCCCACACTTCTTGAATCTGCCACCACATTGCTGCTGTTTGTCTCACACACATCTATGAAAACAGGCCCATGACCTTCCTACATTGTTTCATCACACATATTGACAGCGTAACATGCTTTAAAAGCAGCCTAACCATTAGGTGAGATGCGCTGACTGGACCAGGTGTCCATCTGTACCTTGTGTTTTGAAATCATATTCATTTGCCTTTCCATACTTTTGAAAATGTGACGTAGACTTTTGCTCACTATTCCCCTACACTTTTTTTCTGTTTTTACTTCAGTGTTAGGGTTCCACCCTTTGCCAGGGTGACTATTGGGAAAGCAAAGTGATAGGTTATATCTTCTGTGCTTTCAAGTAATGTGGTCTTTAAGTTGGGAGGGACCACACATTTCTCTAGCAGGACATCTAATCTGTAGCCCTCTGCTGTAGTTTTCTTGACTTCTTCTGACACTTGTACGGCCACAGTAGGACAGGGAGGCATGCAGACCCTGTAGACTATTCAGTAAAGAAAGGTATCTCTCTCCTCTGCTGGGAGAGTAAGAACTTCATTAAAACGCCTGAAGCCTTTATGTCCGAGCAAGTCCCACACAAATGCCCATCATGGTCATTCACTTTCCAGCCTGGAGCATCTGCCTGTCAGGAGTCACCAGAGCTCGACTGGGTTGGTCTGAGTGAAAGGTGGTGGTGGGATTGGAGGTGGGGAGGGACGTTATGGTTTTGCCAGGTTAACTCCTTTACTCTCATGAACAGTAGGAGGGTATTGCACAGGGAAGGTGAACATGACCATGTGTCATCTTTCAGACCACTTTAGACTGCATGTTGGGCAAGCGATAGCTTGTATCAGAGTCTTAAACTCAACCTGGAGTGCTTCTGCAAAGGCCTACTTCGTTCAAATCACTTCCACCAGAGGGCAACTTGAATACTGGTGGAGGATGGGTAACCCACATGTCATTGGAATGGCTTCGTATCTATCTCACAGTCATTTTTAACTTAGGCTATGACTAATTCTTTTCATCTCCTCATAGATACTATTACGTATTTCAGACGCAAGTAAGGAAGGGGAAAGGAGGGGTAAGGGAGGAAGCAAGTGCACGAATAAGTAAATAATAAACAGAGGCGGTGCCTAGCCCTCTAAGGAAAGCCCCCAGTCCTGGTACACAGTCAGTCCTCCAGGAAGGCTAATGTTGGCTGCGTGCATTTTGGGCTGACATTAAGGTACTTGCCCGGTCAATTGTTTTTCTCGGGCTTCATTGATTAGAATTTATATCCATCTCATGGCTCACTCACATCATTTGTGTGTGTGCAGGGACAACTGATAGAGCCAGATGAACATCTCGTCTTATCCGTCCTGGTTTTAAAATGGATTTTCCTTTTGATTTCCTCTGCCCCACTGTTCGCTGTTACGTGTCGGGAGAGGCGGTGGCCACCCCAAACTGTGACATATTTTCCCAAGCTTGGAGTAAAGCTGAGCAGTTCCCCAAGCCATACTCCAAAGAGTCTGCCACAGTGCTGAGACAGAGGGGGCTGGCTCTCCCGTGAGGACACGATGTTCCCCTTGGTCATTCTCTTCAATACAGAGTATTTAAGCCTCAACTGAAATAATTCTGCTACAGAGCAGGACACTGCAGTTTTATACAGTCTTTAGTTACAAACAGCCTGTGTAATAACTTACCTAACAAAGAACATGATAATGTAAAGGGGTTGGCTACTATACTCTCCGGGTTTGAACATTTACTTGGTACTTTCTGCTAAAAGCCTAGCACTGACTCACAAAAGAGTCACATCTGTCAACATGGATTTGTCATTGTTTTTAACCACTTGATCGCTTCTTCATGCTGTGGTATAAATAAGAGGCCTTTGAATGATGGCTAGAATATTCTTTTACAAGTGTGCTTATTAAGTTATACCCAACTTGGTTCCAAAAAGAAAATCTAAGGAGAAAATAATACAATAATGATGAAAAAATATGAGGAAAGGATGGATGAAAGCCAATCAAGTGTAGAAACACAAAATCAAAGTGTGGCTGCAGACACAGGCAGCCTTGTGGTACAGCCCCGTGGTGCAGCCCTGTGTCCTGCCCTGTGTCCTGGGTCCTGCCCTGTGTCCTGGGTGCTGTCCTGTGTCCTGGGTCCTGCCCTGTGGTGCTGCCCTGAAGTGCAGCCATGTGGTGCTGCCCTGTGTCCTGGATGCTGCCCTGTGGTGCAGCCCTGTGGTGTTGCCCTGTGTCCTGTGGTGCAGCTCTGTGTCCTGGGTGCTGCCCTGTGGTGCTTGATATACATGGCTGCTTATAAAAACCATCTGAAGGTAGCAGAGGTCCTAACAGAATCAATGGATGCCTGTGGGGGCCCTGGGAGCTATTCAGCGAAATAAGTCTTTTGGTTGTAGAGGTGCTCTGATTTGTGAGGGTTACAGTGCATGACCGAGTATGGGCTACTAGTACTAGTCTCTAATGAAGGAAGGTCATGACCTTCAGAGGTAGACAGTAGAGCCTGTGTCACCATGGCAATGTAATGGCTGTAAAATAAAACTCCGGGAACATTAGATAAAGCCATCAGAGAGATATTTTATCTAACGGTGTAACTGAAAGAACAGGAAGAGTTGATCAAATTAGTGGAATTAAGAGTAGAGCTGGGGTGGAGATAGACTTCGCACCATCTAGACAAAACTTGTGGTGCTGGTAACCCGGGGAGTCCAGCCCCACAAGGCTCATGTTTTAACTGATTCCTCCCCAACTTCTGTGGGGAAGATAGAGTCCAGGGGCCCAAGAGTTTCCTCAGCCATGATGGCAGTGGCCTCAGGGATCTTTTCAGCATCTTCTTGAAAGGAAGAAAAATTGTGTTCTTCACTGGAACCTATTTTAAAAAACAAACAGCAACAGCCAGACAATAAGGTTTACATTCCTGACCAGTGGTGTTGATTCTGACTATGTATCACAGGACTAAAGAGCATCACCAGATCCATCCAGAAAGGACCCAGGCGCTCAGAACAGCATGTCACTTGCTCTGTTCTGTCTGTGTTACACCTACTTTGACATTCAGGGCACCGATATACACCAGCAAAGGCCAGCCCTGCACATGAATAAAAAAATGACCACAGCAGGCAGACACAGACCATCCAGGCAGAATCATATGTAATAACCATACTTTAGTGGCTGACATTTTGCCAAGATTGCCTCCTCAAAGGTAGGAGTAAAGATATTTATTTAGCTAATTTGGGGTGTTCTTGGTATTCCTCTAACAGCTTTGAAGAAATTCTCCCTAATTGCCCTAATCCATTCCAGCATATGGGGGGGGGGGGGGGTACTGGCCTAGCACCTAAGAAAGGGCGGGGGCTTCGGTCTCTCTTTTTGGTGTTCTGGAGCTGGAAACAGGAGGGTGTTTGAAGGCCAGAAGATGAGGTGATATCTACAACTATGTGATTTGGCCTATGGGAGGGGGCAGGCCATTGTTATCAACCAGTAAACCACACAAATTAACTTTGGAAACTTAGTAGGCTTCTCTCCTGATGGGGACACAAGCTCCCCGTGCAGATTTACAAAGTGTGGGTTTCTTAAGTGATCAGTTCATCTCTGGGGGGGATTTTCTCCTCCTTCGGGCACCACGTTAGGATCAACATGCTGCCTACTTGTGGGACATGAAACAAGTTGTTTCCAGAAGGCACACATCTGCCTTTAACTTCCAGGGGCTGTGCAGAGAAACCCTAAGTATAATTTGGGCCATAACAAAAGGCAGGCTTGGAGATTCCAATCAATTAATTCTATTGAAAAGCACCAAGCAGCCTGTTCAGCAAGAAGGGTGGTGAGAGTCTTAAGCATTCAGGTAAATAGATAATCCATTAAGCCAACAATGGACATTGTGGCAAGTGCCATCCTGCTCTTGTCAGCACTGATTTGTAGTCTTTGGATTGTCCCGCCCTCCTGCCGAGGGCCCTCTATTCCCTCCCTTCCAATCTTTGTTCCCTTATTCATGGCTTAGGGAAAACAAAGCAAGAAAGCAGCACATACCCCATGTTCCCCTCTGGATGAGTTCTTCCTCTATAGCAAGAAGGCGGTTGCATTTGGTCACCCGTTCACCCCGAGAAAGACCCCCCAACTTGATAAACCGAGCACCGAGTCCAACAGCCTGAAGTGGGGGAGAAACAAGGTATTTTAAACAGGAAAGTTTGAGTTTTAAGTAGCCCTTTAAGGAGAAAGGGAACTGCTGAAGGGTGGGGGCGGGGCTGGGGGGGGAACTTCTCTTCATCTTTATGGGAGTAAAGTGGCCTGCTGGCAAGCTGAGCACTGAAGGGCAAACAGATGGTGTGCCTGACAGCCCATCAGGCACTTTACTAGTCCTGAGAGTGCGCCGATTTCGTTGGAGCGCGGCCTGGCCTTTCGCACCCGTCTAAGGAAGGAAGATTGCAAGTGTACACCCCAGTCATTTTATATTGTGCCCGTCATTTTCCCCGGACTTCAATTCTGCCTCTTTTAAAAAGTTCAAAGATTAGTGCTTTGCAAAAGGGAGCTGTCTGGGAGGAAGCAAGTCTATTTCATAAAAGGTTACTCGACTTTCTCCACCAAAGACTGCATTTCCCTGAAATACCAATTCATCCTAAAAGCGGTGTTTTGGCAATTCTGCAATTGTCCATCGCTCTACACTTACCAGATCGACGAGGCTATCATCAGAAGACTCTGCTTCCATGCTCCCAAAGATGGTAAGCTGCTTCTTACCTGCAAGAGCAGTTCCTGTCCGTCATGTGTGGCTTACAAGTGGTTCACACATGTGGAGGATTCTAATCAACACCACAGGTTTCCTAGAGATTTCAGTTTTCGGGATGAGACAGCTATCTAATATCTAACCCCTTGAACATTCTCAGCCAAGCATCTGCACGTCTGTCGCCCTGACTTTATCTGTTTAGTTCTTTTTCAGTACCATATGTGCTATTAAAAAAGAAAAGGGGTGGGGCAGAGGAGATGCTCCTGGTAAAGGCACTTGCTGAACAAGCCTGAGGGCCTGAGTTTGAATCACTGGGGCCCCTTTAAAAGCTGCATACAACACCATTCACATCTGTAATCCCACAGTAATGCTAGTACTTCCACGGGGGGTGGGGGGGTGGGGGGGTGCCACAGGAGAAACCCAGGAAGCTCTCAGGACAGCCTGGCCTATGCAGTGGGGCAGTGACAAGAGACTGTCAAAGGAAGGAGAGAACCCATACCCGAGGCAGGCCTTTGTATGTCTCCACACATACATGTGCACTCACAACCCTCATGTGAACATGCATATGACACCACAAAGGCATATGCTATTAAATTTAAAATACATCAGTTATAAGACATGGTATTATTAGTACTAGAAGGATGGGGGAACACGTTCAAATCGGATCAGCTTTTTAAGATCAAACCTATGACATTCAGTTTATACTGCTGTTCAGTGGAGAAGAATGTGCTTCAGGGACATGGGCTGTAGAGTCCTTACCAGGCACAGCAACTTTCTCAACTCATTCTAGAAAAATTTACTCAAGAGAATGTTTTTCTGGAGTTGCAAGTATTTATACATACGAGGGTCTCAAAACCCCTTGAAGCCCGCCAAGGTCTATAAAAAGCAAAGCTTACAGCGACAGCCAGTTCTGCCAGCCCCCCTTCTGACACCTGTCCTATCTCCTGCTCCAGGTCCCAGACTGGTCTTCTGCTTAGCTCACAGTCCTGATGACGTTATCCATATGCCAGGGTCTGTGCATACGTGTACAGGACTCACTGGATTTACACTGCACTGAGGATATTGACCCTTAATCACACAAGTCTTCATAGTTATCACCACACAGAGAAAACAAGAGGTGGTTAGCTCAGAGCGAAACCATCAGGGGTCAGCAGGTCAGGTACAGTGTGGGCATTAGCACAAGTTTAACAAACCGTGAAGGATGAAGAGGAGCTGGCCAAGTGAATGGCAACACTTGAGTCAAAGGAATAGCATGTCCTGACTTTGAAACCTATGGAACTAAAAATGGGCAAGTGGGGCCGTTGAGGGTCCAGGGAAGGTTTAACCTCTGCACAGCTCAGCTATCATCAGGAAAATGGAGAGGGCAATGCATACTAGAACTTCTGCTGTGAGGGTGTACCCTGAAGCTGAGCTGGCTGCACAGGTGGTACTGCAGGGCTGCTCTCCCTGGTGCCCCCATTCCACCGGCAATGACCTCCTCCTGGTTCTCAGTCGTCAACCCTTGGACCCTGCTGCGGGATCCTGCTCCTCCTGGATTTCTTGCTAGGGACCGGCAGCCAGATGCCTTCATGATGCTATACAGCACTGTAACCTGCAGACAGCTTCCTGGCACCGCAGTCAGGCTCCTTCCTGCCCTAGGTCTCTGTGCTGATAGAAAATCTGCTTCTCCTAAATGGGCTCTTCTCGTTTCCTTAACCATTGAGATAGACCGAGTCCCCTCTAAGGGTGCTTCTAACTCCAAATTCTGCCCAATCTCAGACTTCCCCATGCCGGGGTCTGGTTATATTATGGCTTCCACACCCTTACTTGGGCTGTGCCTACCTGGAAGACTGGAAGCTCCACAGAATCTTCTAGATTCATGGAGGAAATAAATCTGTTATTTAATTGTATGTGTCCATGTGAGCACATGTGTATGTGTAGGCAAGCATACATACACGTGTGTATGCATGTGGAGGTCAGAGGACAGACAGGATCTCTCATTAGCTTAGAATTTCACCAAGCAGGCTGGATGAACCAACCAGCAAGTCCAGCGATCCTCCCGTCTAACTTCTCTCACACTGTCATTGGGGTTATAAGCGTGCACTTGACTTTTTACGTGGGTTCTGGAAAATTGAACTCAGGTCCTCATGCTTATGAGCGAACACAGTGGTTGTGATGTGGAGGGAAGTTCACGGGGTAACACATCCAGTCCTTCTGCTCCTTGGTAGTGCTTGGTGCCTCACCTTTATGAATGTTAAGCTGTTTCCCTGAGCTAGAGGACTACACTGTCTCTAGTGACCTGCTCAAGCTACCAGGTATTTCCCAGAGCAGGATGCAGAGTTTTAGACCTGTTCTTTAGCAGTGAGGGTTGGGTAGCCTTCTGAGTTTCCAAAGTTAACAGCCTAAAGCAAACAGATGTGCTAAGATGGTTCTGTCCTCTGGAAGGAAGCCGGGCTGTAGTCCCCCTGTTAGGGGCAGCAGTGAGGCTGTCAGTGGTGACCAGTGATGGCCTGACCTGAGCATGTGGACAAAGGGTGCCCAGAACATCATAGTGCCAGGAGCTAAGGCTGCACTCAATGATTTCAAGACTTAATCCCTGCTTTTTATTAACTTGAACATACTGTGTGGGTTTGGCTCCTTGCATAACCAAGCCATTATGGGCGTCTCGGATCAATAGTTTACTCACCATCGATAAGATGGGTTATTTCCACCAAGTCAGACATTGTGGTCTGGTTTGTGTGGTTGATAATCAGCCCGTGGGATTTGGGGGTGCTGGTATTTCTGTGCTCTAGGAGTTTAGAGACACCTCTGGAAGCAGCTCCTGCAATTATGTAGCACCTGGAAGCAAGAGCATTATAGATGCTGTCCCACTGCTCAGGGTCCTAGGTAAATATTTAAAAGTTGATCATTACAATGCACTGAATGGCACCACAAAACAACAATGTACAATCAAGTACGTTTCTTGAAACACATATTTTCCTTGATATCTGTGCTCTAAGGATTTCTGTACCGTTGTTACACAAATCAGAAAGCTTCTTAGAGAGAAGCTTCTTGAGTAATTTAATTGTGTTTAAAGATCTTGTGGTGAGGGGCAGAACCAAAAAAGTACAAAAATGCAAAACATTAGCCCTTAAGTCTTATCCCCACACTGACTCTAGAGTTATTTGAGGCCCGGGTATCACCATCCACTGTTTTGTCTGAAGTGTGGTTAAACACAGGCCAGTTAAAAGATTCTTCAGTATTTCCATGAGACAAACAAAAACCTGGGGGGAAAAGGCTCCTAAGGGCATTGACCATTTTTATTTAAGACTACTGTATTAATAGTCACAGTTGTTAATTATTAATAGTCAATAGCAAGATGGCAAGGCCACCATGTGACATGAAGTATTTAATTAGATGTGTGTTTACTACATGTACATAAAGTTAGCTTGGCCACTGGACCAGATTTCAAGCCATCCCCTGTCTGCTGACTACAGGTGGGTCCTCTCTCTCTCTCTCTCTCTCTCACTGACAAGCTATGGTCAGTCTCAAGACCCAGTGAGGCCCTGAGTCTCAGCCCTATTTTCTGAGAGTGCTGTAAGTATTCTATGCTGCGAAAGGGAGCCCTGAAACTCCAAATCAGATCTAGCTTTTCTACTATCTGGAATCTAATTAGTTGTCTTGGGATATCTGCTCAATATACAGACGGTTATCAAATTCATAAAGTAATCAAGTCCAATTTGGGATGGCCTTAGGATGACCCTTGCCAGAGTTTTCATTTGACTACGCTGTGAAACCTCAGGATCGCAAACCTTCTCAAAATACAGCCGTGGTACTTTTATGCATATGTAGTAGTTGACCTTAGCCTGAGGAATATCTGGCTTCATAAAAGTCCTGTTTCTATGAGCACATGAAAATGATATATGATTAACCCATCGAAGCACTGCCTGGCACAGCAGGGGCGACTTCCATCAGTCAGGTTGCTTGTAAATACACAGGTACTCCTGAAGGGCTTGCGAATGGCTCATGTCATTTCACAGGCAGGCATGTTCCTAGGTAATTGTGTTTCTGCTATTCATTTGCTTGGTAAGTGCCTTTTCATAAATGCCAAAACAAAGCAGCCCAGCCCAGCCCAAATTACAATACATTCCAAGCAACAGAGGTACAGAAGAATGGGTTTTGTTATAAAAACGTGAAAGGTAAGACTCCCTACTTTATCACATGTAAAATATATGTTGTAAAACAGAAAAGGTGGACCCTGCTTACCTCCTTCCTGAAAGGATCAATTAAGGCAATAATGGAAGGATACTTGTTGATCAGATCCACGTACAGGTCCACCATCTCAGCTGCGCTTTTATAGGTGCCCGCCATCACCTCATATTTCCCTTTACTCTGATGTGTGTAAGGAAGACAGTAAAGAGATAAACGATGGATTCTTCAGATGGTAAAGATGTCATTAAACCCTATTTTATAGCAATGATTACGCACGAGGTTCTTTTCAAGGCACATTCTGCTGCAATCTCTATACACTGTACTTTTTTTTTCTTTAATTCTTATATATTACAATGCTGACCCAAGTTTCCCTTCTTTCTCCTCCCCTATACTTTAAATTTCATAATGTTTTTCATCCAGGGAAGGGAAGTCACCATTGCTCTTGATGACCCAGAGAGCTCTTCCCACAGACTTCAGATGAAGCTTTCTGCACAAAAACAAATCGGGTACCGAGTGGGAGAGAAGAATGGCTTTCTATTTAGGGTTATGACATGGTAGTATAGACCCCTAGCTGCCTGGGTAGGTGGACAATCCATAAACTGCCACACATAGCAGCAATGCACACCTGCCTACTCTAGAACCCACTGTCTTTCAACTCAGAGAGAACAAGTCACGTGTTTCCCTTCCTGTAAACATAACAAACTCTGAAATCAGGGCAAAGCTTTTGCAAACTAATACCCAACAGGAGCAACAAGTGGATCCTGGAAAGGTGGTCCTTCCTCAGGTTGCCTGCCACTTGACCTCGAAGGGGGTGGTTCTGCTGCAAGCCTATTCATTTAATTTCTGCAAAGGCATGTGGCATTAAGTATGGAAGTAAACGGGGTTGGAGGATCCAGTTTAGTCCTGTTAGACAAAGCAGCGTGCTTTCAAGTTTGTGACCAGGGGTGGCACCAGGGATGCTTAAGTTGGGGAGGGAGGTGGACCAGGAAGTGGGAGGTTTGCTTTGCTAATACCCTCCTGCTGTTCCAGCTAATAGAATGGACTTTACTGGAACTAAGCGGGTTCCTAAGAAGTCTACAGTTAAAAGGATTTTCTACCTTCTTCACATTAAAAAGCAGCAAGAATTTTTAGCTTTTATTATGAGAAGCTTAAAAATTCTATCTTATCAGCAAAGAAAATGCTAATGACTTTGAGCTAACGTTATTATAAGAAATATCTGATATCAAGCTAATACATTTTACTGAACATAAGCAATAAATACTCATCCTAGTTAGCACTAGCAGTCAGCATACTCATAGTTCTGGGTATACGTTGCTGGTTAAAACATGCAATTATTTTTCTTAATGGTATGCCTGGGAACCAATCATTACCTGAAGAATAGGAAATTACTTTAAACATCCCTTTATGTGCTTAGTTTCCTTAGAAAGTAAAATAATTTCTAGAAATCAGCCAAAACTTAGGGTTATTCTATACTGTTCAAAATGTTCTTTGTAGTGAAAGTTAGAATGTGTCATTACGTGGCCCAGTGAGGCTCTGAGATTCAGCCCTATTTGCCATGTCTCCTGAACCAAAATTAATTACCAAGTTGGCACTAGTGTGCTTCAATGTGACAGGCGTTTTATAAAAGCGAGAACCAGCATAGATGCATCTGAGAATGGAAGTGTGTGCAAGTGTGTAACATAGGAAACTGACAAGATTTCCTGACACACAGCTTCCCAGGCATAGAGCTGAACTGCTGCTGAGGTCTGGGGGTGGGTCTGGGGGTGGGGAAGGATTAGTTTTCATTTCCTTTAAAATGTTTCTCTCTGTAGGTGAAAAGATTGCCAGGTGATGGTCCAGGCAGGGGACAATAAGTATTTAGTTGGAATAAAACCGTATTCCTCATAAACTTAATAACCCTGGGGATGTGGCTCAGTCACAGAATGCTTGCCTAGCATATGTGAATCAGGGTTCCATTTCATGCTTTCTCATGTTTGACAAATTCAGCAATACCAACCAAATGATTTATATTCACAAAACATACTGGACTGTTAAATTACTTCCCAACAGTTTTCATAATTACACTATAAATCATGTATTAAATAGGTTCCTAAGAAGTCCAAAAATGAATTTTACACCTTTTCACTTTTAAAACTTTCATTTTATGTGTGCATTTTAATTGCAGAATTTCTATATATGATTATGATAGTTTACATTACTTTAAAAAATTAACAGTACATTTATTTTCTCACCATTACCACCTAATTTGGCCCTTCTGAATTCCATTTTTATGTATGCGTATATGATGGCATCTGTTCAGAAAACATTCGGGTGAGTTCTAATTTAAAAATCAGATCCTGTAAACAAGGAGGCGGCTCTGGAAACTCACATAGTCCATCAACTCATGGGCAGCACAGTTGATGGCCAGGTGCAGGCTTATTCCCAGGTCTAACCCCAGGCTCGAGCAGATCCCCTGAATGAGAAGCAGTGGCTGCTCCGTGGTGTCATAGTTAATGGTGAGACAGCCAAGATGAGACATCTTGCCAGTGATTGGCTGCTGCAAAGGCAAAAGAGAATAATTCAAGTCACCGTAGTGTGTTAAGGCTCTTGGAACACCCTGTGACAGACATTGATTTTAGCTGGACATGTGTCTCCAAAGATTTAGTCCTTACATGTTTGACGTCTACTTCTAAACCACCCCACCCTCAACCCTGGTCTGGGCATTTAATTATCTGCTTTACATCCTTCCGGCACCTGACTACCCTTACCTGACTGGCTCTGCCCTTCTTCATTGGGCTAAACTGAGCCACCAATCACCAGACTATCCCTGTAAACACCCATGGATCTCTAACGGTTAATCTTTCCTCTTCAAAACTTTCTTATGTTCTGGTTTCTTCTAGTGAGCATCACTGTTAATTTTTTTTTTTTTTTTTTTTTAATATTGCTAGCAAGATAACTCAGTGAGTGGGAAAGGCACATCCTACCGAGCCTGGCGCCCAAGAACCAACTCCTCTGCTGTTCTTGAACCCCCATGATTGTGAACACTGCCTTTTTTATTCTCCTTCTATTAGTGATACTGTGAATATCTTGACTATCCTATGCCACTAAGTCTCTTTCCCAAGTCTTTCACCTGAAGGATTAAATTCAGTCCTGCTAGTCATAAAGGCTAATCAAGGTTTCAGCTAATGCCAGGAGGTGACAGCGCCCACCTTTAATACCAGCACCTGGGAGGCAGAGGCAGGGGGATCTCTGTGTTTGAGGCCAGTCTGGAGTTCCAAGACAGCCAGGGCTGTTAACACAGAGAAACCCTGTCTCAAAAAACCAAACACTCCACCCCCATAACCCCCCAAAAAAGATTTCAGCAGCTGATGCTGGTTCTCCAGGAAAGCCGCAGCTGGGAGGGGCGGGCGAGGGCAGCAGCTCTTGGAGTAGAGTCTCCATCTCTTTGACTTAGTCTTGGTCTTGGAAGCAAAATACTAAGTGAGGGTGTGTGTATGTGGTGGAGCGGGGCACACCAAGGAGGTGGAGAACACACGCTTACCTGACCTCTTTTGCCTGCATCATGTCCCTTTTTGGTCTCTGGTTTTGGAGGTGGGGGCTATGGAATAAGAAGGAAAAGAAAAATCTATCACTTGGTATTTCCAAACATCCCTGTGGCAGACAAGGAGAGGCTGGATATTCTTAGGGGACTGGCTTTCCATACCATGAATCTCACTCTCACTCACGCCTGTGTACACACACACACACACACACACACACACACACACACACACACAAATGCTCTTCTTAAAGTCTCTATTTCTCAAATTCAAGTCACTTGCCCAGGGCACGCTGGCTTTCCTCAAGGCTTAGGAACTCCCGGTGCGCACACATACTCCTGGGCAGGAGAATAGCAAATGCTCTCTGACCTTCAATACTGCCTGTCACTGTGGGATTTGCTTTCACGGTCCCGATATTCTCAAAGTAAAATCGAGGTGCGTTAGATTTTTTTGGAGAGAGCCGAAAGTCATGAAATACTTTATGAATCCTAAACGATGATCTTGGCAAAGAGCCAGTATCTCAGAAACTGACATGGGATGATACCTTGGAAGACAGATCCACTGCCAATGATCATAGGCAGCTTCAGTGGCTGACTTGAGATAAACCCAGAGTCACCTAGGAGGAGGGGTCCTCAATAGCTTAAGAACTGTCCAGGTTAGACTGGCTGTGGCCTTGTCGGTGAGGCAACTGCTTCTCTCTCTTTCTCCCCCACTTCCTTCCTTCCTTTTCCTCTCTCCTTCCCTCTCTATCTTTCTTCCCTTTTTCTTTTTCCTCGTTTTTGTTTTTTTGAGACAGCGTTTCTCTGTATTAATTGCTAATTGATACAGGGAGGCCCAGCTTACAGCGTGGTTCCATCCCTAGGCTCCCCAACACCCTTTTCTAACAAGCCTTTTGCAGCCCCTCCCCTCACACCAGGGGTCCCTGTCGTCACCTACCTAAAGGTGCACCCCCCTCTCCTGCCCACTGGGTCATGGCCATCCTGGCTGGATCTGTACACAGTGACCCCCAGTGACCCCCCCCCACCATGCCTTTATAATTTAAACAGACCCAGCATGGTTTGTTCTATTTAATGGATCCAAGATGATGTTAGAGATTTTAAAGTAATTAAATGTACAGATTGTGCAAACCACAGGATAAAAAGGTATCTGAACAAGCCAGGGGAAGCAAGCCAGTAAGCAATGCTCCTCCATGTCCTCAGTTCCAGGTTCCTGCCCTGACTTCCCGAAGTGATGGATTGGTACCTGGAAGGAAGCCAAGTCAACCTTTCCCCAGGCTGCTGTTTTGGTCATAGTGTTTACTGCAGCACAAGAAAGCAAGCTAGGACAACTTGGTCTGGATAGGAAACCTAAAGCAAACGAATGCATTCTTCATAGCAATAACAGCAATACTGATTTAATTCCAAAACGAACGATGAGATGCATTTGAGTGTCAGTGGGTCCCACCAGCTCCCTTTACATACCGTCTCCATCATCCTGTGAACTTGTTTCTGAATTTCCAGAAGCAAATCTATACCCTGTAAGCAGAACAGCCACGGTGTACAACTTTATTCTGCAGATTTAAACACGAGACTCATATCCTGATGGCCAGTGTTTATTTACTTACACTGTCCATGGACTCCCTATTGAGGACTGCCATTTAGTGGATGGTGTGGTCCTCAAAAGAAGAACAAATGTTCATCTCTGACACCCTCCACGCCCACTCCCCAGCTTGAGTGTGAGTGACAGGCTCCTTGGTATCTTCATTGTGAAAACTGGTTAACTATTCTTTATCATGGCCTCTTGGCCAAGCTGAACAACATTGCAACACACATCATAGATCACCAAGGAGGCCTGCCTAAAGTAGTTTGAATCCCTTGTCACTTAAGAAGTAGGGACTGGAGAGATGGCTCATCTGGAGAAGCACTTGGACATGGGTTCTGTTCCTAGCATCCAGAGGATGGCTAACACGTGTCTGTAATTCCAGCTGCAGAGAACTCAACACCCTCTTATGGCCTCCTCAGGCACTGCATAGACAGCATGCACAGACATATATGCAGGCAAAACACCAATGCACACAAAATGAGGAGGAGGAGGTGTGCTCTGGTTGTGAGGATGTCTGCACATGAGGATGAAGGATGGAGGGCAGAATGCTCTGGGCTAGAACAACACAGTGATAACAGCTAAGGGGGATCCTGGCAACAGGCTCGGAAGATGACCTGACAGATAAGCTGATAACTGGAGTGTCACACGCTAACTCTAGTCACTCAGAAATATAAACTTCAATGCAATAATAATTTTGTTTAAAGGGGATTCTTTTTCACAGTGAATGCAAGTGGAAGTTTTATAAAGCATATTCTCACTAACTTAGGACAACTTCACTCGTCGGGGGAAGGGGAACCTCCTATGCTCTTCGCCATAGCATGGACCTTATGTTGTTATCTCCAATGCCTAATCAGTAGAGGACTCAGGGCACTAAAAGGTAGCATAGACATCTCCAGCACACTCTGAGAACTGAAGCCCTGGCACAGGATGTATTCATTCCACAAATCAGCACGGCACGCCCCACGGGCGGCTGGGCTGTCTGCTAGCCTAGAGTTCTTAACAGAGCAGGGTGCTGGGAAGGGCAGGCTTCTGCTACAGCCAGTAAGTAAAGATGCTCTTGGTGTTCTCAGATGGCGGCTTCAACAAGACCTTCTCCTGAGAGTCACTAACATGAGCCAGGGCTGCACCAAGGAAAACCTCCATGAGTTTGAGTTTATTCTTACTTGATTTCCTAAAATAATATTTCATATTTAATTCACTTTCTTTTGGTGTACGCTAAAATTCGCCAATGACAGAGTGTGGTGGAATTCAGGTGTTAGCTGACAAGGTTGGAAGACGTGTCTCTGGAGTTCTGGGAGCTTGAACGGGGTGTGGCCACGTCCCCAACCCCCTCACACTCCTCTGTTAAAAAGGGCTGCTGGGATCTTGAGCAGCCTCTCTGGTTCCTACACTCTTATTAGAGATTAGATCAGCATCCATCATGGGACAATCCTACCTTCAAAAATCACCCTAAAGTTTAACTTATATCCGTGAGTGTTAAAATACCCTCTAACAAATAGTGATCCTATAAATAATATATTACAAATAAAAATTACTACAGTGGAGGATGGGGGTGTGAGGACAAATAAGGTACTTGTCTAGTTGTTAATCCAGGGTGGGGTATACAGATCACTTCTTTCATTAAATTAAGCTTCCCAGGCGATGACTTCCCACAGCTGAGTACAGATCCCATCAGCAAAGGCATAGCGAATGTTGACGGCTGCTCCTGAAATGCCAGGAAAGCAAGCAAGGCAAAGTGAGAAAGACAGTTCTCTGCCACATTCCAGGCTCCGTGCAGCAGTGGGATGCAACATTCACTGACCTGGCCGTGCTTCAGTGATGCGATGTTCATGTACAGAGGGATACCGGACAGCATGGCACTGGTTTTGGCAACCGCTAGCGACACAGCCCCTATGGCCATGCTACCATGGAGGACTGGTTCAGGGGGCTCTGGGGGTATGACAGGCTTTTCCACAAGAGTGTCCCTCCGTCCTAGAGAAGAAAACAGAGAAAGGATTTGTTGATTTAACTCACAGAAGACCCAGCCCAGATGAAAGGGAGAGGGCTAAGCTGGGATTTCAGATTTGCTCCCTTGGCAGCACTCAATCATCCTCAGTTGTGGATTCTGCCTACTGAATTTTAGGTCACTCACCATGAACTGATATGGGGTAGGTGCTGCTAATCCTACATTTTCATGTAAATCAACAGGGATTTGTTGGAGTTGAGAGACCACAACAATTTATTGCCGAATATTGTCGGGAGATATTTGTACACCGTGAACCCCGAGTTTGCATTTGTGTTAAAGAAAATTAACCTTGGGTCAGGAGGCTGAATTAGGAACTATTGACAGAAAGTTATCACAGAGCATCTGAGGGCATCTGGGAGAGATAGAAAGATGCCCTGATGGTGTGGCTTAGGATTCACTATTGGGGAGACACCAGCAAGTAGAGAACATTAGCTGGTTGCTACTCAACCTTTCTGAGTGGGTTTTCACTGCAACCTTTGAATCTCAAGTCTTATTTATAAGTAGAACAGTGGAGATTTAGTTAAAGCTACTGCTAGCGGCAGCCACACAGTTGGTGCCTGTGGGAACAGAATTCCCACCAGGTTTCAGCCTGAGCAGTTGGGCTGCTGCAGAGAAGCAGGCCAGTAACTGTGGAGTCGCAATTGCTGGTTGAAATAGCAGATTAAGGTGCAGCCACTGTGTCCAAGTTAAACAACACAATATGATGAAGGCTCGATGTAGAGTCTTTGAATTCCAAACTCTGCTCTTCTTCTATGTCACCGTAGTTTCCGTGTACTGAACACCTGTGCCTCTTCATGTTGCCTGGCTTGCTGTCCTTTTCTCTGAACCCCAAAGCCATGCTTTGTTCTGTTTGGCTACCCCCTCTAGTAAAGCCCCAAGCCCAACAATCTACACACAACCCTCCCCCGTCCTCGTCCTCCAGCTGTCAGCCACCCTGCCTCTTCAAGCCCCTCTAAGCCTCCAGCGTCCTGTTCTACCCTGGGCCCTCAGTGAGAGAGGACACCTGAGCACCTGGCACCTGGTTAGTGCCCAGCAGATCCCTGTCACCATCTGCAGTTTCTCTCTCCTCGAGCTCTCAGTTCTGAGTTAACAGTGTCTGCCAAATGAAGTTCATTGTTGGATCCCACATGCAGCTCAGTAGTGACCACACCCTCTGGGAAAAGACAGATCTAACGTAACTCTTTT
This sequence comes from Phyllotis vaccarum, assembly GCA_033318265.1. Classification (NCBI taxonomy): domain Eukaryota; kingdom Metazoa; phylum Chordata; class Mammalia; order Rodentia; family Cricetidae; genus Phyllotis; species Phyllotis vaccarum. Next base: position 2,291,090 of record JARWLC010000004.1, read on the forward strand.
TTGCTTCAGCCATTCTCTTCTCTGAACCTGAGCAGCAGAAACAATGGAATCAAGGATAGATAGCCTTTTCATCACCTCTTCAGTTCTCTCCTGGCCTAGTGTTTTCGCCTTCCTTCCTCTTTATTATTATTATTATTGATTATTGATTATTATTTCCTGGGTTTCTCTGTGTAGCCCTGGCTATCCTGGGACTCACTGCTCAGGCTGGCCTCAGAGGCACAGAGATAGTGCTGGGATTAAATGTGTGGGTCACAACCACCATGCTAGCGTTTTCTTGTTTAAGAAACCCACTTATTAATTGGGTGTCCAGATGTGCACGGGGTCACGGAAGCTGCTGGCAGTCATGTCAAGTTGAAGAAAACGTGGCCTGAGTTATTAGGAGATATAAAAATACTCATAATACCAGGTGGAGTCCTGGTTCTAACATATCGAAGGGCCCTTTGGCTCTCTGCTGGAAGTGTGGTCTGAGGTCAGACTGAAGCAAGGCTTTAGATTATAAATGCTAATTGATATGTGAGACCAAACCAAAACAATACACCTCGCAGGCTGAGGTTTCTGTTGGCTGTTAAAGACAGTTGAGAATAAGCTTCTGTTTGCCCTGTGTTAAGCCTTTGCAAGTTAAGGTTTTAATTGACAACAGGTACCTATTGTAAACTGCAAAATATGTTTTTCAACCTACACTAAACTACTTGCAGCCCTATTTGCATGAGATATATCCCTTATTCCTTCTGTTTCATTTTTATAACGACGTATGATAGCCAATTCTCTCATCCCTGTGAACACCTTATCTCTCCTCAAAAGGCCAGCAGGAGCTTCTGTCTCAAATGTCAGCTGAGGATGAGACAGCCAGCCAGCCAGTCCCAGGTGCACCCCAAATACAGCTTTAATTGGACAATTGTGACTGTGGTCACCTGTCCTTTTGATTCTCAGACCTAGCATATGCAATTAGACCATAGCACTCACTCTAAGTAGATACTTTGTAATGGAATGGCCTCTCGATTGTCTCATGGAAACTTTCAGGGAGCTGCCAAATCCTTCCCTCAATGTTCCCACCTCCCCCACGACACTGTTTAAGGCATTTTATTCAATAAGTGCTCATCTACGGTCAGGAGCATGATAATTTGTTTCCCAAATAAAAATGGAAGGTAAAGTGGGATAAACCCTTGTCCACCCACCCAGCATAGCCATTTCAAGGGCACCTGGCTGGACACTGTCTACCCCGAAGTCCAGTCTTTCTTCCTCATACTTTCGCAACTAAAGGTGTTGGAAGACAACAAACTATTGTATTAGGTTTCTGGCAGGGCCTTTGGGGCCTAGCCCCGAGGATCTGACCTGCACTCAGTCCCACTGCTGCTTAGGCCCAAATAATCACACAGATGCTTGTATTAATTTATGTTGATCAGCCTATGGCTTTGGCATATTGCTAGCTAGCTCTTGCTCTTAAACTATCCCATGACTCGTATCCTGTTCAGCCATGCGACTCGGTACCTTTTCTCAGAGCAGCATAGGTGTCCTCTGCATCTTCTGGCTTGTCTGGTGTCTCTGTGGCATTTCTGCTCTGTTCTTCCTGTTGTCAGCGTTTTTTTTTGTTTTGTTTATTTTGTTTTTTAGTCTGATAGCCCTGCCCACACTTCCTGTTTGCCTTCGGCCAATCAGCATTTTTATTAAACCAGTAGGCAGGACAATTATTTACAATGTAACATAATCCCCCTACAAATAGGTACTCACCTGCCTTCTGCCCTTTCTTTTTGGTGGGAGGTGGAGGAGGTGCTGGTGGAATTACAGGTGGGGGTATATGCACCGGCTCCTCAGGGCTCCTTTCCAATTCTTTTCTCTCTTTTTCTTCTTGTACTTTATTTTCAAAGAAGATCCTGGATGGTAGGAAATATAAGGCTTTACAATGAGATGTCGTGTTTTAGAGCTGACCCTGGTATCTTTCAATAATATGATTTTTTTAAAGCAATGAAGAACAAATTAGCTTTAATTTCCAAGAATAATAAATGATGGAGCTAAACCATTTTTTCCAAGAATCAAATTCTTATCATTCAAATTATTTGAGATCTTTTTACACTCTTAAAATAAAACTTGAAGACATAATTCGATTAAGGATGACTAAATTTTCTTTTTATATAAATGACATCCAGAAGACAAACCATTCAAAAACCCTTAATGAAAACTGTGTTGTGAAGATTTTCCTTTCCCCCTTACCAAGAGATTTATGTTTTAAGTGTGTATGCACATGCACGCCTGTAGGTGCCCATGAAGGCCAGAGGTGTCCGATTTCCCCAGGAGCTGGGCTTCTAGGCAGCTGTGAGCTACTCGGTGAATGCTGGTAACCCAACTTGCATAGTCTGCAAGAGCAGGATGAGCTCATGACTGCTAATCTCTCTCTCCCTTTTCCCTTCTGATGAGGGGAAGGCGTGTGTGACTTAGAATGAGCACGCATAAGACTTTTTGTGAAACCTTTAGTGGTCACAACTACACAATACTTCACCACCTCTTCCCAATCCTTTAGTAAAAAGATAACAGGTTCCATAGACCAAAAACAAACAAACAAATAAGAAAAATAATTAAAAGGAAATAAAATAAGGAAAATAAGTAGTCCACAACCCATAAAAACATTCCATGTGAATCAGGTCAGATCAGTATTAGAGTTATTAATAATCCCGATCTGGTGAGGCAATGCTTCTAAAAAACTGAAGGAAACTAATGAGTGGCAAAGTGCTGGCACTCTTCATGTAAGAATTTAAAAGTATTTCATCCCACACCCTCTCTCATACTTTTCAAAAGTCTCTCTCTCCCCCTCCCTCCCTCCCTCCCTCCCTCCCTCCCTCCCTCCCTCCCTCCCTCTGAGGAACCTGCTTAAGTCCATTTTGAAGGTAGGAGCCATTATGCTGTATTGTTAAAAATAAGTTTCTATTTGTTGTAAGAGCTGAGTTTCTCTCTTTCCTGGAGCCGGACTTCTCTAACCCCTGACCCTGACTTGTTTTTGAGAATACCCTTACCCTATACACACACACATACTCCCAACTCTCTCTTACCCTCCCTAATTGCATGATGACCACATGAGGGATTTCTTTTTAAGATTTTTTTAAAATTTCCTTATTGTCCCATTGTCTCTCTTCTGTAAAACTACTTGTGATTTTACTCCTTAATGCCGCTTAGGAGGTAGTTTCTGGACAGCTCTAGGGTTTTCACCTCAATTTTTTTTAAAAAATCAAGCTTGTTTTGAATTTGGCTTTAAATTGTTGTAGTGGTCTTATTCTTGCCTTTGGAATTAACATTTTCTGGAGGTCCCAGCAAGATTCAGATCACCCATCCAAACCCAGAGCTTCACCCTGGAACTCTTGCAAGCTGCTTCAGAAGACAAGCGCCTTGAGATGCTCCAAGGCTCCAAGGTTGCCTTCAGTTCCCAGACTATTGGGGTGAATTTTTGTGCTGAGAAAAGCAAAGAGCATTCACAGAGGCCTCCTGATGAGTTATACTCTGGTTGTGTTTTTTGGGATCCCTGTCTGGGATGAGGAGGGGGTTGGATGATACCCCAGTGTCCTCTCTTGGGCAAAAAGCAAGATGTCGCATCACCCACCTGAGGTTCTCTGTCTGGTTTTATGTCCTGTTTGTCCTGTATTTGTACATCTTGCCCTGTCTCTGGCTTCATTTTTACTGTCCTCTTTCTGCTGTTTGCTTCTGTCTGATTGGTTTATTTTGTACTTGGGGTGACTGAACAGATGGAACAGAACAGGCAGTAAGACCAGCAAGCCTAACAGCCCGCTGACCTGTGTTCTAAAGACGGTTGATAAAGGATTATGATTATCCTATCACCAAATGTCACCCCCAAATATTCTGTGAAACTGGATGCCCCCATTCAGGGTTGAATGGCCTTCCCATGGTACTTTTTATTCTCAGATAGCCTGGGCAGTGGTTGATGTCAGCCTCGGTAAGCCCTACTACCCAGATCAGACTGAATACATCTTGATTGGACTAAAGCAACTTCCCAACTGCTCACCTGGATGATTCACAATGGGCAAGGTGGCCAAGCCCCAGTTGTCAGCAGAGACCAAAGAGCCCCCTGTGAGGACCCTTCTGCAGGACTCACAGGAGGAAGAACCTTTCTCCCTCTAACCCTCTTCACTTCAATCTCCACTTTGCCACCCCAGGCCCCACCACCGCCCTCTACCTCACTCTACCCATCCATAGCTCTTCCCTGCCTCCTCCTCCTTTCCCTCCCAGCTCCTCCTCTGATTCTGGTTCTGGGGTGGCCCCTCCTTTAGTCCTTGCTTCCCTACAGCCATTTCCTGGCACTCTCAACCTGTACGTCCCTTTCTCTAGCACAGATTTCTATGACTGGAAGATCCAGGACACGGACACACACCCCTTCAGCCCTACCCTCAATTCCTGAAATTCTCCAATTGTTCCCTTCTTTCCTAACCATCTCCCCACGTGTGACAACTGCCAGCAGATTCTCCATACCCTCTTCACTACCAAAGAAATGGAACAAATTCTCATGAATAGCTTCATGGGCTGATGACCAGAGGGCAAAGGCAATAGATAGACCATGCTATAACACAGAAAGGTAGGAGGCCACTCAGTGAGTACCACTAGGTTCTATTACAAAGGATGAAATGGGAAGCCTGAAGCCCACTAACCTAAGGTAATAGATGTGAAACAGAGCCCAGATGAATCGCCTTCAGCTTTCCTAGAGTGCTTCCTGAACACCTATTAGTTATGCTCTCCTACAGACCCAGAGAACCTGGGAAATCTGAAGGTGATTAGCCTAGCCTTTGTTACTCAGCCAGCCTCTGATATATGAAGAATGATAAAAGGAAAGAACAGGTCAGAACTATTAGAGATAGCCCTAAAGGTGTTCGGCAGAAGAAACAGCAAAGAAGATCTGATAAGGAAGACAGAGCACGCCACTGAGACGCCTCTGAGGCTGCTCTACAAGCCCATGCACAGCACGAGAAAAAGAGGCGACCTTCACAAAAGGACACATTGCGAAGAAATGGGCCATTGAAAAAATGAATGTCCACGCTACAAACAGGTAACCCCCCCACCCCAACCAAAGCCAATAAGTGCTATGGAGGATTAGTGAGGCCAAGGCACCTTCCAACTAAGCTCCTAGGAGCCTAAGGTAACCGTCACCATAGGAAGACATCCTGTAAAATTTCTGGTGGACACAGGGGCTACTCATTCAGTATTGCAGGAGCCTTGGAGCCAACTACCAACCAAACAATGGAAGTGCAGGGGGCAACAGAGGATGCCAAAGAACAAACTGGCCTCTGACTGGGCTGCTGACCTAGGAAAAGGAACTGTGAGCCATTCAGCCAATGGCTTTGGGGAATAAGCCCTATGTTGTCTCTTTGCCTACTTATGTGACTGCTCAAGAGCAGAGTAGTAGGGTTGTGTACTCTCTTGGGTGGCTGGGACCAGATCAAGCAATGTGGACCAGCCTTTAGTTGGTCCTTATTGTCCTTGGACAGGACAATGGCAGCTGGATCAGCAGGATCAGCAGCGGAGTCTTCCCTGTTCTGTATTAGTGAGTCTGTATTTCCATTGCACTCCTTAATAAATTATTAATAGACTTTTGTGGATTCACACTTCACATTCTTTTATTGTTAGTTCTAAATGTCTCTATCCTTTACTGGAGCGAAAACTCTTGAACAAGCTCCAGGCAACAGCATCATTCTCAGGAGTCACCAGGTTGAAGTTGGGAGGCCCTGTTAAGGCTTTAACTATAACCTGCCCAATAAGTGAGGAGTATAAGATCCTCCAAAATCCAACCCAATCTCTGAAGGGGGAATGGAAAAAGTTGCTGACCTAGGAAAGTCCTACAGTTTGTGCAGAGGACAATCCTCCTGGCTTGGTGAAACACCCATCATGGCACACCTAACTTCTAGGGCAATGCTCCTTTGAGTCAGGCAGTACCACATGAGTTCAGAAGCCAGATTAAGATTCCCATCAGGTGCCTCCTTGAAGCAGGCACACATATTCCTTGCCGGTCGGCCTGGAATAGCCCCTTGTCTGTCCAAAAGCCTAGAACTCGAGACTCTGGACCAGCACAAGACTTGAGGGAAAATGAACAAGAAGGTAGAAGGCATTTACCCAATGGTTCCAAATCTCTATACTTCGCTCAGTTTATTACCACCAGAGCATAACGTTTACACTGTATTGGACTTAGAAGATGCATTCTCCTCCATCCCTCTGTCAGCCCATCTTCACATCTGAATGGGCTGACCCTGGGGAGATCAGACAACTAACCTGGACCAGACAGTGCAAGGGTTCAAAAGCTCTCCCACTATCCTTGGTGAAGTACTCAACCAGGACTTAAATCTCTTCTATAATAAGTGCCCTGAGGTAACTTTGCTTCCACATGTAGATGACTTAACATTAGCTACTAAAGATGAGGAATGTAGTGATATGTTATATAGTTAATAAAATCAGTCTGGAATATCAGAGAACAGATCCACCCGCAGTCAATCCAGGAGGATCAGAGAGTGGTGACTCACAACTCCAATCCCAGCATGAAAAACTGGGAGTGGTGACCTATGCCTTAAATCCCAGCTGATCTGAGTTTGAGGCCAGCTTGGTTTACAGAGGGAGTCCCAGGCTCCCAGGCAGGCAGTGGTGGTGTCAGGCCTTTAATCCCATAACTCCAGAGTCAGAGGAGATCTTTCTGTGTTTTTGTGAGTTCAAAATTAACTTCCAAATAGCAGTAGCCCACGCTTTAATCTTAACCTGGATGTGAAACAACTGGGTGAAGAAGGTATTTAAGGCAGGCACAGGAAGACAGAGGAGGCAGAAGCCATGAGGAGCGAGGCTGTGGAAGCTGGAAGACAGCTGGGTGAGATCTGACTGTGGGGCTTCCTCTCTCTGATATCTCTGCCTTTCCTCAATATCTGGCTCTGAGTTTCCTTTATTACAACGAGAATTTGTGCAACAGAGGAAGACTGAAAACCACCAGGGGCCTCTTGGAATCTCTAGCCCGGTTAGGCTATGAAGTTTCCAAAATGAAAGCTCAAATTTGCTTACGGCAGATCACTACTTAGAATATGAGCTGAAAGGGGAAAGGCTGTTGTCAGAAGCCTGCACAGCAGCCACACTGCTAATCCTGACTCTAAACACCAAGGAACAAGTCGGGAAATTTCCAGGCACTGTCGGGTATTGCTGTCTTTGGATATCTGGGCTTGCTGAAATCGCCGGGGACAACAACACGTTGGAGTGGGGACTGAGGAACATGAACAGGCCTTTATGAACTTAAAAGAGGCTCCAACACAGGCCCCTGCGCTCAACTCTCCATGATATCTCCATGCCCTTTCACCTTTACCTCCATGAAACCATACAGATCAAGTTGCCAAGGAGACTGGTCTCGGGGAACTCAGTCCCCAGACTGTCCCCTCCACTCTGCCTCGGTGAAGGTGTTCCTGGGTATGATCCAGAAGAGATCAGATCATGTTCTGACTTGGGGGGCTCAGGAGACCTACAAGGGATGGTGGATCTTGCCTGACGGAGGAATCTGCTTGTCAAAGGTACTGAGCCCAAACTTGGCTAGCTGCTTGGCATCATGCCATGCATGCACTTGTCACCTGTGAAGATCTCAGAACTCATCTCTCTTCAAGTCTGGGCTGCCTGGACATCCAGAAAAACTTCAGAGCACTTAAGAGCACTGTCTGATCTGTGCCCAGGTAAATGCAAAGGAGGACATACTTCCCCCAGGCCGACAAAGTCAAGGTACAGTACCAAGTGAATTTTGGGAAATGGACTTCACTGAAAGCAAGCCAGGACTGTATGGCTACAGATACCTGCTCGTCTTTGTACTCTCACATGCTGGGTAGAGGCCTTTCCGTCCTGAACAGAAATAACCCAAGAGGTAGCTAAGAAATTAATGACAATTACTTCCGGATTTGGCCTCTCCATCTCTTTGGGGTCTGACAATGACCTGGCCTTCATGACCTAATTATCTCAATTGTTCTCTAAGGCTCTTAACAAATGTTGGATACGATTCTCCCTTAGGTCCAGGCTGCTCAGCTCAACTTGTTGGGTACAGCCCACTTCATCACCGGTCCCAGCTCAGACACACTATATTAGTCCAAAGCTTCAAAACTGACTGGCTTATATGGAAAGGACCTTACAGCGTGATTCTCCAGACTCCGACTGCTATTAAAGTCACTGGTATTTCTGCCTAGTTTTCTCACTCACACCTCAAGGTATCTGAGGAACCCACAAAAGAGGAGCCCAAACCCCTGGATGGAAAGTGACTGGAAAGGGCCGTTAAAGGTCAGACTTTCTGTTCTTGTTGAAGTTTGTATCATGGCTGTTCTATGGCTAACAGTTTTATTGTTTTGTTTTCAATCTATGCAAACAGAACCTAAGTGCATCTTGACAGGGGATATAAAAGGCACCTCTGTCATAGGAAGCATCCTAATAATGTGTTACCATGCAACAGATTGCTGCCTTTATGCACCAGAGTCCATGGTTCGGACAAAGACGATGCCTGTCTTATTTCACAAACTACACACACCAGGCCAGATAGGAGGTTTAGGAGGAAAAACTCCAGAAGGGTGCAATAAAGTAGTAGGGAGGAGGGTGCAAAACAAAATGAGAAGTAAGGGAGTCTCTTAATTCAAGAAGACAAAAAAATGCCTTTCCAAGATTTTGTTTGTTTTGCTTTTTATGAAGGGCACCAACCTGAGGCAATAAATAAACAAACAAACCAACCTTAATCCAGGGCTAAAGGTCTAAGACTTGGCTATGGCTAGAGGGCAGAATATAAGCAACAGCCACTTTGTCCACAGGGAAAGTTGGCCTCAAACAGAGGGAAAGGATGTTCTCTGCTAACCTGACCTTTATCCTGAGTTCTGTGCAGAGGAGACCGGCTGGTGTGGGGATGTGTTTCAAATTTAATAAAAACAGTCTGAGATATCAGAGAGATCTACCCACATTCAGTCTAGGAGGATCAGACAGTGGTAACTCACACCTTTAATCCCAGCACAGGGAACAACTTGGAGTGGTGACCTATGTCCTTAATCCCAGCAGATCTGAGTTTGAGGTCATCTTAGTTTTACAGAGGGAGTTCCAGACTCCCAGGCAGGCAGGCTGGCCTACCTTATTCAGGAAGTTCATAATGAAAAAACAGACTCCAGGGAGCACCTGCTGTTTTAACTTGCTTTTTAAACTGTCTCTACAATTCTATAGTCTACAGTCCAGCTTCTCATTCTGTGGGTCACAACCTCCCATGGGGTCATGTAAAGGGATGCTGAGGACTGCAGACTATTTGGTAACAGTAAACAGTTTCTGAATATGTTATTAGTGAAAATTAATTCCAAATCAGACATGTAACAAATGTTATTCTACTTATCTCAAACACATAAAATACTGGTATAAAATTCCCACACTGAACTTTTCCTAACATTACCTCACCCATGTTGCATTGTGTGACTTTGAGTCTGAACACATTTACTTTGCACTGCTGCACAACACCAATGAACCAGCCTGAAATTTTACCGTGTTTATATATATATATATATATATATATATATATATATATATATATATATATATATATATAAAGCTTCTTGACCTTATAGAAACATCATGGTTTAATTGTGTGAACCATGTAAACCAAAAACATTCATTATCTTCCCTAACAGGTAAATATTGAATTAGTGTCTTTGGGTTGGACTGTTAGAATGTTTGATTTTTAAAACTGCTGCTTCAATTGCTGACTTGAGTTTCATTTTAAAAAACTGTCAAGTAAGGGGGCTGGGAGATGGTTCAGTGATTAAGAGAAGGTTGCTCTTGTTGAGGACCCAGCTGAGTGTCCAGTACCTACACCAGTGGTTCTCAACCTGTGGGTCACAACCCCCTTGGACATGAAACCATTCTTTCACTGGGGTTACCTCAGATCATTGGAAAACACAGATATTTACCTATAGCTTCATAACTGTGTCAAAATTATAGTTATGAAGTGGCAATAAAATAATTTTATGGTTGGGAGTCACCATACCATGTAGAAAAGGCGGTGACATCGGAAAGCCCTCATGGTGGGCTCACAGATACCGGAGACCCGATGACCTTTTCTGGTTCCTCCTGGCACCAAGCACACATGTGGTACACATATATACATGCAGGCAAAATATTCATACATAACAATGAAAGTAAATAAAACTTTAAAAGATTTTAAAAGTAAAAAATATTGTTTGGTGAATTTTAGCTTGGGGTTAGGACAGAAAGCCCAGCAACATCTGCTATGGTTATAAACATAATTCTGCAGTTAGAACTGTGTATTCTGTGCACGTATGCAGAGCAGTATAATCAGCATTGACGATCATAAAATCAAATATGGATCAACACCGGAGCTGGCTCAATACTTGCCTCCAAGCCCTGGAAATGAACGTGGTGGAAGGTAAGAATTCACCCCAGCAAGATGTCGTCTGACCTCTGCAAGGGTGCTGCTGTGGCACACGCGTGTGAGCATACACACTCACACACATATACTCATGCACACATACACAAAATGAATAAAAATAAATAAAAACACTGATCAACTCTGAAAAAGCTGAAGGTGCTCTGTGTCCTGTAGTATCCAATATTCAGCCAAGATTCAATTCTGAATGTAAAAGTAAATAAACACACCCATGAAATTAGCATGCGCACTTCCTTGGTCTTTAATGAGTGGTATAATTATATACCAAAGAATCATCTTAAGGTAAGTGAATTTTTTCTTAGTAACTGTTTGATTTATACATCAATTTTATATATCTATCCATAAATATTTCTTGGGGTGAGGAAATAGCATAGTGAGTGTTGGCCATGCAAGCCTGAAGAGCCCAAGCTTGCTTGTCATTTTAGCGCTGGGCAGGCAGAAACAAAGGCCCTTATTGGCCAACCAGTCTGGCTAAATAGGTAAGTTCTAGGTAAAGGCAGGACCCCTTGTCTCAAAATACAAGGTAGTGTTGAACTCTGACCTTTAGCGGCAGGTGAAAGGTAAAGACACGAGCCAGGCATTTACACCCAGCTGTTACCTGAGCCTGTGGTCCACCTCTGCCTGGTTGGAAGGGATCAGACCCCACAGTTCCTCTGTGATGGATTCATTGACCCACTGCACAGCTCTGCTCACTGCCAAGTGCCTTTCTGCTTCCTCAGCATCCACCACCTCTGGCGAAGCATTCTCGAAGACTTCAAAGTGAGCAGCTATCACCACTGAACAGATGGGCTGACAATGGCATTAACATGTTACATATTTTCCCTTACCTCTTCCAGGACATAGGAAAATGGATTCATCTAGCATTTAACATTAACGGTATTTTATCACCAACTTCCAGATGGGGGAACGATACATAATTTTTTGCTATATTTGCATACCTGATGAACTGAAAAACTTGATGAAACATTTCAAATTATTCTGTTGTTAAAAGACTGGTATAAAATTCCCACACTGAACTTTTCCTAACATTACCTTTCCAAAAATTAGCTACAGATTTAATCTTATTCTCTTCTCACGGGTTGTGGCAATTTTATTTATAAAAAGTAGGTAACAACATGAATTAAACAGTTACATTGTTTCTAATTTATTTTCTTGATCTAGAATCAATGAAGGGACTCTAGCCAGGCCCTCCACCGCAAACATGGCTCTGGCAGGCTGCCCTTCTCCCTATTCCTTCTTGCTAAAACCCATTAGATTACATTTCTAAAGCTACCACCAAGGTCTAATTGGCCACTTCCTCCTCCAGAGGCTGACTATCAAGGTCCAGTTATCAAAGTATTGAAGTCCAGCAATCAGAAGCCCCCTCTGGCTCACCTAATTAACATGCCCAATTAAAATCAAACACCTCATCCTAGCGCGGGTTTTCCCATTTTACCTTTATAAACCGCCATTTGGCAATGGGCTATGCCTATATCCCAAGGCAGTCCTTTGTCCCACTCGGGGACAAATACCCCTTGCTCATGCTCTTGTCTCCTGTCTCTGTCTCTTAGTCTCTTCCCTTTGTGCTTTGAGGACAAATAAGTCTCCTTTGTGCTGAGACCTGGATCTTGGGGGGTCCTGAGCCAAAACTCTCAAGTAGCCTAGGCTGGACTTGAACTCACTATGTGTAACAGAAGACAGTCTTGAACTACTGATCCTCCTAGCCTCCACCTGCTGAGGGCTGGAATTACAGGGGTGTACCACTACATCCAGCTGTTAAAATTATTTAAATACATTGCTGTTTTCTTTACTTAAATTGTTACTGCACATATCTCAAACACATAAACCCAAATGTAGACTCATAGAATGCATTGCCTTATAATGTCAGAATATTAAAAGTATTTTCATCTCAATTCCTTTCCCCCTGAGATTGTTTTCAGATTAGCATGTCATGTCTTTTATTAAAGCCGCACTAAAACAAAGTACACTGCAGTGTTGGTTCTATGATCCAAGCTTATATGAGTACCCAGGAATAAACAGCCTATGTACATGGGTCTGCAATTTAGATAATTCTTGCTAATATGCACAAAGATGGGAGGATGCATTGAGGAGCAAATGTGAACTGTTTCATACCTTGGGGAAATTTTGAATTGTGCAGGAGATTTCCACCTGTAGCGTAGGGAGTCCCAGCCCGTCCAGTATGATTTTTCCCGATACTTTGCATATGGAGGGAGGCTTTGCCAGTTTAGAAAAGTAGTTTGCCTTCAACACACACATAAAACCAAAAATCAGAAAACTGCATTGAATTTATCTTACCAGGCCAGGTACATTGACTCTGTCCTACAAAATGTCCCACGGGTGCCCTTCCTAGATCTCTGCTGCACCAGCCCATGCTGAGTCTCCAGCAAATGGAGCAGTGTGTTGTAGTCTGACCTCTCATCAGGAACACAGAATCCCATCTTAACCCACAGGACTGGTGTCCCTCTTTAGCAGGCCTTTGTATGGAAAGTCAACTAACTCCCTGATACTTCTTCCCAAGTTAGGGGAGTTATTGGTCTCTATAACACTGTGATGCATTCAGATTTATTCAGATTTAAGAAATCTGAAGGGGTATGACTTTATTTCACTCTATCCCTCAACCCCCAAGCAGGCATCTGGCTTTTTAACAGGTCTCTCCTGCCATGAGCTGATGCTTACTGCTACCTAACTAAAAGAGGCCTCTTGAGAATCTTAGTAATTGCGATTTCTATTAAGTGGCAGAGCATAAGCTATTTGGAAAAGATCCAAGATTGATGTGCCAGGGCTCAGCTCTTTGTGGGCGGTGCCAACCCTGGGTGAGTTGGCCTGTGTGGTATAAGAAAGTGGGCTGAGTAAGCAGTATTTCTTCACGGCCTCTCCTTCAATTCAGGCTTAGACCTCCCTCAGTGATGGACTGTGACAAGGAAATGTAAGCCAGATTTCCTTCCCAAGTTGCTTTTGGTCAGAATGTAAATGTAGTAAAGCCATGGAAAGCAAACTGGAGCTGTCCCTAACCAGGCTATGGGAGACCCCAGAGAGCTGTACAAACCAGTCAGTGCCCAGACAGGGGAGAGCTTTGTACACCAAAAACCTGCGAGACAGGGTTTGGTGTTCTTTACATTGGGACTAGACAACATTAACAGTTCCTTTACCAAGAGACCTCAGAGACTGAAATCCTTAGCAAGCCTTCACTCACCCACTTCACAAATGTCCCTATGTGCCACTGTTGCTCAGTGTCTTCTGAGGGAAGATCACTAAATATCGGAGGCACAAGTTCTTTATTTAGAAAGGGGGGATCATTTCTTGTTTCTGTTTTGTTTTGTCGTCTAGTTTTAACCTTGCAGAGAGTTTCTAGAGGCTGAGAAAACAGAGTGGTACCCTGACTCCCTTCTCCAGCAAGCCAACCTCTGATGCACAGGGCTCCCCTCTCAGCAACAGCTCATCCTACCACTCAAAAGGAATACACGAGGAGAGCTCAAGGACGCTAGATCCAGAGCCAAATGGAAAGGGCCTCCAAGCGAAATCTGCAGTTTGGGTACCCACTGGCCCGTGAAGGTGGGTACTTAGCCAAAGCAAGGTGCATGAGGCATGCAAATCTCGGTGCATGGCTTGGATTCTGAGAAATCTGGAGGCAGTGGAAAACTCGGGAATGAGGCTCCCGGGTGGGCTGCGGTCAAGTCATAAGCCAGTCCCGGTCCCTGACAGGAGCCTAGGTGGGTTCGATGTCGGATCTGTGATTTAGAAAACCAAAGGCAGGCGGAGGGAGAAGCGGGGGCTGCTTGGATCGCAAAGAAGCCCGCGGATTTGGGACAGACTCCCGAGCTACAGGGCTGCCCAATGTCTCTCAACTGGATTCTGCGCTTCAACTTTGGGTCCCTCGGGGTAGCCGGTCCCAGCTTCCCAGCTCGCATCACCTCCCGCCCCCAGCAGCGCGCAGGCGCGACTCCACGGCGCAAGCGCAGCGCGCTGCGGCAGCGTGGGCCAGGAGGGGAGGGGGAGAACGGGAACTCGCCCCGGGTTCCTACCAGGTGCCCGTAGACGTCTGCAGGCTGGAGGTAGAAGGTGGAGTTGAGCAGCTCTTCCAGCCTGCGCGGGACGTCGTTCTCCTGGTAGTACGCCATCGCCCGCTGCTTCAGCTTCTGCAGGTCCCTAGTGATCCCGCCGCTGCGGCCGCCGCCTTCGTCCCCCATGGTAGGAGACTCTGGGTTTCCGCGGGGTTTTTGCCAGGGGGACCGGCAGCGTCCTTTTGTCGCTAGGCAACGCAACGAGATTCCCGACCCCCTAGATCTCGCGAGGCTTCCTGCCCTCCGTGGAAGGAACCTTATTTTCGCCCCGGCTCCTTCCGAGTCCTGGGCGCGCTTCCTCTTTCCTCCGCGCTTCGTTCTCAGGGCTTTCCTCCCCACCTCACCCCCTCCCAACTTGATTGTCACAGCTTATTTAGCGATTGTTTGAGTTCATTTAGCAGAAGCTGGGGAGCGGTACCCGCTACTTTTAGCTGTGGACAGGGGCTCCCTGGGAGAGGGATGCAAGAGCCCAGGGTGGCATTCCTGAGCCATTGCAGGTCCTAGGAATGCATCCATTCCAACCCATACACTGTGCTTTCTGCACACATCATGATCCTCTCAGAATCAAGCTTTGCACACCCTTCCTGGGGAGATTACTGAGGGGGAATTATCTGCGAGGAAAACTCAGTGTAGGCAATAAGGATGATGATGTTTTGGAGAGACCCAGGGCGTGGGTGGAGGGTGATGCCAAAGCAGCCCTTGAGAAGGTCCTTGGGTCATGGTCTCTACTGAGGGCTGCCTGTGACTATCAGGTATCATACGCAATGATAGAACTTACTGTGCTCTAGATACTTCCACAGTGCAGGAGTGGGCAGAGACAGACAGGGATAGGGCGTTCTCCTTTTACTGTTACCTGTTTTGTGTTCCCAACAGAAAGCAGGTTGATTTAAAGTCCTGTTTTAAATTTTAAATCGCTCATCTGGAAAATGTAATCTTACTACTCTGTCAGCTTGCAGTGACTTAAAATAACCTTGAGAGCGAAGAAGCTTTTGGGAACAGTCGTTTTCCATAGATGCATTGTTGGATGTGGGTGAATAAAATACGAGATTCTGTAAGGACTGTTACATAACCCAGACTGCACCTTCCCTCTCTAGACTCTGCGAGAGGTCTTTTTTGTTCCGTTTTTCTTTATCTTTTCTCTTGTATCTCTTTGAGAATGATTCCCTTTCTGTGGTGTGATGGATCATCACTCACTTGACCTACCCTCCTGGCTGGTTCAAGGCCTTTGATGTTGGAAGCAGAGGCTGAGTCATCTTCCTGTCCACTGCAGAGCTGGCTGCTGATAACTGGGTTTTAAGAGGATCCTTATATAAAATGAATCATGTGTTGACTTTGCTTTCATTCCTCTGTGTGCCCTTCATCTTAGCCTCCCACCTCAGTTGAAGACTCCCATTCTGGTACGTGTCGGTCCTGTATCTTAAGAAAAACTATGCTTTATATTCTCGACCCCCCCCCCCACACACACCTGTTCTTTTTTCTGAACTTCTTGCCCACTCAAATCCTGGACCGCAAATCTCATCCCTCAGGGCTGACACATTTGACTTTATTTCTTTATTCTTCTTGTTCTTCCTATGTTCAGCATCATTCTCTGGGCTCACTACCTGGATGCAACCACGGAACTAACTATATTTCCAGACCCCATTTACTTTCCTTCCTTCCTTCCTTCCTTCCTTCCTTCCTTCCTTCCTTCCTTCCTTCCTTCCTTCCTTCCTTCCTTCCTTCCTTCCTTACTCCCTCCCTCCCTCCCTCCCTCCCTCCCTCCCTCCTTCCTTTTTTTAATTGGAGACTTAGTTTTATATATCCTAGGATGGCCTCAAACTGGCTATATGTAGTAAAGGATGACCTTGAACTTGGTCTTTCTGGTCTACCTCCAGAGTTCTGGGATTACAGGTGTGAACCAACATGCCTGGTTAATTCTGTGCTGGGGACAGAACCTCAGCCTTCTCCAGTGCCAGGCAAGCACTCTACCAGCTGAGCTAGACCCACAATATCTTAATGGAAGACTAGAAGTATTGGGTTAGGACCACTATGTAATGGGTTCTTCCCTCTCTAAACCACGGGCTTCTGTGTTTCAGCAGGACAGGGTTTGTGTGTCTTATTCAATACTGCATCCACAGTAATCAGTAAAGTCTCTAATAGATTAGATGTCCAACAAATAGTTATTGAATGAGTGAATGGACTTTGCACATAAAAATCACTAATACTTAACTGACAAATATTTTGGAGTTTAATGACTAATAATTACTCTGTTTCAGAAATAAGAAACAGGGATAGATATTTAGCCCATAGAGAAATTGTTAGAGGATTAGAATGCGATTCTGCAAGAGTGGAGCGTTTCTAAAAACATAGAATGGGCAAGAGAGAAGTGATTGGTTGGCCATAGCAGCAAGAGTGGTGCATGTTTGGTTGGCTCTACAGGCAGCAGTAAATCCAGGTAGTGGATGACATAGAAAGGTTCAACATTAATGTAGCGATTGGGAAAAGACAGATGGGAAAGCATATAGGAAAAGGATAAACAAGCTTGGGTGATGGGGTTGAGGTTGAGGAAGAAGACTTGAGAGTAGCATACCAGACTCTCTGAGGGTAGTATAGAGTAGAACATGTACTGGGCGGTTGGTGGCAGCATGCTTGCCTTTAATCTCAGCACTCAGCAGAACTGAGTTCAAGGCCAGTCTAGTCTATAGAGTGGGTTCCAGGACAGCCAGGGTGACACAGAGAAACTCTTCTCTCAAACAGAACCCAAACAATACAATCAAAGAGTAAGATACATGTATGTCCTGGACTTAGTGGACGTGTGCCCCAAGTTATACACCCGCTTGCCTTGAGTTTAGGAATCCCAAGGTAGGTCTGGGGACACAGCTAGATGGAGATGTTGTCAGGAGGGAAATGGGACAGTCCTCCTGAGATAGGAGCTAAGTGCTACAGAGGAAACAGATTGAGGACACAGGAGGAGGGCAGGAGCTATAAGAGGAAGCAGACAAAATGAACTTGGAGAGACTTGGTGGTGTGCCAGGTGTGTGTGTGTCACACAACCCTGTCTGAAATGATGGTAGTCGGTGGTGGTTCCTGGAAGCTTTTCTTTTTATATATTAGTAGTATCTAATTTTCTTTAAATGAATTACCTTTCCGACTGAAAATTACAGTAAGTTGGAGGGAAGGGTATTTAAGTCAAAGCTTAGAGAATGACTAACTCCTAAGAAGGGGTTATTAGCAACTTAGTAGTTGTTTACTCATAGACTCCATCTTCTCTAAAGTGAAAGTGGGTGAAGTCAAAGAAGCACAGGTACCTCTCTGTTGTCTGCTTCCTCCATGCACTTGACAAAGATTTTTTGACAGTGTGCCACATGCCAGGTACTGTTCCAGAGCACTGACATTCTAATGGCATCTCGGCTGCACTCTCAATCATGAGTCATCAGTACACTGAAATCAGAGACCCAACAACTCATCTGGAAACTTCCTTTGCTCTAGACTTCTTAACAGCCTGTCAGTGTGGCCAGGTTCCAGTCTAAGTTAAAGCTCCAATTTTATTTTCCACAAGTAAACACTGGGAACATTGAGTTTTGCTACAAAATAGACCCAGATATATGCGAATTGTATCGAAACTTAACGTCTTTGTTATAATATCTTGGTGGTGGCTCATTTTTCCATTTCTACTGAGAGTAAATGTCTAAGGACTTTCCCACAGCATCAGAGCATGAAAGGAGTTAGGGTGAGGTTCATCTTAAAAATACACCAACTGGAAAGTTGGGGATGGGAGAGGCTCAGAGACTGTGAAGGCGCCTGACTGTGCTCCCCTCCCCTTTAGAAAGAGAATGTGGTACTGGAGAGAGCATACATACACCAGCATCCTGGATGTCACAGATATTTAAATGTAGAGTGTGAGGCAAGAGCAGTTTTGAAATGAGAACACACACGTTGGAATCTGAGATTTGCCTCTCAGTACACAGAGGTCTGGACTAATAGTGTTTTCTAACCCTTTTGAGTATAAAGACCCCCACCCACTCCTTCTCTCTCTGTGTGTTGTTGTTGAGTGAGATAGGGTTTTTCTGTGTAGCCCTGTCTGTCTTAAAACTTGCTATGTAGACCAGGCTAGCCCCAAACTCGGAGATCCTCTTGCCTCTGCCTTCCAAGTGCTTGGATTAAAGGTGTGCACCACCATTACCCAGCTGTAGACCCTAATTACAGCAACAACGGAATGCCCATCTACCCTGTAGGTTAACAGTAGCTGTAAACACAGCAGTGCTTTCATGGGCCTTTACAATTCACTTAGAGATGACTTGCACATAAAAAGAGACTGTCTGCATAGCTACGCCTTTACGCTCTTGGGAATATGATTTGTGTGTGTTTAGAACGGGAGCCCCTTGCGATGAGTTCATGGGCCTCTGGAAACCTTGATTGAGAACCAAGGCAGTTTCCCTCCAAGACCTCCTTCTACTTTGTAGTTGTGATTCAAGAGAAAGTAGAGACACATCCACTCGCCTCAACCTGCGAGTTGGAAACCCTTTGTAGAGGAAATGAGATGTTCTTCAGTTTGCATTTCCATGTCGGTCATTCCATAAATGAGTGAAGATAAAGACAGGAGTCTTTGTTCAGAATCTATCCTGTCTAATACCTCTATTTAGATTGGAACTTGTTTGCCACAACTTTAATGTTTGAGAGTAACTGTTTAGATATTATGGGGGGTGCTATCAAGTGCTTGTTAATTCTTCTTCCCTGCATTTGACATCTGTGTTGAAGTCATTTTCACAGGGAACTAATGAGCGATTGCAGGTGCCTTTAATCACAGACTCCTTAGAAACTGACAGAATGGATGGGAAATGGGAGCAGCCATCCACCTTCCTCCCTTAGTTGTCAAAGCTGAGAAGTAGGATTGCCAAACCAATGGCAAATATAAACACTTGAAATTGAATTCTAAGTAAAGTAGGAGTGATTGACTAATTTAAAAAAGGCTTTTTAAATTTACCAATCCCCACCCCACCACCACCACAGTAGTCATTATCACTATAATAGTAACAACAAAAATTCCCAGCAGCAGCTGCCTTTGGCTGCATCCTTCCATAGGTGTGAAACCTTAGCAAGATATCAACCCTGTTGAGTTTGCAAACCAGAGTCAAAAGATAAGTGATTGGCTAGAGTTTACACAGTTCCTGCAGAGCAGGAGTGAGACCTGAACGCAGGTCTTGCTGACTTCCCACTCATTTCCCATCATGCTCCATTCGCATTGTCATGGGTACTGTTCCTTCATGCTAGTTCTTGCTGGTCTTTGGCACAGCCAGCTCTTTAAAGACTCAGGTTAAATCATGCTGCTCCTCTCTCCACGACTCCACACTGGAGCTCCCCTGTAGATTCTATTTATCTAAGCAACTTTAGAATTTAACCACTTTAAAGAGCCATGTTGGAAAATGCTAATTATGCCCTGCCCCAGGTTTAACTCTTACTTATGCTGAAGTACCAGGGTTCTGGGTCAGGTAGAAAGAGGAGGGCGGAGGCTTCCCTCAGGAGTGACTGAGGGAAAACAGGCTTCATCAAGAAAGGGCAGGATCTCTGGAACCAGAACTTGAGCTTCAGCTGTGACCTTGTATGCTTCATATAACCTCTGAGTTCATTTCCTCAATGACTAGTATTTTTAATTTCATAGTGTTGCTGTGAGCTTAAACAAAAATTGATGTAAACGTCCCCCTTTACCCTCCACAAATAGGAACTGATGTTATCGCCAAGGAAATCTGGGGATGGGAAAGTGCAGCCTTTGTTTCCGCTTTGTGCCTGCTCCATTGAAAACCTTTCTTTAGCTCTGTACAGAAATCTAGATTGAATAGAAGGGGAAGCCTCTTCCTTTTAAAACAATATTAGTGACCTTTAAAAGCGATTAGTCTCCTGGGAAATCGTTGCTTTTTATCATAACCTTTAGCACTTTGCAGCATTATAAAGTTGATGTGATATTTGTCTCTCGCTTTCTGGCAAAAGCAAAAAGCTTAAGCGGAAGCTAAAGTGGGAATGTTCAGAGCCCGCGCCCTATCAGCTGTTTCAGATTCAGCCTTCTGGTCATTTCTTCAAAGGCCTCTGACACTACAGACCCACAGACACTATCCCGGAGATGCTATGCTGGCAGTTTAATTGGTATTTTTCAGGAATCAGACATGCAGTTTCTGTATAGTCAGAAGTGAGGCAATTATCCAGTGTGTTCAGAACATACACAGAAAAGACCAGGCCAAAGAGATTCTCTAAGCAAACTATTTTCCCATTTTAAAATAGATTGTAATGTTTAAAGCTTCATATGCGCAAATGCAGCTTGAAGGTATCTTGTGGCCTAAGTTCGGGTCTAATAAAACCAAGGAATGCTGAGAAAATGCTCCACAAGGCTAGATTTTTCTCATCTGCACTCTCCTTGATAACAAGTAACAAAATAAGGTAATTGTATTTATTTTGAGTGAAGAAAAACGTTACCTTGTGTGTTTTCCACATAGGGGGCAGCAGAGAAGAAAGAGAAAGGCTCCCAGTTACAAGGACCTGTTCTGTGGGTGTTTGTTTCCTTGTTTGCTGTTTATTTGTAATTATGTGTCCTGGTGCCTGAGGAGGCCAGTACAGGGCATTGGATCCCCTGGAGCTGGAGTTACAGGCAGCTGTGAGCCACCCTGTGTGAGCAATGGGAACTGAGTTTAGGCCTGAGGCAAGGGCTTTTATAAATCACAGAGCTCTCTCCAGCCTCCCAAGTGTTTTTTTAAGTTGTGGCAAACCTCCCCGAAACTTCCTGTAGCCCGGCTGAAAGGAATTGAGGCTTGGATCCCCTTTCCATCCTCCCAGCCCCCGGAGTTCTTTGCCCATCTATTTTGTTGTCCCACTTGAGAGAGAGTTAATACGTTGTTTGACTTGTAAGAACCTGACTGAGGGGATTTCAGCTTCCCTGAAGTTGTACTTTAATCTGCTTAAGAGCAGTAATCTGTTTCTTATTAGCCAAATCGGAAGACTGTCTCTGCTTTATCACTTTTGATTGCCAGGAGTCTGGTCACTATTGCTAACGCGCCAGGGAGACTGAAAACATTCAGCTGTCAGAAGTTTGGGACTTAAGACCATGCAATGGACTTGGGTCTGCTGTCCTTGGCTGTTGTATCTTTCCGCTGGACTATTTAATAACACATTAAGAAATCTAGTCTTTTCAGTATCTTTTTTTTTTTTTTTAATGCGAGCAGTAATTATTCTTCAGGAATTTGTGATTTGGGGAAGTGGACTCTAGGAGTGTTAGTGAATGAAATCATTTGAGGCAAATTTTCCTGTAGTGATTTAATCATGTTTTTCAAATATGCCAGTCATAGGTGAATGACCACTGGAACACTGTGCACTTTTCAAAGTTTAGGTACTGCACTAGATTAAATTTCTGCTTCCAATTTAATATAATACATTGAATTACATGCTAGCAGAGGATGTGGGGATAATATTATAGGAGGAGTGGTAAGGATAATTTACTAAGAAAAACAGGGCTTCCATCAATCCTTCAAGGGAAATATTAATGAGGGTGAAAGATGGAATTCTAAAATTCTACCACTAGAATTTTAAAAAGCAGAGTTCCTATTTGAGGACCAAGAAAGAGCTCGGTCTCCCCCCCCCCCCCCCGTGTGTGTATGTGTGTGTGTGTGTGTGTGTGTGTGTGTGTGTGTGTGTGTGTGTGTATGCCATTGTTAGGATGTATCTAACTGTTGGTCTGACCTGAATGCTGGTTGCTTACTCACAAACATTTTTACTTCTTTGGTACTAAGCTGACAAGAACATAGGTTTTTGAGAACACAAAAACCAAAGACCAATTTTTAAGGTTAAAAAAGGGCTCTTAACTATCCCTTTTTTATTTTAAAGAATGATGTTTAGAAGTTTTAGGATATGTGTAATCATTTATTGCCTTGTTGAAAATACAGCTATTTTGAATTCATAACTGAGATCATTTTCAGAAAAATATTGTATATTCAATTAAAAATTCCATACCTTTCTTTCTTTTGTATTGAGACAGGGTTTCTTTGTGTAGCCCTGGCTGTCCTACAACTTGCTCTGTAGACCAGGCTAGCAGCAAACTCACAGATATCTGCTTGCCTCTGCCTTCTAAATGCTGGGATTAAAGATGAGTGCCACCACTCAGCTAAAACTTATATACATTTTCTAAAAAATCCAAGAGTGATGGAAATTATTTCCTTGTTGGAGGAGATAATTATAAATCTGTAGAAGCCAGAAATTCAATCAAAATGAGTAATGTAAAATTATAACTCTTTGAAATTCATGAAAGCAAAATAAAAGGAATGGAAGCAAAAATAACCGTGTGTGTGTGTGTGTGTGTGTGTGTGTGTGTGTGTTCATGTTCCCTTTCTTTTATGAATGCTATCTGGGTCCAGCTCATTCATTCTGAGTAGCCTGGAACTTTTCACACTCTTATTCAAGCTCCAATGTCATTGATGTCCTTCTTGGCACCTACGGATCCTGGTCGTGTCACACACAACTGATCCCTCTGGTTTAAGTCTCAGGTGCCACATCTGGGTTGGCCTGTCCTTCATTCAGTTTATGGCAGACACACTGTGCTCTCCTAAATGCAGACAAGCATGTTTAACCCCCCTCCCGTGCTGCCCTGGGTCATATATAGCTTGTGGTTGGCATTTCTAAGTCATCCCAGGGATTCAGTCATACCGGTGTTGATAGCTACAAGTGTGCGTCTATTTCAATTGGATATTTTAAAATCTGGAAGAAGATCATTGGAGGAGGGGGGCTTGGATTTGTATCAAACCACAAAGAAAAGGTCAGAACAAACTTCCACAAGGGAAAGTGGGAAGAGACTTTTCTTATTGGAGAGACTGAAGTTGGCTCCTGCGGCCGCAGTCATGTCTGACTTCACCATCCACACTGTGATCCCTCTTGCAGTCCTTCCCCAAGCCTGTGATTCTGCACTGATTCACTGCTGTAAAGTGGACTTCAGACAGCATCAGCCATCTGACTGGAAAACACAACCTTATCTGCTGAGCCCACCTCAGCAGACGCCGTCCTCATAGGCCCGAGGTTAGCTTTTTGAATAAGTAGAAAGAATCTGACCGCATGCTTTTGGTAATTTCTGGTGGCTGAGATACATGTCAGTAACAAATACAAACTTGTGGATTTTTTAATTAAAAGGCTCAGCTTGAGCTGTCTGTGGCTTTTACCACAAGTCTGGATTTTAACCCTAGTAGTAACTACGCAAACCAGCTGCAGATGAGTTTAAGGTGTGCTTCTCATCACTTAGCTTTTACCCAATCCGGCAGGCATTTGTGTAGGAAGAAGGCAATGTTTTAAAATGCATTTATTAACTCTTAAGCACACTCCCAGCAGCTTTACAAAGTTTGTAGAATATGAAGTTCAGATGTGCTTAGCTGAAGGTTAATTTATACTCCACGAGTTCAGGCATTTAAATAGATCCCTATTGGGAATATGCTGTAAAGCGGGGCTTGGTCTGGACTCCTGTGTCATGACAGAAGAGATGGCACACGTCCTGTGGCTTCTGGCAGACTTGACATTTTGTTTTTCCTCGTCTTTTTTTAATCCTATCACCCCGTCCACCCCTAGCGCCCCTCCCCCCAACACACACACACACACACACACACACACACACACACACACACACACACACACACACACAAATTCTCTGAAGTTCATACAGAGGACGCAGGCAGCCTAAGCACTAGCTTCCTCTCACCTGGACAGCCAAGCTCCAGCACAAGCCTGCATTCTGCCCTGTTCACTGATTATGGGGATTGGGTTTTTGCACCAGGTTCCCCTGTTCTTGGCAAGTCTCAGTCTACTTTCCTGTCCAGACTACTGTTCTATGGGCAAAGCTGCAGGAAACAATGCCGTGACTATTTATCACTCAGCTGTTTCTCAACATGGTCAGTCTCTGTATTTTTGAGATGAAAGTCTTAGAGCCAGACAGAACTTCTGAGCATGCGCATATTTTATGTAGGTCTATATTAATCATCTAGTTATATATCTGTCTCATTTTACTGACAAAAGTATAAAATATTATTTGAGATAGAGTCTCACTGTGTAGCTCTAGCTAGCCTAGAACTTACTAGGTAAAGCTGGCCCCCAAGTCACAGAGAGTCACCTGTCTGTTCCTCTCAAGTGCTGGGATTCGAGGTGCGCACAAAACACACCCAGATAGGAATTTTTAACATTCCCCTCACCCCTTCTTTTCTTCCTTGGATAAATAGATAAGGGGAAATGTGTATTTTAATATGGGGTATAATATGATGTAATATGTGCATATGATTTCCTATCTGAACATCTCTTCTGCGTGTTCTAACAACGTCAAATTGTACAGTCTGGATGCCCAAGTCTCTAAATTCCAAATGACACATATGCCGCACTTACATATAGTGAGGGTGCCTGTGTAGGTGGGGTGGGGGCCATGAGGTGACCTCCTGCCTGCAGCATCCTCTTCCTTTTCAGATTTGAACTTGTAAGTGGTCGTACAACTCTGGTTGCTGGACTCTGTCAGCAAGCCAGCAGGTAGTAATGGTCATTCCTGCCATCTTAGCTCTCTGGCTGCAAAAGAACCCACAGTACTTGGTGGTGGAAGGTAATTCACCTGAAGCTTTGTTTGCAGAAGACACATCAGGAGCAGCACTTTTGGCCAGCGATGCTGGAGACAAGCGCCTCACCTCTCTGGTTTATATACAAACCCCGACTTTCACCTGTCAGATTAAAGCAAAAGATCACTAATAAGTTTCCTGCTTATTTAGCTGGGAGGTTCATGCATATAACAACCCCCCTCCCAGGTGAATTACTTCTGCTTCTTGGCAAGGCCATGCTTATTTAATAAAGCTGTTTATGGTCCCCATCCCGACAGCATGTCACTGCTGCCGCCAAGTGACAAGTCAGAAACATCAGCAAACCCTTACAATTAGAGCATCCATTCTTCCTTCTCAAACCAAGAGTCCCTTTTATCATTCAGAAGGTGCTGTCCCCTCCCCTCCTAAATCATGCTGCTCTGTGGGGTGTCCTTTGAATGCAGGAGTCTAAGAAAAGAATATCTTGTGTCATTAAATTTCTGATTATACCTGTCTAATTTTAGGGTTAAGGGTGTTTGGAGTTTTGTTTCTTAAATGCGTCTGGTTAGTCTCTCGGAGTCTGATGTGAAAATCATGGCAGGCCACAGGAGGGAATTTATCTCTTCAACCTCACCTCCAAACTCTAGGAACAAGGGAGGACTTGGGGTTATATGCTAAAACTGTTCCCTTCAGCCACTTCATTCTTGAACTGGGCTAAGAGCTTTTCAATTGCTGTGACATTTTCAGCCAAGGAAGAAGTAGTGCTTGCTACAGGCAATTACTCTATATGATCAATGGAGCAATTCCCTTCCCAGAAAGGAACCAAGTTAAATCATTATAGGGAGATAGAGTGAGTGGGGAGAAGGGTTCATCTCATTGGCAGGTACCAGAGCTGTCTGTGGGCGCTGTGGTCATGCCACACAATGCCACTGGCCCTTTAAGACAATGACTACACTCCCTTAGCTATTGCCATCCCCCCACCCCACCCCAGCTGTTGACCAGTCTGAACCTCCAGAGCAGTCCATTGTGGCCACAGTAGGAGGGACCTGCAGAAAATGTGCCAAAACCAGGCAGGGGCTAGAGGCTTTCAATAAACCCCACAGCTGGAGAGGAGCCGCTATGCTAAACAGCGGGGCTGGGACCAGGCATGTGATGGGGAAAGGGGTCAAACCCGACACCTCCTACTGGTTTTCTGAGCTCTGTGTGGTTCAATCGGATGGCATCTTCTAGCTGGCTTTTCTCTATTTGCTTAATATGCAGAGGTATTTAGTTTAAAAGCACTAACTGCCTCACAGCACAGAGGAGGCTCCTCCTTCCCTCTCCACTAAATTAAGAGCCCTCTAAGTATTTTCTCTTTCTGCTCCCAGGCTAAGATTGTTTTATTTTTGCTTCTGCCTCATGGCTCATCCCAGACATTTTTCCACCACACACCTTTTGCTTGACTTTACTCACTGTTAATTCAGAGAGGAGCACAGCTCTCCTGCCCAGGCTTTGTATAGCACCTATCCTCCTTCTCCAAGTCCTGGGAGCTGGACTCTTGCACCAATCACATATTAATTGCACATGCATCTGCCATGTATCCATGACTGTCTGCAGGGCTCCCTGAAGTCCAGAAATAGATGAGATCTGCTTCCCATTCATGCTGTACGGGGTCCAGGAGAGGGAGTAAATAACTCATTTACAGATGGTTTTATGACATTTGCCTTATATCCATGTACCCTTTTGAGAATAATTAGCAAAGTGGGGGAGGCCAAGAAGTGGCCTCTAGTTGCTGTGTCCAATGTGCCTTGAGAAACAAGAACAATTTTTTTTTTTTTTTTACTTTGTCCCACCAAAAAAAGTCATGGATAAGAACGTGGTGTGGTCCCTGGCTCCTGCGTTTCCTGTATCCAGGGGACATCCATCCTCTTGTTTCTCACTTGTTGCAGTGAGACATTTTCTCTGTCTTACAGATGAAAACATCTGAGACGCAAGACTAAGCACCCAAGGCCAACAACAGAGGTACTGGGGACTGGGCGCCAAGGTACCCTGCATCAGGAGCCAAGCACCTCTGCCATCCCTCCTCCCAAACTGTCAGCCAGCAGGAGTGTGTGACTTCTGAGCCACAAGGATACAAAGCTTCCACAGTGAGACTCTTTTCTTCCCCTCCTGCAGATGGAGAGCGTCGGCGTGTACAGATTCTGTGGGTGTAAAGGAAAGAGCAAAATGAAGTGTGATTCAAAGCGGGAGATAACGGCGGCAGGTAGGAAACCGACTGGGCATCTGAAGCTATCCCTCTTAAGGGGGACCAGGCTCACTGGGAACATTTACACTCATGCACACCAGTGACGCCAGCTTCACAGAAGGCACAGCTGGATCATGGGAAAGAGTTTCAAAGAGTGTTCCAGAGGGACTGTGGCTGGCATGTGTCATGGAGCCTGGCATCTGTTTGGCCCAGTTGGGTTCTCCTAGTTCTGTGCTGGTGGCCCGGGTGATCAGCTACATGGGGTGCCAAACGCAGGCAAGAAGATGTGGGCTTTCTGGTGTTGGAGCTTGTTTATGCTTTAACACGTCTGTCCGCTTAGAGGATAGTCTTCGTATCCCCCCCCCCCCTTCCTCCTGCCTCCCTCCAATTCCGGAGAAAACAAGTGGGCTATTCATGCAAAAAGAGAAAGAGGTGGGAGGGGGGATACCACCGACAAACTCCATTGAAAGCCACTGGCTGTTCATTTACATTCACACTTTTTAAAAATGTTAACTAATGATGTTAAATGGTCCGCCAAAGGTCCTGGCAGGTCAGTTGTAGAAGTGACATTTCTGCCTAATTAGGGCTCTTGTGGCTGCCCCAGGCCCTTCCAGTGCAACTGGTGACAAGCAGGGGCTGACAGCTTCAATTGCTGCCTGTTGGAAGGTTGGGCCAGTCATGTTTTCCGACTCAGCCAGGTGTTTGCTGAGTGGGGGAGGGGCCTGGCGAGATCTGAACCCCTTCCTTCTGTGATCCTTTTTCTTTCCCCTGCCCTCCCAAGGCCTCCCCTCTCCCTTGTCTTGTCTTGTGTCAAGGTCAAGAATGGGCTTTGCTAAATCAGCCATTTGGATTATCTCTGGGAGGTCGTTAGCAGCCCCTGCCCAGAGTTTTCAAGTGGTCCCAGACCCCAGATGCTAGAAAAAAAATTTTCCCTTCCCTAAAAATGAGGGAAAAACAAGAAAATTTTTTTTTGCTTTGGTTAGTAAACAATAACGAGAAGAGAACAAAGCCAGAAAGTATCTCAGAAAGCTCTGCAAGTGTTAAAAATCACCACCAATAGAATTGCTTAAAAGAAACAGCTACAGCGGCATGGACACGGTTTTCCATGCTGAAAAGAAGACAACTCTTACTGGGTCCAGCGGGCTGGACCGTACCTGCCACAGGGTAGGTGCCTGTTGAGTTATTTCTCCGTTTGAGAGACAAAGAGGAAAAGTGTTAGAAGCTGCTGTTTTCCCCGTGCCTGCCCACACTGTTCTGGGCATGCTCTCTGAGTTTCCCAGTTGCTCCTAAAGTAAAACCTGAGCTTGTAGGTTGGACAAGATAACCTTGGTTTTTGTTTTGTTTTGTTTTGCGCTCATAGCAAAATAAATTAAATGTGCTTGGTGCTAGGGTCTCCCCTGACCTCAGCAACAGCTACGCAGCAAGATGATCCACAGCAGTGGCAGAGTGCCCGGGTCCTGCGTCCGGGTCTGTACAGCCCTCCTTAGTTGGGTGTGAATTATACACAGAAACAGTTGAGAACACACGTGCACATACAGAGCGCATTATTGGGTCTGTGACAGAACAGCAGGATAATACATGGGCACTCGGGAACAATGCCATGTTATAGGGGAAACCAAAAACCCAAGACTAAATTCTAAGGTCTGAAGAGGTAAGGAGTGTCTGAAGGGTGATGTCTACACTCTAGGACCTCAGCTTCCTTGGCTTGCCCCCAACACCCACCCCTGTTAGCTGCTGCTTCTGCTTTCTCTCATACTGAATATTGAGAATTGGGGCCTGAAAAAGAGATCGTCTATGCCCGATGGTTTTTGTTAGAGTAAGATTAGAGATACACGTAAGCACAGTGGCAGAACTCTCTCCAAGCTCTCCATGGTGGGAGATTATACGTCCTTCTGTGATGACAAGCTGTTTTCTCTAGTCTGAACCTACTAAGCGGAGACAGTGACCTGAGCTGTGCTTCTTTGGAGCCTGGCATAGGAGGTGCCTGGGACACACTTGAACAAAGGGAGCCTACAGGGGTTACGCTCAGGAATGAAGCATGAGGAAACCGTCCTGGACTTATTACCCACCCCTCCCCACTCGCAGTCTCCTTTGTGCGTTCTGCTCAGGGTTGGTGGGATGCTCCTCCACCACCAACTTTGGGTCTTACCGATTTCTCCACATTCCCATCATGCCACAGTGACTCTCTTTCTCCTTCCTCCAGTGACCTTCTTTGTGTCTCCCACAGTTCCTGGGGCTTTTTCCTTAGGATGTGTGACTTCAGCTCCTAAGCTCCTTTCTGGGCTCTGCCTCCCACATACACCTCCCTTTCGGAGTCTTGACCCTTGGAGCTTCAGTTGCAGTCAGCCTCCCCTGAGGCAAACCATTGCTGTGTGAATCTGTGTGTACATGCAGAAAAACAAAACAAAACAAAAAACCTGGCCACTTAAGAGTCTCCTTGTGGTCAGGAGGATAGGTATTTAAAAATCACTGGGAAGGGATTAGTGGGAAAGAAAACCTTCTATAGAACAAGCTAATTAGTTATAAAAACTAAAACAGACAAAACACTTGATCATGCAGAGCAAGGACCATGTAGATGGCAGCAGTGGTATTCATAGTAACTGGTCACCATAATGGTGACCCTAGAAAGGTACATGCACAGCTAGCTTTACCTAAACTCTCTGAAAGGCAAACTTGATGTGTGGTATTATATTGTTTGGCTTTAGAGCATCTCCTCCAGACCTCAGCCTAGTTCTTCTTTGGCCTTGAACCCTTACTCTGGGTATAGTGGTTCTCTGGACCTGCTGGGATGTGCATGCCTCTAGCCTCTGAGCACACTGGTTCTCAATTGTACCACTTGCCTTTCCCACCCTTGATCTTCTCACAAGAACCTGTTCCTAGAAAGATTGAACTCTACACAGCATCCACAGAGCTCCTATGCCTGTCAAATGAGACTGGCCTTTCTATCTTTCGTGGTCACTTCAATTTCATGTTCTTCTCAATAATGATAATTAATAATGACACACAGTAATAACAGCTCACTTTATCAAGTGCCTTCTGAGGGGGGGCAGAAGTATGAGGGCTTTCAGTGTTGGGCCATATAAATGTGACATCCCAAGAAGAAGGTATTATTGTAGACATCCAACTTAATAACAAGGCTTCTGCAGCTCAAGTTGCATGCTGGATATCACACGGGTTCCAAGGAGTTTCAAGTTGAGACGTGAGTCCATTTAGCATGGGCCAAGTCCATCTTGGCTGCTCTCAGTAGACCTCCAGAAGTCATTCTGCCTCTCCTTGTAAATAGCCACCATGCTGATGGGTAGGGGTGGCATTTGGGTTTTCAGTTGGTGTCCCTTCTCTGAATGGACAGTTCCTTCGAACTGATGACACTCATTTGCCTGTGTTCTCATGCCTAGCCAAACACTAAAATACAGCAGAGACACTTACTGTTGATTGAATTTAATAAAGCTAAATGTTTATGCATATGCATGTGTATATTCTTTCTCCTTGCCTGCCTGTGTATATGCCTCCATTTAATATATGTATGTATACACTTACATGCATATTTCTTATATATGGTGCACATGTATTCATGTTATATATGCCGTATGCCAATATGTATGCATACATGCATATGTATGTAAACATGCCCCGCATCTGTAGCCGTAGAGTTTGGAAGAGAGGATTTGTTGCAGTCTGGAAGCATATAAATGTGGGATATGGTTTCATTGACTTTGAATTCTGCATTCTGCTTGCTGCTCTGAGGGATGAATGGTACCACCTGCATCTTTGCCTGCGTGTTCCTTGAGACATGTCTACAAACTC
The DNA here is from genome assembly GCA_033318265.1 of Phyllotis vaccarum. Classification (NCBI taxonomy): domain Eukaryota; kingdom Metazoa; phylum Chordata; class Mammalia; order Rodentia; family Cricetidae; genus Phyllotis; species Phyllotis vaccarum. Next base: position 2,322,152 of record JARWLC010000004.1, read on the forward strand.
TCCAGTGCCTGCCCAGGTGATCTTGTTATGTTTAGATCCAAAGGCCCAGTAGAGGAGGGAGCCGGGGCTCAGGGAGCATGGCATTTCCCTTTTCCCTCCACATCATCTGAGGTGGAGAAAAGACAAATACAACCGTTCAAGCATTTTCCATCCTGATTTGAGCCCTTGCACCTGTTTGTTAATGGTGGTGAGCCAACCAGTGTCTGCAGTGGGAGTCAACTGTCAACGTGGCACAGCCTAGAGTCATCTGGGATTTGAAGGATTCAATTAAAAGATTGCTCAGATCAAATTTGCCTGTGGACATGTCTGTTGGGGTTTATCTTGATTATTCTTTGATGAAGGAGGGCTCATCCCACTGTGGGTGGTACCATTCCCTGGGCAGTTGGTCCTGGGATATCTTAGAAAGGGTAATAAGTATAAACTTGCCTGAGCTGGCAAGCAGCGTTCCTGCATGGTTTGGGCTTCAACCGCCCACTTGGGTTTCCGCCCTGAATTTTCTCAGTGATGAACTATGACCAGTAAAGAAGAAATAAATCATTGCTTTTCCCAAGTTTCTTTTGGTCAGAGTGTTTTCTCACAGCTACAGAGGTTAAACTAATACAGTGGTGCAGAAGGGGTGGAGCCAGGCTGATGAGGATCCAAGGTAAAGGACCGTCTTAGCCCAGACCAACTCTGCTGGAGTGAGAGACAACAGGGGCTTGGGAGAGTTGATGAAGGTTGGATGACAGCCACTTTTGTGGTAACACACCTATCCCAGTTTGGCTGCCTCATACTATCCCTAGTATAGGGACCGCTTCTGTGTGTCATATACCCACAGTGCCTCATCACCCACCGTCCTGTGCTGTGCCATGTCCAGGCTTGCAGCCCCTTCTGTGCTTCTTCCTGGCATACAGAACACCTTTAGGGTGTGGTGCTCTGATGCAAAGAAAAACACTAGTTAGTGTGTTCTTACTGTGTTCACAACACACTACAGAGCTGAGTTAACTGTGTTTCTGTAAGAATGTCATATCTCTCTGTGACGTTTCCTGTTTGGGTTTGTAAATACAGACATCGGAATTCATACTTACAGATAAAAATGGTTTTCCAAAGTATGCTGTATTTTATGTCCTGGCTTCAGGGATGACTTGGATGGCAGCTATCACACAAGGCTCTACATGAGATTTAGTATTGTGCTGTTTCCAATTTCAACTTCTCCGCAACTCCCCCCTCCAACCCCTCAACACAGTTTTTGAACTCAGGGCCTTGTGCATGCTGAGCAAGCTAGAGCTCGGTCCTCTTCCCTTGGAATTCATAATGCCTTGAATGAGAAGCCCTGTGTTTTCATTTTGTTATGACTGTCCTTATGCCTCATGGGCTGAAGAAAGTCATGGAGTTAAAGCCTTGAAACTTTAACGGGAATTTGTCTGATTCAGCCGACCCATGTAGCTCAAGGGATTGGGTACTCCTTAAGGAAGGAGTCTAGGATCAGTGAAATGGTTCAGTGGGCAAAAGTACTTGCCGCCAAGCCCAACAGGTACATATGTGGCTTCCCCTGTCAGCCCTGGAAGACACCAAGATGTCTTGGAAGTAAGTCGAGTTTTTCAAGAATTTATTTGATTGAGAGACTAAGTGATCTCTCTGACGAAAATCCTGACGTGGTCCAGAGTGAGGGGTAATCTTGAGGGCAGCTGCCTCTTTGAGTTCTCAGGCCTCACCTTCACCGATCCAACAAAGTATGTGTAGGAATCAAATGCATGTGTGCCCAACATGAACAGTCTGCCTATTCTTGACATAGACCCCAAACACAGTGGTGAAAGGGCCATCCCGGAACATTGGTTTTATATTCAATACTGTAAGTAACATAGTGGTGATTTGAGATATTCAAATCTGCGGGTTCTATGCAAGGATATTCCATGTTATATTAGGGGCTTGAGCACCTGCAGATGTTGCTACTCGTGGGGTTCCTGGAACTAATACCCCTAGATACTGAGAGATCTGTTCTCCTTTTGCATAAAAGTCAATGGGACCCAAGGGCACAGCACACAAAAGTCATGATTTTCTCCCCATCTAGCGACAGCAGCTGTGAGGCCAGCGTTGGCTGTGTTGGTGGCACTTGCATGGTGGCTGTGGCACCAGCACTCACAGCACCTATACTAGTGCTTTCATCTTCAAACTAGAGTCCGTGGCAGAGCAGTAGCATCAAGTGTGAGAGACCAGCGTGGCCTCTGCCAGCCCACCAGTGGGGGAGGGTCCTGGGAGTGTTTCTGTGGGAGACAGAGCCTGGCCAGTGAGAGACCATGAAAGTTACGATGGAAAGAGGGACTTTAGGCTTCTCCTTGAGGAAGACATCACCAATGGCTGTGAGAAGTAGTAGCCAAGAAAATATAGTTTATGTTGCTTAAAATGAACCGTACTCAGCTTTAGTGACCCATAAAGATAGGAGTGACAAGCTTCAGAGCATTTAAGACAGCAGTCATCCAGCTGGCTGACAGACATGTCATGGCTCAGTTTTCCCTAGGGTGGGTGTTTGAACACACAGCTCATTCAGCAAACATCTGCCAGAGCCCCACTAGGTTCTGGAGTCAGATGGCTGGAACTGAAAGCTGGCTCTGCCATCACTACTCTCTGACCTTGAAGGTATTACTTCCCTCTCTGTCCTGAGAAAAGGTCTCCCTCTTTAGGTTTTAGGTGACTCAGATGCATGTAAGGTGTTTGGCATGGTGCCCGACACAAATTAAGCATGTGGTTAATGTGAATTATGACCAGAGAGTTATGCAATCTCTCACTAATTAAAGCATTATTTGTGTGTGAAATGAAGCCTAGAAGAAAACACCCTGTTAACTGTTGTCATTTGGTAGCAAGATCATAGAGGACTTGATCAGATTTCACCCCTCCCCCCAAGGATCCAAGAGTACACACACACTCACACACACACACACAAGGTGTATATAAAGTGAGAGCTTTTAAAGCAGAAGGAGAAGCAACCCCATCTGACCACCTCTGATGCTTCACTCAGCTGTGTGGATGGCCCCTGTGTTCTGTCTTTTTTCTTTAAAAAAAATTACTTATTTTTATTTTAAGTGTATTGGTGTTTAGCCTACACACACACACATATCTATCTGTGCAAAGGGGTCACATCCTCTGGAACTAGAGTTAGAGCTATGAGCTGCCATGTGGGTGCTGAATTGAACCTGGATCCCCCTGAGCCGTCTCTCCAGCCCCATGTCATGTTTCTTGAACAGTTACAGAGCAGAATGGAATAACTCTGCCCCGGATGGCCCATTTGTGACACGGACTCTCAGCTTGGAGCTTTCAGCCTTTGTATTTCATTTGCCAACCGCATGTTAAGTACCTTCTGTAGGGCAGACATAGAAGACAATGATGAATGAGACAAGTCACTGAATTTTTTTGGTGGAGCTGATCACTGAGATAATTAATAATAAGTAATTGAGTAAATAAAATAATAAATCAGGTAATCTGATAATTAAATGCAATTCTCACTGCAAACATCAGGAGTAGTTTTAACTACAGAATGTTGTGTTGGTTTGAGTGCTCAGCACATTCAGGTAACTTGTTCTCTGTTATCTCTGAAAATATAATGCAAGGAAAGCTCTCTCATTCTCTCTCTCTCTCTCTCTCTCTCTCTCTCTCTCTCTCTCTCTCTCTCTCTCACACACACACACACACACACACACACACACATACACACGCCATGAAAAGAGGTGTCTTGCTTGAACCATAGCTCCCTGTGGTGATTTGGATTAGAATGGCCTCGGTAGCCTTAAGTTTGAATACTTGGTCCCCGGTTGGTGGAACTGTTTGAGAAGGATTAGGAGGTGCAGCTTTGTTGGTGTGTTACTGGTTGTCACCTTCGAGGTTTCAAAAGACACATGCCACGCCATTCCTAGTGTACTCTGCCTCCTCTTGTGGTTTGAGATGTGATTTCTGCTGCTGTTGTCCTTGCTCTGCCATTATGGACCTCTGAAGTCTGTAAGTCCAGTTAAATTATTTTCTGTCATAAGTTACCTACATCACGATGTTTTATCACAGCAACAGGAAAGTAACAAAGACATCCTCAAAACTGTATTGAAGATTTCCAAGCTACAGTGAGCATTATAGTTTCTCATTATTAAACATTTGTATCATTTCAAAACAGAAAGGGCAGTCCCTCACCAGAATGGAGCAACTTGGATCCTTCTAATTTAGTGTTAGAACTGCTTCACACAAGCAAGATGGCATTTTGATGGTTTCTGTAGCTGTACAAAATACAGCAGCCTGAGTTCAGGAAGTCCAGAGTGTGAGCATTTTCATCGCCTCAAAATGACTCAGGTGCTGTGAAGTCAGGCAGCCATGGGTGCTGTTGGAAAGACCAGGCCCTTGGAGAAAAGGCCCTGAGCACATTAATTAAACTATATCTGCAGCAGCAGCAGATGGCAGTACTCACTGGGCACCCCTGCCCCTGGAAATGGCAGCTGCTCAGTGACAACAAAGACTTGGGAATTTGTAGTCATCCTGTGGGAGGGGCCCGGGTGATGGCAAATGTTACAGAAAAAGTTCAGGATTTGGAGGGAAGGACCACCAAAATGGTTCAAGCAGGGGAGACCAGTAGCTGAGACTCAATGTTGGGAAGTCTGTAACTTCTTAAATACTTCAGGCTCAAGCCTTAGCATCCTCATCCGCAGAACAAGGAAGTAAAGTCTCTACTTCCTGTACTGTGAATCTGTGTCATAGAAGCAGCTTAAGGAGGAAGGGTTTACATTGACAAGTTGTTTAACAGTCCATGGAGTTCATGGTGGCAAGGACATGAGGCTGGACCCTTCGCACCCAAGAAGAGCAGGAAGCAGAAGACCGAGTTGCATAGCTCTCCTTTACTCTTTTCTATGTGGCCAGAAACCCCAGCTCATGGGATGATGTGCCTCAAATTCAAAGGGAGTCTTCCATTTCAGTCAACACTCTTCTAAGACAGCACCCACATTCCCTGCCTGCCAGGTGAATCCTGTCAACTTGACAGTGATCTTAGCCACCATGCTACCTGAGGAGATCTACAGGAGGGTGGGCAGAGACTCCAGACCAAGTACTCATTTAGAGAGTCGGCTCTCTCCTGTATCTCTCGGATACGAATGCATTGGACACAATACACTGTTCAGGGACACAACGCTTTTTCAGCCACAGCTTTCGAGTCTTCAGCCTTAATAGCAAGTGTGAGGCAGCCAGTATCATATACTTGAAAGGAGAGTTCGTAAGTGGCTGTTTAGGAGGGAGTATATTCCAAAGAAAAGCGAAGAGCCTGGACCCGCACACCAGACAATCCACACAGCCAAGAGGACACCAGTCACCTGGGTCTTCCCACAACCTTATATGTATTTGTTCTTGTACATTGGACTCGTGGCAGAGGAAATCTACTAAACTGGGCCACATTTACATGATTCTGAGTTAGAATAGCTGAGGCTGGCTGACAGAAATGATGCTAATAAAAAAACATACTGGGCAGGTGTGGCGACACACACCTGTCATCCCAATACTCAGGTCGGCAGAGAAAGAGGATGGAAAGATGTAGGGCAATCTGGGCTACATGGTGAGTTCAAGGTCAGCCTGAACTGCTTGGTGAGACTCTATCTCAAGCAAATATAATTACCCAATGCAAAAAGCACAGCATGCTGGGTATCTGGGTGTGGATGAACATATAGTCATCTGCCAGCTGCAGGAGCTGAGGAGTTGACTGCTGGGTGAGAATGCTTACTGTACAGCATAAAGACTTGAGTTTAGGTCCCCAGGACCTAGGGCAGGAAAAAGGGGCAGGGAACAGGCATGGCTATGTGCACCTCTTACCCCAGTGATGTTGGGGGTTCTAGAACCTGGTGGCTGCCACCCTAACCTAATGAAAAGTACGATGTCAAAGTAATAAGAAAATGATAGATGACGACACTTGATGTCTTCTAGAATTTGTGTACATGCACCTGCATAATTTGTATACATGCCCCCCCCACATACACACGTGTGCATGTATGTGCATACAGATTGACTATATTATTCATCAGCTGCATAGCTACACAACAGGGGAGGGGCATGTGCAAAGAGGCTCTTAAGGTTTGTCCCAGTTTACTGAAAAGGTGAGACAATGCATTGTGGGTCCCCCCACATCTGTTGGGTTTCTAAGAAATCATGTCTTGGCCCTGGTTATATGGTTCTTATTTCCTGCCCTCTAAGTCCCTATTATCCATAACAAATTTACAGTCGATACCTTCTCAGTGGAGAAGAGAGTTACTAGATATCAAAAAGAAGGTGTTGGTGATAAGAGGAAATTTTTATGGTGGTCTCAACATGTCCTTATACAGCCTGAGAAGGTCCCAGGAGTGTTCTACCCCTTTGTCACTAAGCCAAGCCCAGCTAGGTGAGAGGTCCTGGTGTGTGTTGGGGGTGTGGCTAATCGGGAGACTCCAGTTCATTCACTGGAGTTTACTGCTGCCAGTGGATTCTAGTGGGATGAAAGGAAGTGAATTTGGCTAAGATGTGTCACGAGGGATGGGAAAAAGTGAGAGGTCAGCAGCAGGTCCCCATGAAGATCCCCTACAGCTACTTCCTTCTGTTTTTCAGAATTTCACTGCACTTTTCATAGGTTCCATATATCTTTACGTCTTTTCTGGTTTTCTGTATGTTCGTTTCTCTCTGTGTAAATATTTTCTATTGGCATGTTCTCACATTCACCCATCTTTTCTTCTACTGTGTCTAACTGGCACCAAAACCTTCTTTTGGTGGCTTTGTTTTTTTATTTAACTGTTTTCTGTCCTAGAAACCAAGGCCTGTACCCCAGATCCAGCTGCATTGTGCGTCCTCTCATGCACAGGCACGCACCTCACGAACACCTGTGCCCACCCTTCCTTCCCAGGGTCTCTTCTCCAGTTAGCTCAGTCTTGTCCCCAGCGGCTGTCTTCTTAACAACATCCCGGCACCATTTTCTTTGTGCCCTTTTTTGTTCAAAGTGAATTCATGAGGACAAGGCTGCTAGCACATACCTGTCTTTTTGTTTTGTTTGTTAATTCCCACCACACGTGGTTACATGGACGACCTTGACCACATTACCAGGGCTCTCAGTTTTCTAGTCTGCTGAGCAGAGGAGGCACATATAGTGGAGCATTGATCGCTGTGAGGAATCCCAAGCTTGACCGACACCTTGCCTGGACAGACCGGTGACCCGCTGCAAAGTTTCTGCTGCTTAAGGGAGAGAGGCAGAAAATTCACATTTCTAATGTGTTTCTGGGCACATTTTACTGCTTCTGTTCCGGGGCCTTCTTAGAGAACTGTTGGGGAAGACCATCCACAGTCCCTCCCCCTTTGCCAGGCAGTTCTAATTTACCCTATTGAAGTAATGCAGTGAAGGTATTGGGCTTTGAAGGACTATATTCATGATAGAAGTGTTTTGAAACATAACGTTTTCTTCAAAAAATATGAGGGAAGTGAGTGGAAGGACGGGAAAGGAAAAAAAATCAAACCCTTGTCCGAGTCAGAGGGATTAACACTGACCTGCGGAGCTTATAAAGGGAAAAGGTTTGTTGAGTGGAAGTGCCTGTGAGCAGGAATAATGTGGAACAATGGTACAGAATGAAGCCCGAGACTGCAGCTGTGGGTTTGGAGTGTGCTTCCCACCAGCCTAAGATCTCATCTCCTTCCCAGAGGCAAAAAGCAGAGAATTAAAATTAATGAGGGAGGTTTGGAGTCCAGACTTGAGGGAGAAGAAACTCCTGTAATGTCGGCCCCTGGTGGGGGTGCATGTGGTAGTTAAGAGCAGCCCTGGGTTCGCTTCTTCACTCTGGCAGCCCTTTGCTTCCCTCCACATCCCTGGTCCACACAGCCTTCCACAAACCAAATCGCATTCTTCCCTGTGTCTTTTCTTACTTTTTCTCACCTTTGGCAATTAGATTTTGATTGAAGCTCCTCACTCTGCATTTCTCCATCTGTCTATTGCTTTTCTAATTCTTTTGAACCTGAGAGGGCTTCCTAGTTATGGCTTTCTCTTAGGGGAGAAACTCCTTCAGAGCAGGTGCTGTCACAGAAGCCTGCTGAGGCACCAGAGAGCAAAGACCAGTCAGGCTTTGTGAACCATCTGGCCTCTAGAATCCCAGGTGTCTCCTGCTGTCTTAGCTACTGTTCCATTGTGAGAAGATACCATGGCCAAGGCAACTTATAAAAGGAAACACTTAACTGGAGGGCTTGTTTACAGTTTCAGAGGGTTAGTTCATGATCATCCTGGTGGGAAGCATGGAGGCAGGCAGGAAGGCGTGATACAGGAAGACTGTCTGAGAGTTCACATCTGATCTGCAAATTGCAAGCAGAGAGAGAGAGAGACATTGGGTCTGTCATAGGCTTTTGAAAACTCAAAGCCCATCCCTGGTGACACACTTCCTCCAACAAGGCCATACCTCCAAATCCTACCCAAACACTTCCACTGAGGACCAAGCATTCAAACCTAGAGGCTGTGAGGGCCATTCTAATTCAAGCTGTCACATCTGCCAACAGTCTTCTGAACTGTTGAGATGTGTTGCTAAAAACTGTCTTTGTTGTCTTCCTCATTGACATCTTCATCATCATTGCCATCACCATAGCAACAGCCATGCCAACATCAAGCTAATGTGTATTCTGTACCAGGCAATGGACTGCTCACTTTATCCCACTTTCCCACTTAACGATCTCATTCTCAAAATGCTGTTTTTAGAAGTGGGGGGACTTCAAAAAAAAGTTGATCAGACTCAGGCTGGGAAGAGCAAGACCTGGTGTTGAGTCCCAGCCTGACTGACTCCAGAGCCCTTGTCTTCTAGAAGGTCTACAGTTTATGTGTGCTGGGGCAATGCCATTAGAATAGCCCCGGTGGTGTTCTGTGTTGGTGCTCCCTCCAATAACAGTCTGGTCAGCATGTGTGGAGCAAGTGCCCATTGGATTTTTAAGGTCAATCTGTCAAGTTGTATCTTGATGAAGTCTGTGGTCTGGCTTTCCAGAGAGCTCTGTGTTGTCAAATCCAGACTCAGCTAGGAGGGGGGTGTTATGACTGATAAGTATGTGTCTGCTTCAGCAGCGGAGTAGAGCACTGGTAACCAGACGTCCAGAGATCTGCCATACTTTCGCTTAAAACTGCATCTAGGAAAGTGCCTGGAATGGAAATTGAAGGCTGCATTCTGATCCTCAATCCCTCCAAACTTGCAGCTAAACAGTTTAGAAAGACAGGTCACCCCTGGGATCCTTACTTCAAGTACTGGCCATGGGGTGGCTACACCCACCAGCCTTACATCATATGGAAATGGGAATGATCTACTAACATACTTGAAGTGAAGAACCAGGAATGTGCTGTTAAATAGATCAAATATGTAGGTAGAATAAATCAGGCCATAAAATATATACAGTGTGCCATAAAGCATAAATTTTATTGCTTGAGTAAACTGTAGTAACTTTGCTTCTGGGAAGATAACACAAGGCACCCTCAACTCAGCTAAGAGGGAGATTTTTATTGAGTGGGTTGTTTCCTAAAGTGGGAGGTGGTGTTGGCTAGAGTTAGCAGCAGAAATAAAATGTCTGCAGGTTAAGAAGCCTTCCCAAGGTCTTAGAAACTCCAAGCCCCACAGCCATGAGTCAGAGAAGCCACTGGTGAAGTTCAGGATCAGGGTATTTATGAAATTCTACTCTGCTCCATGCAGTATCTGTATATGAGCCTCCATACATGTCCTTTATGAAGACACTTGCCACTGGGCTTGGGTTCAGGTTCCCAGGATGATCTCATCTCACCTTTCCTGACATAATTACATTGGCAAATATCTTTCTCTGAGTACAGTAGCATTAACAGGTCCCTGGGGTTGGCGGTAACATCTTTTTGGCAGCCACTGCTCCCATTGACTTACTGCAACCAACTACCTCTGACACTGGTGACTGAAGTGTAAAGCTGGGAGGGAGCTGTGAGCCAGGCTGCGAGCCTCTTTGCACATTTGTTGTAAGGATCCTTCATTGGAGAGCGTCTATGGGGTAATGCACCTTTGTCTTTTTTCTCCATAAATGGATAAACATCATGGCCTTTGGCAAAACAAGTATCTCCTGTGGGGCTTGTCTTACATCTTGAAAATGAAACTCAAAGATGTTTAAAATAGTCAGTAGTCTGTATCCCTAGAATTTGTTGTGTTGTAAAACCATAGCAAGGCGGACGGTAGTCCTTCTGGTGGCCTTGTGCCCACCACTTCTAGTCCCTGCCGCATTTGCTGGGTCTTGCATTCCAAGTCAAAGTCATGGGTATCTCCGAGTCCCCCGGATCACCCTTGGTTCTCACCTCTGTCTTCAGTCGATCATAGAGGTGGCCTGTGATGGTTCACATCAATCCCTTAGGACCAAAAGTGCACAACCCAGATGCCCTCCCAGGCATTCCCATGAGGTGTTTGCACTCAGGCATCCTGTGTTGGTGCCAGCTTCCAGCCTGGCAATTCTCAAACCCTCCACAGTGGAGTGTGTGGTAGTAACACCATGACACCTTTTCTAACTGTGCTTTAATTGAAAAGGCTTGATTTGATTACAGAAGCCCACACTGTGGCTGAAGGGCTCGTTAAAATACGCATTTAATCGGAAGAACTGTACTGTTTCCTGTGTAATTATGTAAACACTCGCATCAATGGGGCTGTTGGCTGTCAGCAGGAGCGCTTTTTCAGTAGCCCGGTGGCAAACTGGCACTGCTGATCTGTGACAGGTGAATTTGATTTGTTTATATATTTATTTATATATTTATATATTTATTTATTTATTTAAAGGACAAACATGACTTGCTATCTCCCCTCCCTACATCAGCCAGGCTAGCTTTTTTTTTTTTTTCTCCTTTATGTACATTTTTCTTTGAAATAATCTGTGGTAGTGTGGTACTGTGTTTTAAGTAGTGTTCCTGTGTTCTTAGGTGAGCATGAATTTCTCATCATTGTAAAGGAAAAGAAAATGGGTTGCATAATTAAAACGTTTAGGTTTCTCAGCAGCAGAAACAATCCAGGGATTACAAAAGAAAAATCCTCAACTATAGTTTTAAGATAGGTATAGAACTCGCTTAAAATTCCCTGCAATTTTAAAGAAAGTGTCCACTAAATTTACTAAGGATAAAAAAGTAATTTACCACAAAGCATGCTATCTGTGCCTTCCTGAAGAGGACAACGATGCTTACCTATCTTTGCTGAAGTTCAGAGTAAATGAAACATTGATCAGAGCTGTCATGGAAACACTACTTCCTCTTGCCGGACGGATGCTTGTTCCATGCCGGCCTCTTCAGAGGAAACAGGTCTCTCAATTGCCATTTCCTCCTGTCCCCAAGAAAATAGGAGTTGAAAATAGGTTGGTGAATTATGTGCTTCCAGTGGTTTTTAAGGGAAGCATTTACTGAGGGAGAAAATTGTTTTAATCTTATAACAACCAAGGAGGGGAGTTTGTAAAAACACAGAACACCTACACATACACACTCAATTTTGTTGCATAGGAACACACAGAACGTTTCTTCCCACAGCTGTGCCCATGTCTCTGGGAAGGGGGCAGTGGATCTTGCTGTAGTCTGAGGGAGTGGGGGAGGGAAGGAAGTTAAAGATTGAGTGAGTGAGGCTGGTGAGGCTGGCTGAGGTGGAGTTTCTTGAATCCTGGGAACCCAGGGAGACCACAGCTGAGGCCATGATGAAGCGCTCTAGCCCCATCTGGAAGCAGGGGGCAGATGAAGCCCCAAATTTTACATTCCCAAGGTTCAGCCCCTTCCATTCCAAGGCAGGAAGTCCAGTAGCGCTTTCCTCGCAAATTACTTTAATTTTTAATGTGTATGCGTGTTTAAGTGCTTATATGTGTGCCCTTGTGTACAGGTACACACACGTGTATGTGTTCATTCACAGACCACAGGTCAACATCAGGTGTCTTCTAAGGCTCTCTAACTTGGCTTTTGAGGCAGGGTTTCTTGCTGAACCCAGAGCTCACTGATTTGGATAAACTGGCTGACCTCTACCTCCCTAATGCTAGGATTAAAGGCACTCATGATTGCACATCCAACTTTTATGTGGATACTAGGGATCAAACATGGGTCCTCAGGCTTGCACAGTGAGTATGTGCTACCTCTCAGCCTCTCAGGGGGACTTTAATAACTTTCCAGCTAAAATTCCTGACATAGGGATGCCCAGCAGGACTCGGTCCATCAAGTTCCTTGCTGAATTTAGTCGCTGTGTAGCCCAAATGGCTTACACAACAAGAAACACACCCACAGTTTCAGGAAAACAGTCTTGGAGATGGCCTAGGGGAGAAATTAAAAATGATTGGTGGTTTTAAAGGAAAGTACATCCACCCTTGGGTGCAGGAAGGTAAATAAAGGCTACACGTACAGGTGTTTCTCCTCTTCCTGTGGATTCAGAGAGTGCAAAGGTCAAGTGGGGGAAGAGGGTTGGGCTCACTGGTCTGCATCTTTTTTTTTTTTTCTGGGGACTTTCTAGTGATTTGCTGTTGTGTTTGTGAAAAGGGAGTATATGAATGTCCAAGAAGAAATGCCCAGATTTGGAGGACATTACAAGTGATCTGTTGGTATGAAACTGTCTAGGAATGGACTGTGGAAACACAGTGAGGGAAGGGGACATGGTGCTTAATCCTCCACAGAGCCTGTGTCCCTTTCTCAAAGACGGAACTCATTCTGAAGTCAAACATCTGGTTTCTGAAGAAGGGTTCTTGAACAACACAGACAGCTACCTACCCTAAGGGGGGGGGGGCATGCACAGACACCCAGGTTCTGGGGACTTTCCTGGAATATTCTACTTCAAGGGAAGTGTGATTAAGCTACTAGGGATTGCTTTCATGCTTTATTAGAATGCCCTGATTAGCCAAGCAAAAGCCATGAGGTTAAATACCAACCCAGAACATGCTGCCTAGGTCTGGGGTCTGGGATCTCTCTCTTTCACAGGGTGTTTTTCTCTCTCTAGGCCAGCTGTCATTCTTTCCTTGGGCTCCCATGATCACAGAGTTCTGTGGGAACAGATTGGTGTGTGTGTGTCTCTGTGTGTGTTGAATGCTTGCTCCTCAAGGAATTAGTTAGCCATCTGCTCATGTTCTTTCTGCTCAGCATATGCCTCCCTTTGAGTGTATACTCTCTGGATATCCCCTACCTCTTCATCAGTCCTAATTTGTGTATAAGCATATGCCTCACCTTCAACTGTACCAGATCATGTGTATTACTTTTTCCAGTAACAAACATCTTCATCCCTCTGTGGCTTGCCCGAGAAGTGATTTTTTTTCTCCCCCTCCCCCTCACTTACATGGCGTTTGACAGTTGACTGTGACTCATGTGTCTTGAGTCTCCTCCATTCTGGATCCTACATTGAAGGGTTAGACCCTGATGGGAGCACACAAAGAGAAAAGAGCCTTTGAACCAGCAGACCTACTCGATGGTTCTTACAATTTAGACTCGGGCTTAATGCTTCTTAGTTGTTGAGTTCCATGGTGCCAAGCTAACCTCATGGTCAAGGCCACAGGAAGTCAGAGAAGGCCACTCCTCCTATGAACACCCCATGCCTATAGATGGAGACTGTAGACTTTAGTCTCTTCCCAGGGCAAAAGTGGGTGATCCCCTTGGGCTGTGTACCACAACCTTCTTTTGGTTTGTTGAGTGCACTTTCCTGTGGTTCCAGTTCAGGCTTTGTATGTGTCTTCCACTACACTTCTATGATCTCCCTTTTTTCTGTTATTAATTACTCTAATTATATATATAATATATATGTTATGTAATATATACATATATACACACATATATAATATATACATATATACATACACACACATATAATATATACATATATACATACATACACACACACACACATATATATATATAAAACAAATTCTTACTGGCTTATGTTTCCAGGAAAATGAAAATGGCCCTTTGTAATGGTTAATCTTGGTTGCTAAGTTGACTCATTTTGGAAGAGGGAGCCTCAGTCAAAAAATTATCTCCATCAGACCTATCTATGAGGCTTCCTACTTAATTGCTAATTGATATAGGCAAGTCCATGCTCTGTATTTGGTACCATCCCTAAACAGATGGTGACTGTATAAAGAAGGTAGCTGATCAAGCAAGAAGAAAGCAAACACACAGGATTTCTCCATGGTTTCTCCTTCAGTCCCTGCCTCTGCTTCCCTCAACGATGGACTGCCACCCTGAAGCTGAAATAAACTTTTCCTACTCAAGCTGCTTTTTATCATAATGTTTATAACAGCAACAGAAAACTATCAATGGCATCCTTCATTACCCCTGCAAAAGAGCATCCTCTTCAAGAAGTGATCATGGTGACCCACTGAGCATGTGTTGTGACTAATACTTTCCATGCTCATAGAACCAGGTTAAGTACACACACACATGCTTATACTTTCAGGTGCATGTGGTCTTCCTATACACATTCTCCCATTCTGTGACATTTGTGCATCATGGAAGCCCCTACATGGAGTTCTTACCTTCATTCCATGACCATACAGTGTTCTCTTAGCACACCACAGTACAGCACACGGACCTTTAATTCTCATAGCATAGAAATGGAGCTCTGCCACCTGCTGTTCCTCTGCCATGGCCATTGGCACCTTTCCTGATGCAAGGAGATGCTGCTGTGAGGACCAGCCTTCAGTAGCTCAGGAGTTGAGGGGGACCCACAGAGTCAGTGAACTACTCAATTTGAGGAAGTAACACTTAATTCTCTGGGGCTGGCAAAAAAAGAGAAACACACACACACACACACACACACACACACACACACACACACACACACACCCCTTTAGGGTCTTTCTATTATCTCTCTTTTATCTTTTTCTTACCTCTATCCAGATGTATCCTTTCTGTGTATTAATTTCTCCCTTACAATTTATATACTCCAGCAACATCTTTCAAGCAGTATAAAAATTAGTGTGCTTACATTCTATTTTTAAAATCATCATGATTTTCATATCTCTTACATGATTAAATATTTTACATACTACAGGAGAAAAACAGATTATTCCCAAGAACCCGTGTACATTCATGTCAAAGCTACTTGTTATAGACTAGCAGAGCGAAGGAAAGCAAAGTATTTTCCTCAGACAGCTCTTTTCCTAGAAGGCTATAGTTTGCAGTTACAAAGAAAGAATCAGTCACGTCATTATTTATCTCGGAAGGTAATTTCATAAAATATCTTAAAAGAATCACAAATATAAACCTTTGTATATGAAAAATTAGTCAATTCTACTTTAAATCCTCAGAGCACATACCCAACCATTTTTATGTAATGTGTGTGTGTGTGTGTGTGTGTGTGGATGTGTGTGGATATATGCATATATCAGGAGGCTGAGGGCAGAAATGGGTACCAGGAATAATCATCACCTTTGGTCACCAACCCATTCCAGCAGAAAAGGTTCATCAGCCAGCAATCTCCAGGCTGCCATTGTTGTGTCCCCTGTCTTTAGTGAGTCCCTCGCTCAACTATTAAAAATGCGCCTTTCTAAATTTTATTTTGCAAGATGTTCTGCCTCAAAGTCATTAGCAGAAACATCTTAACCCAATCTTAAGTCATTATTCCAAGTTTTGTTTTTAGCTATGATGCACACTGAAACCCATGAACATGTCTCCCCACATTAAGACTAAAAGGACTTGAGCTAATCATTAACCTACTTATGTGAGTCCCAGTCTACACAGCTCCTCAAGAGAAACTCCTAAGCCCTAGCTGCGGGACATGTTTTATTCTTATTTTCTGTCCCTCTGAAGCTCCTGTTTGATCAGGGCCGATGGCAACACTATATCCTACTTTGCCTATATTAATTTTCTCACTAAACTAACCTGTATCATAATTCCTTACTGCATTTATTAAAAATCTCGAATCTCAAGATTCTACTTAAACTAACGCTATTATTGTATAAAATCATTGCTTTAGTTAAACAGCTTCAGAGGAAATCATCTTCATAATAATCTACAGGTAAAAATGCCCAGTAGAACAGGATATTTCCATGAGATAATCACACTACATTAAAGGCACTGGGGATCCTCCCAGACTCGTTCATGCCATGTCAGATCTCAGAAAACAACAGCAGCAAACATGTAAAAGCAGAGCAGTAGGACTAGACACTGTGGAGCCAAAGCCCTTGGGGTCTTGCCTATCAGAGCTTCACCCATCAGTGTCTTGTGCTTTGGTGGCCAATCCCCTGAAGTTAGTTGCCGCCTGTTGACACGGCCCCATGGCAGAGTTTGTGCCCTGCTACTTTCTCTGATAACAGTGGTAGAAAAGAAGGTTCTAAATGTGCACGTGCAAATAGTTTTGTAAGTCATCTTCATAGCGATAGGACAGATGGATTGGTGGATTTGACATGTGGATGGATGTTGCCTCATTGTTGCCCTGAAAGACCATGCAGTGTGTATCCTCACTCAGTGTGAAGAATGCACTTCTGTTTCTGTTCTGTCTAGTCCTCCAAACATGTAAAGTCTTTCGTCAGATGATGTACTACTATTGCAGTATTTCCTCCGTGCTTATTGACGAGCTAGATATTACACCACTGTTGATGACAGGGGCAGCAACTCTAGACAATACAATCTACAAGATTTCGTTAATAGTTCCAGAAAGTTCTCTGACTAAAGACTTGGGTAATATTGACAATCCCACCAAAAGCACTGTGGGGCTGGCAAGAAGACTCCGTGGGTAAGGGTGACCTGAGCTCTGTCCTAAGGACCCACAAGGTGGAAATAGAGAAGTGACTTCCTATGATGTTTGTATTCTCCACAAAAAAACAGATTAAAATGTGATGGCACGATTAGGCGATCTTTCTGCCTGTTTTCCTTTTGCGGCTTCGGGAGGCAGAAGCACCATCCTCCACATGGGCCTGTTTCCTGACTTTTCGGTTTTACTGTCACGCTCTGACCCTCCAGTCACTGCTTCTCTTGGTGATGTTATCACCAAGCCAGTCTTAGGTCCCAGCAGATGTGATGTGACTCTCCCTTTGGTTCACTTCAGGTACACAGCTCTGAACCTCGTGGGGTTGTGTGGCGAGGGTGGCCAGTGTCAGTTGCACTTGGGTTTGAGATAGCAATCCTTTGAACAGAAAGGTGACAGCTGATTTTTTTTTCTTTTGAGGCAACATCTTACTGTGTAGCCTAGACTGGTCTTTAGCTCTTAATTCTCTTAATGACCTGATGCCAGAATTACAGTCCTGAACTACCACACCTATATATATCATATATGTGTCTGTATGTATATACGTATACATATATACACACATATACACACATACACACACATGCACACACATACACATATATACACACATATACACACATACACATGCACACACATATATACACACATGTATTCACACATAAATACACATATGCACACATACATATACACACACATAAATTCACATACATATGTATACATATGTATGCCTACACATACACACACATGCCTTTTCATTCTGAGGTATCTATGGAGGTTGCTGGATAGAATTATTAAAGGTTGCACACTTTGTAATATAGAAAATAAGAAAAAAAAATCAGTGTTCCTTTTACCTTAGAGAGCCTTTTATATAACCACAGTTGAGGTCAAAACTAGCAAATTCACTTGCCACAGTTGAAGGAACTACACCTTATTTGGTTTTTTAAATGTTTCTGTATTCACGTTTATTTTCCTCACTAACATTTTTCTTTTTATTCAGTCATAATACATTTTTTGGTCTGTTTGTTTGTGATGCTGGGGCTCTGAGGATTTAGCCCAGGGCTTCCCGTGTACTAGACAAGTGCTTTGCTGAGCTACAGTCCTAGCCTTCTTACGGTGAATAGTATTGTGACACTTTATTCCATGTAATTGCCCATAAAACTTTGAACGTAATATATGCTGGGTTCCTTTTGAGAATAACTTTGGTTTTCTCAGGGCATTTTAAATAAACTTTTTCTCGATGCAGTTTATTTTTATGGTGGCTGTAGCCTTCAGGACATTCCTGACCAGGTCCAGGGTCAGGTCGGCTGTTGATTTTGAATATGGTGTTCTGGTGCTAGGAATTCACAAAGCCATTGGATTAAAGCAGACGCCCTGGGGCTGGGCAGTGGCTTAGCAAGTAAAGCCAGTTGGTGCAAAGTCAGGGCCTCAGGATCCATGCACACGCTGAGCAGGTAGGTTTGGAAGCCTTCCTTTAAGTCAAGGCTCAGAAGGCAAAGGTTAGCTCTCTAGAGCAAGCGGGCTGGTAGGGCAGCCATACTGGCAAGCTCTCACTTAGATGGAGGTGAATGAATAAGGAGAACGATCAAGGATGAACCCCAACATCAACCTTGGGGTCTCCACAGATGCGTGTGCACACACACACATATATACATATACACACACACACACACGCACATATACACATATACACAAACATACACACACGTACACACATACATACACACATATACATACATACATACATACATATACACAAACACACACGTACACACACATACACACATATTCACACATACATACACACACTCACACACATACACACACATATACATACTCTCACACACATATACACACACTCACACACACATACACATGCACATACACACACATACACACATATATACACACATATACATACACACTCACACACGTACACACATACATACACACATATACATACACACTCACACACATACACACACCCCCACACACATACATACACACACCCACACACACCCACACACATACATACACACATATACACATACATACACACACACACTCACACACACATACACATGCACATATACACAAACATACACACACACTCACACACACATACACATGCACATATACACAAACATACACACACACTCACACACATACACACATATACACACATACACACACATACACACACATACACACACTCTTACACACACCCACACACATACATACACACATATACACACACTCACATACATACATACACACATATACACACACTCACACACATACACATGCACATACACACACTCACACACATACATACACACATATACATGCACACTCACACCCACATACACACGCACATACTCTCACACACAAATATACACACATGCACACACATACACACAGATACACACATACACACACATACAGTCACACACACACATACATGCACACATACACTCACACACATATATGCACACACACATACATGCACACACACATACACACACATACACACTCTCACACACACACATGTACACACACACACAAAATAGAAAAAAGAAAAAAATCACTACCTGAGCTTTCTGGGTTCAGAATGACTGACTGTTTAACATGTGAAAGCCTTGCCCTGGAACGCAATGAAAACTTTGTGGAAAATTAATCTTTGAAAAGTAAAACACCCCGTATTTTCTTATCTTAAAAAAGAAGAAAAATTAATGTGAATGCCTGAGCTTCCTATGTTATTTATACTGAGTCTATTCAGGTAGAATGAAGGCATCATGAGGACGTTTGTTCTTGCTCAAAGGAACCCAGCATTAGACCAGAAATGGGACGTGTTGAAATCAATTCAGTGTCAACCACATCAAGCCTTTCTAAAATTGTAGGTTTTACAGAACCTTAAAACGGGGCTTGTTTATTGGGTTGAATTTAACTGTGAATCATATGCTTCTGCATCAGAGAGAAAGAGTCAAAACAAATTGCAGGTGGGTTATGTCCTAGGCTTGCAAATATGCTCTCAGGGTTCTTTGCTGTGCGTCTCACATCTCGCCCAGCCCCTGCTGCAATTGTGGCACGCTAGAAACAAAGTGAGAAATTTTCAAGGATGCTGTCTTTGGATGACACATTCGCTGTTTGCGTTTAGAAGGAATATTGATGAGGGATTTCATTTGAATGGAGAAAATGTTGACCCGGATCAGGGACCTGTAAGATGACAGCATCTTGGAGCCCAGAGAACCTAGGATCCCCAATAGGACTCTGAAATTTCCCTGTTTTCACCAGCTGAGAGAGAATTCGTCTGGACGACAGAACACAAGGCACCTCAGGATTTCTTGGTATCTGCTGGCATTCAAATGAGAAACGGAGAGATTTCAGAGTGTTCCCAGATACCCATGTGCACAGGAGGTCATTGTAAAGCCAGAAAATGGTGAGCAGCTCAGTTCCCAACAAAGGCTTGCCAGGGCTTCAAGCCAAACTGAGACCTCGGTCCTGGAGACTCAGCAGGGCTTAGGTACTAGGTTAGACAGAAAAGCCCACTACATCTAACCCATTGGTGATGGGTGGTCTTGGTGACATAATAAGTCTCCAAGCAATCGGCTGGCTGTCAGTTCTGAGGACTGGGATGAGTAGGTGGCAAGGCTGGCGCCGTCACAGAAAGCTTTTGTTTCCTTCTGAGGCCACCTTGTCACCAGGGCAATGTATTTGGCTAGCACTGAAGCCAGGGACAGCTGTAGCTTCAATCTGGACCCCTGTGTGAGAAGGAATCCAGTCAGCCCCAAGGCCAGCTTTCTTGTATTTCATTTTGTGGGAGAAGCAGGTTTTCTATCTAATCCTTTCCTGTGGCGGGCATTAGGAAGAAGAACTGTGATGCCTGTAGCAGGAAGTGGAGTTCCCAATGGACACCCTGGAGAAAACCACACCACAGCAGTGAGGTCTTCCCACGCCATGGTTGAGCCTCCTAGCACAGCCTAAGTACCATGGGATCTAGGCCTTCCGTGTTCACTGGCATATTTATAGTACAGTTCTAGTAAGTTCCCATGTCTTTCTGAAAGGAAAGATGTCATCTGAAAGCTGTCCCTGTGACCCTGCTCCTTAGCAAGCACTGGAGACCATTGTGCCACGTCCTCTTGGAACTTGCAGTTGGTCCTATGGGGCAAATGGCGTAAAGTGGTCATTTAGGTGCAGAGGTAGGTGTGGGCTCAGCAGCTCAGCACAGCACAGCACAGCATAGGATTCTTAAAGCTGAGGAGAGCCTGATGCAGACACTGTCGGAGCCTCTTGTTCCCTCCCTACAAATCAAGTCTTGTAAGGGCAGAGGAACAATGTGTGTGTGTGTGTGTGTGTGTGTGTGTGTGTGTGTGTGTGTGTGTGTGTGTGTGTTAGAGAGAGAGAACTGAATATGGGAAGGTAGCATTTGAATCCATATCTCTTGCCTTCTAATGTGATTTTTAACATTCAAAATAATTCTCAAAGATACTGTTCATTGAGTTAAATATCAGAAACCAATTTTCAGGGGATGACCCAGATCGGATTGCAAGGCTCTGGTGTATGTGCACTGGGGGCAGTGAGGCTGGCTCATAGGTGACCCCTGCCTGGGCCTCAGTCAGACTGTGTTCATGTTTAGGAGTGGAAGATGCCCTTGAACCTGGCAGGGTGAATCAACTGTCTTGGCCAGTCTGCAGGAGGAGACAAACAGACCTGCAGATGTGGCATGGGTTCAATGAATTTCAGCAATGACCATCTGGCTGGCTAGCCATATCTCCTGTCCCTGACTGTCTAGGTCGAAGAATGTGGTTGTGGATGAGTCTGGCTAGGCAGAAACTCGAGCAGAACAGGGTCAGTTCATAGGGGTATTGGATTTTATTTGAAGACAATAACATGAGATGCAATATGGCTGTAATTCTAGCCCAGTTTTGGAGTTTCAGCTTAATTTGAATGTTGTCTTGAAGCTGGGCAGGACCTTTCCCCTTCTGGGTATAACAGCAGTTAGATATCCCTCTGGTCATCTTTGAAGCTGCCCCTGTATCCAGTATCAGAGGGAACTGAAGGGTTACACCTGCCACAGGGCCTTGTTAGCTACTCTTGTGCTGTGATAGGGTTTACGTTTGCAGAAGGTTAGATTTCCCGGTGCTCAGCAGCAGTAGGAATAGCCGAGCACTTACTTCTCATTCACAAACAGGAAGCAGAGAGAACTAATTAGAAATGGTCGCAGTGGACTTTCTCCACACTAGTCATCTGTAACCATCGACCAACCAGGGACCAAGTATCCAAATCCTGAGACTTACGAAGGGCATCTCACTAAACCACTGCACACAGTGTGTGTTTCTGTTACAGTTTTAAGTCACAGCCATGTGTCACCACAGTTGTGTGTCTTAGAGTCTGGGGGAAAGCAGGATGGCTGTCCAGTCATTACAGTTGAGAACCTTGAGGCACCCAAGGACCTTCTGCTTGGACTCTGAATCCTTCTGCCAGTCCACACTTGGACTTTAAGCCCCTTGGGGTCAAGGCACTGACTTCTCCAGTGAGGAAGCAGCCCTCAGCCTGGCTTATCGGAGTAGAAAGGATTCCAACAGTTTTTACTCAGTAAATACATGGATGTCTCCCTAGAGAAAGCTAGAGCTCCGCCTGGTGGGCCAGCCACAGAAGAACAGTTCTGTCACCCTGCGGTGGGATTAGGAAGGTTTCCCCTGGTAGGGCTTCCTGAGAAGAGCCACATAGAGCAGAGACATGTAGGGCAGAGAAAGTAAAAAAACGTCATCACCATGATAATAAGGTCCTGGGTCCTTACCTTTGCTAATCGTCTTTAAGTAAGAGGGCAGGCATGGATCGGCAGATTGACAGTTTTTCTGGTGACCAAACACCATTCTGGGTGGGCTGGTTCTCGGAATGTCCTGAGAATGGATGCCTTGTCCCCAAATCTCTGCCCTGTAGCTCATCTAGGACACAGCAAAAGCCACTTTAGGGGTGGGGGCTCATTTCCTGTCTTAAGAGTGTACCCCATATGAAGTGCGGTTTGGGCGGAAGGGGCAGCTGTGTAAGGCCGCCAGTCCCACCCTGTGTCCCTTGCCAGGACTGTTTTGTTTGCTGCGCCGCCGGGGCAGGGGGGCAGATGTGTTTGGTGCTGATGAGGGACAGCATGAAGTGGGGTCCAAGGCAGCAAGGATCTGGGTAAGGGAAGAGAAAGGAGCAAAGGGCCAAGCTGCCCCACCTCGCTCCACCGGATTAGTCATGTAAGGGTTATTTTTAGAGCTTTACTCTGAATCATTTTTCTCACATTTTAATTGTTAAAGTATTAGTACTAATAATGATCTTGATGATAGCTGACCTTTTCTGAGTTCTAAGTACCGAGGACGGTCTGGATGCCTTACATACAAGTGGTGTATGATTTTGTAAAGTCTGATCTTACATTGTGCATAAATTATTTGATCTGCATAACAACGGGACAAGACACTATGATTTCCAATGTAAGCATAAGCTTTTTTTTTTTTTGCCATTACTGTACCATTATTTATTTAACGTTTGCCTTTGACTTATGTCTTCTTCCTACATATAGTTTAAAAGGACGCTTTATTTAACTTTGGTTGGTTGAAAACTAGCATTGCCTGTCTTGAGTAGGCAGAATCTATTGTTCAAATTTTATTAGAATAGCTACACGCCGTGGTACCATGGGGACTCACCCTCTGAGCTGCCTCTAGTGTGAGCGGACCTTCCCCATCACCTGAATGGAAGAGGCCTCGGCAGGAAGGAAGGAAGTCGTTTTGCAAACAGGACTCTTTTCAGAGATGGATATGTAACTTTAATCTTAGCTTTTCTCCTTTTTAGCCCAAGATAACCTTGAGGTAGTAATGTATCGGAGGATGACCTTGAAATCCTTCCTGATCCTCCCGCCTCCACCTTCTGAGTGATAGGATTACAGGCTTGCACCTCCATGCACAGCTATTTTGTTCCTTTAAAAATATGCCTGGATTCTTCACAATTTCTTGCTTCCTGAACACATATCCAAATGTGCCATGAGGTAATTTATAATCTATGACTGCTAATTCCACAAAGGAGAGTTACACCCCCCCCCCAATTTTATCAGTTGCATCTTTATCCTAAGAAGAGAAAGTACAGCAGGCCTCTACAACTGTTCCCGCCCTTTTCTGCTCTATCTCCGTTGAAAATCTGAAATGGCGTCATTATCTGGGGTGGAGGTTTCCAGAAAGTCCAAGGTGGGCTGGGGACCCGGGTACATTTAATGTGTTCAGTGTTCCAGAAAAGGAGAAGAGTTTGCTTTAATCACTAGTTCAGCTTTTTAAAACATTACAAGGGTTCTCAAGGCTTCCAGGGCACCTGACAGACAGTTTGGAACTAGAAATCCCTTGGAGAACAGCATCACATAGTGGAGGAGAGACACGAGGAAGCACTGTTCCCACAGGTCTACCAACAGAGCCAAGCTGAGGCTGTGCTTGGAGTTGCCCCACAGGAGAGCCCAGGTGGTCAGTACACATGCTAGAACATGGCTTTGTATGGATCCAAGCACATGTAGAAACCCTTTGGCACTGTACCAAGACCTGAAAATGTTCAAAAAGCATATCCAGCCATCATTACTATTTCTGCTGCCGTTACTGTGTTTCCAGGGAATACTGATCTACTCAGTCGCACGATCTAAGTGCCCAAGGGATGGATCTTTTCAAAAGAGTAAAGCATTGTAATCGGGAAGAATCTGCTTCGTGGGCCCAACTAATAGATCAGCATAGGCCAGACCGGGAAGGAGGTGTGAAGCCAGACGCTGAAATAAAAGAGTCAGAAGTCAGGGAAACCACGCCCAAGATGAGAAGAGTTGAAAATGGGGGATGCTAGCAGGAGTGGGGGTGGCAGCCAGGCACAGGAGGTGCCAAGTACTTTGCAGTCTTATTCTGCCTTGGGAGGGGGGGACTGGGGCTGAGGAAGCCCTATGGTGACAGCTTGCATTGGGCAAAATTTGAGGATAAGGAATTACTAATTAGTAATAAGGCAGAATACTTAAGTGTTATGAAATGAATAATATGTAGCTAAAAAATAATGATATAGCATTAGGCGTTTGAGACATGTGGACTCCAAGCAATTAACCTCCATTCTTCTTTTGAATTGCAGTTGTTGTAATTGGCCCCTTTGCTCTGATGGGGCCGTATTAACCTTTCTGCTTCTCTCTAAAGAAGTAAGTACAGTGGATAGGGTGTACCGCTCCATTAGGAGGAAAGGCATTTTCCCCCTTGAATAATAAGCTATTTGCAAATTTTACCCCAAATTGTTACATTGAAAAGGTTCTGTCAGGTTTTCTTGATAACATGCTCGCTGACTCCGGAAAAGACAGTTTAAACACACCTGACCTCATCCTGTAGCCATTTGGAGAAACCCAACATGCAGGAAGCCCCATCCTGGGTGCTGTGGTCACAAAACCGGCAAGATGCTTTGCTGAGTGAGAGTCCGTAGTTTTTGGGCCACTGAAGGTGCGTAGACATGTAGGTGTTGAATGCAGTCCTGGGCTGTGAAGTAAACATATGAGAAGGAAGGGTCCCTTCTGGAGCGGCGAGGGGCACCCCCTCCCTCTTCATGCAGAAGCACTGGAAGGAGGCTTTTGAGAGAACCAGCATTTCAAGCAGTGCGAGCCAGTGGGAGCGGAGAACGTGCAAAGGCCCTGGCCCTGGACTGTACTTGGAAGAGTAGGCTGGCTAGCATGTGGCCTTGATAGAGTGACAAGAAGATAGGAGACTGGAAATGCCATGTGGTCCAGCTTCACAGGCCACAGTTGGATTCAGATTAATTTGCAACATGCAGCAGAGCCCCTGGCTGGGTGTGAGCAGGCCCTGTGGGGAAAGGTTCACACTGGTTGCTATGGCGAGACTAGACCGATAAGGAGAACACCAGGCATAGAGGTGTAGCAAAAGTGGCATCTAGAGACATCTGAGTGTAGGAGGAGGTCCAGTAAGCCTGACCCAGAGTCTAGAAAAACAAAGTTTCTAGGGAGGGACGCAGCATCGTCATGCCTCCCACCTAGAAACAGACACTGGGCACTTCAGAAATGCAGCAGGGCACCATCCATCGGTCACATGCTGATGGTCTCTATCAAAACTGAACTGGACCAGAGATGTGCCTTATGGTCAGAGTGCTCAGTCAGCACACCCTCTGGGTCTCACCCTCAGCTCTCACTTACAAACACAACCAGAGAACTGACCCTATGAGACAGGTCGACAGTGTCTCGGGTCCAAAGGGGATGTGAAGGTTTGAATGTGGAATGCCCCTCATGGGCTTGCGCTGTGCAATCTCACACCCCCAGATGATGGTGCTATCTCATGAGGGTGTAAAACATGTAGGAGGCGGGGCCTCGCTGGAGGAAGTGGGTCACTAGAGGAGGGGGACAGGCCTTTGAAACTTCTGCCTGCCTCTGTTTTCTGTCACATTCTTTCTCCCCTGGGAAGAACTCTCTTCTATGGGCTAGAACCCTCCACAGCTGTGAACCTAACTAAGCCTTGCTTCCTTAAGTTCTTTCTGTATTTCTGTGAAGGGACGCCACGACCACGGCACCTATGATCAAGGAAAACACATCTAACTTACATTTTCAGAGGTTTAGTCTATTATCATCACGGTGCAGCATGGTGGCATGCAGGCAGACATGGTGCTGGAGCAGGAGCAGAGAGTCCTTTCCTGCATCTTGGCCCATAGGTAACAGGAAGTGATCAGAACACAGAGCGAGGTTTGAGCATACATGAGCCCTCAAAGCTCACCCCCACAACGGCACACTTCCTGCAACAAGTCTGCACCTAAAGCCTGAACCTATTCCCTGTGAGGCCATTTTCCAAATCACCACAGCTCCTAATAAAAACCCTGGTTTTCATCAACAGAGGCTAATTATGTACGTTCCAATGCATACAAGCTTTGGAATAGTATGAAAAGAATTATTTTGTTCATTTTTTTAAAAATAAGATTTTGGTACATATTTCAGAATGACCTGGGACTCAAGATCCTTTTGTCACAGTTTCCAGAGTGCTCGGATCACAGGCTTGCACAAACAGGCCCAGCAAGAATATGAATATATACACACTGTGTGTGTGCGCGCTACAACACAAGGGAGAATATTCTCACATTTCCATTTCCTAACAGAGTTTCTGGAATATTCTTAAAGAAACATTTTTTTTCTTCCTTGTTTTATTACATGATATTTTCAGTGTGCTTCCTTGTGACTAGAATCGTGGCTGCATAGAATTCCACTGGACATATAAAACACGACACCCTTAACCAGTTCCCTTTCTTGTGTTTTTATCAAGATTACATACCCAATTTTTATATTTGCTCCTCAACAACTTTTTAAAATTATTTATTTATTTATTATATATACAGTGTTATGCCTGCAGGTGTCTCTGCAGGTCGGAAGAGAATGCCAGGTCTCATTATAGATGGTTGTAAGCCACTATGTGGTTCCTGGGAATTGAACTCAGGACCTCAGGAAAAACAGCCAGTGAGTGCTCTTAACTGCTGAACCATCTCTCCAGATTTACTTCTCCCACATTTTAGGTAATTAAGGGGAATACCATTGTAACAGTTCCATGCCACTGTTGCCATGGAGACAAGTTAACTTTTACAATGTAAGCAAGTGTGTGTGATGGCACAAGTCTATAATTCCATCTGCGCAGGAAACTGAGTTCAAGGCTCTTGAGAGCTACAGAATGAGTTCAAAGACAGCCCAAGTCACTTCGTAAGACTCTGTCTCAAAGGCTGGGGCTGTAGCTCAGGGTAGAGACCTTACCTAGCATGTGCAAGGCTCTGGGTTTGACTCTCTAGCATCACAAAATGAAAAAGCAAAAGATAACAGCAAAATCTGGGCATGGTGGCACACACCCTTGACCCCAGCACTCAGGAGGAGGAGACAGGTGGGTCTTTGTGAGTGTGAGGCCAGTCTGCTTTATTTGAGATCTAGGACAGTCAGGGCTACATAAAGAGACCCATCTCAAAAGGGGGGGGGGGTGGAAGCAGCAAAATAAAACCTAAATTAAAGAGATGACATAGTGTTTGTAGTGCAGGTGTCTGTCCACAGCATATTATTGAGGCAGGAAAAAAAAATAAGGGTAAAAATCAGAATTCAGAATACTTGACTTCAGTGGCACTCTTGCTGTGAGTTTTCACGTATCTCTGACACACTGACTTACAGAGTCTGGAGAAATGCTCACCAAATGCTAGCAGGCTTCTCCAGGCAGCTGTCTCCTCTGTTTTATATTGTTTAATATTTATATTTAAATTATATTATATATTTGTTTGGAAGAAACAAAGCTGTTTTATTTTGGGGGAAGGCTTTCTTGGAAGCAAGCTCACTAACTGCACAAGTTCAGACTTATGCATTTTGAGGTGCCCTGTTTCACAGAAGCACTTCGTCTCACTTCAGGATTAAATTATAATTAAGTTTCAAATCACTGCAATCAGGGTGTGAAGCTGTGTGCAGTTACCACATGCACCACCAGAGGGCGGTGTTGTCAGGACTTTGTGAGGCCCCCGCCTCTGCACTTCAGTTTCGCAGGGAGAGTTTTGGTAAGCTGGACCACAGCACACTCCGGATGTGTATCCTTTGGCTCCCACTGCACAGCTGTTTTTCTTACTTCTTCCTATCCTATTGGAACGCCTCTTACAACGTACTTCAATGGCGTGGTTTGGAGCTACAGAAGGACAGGGCCTGGCCTGAGCAGGGAGAATATTGAGGGTCTCCTGTAGCACCCATCCTAATTGGTCCTAATAAAAACCCGGAGCCAGATATTGGGATAAAAGAGAGACTGCGGAGCCAGTCACAGCTACTTCACAGAGACTTCTCAGCTCTGCCAAGTCCTCGGGGCTAAAAAGATTGAGCCCCCTGCCTCATATTCCTTTCTCTGTCCATTCATATCTCTTCCTCTCTCAACCTCTCTGGGATTAAAGGTCTGAAATCCTAAATGCTTGGACTAAAGGTTGAGCCACCACTGCCTGCCCTAACTGGTGGCTGGCTCTGCCCTCTGATCCTCAGGCCGGCTTTATTTGTTAGAGACTACACAGAATACTACCACATTTGGTCCCCTGTTCACCCGCTCAGCGATACCATTTTCCCCTTCTTAGTTCCTGTGAACATAGATCTCTGGCCCTTCCCTGTTCCCTCTTTTTCCCAGTTTCCTTTTACTACCTTGAGTTTTTACAAAACAAATGCTTATTCAGGGCAAATAGGCAGATGATACAAAAATGAGGTGTGTGAGCACCAAGTGTTCCCCCTCCTGGTTCCCAGCAATGACTGTTAAGTGATTTCAGAAATGTGCTAGAACCTTCCACATAAGTGTGCAGAGCTGACTGTGAGTTTGTGTGTGTGTGTGTGTGTGTGTATGTGTGTATGTGTATGTGAATTCATGTGTGAAAGTGTCTGTGAATGTGTGATATAGGGTGAGTGTGAGTCTGTGTGTGACTGGAGAGTCCTGTGAGTGTGTACACCGGTATGAGAGTGCAGCTCTGTGAATGAATTCAACAGTGTGTGTGTATGTGTGTGTTTGTATGTGTGTATGTGTGTGTATGTGTACATGTGTATGTATGTGTGTATGTATGTGAGTACATGAATTCAGAAAAATGTGTGAATATGTACTTCTTGTTGTGACCAAATGTGTACATGTGACCTTTGAATTTTAATGAATGGTATGTGTGAGAAAATGTATGTATAGTATATGTGAGCAAGTGTGATGGCAAATGCTTTGTGTGCATATGCATATGATTGCATATATGTGATTATATGTGTTGAGAGAGGGAGAGTATGTCTGGGAAGGGAGGGACCAACCAGCATTAGCAGTTCCCCAGGAGACCCAAATGGTCAGATACAGATGATTGCAGTCAGAACAGATGAAAAATACCTCACTGATTTAAATGTACATTTCTTTAATTATAAATGAAGATGAACCATTTTTCTTTGAGAATGATGGTTTAGATCTTGCTTGGATTCTGATCTCAAGTGTACAAGAGCTATGAGTCCTAACTAGGAAAATGTGTGAGGCACGCAAATGTCCATGTAAATGGTCACAACACCCTGTGCTCCTTCTCAGTTCTCCAGGGCCCACGGCTCAGGCTGAGAGCCTATCACTGTGCTCATACCCAGGCCCAGGGAGTTCTTCTGAGGCCCCACCTGGACCTGGCCCTCACCTAGAGGCCCATAGTTGAGATTTCTTCTCTATAACCCCCTTTGTCTAGAACAAATGATTGGTTTGTCCTGGAGTCCGTCTCACAGGTGGGCAGCACATAGGTGGGTTTTGGATTTGGGCTATCTCTGGGTTATAGAAGTAGGAAGGCAGGGAGGAAGGTGGGCCTTATGGCTGAGCTGAGCTAGTAGTTCGTGTAAGCGGGAAGGATGAGCAAGGAGCAGGGTGACTCGGGTGGAATTTAGGTCAGTGTCCACAGGGCATAGTACGAGGCTGGGGGGGGGGGCAGGTAGACACCTAGCTTCTGATTGAATAGCCAGCGTGGGATTTGGACTCTGTGTGTGTGTGGGGGGGGGGGAGGGAGGTTCTGAGGGAGAGCCAGATGGCGGCATTGGCCTGAATCCAGACAGCAATTTTGAGATGAAGGAAGGGAAGGAGACAGAGTCACCTCTCTGTGGCTCCATCTCTGATGCCAGACTCTGGGGCAGCTAGGACTGGTCCCATGTCTAAGGTTGCTCCTTTAGTCCTTGTATCATCTGCTGAAGGTCTGAGACTGGCCTTGCCTCCTCTGCCAGCTGCACCAGCGGTACCCAGGCAAGGCAGGAGTCCTGCCTGTGTTCTGAAAGTTGCCATTTACCATATGGCTTTCTGATGAAGGGTGGAGACAGGATGGGGAGTGATAAGTGGCGTGCTGCCTAATTTGATGTCGATTTGACACAACCAAGGAGAAAGAAGACTCAGCTGAGACACGCCTCTATAAGATGGGGCTGTAGGCAAGTCCTGTAGAACCATTTTCTTAACTAGCAATTGGTGGGGCAAGGCCCATTGTGGTGGGGCTATCTCTGGGCAGGTGGTCCTGGGTCCTATGAGAAAGCATAAGCAGCATCCTCCAGGGCCTCTGCATCTGCTCCTGCCTCCAGGTTCCCTACTCCTGGCTCTACCTTGTTTTTGAATGCCTGCCCTGACTCCCTTCAGTGATAAACAGTGATGTGGAAGTATAAGCCAAATAAACCCTTTCCTCCCCAACTTACTTTGGTCGTGGCGTTTTATCTCAGCAATAGTAACCCTGACTATAACAGTTGGGAAACAGCAATGCAGGACCCCAAGGTGGAAAGGGGATGTAGTACACAGGGTTTTCAGGACATTCCTTCCAAAGACTTAGGAGTCTCTCCTTTCAAAGTTTCCAGGACCTTCCTTGGTCCTTGAGGATGCAAAACCCTCTTGGTGATGAGGAAGAGCAATTCCAACCAAGTCAGTATAAGCAAAGCAGGCCTTGTGCTTAGGGCAGCATGTCCCATGATGCCCATGGAGCAGACAAAGCAGCTCCTTTCCTTCTGTCCCTTTGCAGACAGTGAACTCAACCTGTGAGCCTATACTTGATAGTGCTGGGTTTAGGAACCACTTCAAACCAGAGCCCACAGGTGCCATGTAATATGAAGTTTCTGGCCCAGCCGACCTGGTCCCAGGGTCTAGACCCACCCGATACTGCTTAGGCACCAGCAAATGACTCAGATACTTAAATTACATACTGTTTGGCCTAAGGCTCAGGCACATTGCTAGCTAACTCCTGCATCTTAATTGAACCCATTTCCATTAATCTGTCCTGCCACATGGCCAGTGGATTACCTGTGTTACCTTTACATGTTGATTCTTGGGCAGCTGGATCGAATCTCTTTTGACTCCGCCCTCCTTCCCCTATCTATGTTCCAATTTCCCTGCCTACTTCTAAGATGCTAGTCATAGGCCAAGACAGTTCCTTTATTAATGAATGTTATTCACAGCATACAGAAAGAAATTCCCACATCACTTTCCCTTTTCTGTCTAATCAAAAAGGAATATTTAATTTCAATATAGTAAAATTATGTGTAACAAAACAGCCATCTAGCAAGAATTATAGTTACAATATCTAATCTGTTTGTACTTAGCAAAATTAAAGAATATAATCTACCTTTTTGTGAGACTAAGGTTTCATATCTAATATATCATTTATAATAACTAAAAAATATGCTTATAACTATCTAATCTTTAACTACATCAAAGACCACAGAAAAATATAATACTACCTGAGAAAACAGGAAGTGCAAGCAACTTCCAAAATCTATAAATGACAGAAATGACACCCATCTACCTGGACAGTCACTCAAAGTTCCTTTGTCATGTTGGGCATCCATCTTCAGCATACAGACCCAGAGTCTCTAGCAGACCTTACCTTTCAGTGAAGCAGGAAATTTGAAGGACTGCTCTACCCATTCTGGTATAGTTTATCTGTCACTTCTCTTTGTGTTCTGAACAAAGTCTGACAGTTTTCTCTGCAAAGCAGTAACCATCTTGGTTTGTTCTGCCAAAGTTCAGAGGTCACCTTCCTATGGAATCTGCATGTCCAGTTTATACAGCATACTGTCAAGCAGTCAATACAAGAACCGTTTCTTGTCCAGTGGCTAACCTAACCATTGCCACAGAGAAAGTAAATTCCATATGGAGTTTCTTCAGTGCCCATCATTTTCTGAAGTAGATTGGCGCTGCCAGGAGCAGACCTGTCTCATTGTTCAGAAAAATCTAAGTTCTTAAAATATTTTAAATGCAATATTATGTGTTTGAAGATTACCTATCTAATTGAAATATATCTTTGTATACCTACAAAAACCTAACTAACATGACCATAAATTTGTTTATCATAGGTAACTATTAATCTGCATTTCTTAATTACACATTACAATTTTAAATGAGTTATGTAAACATCATATCTGAAATGCGAGTAGAAATATATGTACCGTATAACAAAATTGGCCTAAATTTGTGTTAATAAACCAAAATCCATATCATTGTAAAATATTTTGAGACTGTCAGTTTTGGGGTTAAAGTAGATTCAATAATCTATCTATTAAAATCATTACTATAGCATACCCCCTTTTTTCTTAGAAAGTGATTAATTATGGCCATTAGCCATTCATAATGAAAACAAACATTTATAAACATTATTTTGGGAATTTGGGTGTAGCTTTCCTTTACTACTTCCTGCTGATTGAGGGGCTCTGGCAATCTTACGGGCTCTTGAGGCTGCATCATCTTAGTCAGCAGCCTTGAAGCTGATGTGACCATCTATTCCCATCAGAGAATTTTCAAGTAGTCTTGATTGATGAAACCATAAGAGCCTGGAAGCAATCCACGGGCTTTCATCTTCTGTGGAAACAAAAGTAGACTCTCTTTTCTAAAGCAACATATCTTTAGACCCAAATTTCAATGTCAAGGTACCTTTTAAAATATAGATGTTTGTTTAACTTAGCCTTTGCAATCAAACGCCTTTTTGCAGTTAGCTCATTAACAGTTAAAAAATTAAAAGAAAACACAATATTAACCATAATCCAGACTCTGTGTCTATTTTCCATCTTTACGTGGCTTATTACATTTTTATTACTCTATTTCTCCTTTTTAGGGACTTTCTCTACCCTCTTTTCTCTCTGAAGCCTATGTACATTTTACACACATTGTAACCCATTTAGAGATTTTCTACCTCTAAATCTGTTTTGTTTCATATCCTTAATCATTTTCCAACCAGAAGAGCTTTTAAAATGCTAGACTATAAAGCACTGCTTTGACTGCTAACTCTATCCCCCTAGGCAACTTTTCAACATGGCAGATACACCAGAGCTACTCCTATCTTCCCAATTCCTAGAATAGTATTAAATATTGTGGAACTCTTTGCCACCCCTACTCTGGAAGATCTTAGGGTTCACATGCCACCAAGTAGAGCACTGCCACCCGCTCCTCATAAACTTAAGCATTTGGTAGAAGGGCCTCTTAAAGAGCCACATAGTTTTTGCTGATAAAGTTGAGTCAGGAAGCCTTTCTTAAAGGAGCCACACATCTGCTTACCACTGCAACAGAGCAGTCCCAGAATATGTTGCTACCAAGAAACCATCTTTGACTCTGTTCCTTTTGTTCAATATAAACAGAAACCTTAAATCCATCATATGTAGCTTGTTGCTTATACCAAGTCTTCTTTGGGAACCAGCCTCATTGCAGCTTAAGCTGCCCACCGCAAACCTGTCACTTTGTAATTCAAGCCCACACGCCGTGCCATCTCCCACTTCAGAGACACAACTCAGAAACCGCTTTTGGCTCCATTTCTGTGATCTAGAACCCTTTCTAAGCTTTCTCTGGCTTTATGTGGGTGTCTACGTCCCATGTTGGGCACCATCTGTAATATGAGGTTTCTGGCCTGGCTAGCCTGGTCCCAGAGTTTGGAGCTGCCCTCCCTCCTCCCCTCCCTCCTCCCCTCCCTCCTCCCCTCCCTCCTCCCCTCCCTCCTCCCCTCCCTCCTCCCCTCCCTCCTCCCCTCCCTCCTCCCCTCCCTCCTCCCCTCCCTCCTCCCCTCCCTCCTCCCCTCCCTCCCCCATCTCTCTTTATTTCTTTTCACTATATCCCAGACTGGCTTTGAACTTGCTGTGTAGTCCAGGACAACCATGAACTTTCTATCTTCTTGCTTCTGTCTCTCGAGTATAGGACTAACTCTCTTGCACCACTACAGCCAGCCTATGTAGTAGTGAGGATTGACCCCAGGCTTTGTGCATGGTAGGCAGATGTTCTACCCGCTGAGATACAGCTCCAGACAAGAACCTGTTTTAAGCCTGTGGCGATCCTAAGAGTAAGGAGGAGAGAAGGGGGGTGTTTCAGAGACGTCCACTGTAGCCAGATTTGATCTTCCAAATTCATTTGTTAAAACCTGTCCACTCATTCAGTATTTTATTCATTTATTCTTCAAAACTTTTTTTGAGTGCTGAATATACACAGTGAATGAGACAGATGAGGTCAACTCTGTGCCAAGGCTTACACTCAAGTAGGAAGGAAAAGAAAAGGCCATATTCCAATAAGGAAGAAAAATGTCAGTTCAGGAGCAAACCCCCTGCAGAGCAAGGGAATAGAGCAGTGTGCTATTGAAACTGGCCAAAGACCCTGTTGTGTGACAAGCACCACAGGCAGGAGTAGCAAGACAGGACTATATTAAGTCAGGGATGAACCTATAGATTGGAAGGGCAGTCGGTGGGATGTGGGCCTTGAGGGCTAGGGCATTTTTTAAATATTGTGGTGTTAAGTTTTAGTTGTCAACTAGAGAGGTCTGCGGGCATTATCTTGATTAGGTTCCTTGAGATGAGAAGACCTGCCCATGGTGAGTGGTGCCATCCCCTGAGCTGGATCTTGAACTGTATAAAAAGGAGAGAGCAAGCACCACAAACATTCATTGCTCTCTTCTTGACTGTGGGTGACCAGCAGCTTCCTACTTTCCTGCCTCGAAGTCCCTGAGATGAACTGAATCTTGAGCTTGAGCCAAAATGGACCCTTCCTTCTGTGAGTTGTCTTTGTTGTGTCTTATTACAAAACCAGGAAAAGACAGGCACCCCATGGAAGTTGTTTTCTATTTATTTGGGGGATATAGAAGGTATGATTGTTACAAAATTAAAACTGCTTTAGAGTATACATTGAGGAATCTTCTCTTTGTATCTATCAGGGTAATTCCCTCTAGCTACAGTAACACGCATGCCCAACTCCCCATGATATGGCACAAATTGCTCAGGACAATTCAGATGTTTTCTAGTTGGTACCTTCTCTACTACTCCCGGACCCCAGACTATTACCAGAGAGCCTTCACCCTCCATGGAACATTGCCCTCCTAGACTGGCTCACTTCCAGCTCTGTGAGAGGACAAGACAGAAAACTGGCTTTTGAAGAAGGGGCCTGGCCCTGAGAGACAGGTGGAGTAGTCACACGGTTCCAACCAAGCCACAAGGGAAGCTGAGGAATGTAATTTTCTGCGCCCAGGAAGATAAGTGGGCTTGGCAGGGCATGCTTGGCCAGTCTGTGACTGACTCCGCTGCTGATTCCCGTAAGAGGCAGTCGCTGTAGCCAATTTCTTGTGCCTTTCTGAGATCTGAGTTTTTATGTGTTTCCTTGTGTATACACACGTGCTTAAAAAAATAAGCTGTAAACGACGGTGTATTACATATTGTTCTATATCTTTTCTTTTCTTTCCCAAAGATTTATGAGACAAAAAAGTTCCCAAATTATCCCTGAGTTCATTTTGTGTTGGCCGTCTACTGCTGGGAATGCATGGGACCTGCTCTTACATGGGCTTTGTACACCCAGTGAATCTTTGGAGAAACTAATTTTTCCTTTCCGAGAGTTATTCATTGGAGACAGCTTTTGAATTAGAAGGACTTGTGTTCACTTCCTCTCTCAGCACTGGACCCTCATCTGGCTCAGACCTGTGCAGGTCTTGTGCTCGATGCCCCAGGTCTCAGCTCACCTGTGCATCAGTCATATTGTGTCTGGAAGTCCGTTTCCCTTCTGTCCTCCGTCCACACTGGCTCTTACATTCTTCCCATCTCCCTGTCCACAGAGTTTCATGAGCTGTGTGTGCATGTGTGTGTGTGTGGCTTGTTTGTATGCTTGCTTACTTATGGATACTATTGTGGTTTTTTTTTTTTTTTTTTTTTTTAGGATTTATTGTACTATTTTTAATTATGTTTGTATGTCTGTGTGGCTGGTAGGGGAGAATGGATTAGAGCACAGGGGTAGGATGCTGCGGTTTCTGAGCTTGACTCTCAGAGGCTCTTTCTCCACATGCAGCCACATCCTCGTGTTCATTCATCAATGTGCAGCTGTCAGTGATCTGGTGAAGATCCCATGAGTCAGACCAGATCCTTGCTCCCATGCACTGTGCCCTGAACCACACCACTGCCTGCTGCTTGGGGACCAAACCATGCCCTTCCCCAACAGTCTCCTCTGCTTGCTAGTTCCTGGATCTCATTCTAGCCCTGTCCCCAAAGCTACCTCATCACCAGTGTGTCCTGATCCTCACAGTGCCATGTGGGTGACATTCCACTCCTAGCATATCCCTTCCTTCAGCAGTGACTCAGAAGTCTTTGGGAACCTCTGTCTGCTGTCCCTGAACTGGAAGTGCCACGTGCCTGTTCTATATGCTCCTTGTGTGGATTACACGGGAGGTGTGATGATTAATCTCAACTGTCGACTTGAGAGAGATCTAGGAGACAGGCGGGGGTGTGCCCATGGAAGCTTACTGTAATTAGATTGATTGATGTGAGAAGACCTGCCTACTGGGAGTGGCGTCATTCCCTGGGCTGGGAGGAGAAACACAAACACAGGTTACTTTCTTCTTCCTGAATGCAGAGGCAGCACAGCCAGCTGCTTTAAGCCTTGCTGCCTTGACCTCCCTGCCATGAGCTGTACCTCGGATTGTGAGTTAAAATAAACTCACCCTTTCTTAAGTGACTTTTGTCTGAGTATCCAATCACAACAACAGAGAAGAAACTGAAACCGGAGGTCACATAGAGGCAAGTGCCGTCTCTTTTCTACACTTGGAGCATCTCATGTTTGCTGCTTCCTGTTGCTTCTTCCAGTACCATCCCCAGGAAGACCTTCCTGTGTCCTCTAGGATTATACAGTTTGCTTGGCGTCATGCCTAGTATTAGGGGACTCTGTGTTGAAATAAATGATCCAACATAAAAAGAGGGACATTATCAATACCGTGAATCTGTGCCTTTCCCTTCCCCCATCAGGTGGTCACCATCACAAATGAGATGTTCTTTATTCCCTTGGTTTCTTTAAACAAATAGTTAATGGTGTGTTTATGGGCCTCTCCTAAGCAGTCCGACTTTCCTTGGTTTTGAGAATCCTGTGAATCACACCATTACAGCCATGAGCTTTATCCATGGCTGATAGATCAGCAGCAGTATGATTCCTAGGGGATGTTCACGTTCACACTGTGCCCACCTTCTTCATCCATCTCCCACTATGATTCCTAGGGGATGTTCACGTTCACACTGTGCCCACCTTCTTCATCCATCTCCCACTAAGGGGACATCTTGTCCTTTTCCCACGTTGACCTTTTGTGTGATGCCGGGCGTCCAGGTGAGTCAAAGTTCACACATTGTCAACTTTCTCTATAAAACGGAATCAAGTCCCCTCTTCCGAGTTCCTCATCAAGGTTCATGAAGCTCACCCCTGTTGCCCACCACATTGGGGCTGTCACATTACTTCATTTACAACTATCTGTAGCGATATATGGTACATTTAATAAAATAGTCTGGAATATCAGAGGACAGAGCTGTCTCTCCAGCCTTTTTTGTTTGCTTGTTTGTTTTTGAGACGGGGTTTTCTGTGTAACAGCCCTGGACGTCCTGAAACTTGCTTTGTAAACCAGGCTAGCCTTGAACTCACAGATATCCTCCTGCCTCTGCTTCCCAAGTGCTGGGACTGATGGAGTATGTTACCACTCCCTGGCTGTTAGGCCTTGAACTCACAGAGACCCAGTCAAATCTGTCTCCCAAGTGATGGGATTAAAGGTGTAGGTCTCCACTCCCTGACTTCATGGCTTGGCTGTGAGTGGCTCTGTACTCTGATATTCCAGACTATTTTTATTAAATACACAATCTATCACCACACCCATATAGTAGGTACAAGATGGCATACTATCTTCTGCTCTTTCTGCATTTTTTCAGTCACAGCTGGGACTGAGTCTGTCCACAAAGGCTCTGCTCTCATTCTGTCTTTGTGGAGAGTGGAGCGCCTGGCTGTAATTTTTCATCATGGCTTTGTTTTTTATTTTTATTTTTTTTTACTTTTGAGACAGGGTTTCACTTTGCAGCTCGGATAGCCTCAAACTTGAGATGTTTTCCTTCAGCCTCCGCAGGGCTGAGATGTCAGCCGAATGCTATTGCCCTGGCTGCACCGGGCAGTGCCCTTCAGCTGGCAGATTTGAAATGCATTGTCTGCTTACGTTTGCAGGTGTTTGTATTCATCCTGGGGCTGGCTATGGAGGTACGATGAATCTGGTCCTGGTTCAGTCTTTTCCTTTCCTGCCTTGGGAGCACCTGGAAAGCATTGTGTAGTTTTTAACCTCTCAGGGTGAGACGGTCTTCTCTCTTTGCATGTTTTGAGAAATCCTTTCTCTGTTGAAACAGATTTAATAACTGGACCCCAGAACCCACACACAGGCATAGCTCCTGGAGGAGGCAGGGCCTGAGGCTGTCCCTGGGGCTCTTGGTCTAGCTGGTAGCTAGGAGATTGATTAAAAGAGGAGTAGCCGAGAGAATGACAGTCAGCAGGGGCCGAGTGCTTCAAATCTGATCCTCTTTGTGACAAACTGTCTCTAGGATTCTGCAGAAAGAGAATAGGAGGTGAGCAAAGGCTTCACCTTGGACCTGGTGCCGCTCCTCCCCCGCTTCTCTGAGGAATCTTTATTGAGTCATTCGGTGAAGGCATCACTTCTCCCACGAGGAGAGATCTGCGCATGCGTGGCGTGGGATCACTCAGGCTGGCAGAGCAACGTTAATAATACTCCGGATTTTCTGAAGCACAGATGGGCTAGGAGAAAGCTGGCGGAATTTACAGAGGGGAAAGGATGGCATTTTTATCTTTGTGAATGCATGGATGAAGTTTAGCATGACCTTCATCTAAGAATGAAGGAGTCCAGCAAGTGCCACTCGGGGGGGCACCACAGATGTCACAGTGCTGCTTCCACATCTCTCTCCTTCCTCTTTTTTCTTCAATAGATACTTCAAAATACTAACTTCAAAGATATGGGTGTCACAGACTTAAACCACATTTTCATTGTGTAACATGTTAATGAAGAAGAACTCAGCACATTTTTTTCTTTTTAAGCATTTGATCTACAAATGAGTTTCTCTGGTGACCCCATGTCATTATGCACCGGGAACAAATTATTTTGAAGAGGAATGTATAGGTTTTTCCAGGTGGCTAAAGTGTGTGTGTGTGTGTGTGTGTGTGTGTGTGTGTGTGTGTGTATGTTTCCGTGTAAACGTGTGTATGCCTTTACAACCAAAGGTTAGATGTGAGACTCAGGTGGGGACGCATCTCCTGAAGGGAGTCTGTCTGTCTTGTGTCTCAGGAAGTTGGAAGTCCTGCTCCGGGGTGAGGATTTACTTCTTGCAAGGAGGCTGCTCTAGTTTCTTTTCTGTTGCTGTGATGAAATACAGTAATGAGAACAACCTAGGAGAGAATGGGGTTTGTTTCCGCTCAGTCACTGTAGGGCAGCCAAGTCAGGATCTGCAGACGGTGACGTCACACCCACAGTGAGGCAGAGAGAAGCAAATGCAAGTGCGCAGGCACCAAGGTGGCCACCGGCTGAGAACCTGTGGCCCTTCTTTTGGTATTGGGTGCTAGAGAAACAAAGGCAGGCTTGGCCTGCCTGCTTGCTTGTGCTCAGCTCTGCTTCTCATTCCGATTAGGGACCCACCCACCCGCCGGACTGAGTCTTCTGATATCAATTAATGTAATGAAGATAACCCCTCTATAGGCCAACCCAAGGTAAACAGTTCCTCACTGAATCTCTCTTATGAGGAATCTAGATTTGTTTTAAGGTGACAATTAAAACCAGTCTTGTGTCTTCAGGAAGATTGGGAGACAGGCTCTCCGGTGAGGGCCTGCTTCTTGCAGGGAACCCTGCGATCTCGTTCCGACATGGTGGAGGGTGGAGGTGACAATATCAATTACTGCGGTTCCTAGTTTGCCCATTATAGACAGTCACTGCGATGACCTCGATCCCTCCTCCAGATAGTGAATCGATGCTACAAGTGTACCCTGGGCAATTAGTGACCTCTAGTTAGTAGTCAGCCTGGGCATCTAAGTTCTTGGGAGCAAGCTGGCACTGTTTGTGTTTGGGGGAACAAGTAGACTGCTGTCGTTCCCCAAGCAGACGGAGCACTCAAGCCTTTCAGAGCAGGCCACTGCCCTTTGCTCCTGGCCCCATTCTCCTCAACCTTTCTCCCTGGCCACACAGATCCCATTCTCCTTTCTATCCATGCTGTTCCTTCCCCCAATATGTTCTGAAGTGTCTCCCTGTTGAACTTTGTCATCCCTGTTGGGCCAGGATAAACTAAGAGTAGCTTTGGGAGCAAAGCACCTCCACCGTGGGAAAGTGCCACTCTGCTCCAGGCCATCCTCCCTGTAGGACAGAGCCACCCTCACACAGCACTTTCCCTGTTCCCCAACAAAGAGCAGGAAAGTGGCAGGCACTGGGCATCACGTCCCCTCAGATCTTCCTGTGCAGAGTGATTTTATGCTGGCCTCCCTGAATCCAGTGGGGGACAGCGATATAATTGTCTGAGGGAGGAGACCATGGCCTTGAGGTGCCGCCTTCAAGGCTCACCTGTGTCTGTCTGTGCTTATTCCTTGTTGGAGACTTGTCTCTTTTGCTCTTCATAGACCCTCATGCTTGATCTGAGTACTCAGGCACACTTCATTCTAAGCTGTCTCCTAGGTATGGGCGAATGACCACTGTAACTGTTTGCAAGCTCTCCCGTCCCCAGAACTCCCCATGATGCGATGATAATGTTGTTTCAAAGGGAAACTTCAGCCGAGGAAGCCTCTGCTGGCTTGGAAACTGTTTCCTGAGTGACGGTTGGATGTCTTGAGTACTCAGAGAAGAACGTTTGATTGCCTCATTTGAAAGGAGTCATCTGACCCACATCATAGTTCCACGTGTGTGCCTGCTAGCTTTTATTGACAACTCAGCATGACCAAGAGTAACCTGGGAAGGAGGCACCTCCATTGAGGAGTTACTTTCATCGGGCTGGCCTATGGTAACATCTGTGAGAGCCGGTCTTCATCGATAACTAATGTGGGCAGCACCGTTTCTAAGGTGGGCCTGAACTGTATAAGCTGATCACCAGGCTGTGGGAGAGCTAGAAAGCAGCATCCCTCTATGCTTGCTGCTCTAGGTTCCCGGCCCGACTTTCCTCGGAGAGGTGATTGTGACCTAGAAATGTAAGATGAAGTAAAACCCTTCCTAGGTTGCTTTTGGTGAAGGCAACGAAATGGAGGAGACTAGAAGACGGTCTTTGTTTGCCATTCTGGGACAGGTGTAGCCATTTAATCTGCCAAGGTTTCTCATGAGCCGGCTGGCCAACACAAGAGCTGCTGAGTCTCAGCAGAGACCTGAATTCACCTGCTGCTGTTAGAGCGCCACCTTGAGGCTGTGGCACTGATGTGTCTATCTGGGGGAGTGAACTGCATTTTACAACCTTATCACTAGCAGAGGGGATCAAAACCCTACTACCAATCAGCAAAAACAAATAGATACGCAAACTGTGCATGTTTGGAATATATATTGCTTGCAAATGCAAATATGTCCAGCGGCAGGGGCATGCTCTTCTCTTTCTCGCCCATGGAAGCATGCCCGGTGTTTGTTGAAACCATCCAAAGCAGGTAATGATGCTAATTTGTAGGAGTTTTGTGAGGCAATTGTTGTATATAATCATGATAAAAAATTAAATGAGACAATATTAAAATTGATTGAATTTTTATTAAAACTGAAGCTGGTAACAAAAGTTGTCACTGATGAATTGAGTGTGTTTTATTATCCATGCACTTACAGTTAATTATGTCAGTTGTAGCTAACAGTGTTAGTGGAGGGTTTTAATCAGACAGTGCATCTCTTCCCAGCTCCTCCTTCCATGAGCTTGAAATTGGCTGAGGTGGGAATATGTGCACACACCATGCAGAAGAGGCGGATGTTGAGCCTGTGCCTGGATCCTCTGGGTGACCTATCCTGTGGCAGATGTCCCTGTCCATTATGGTAGGGAGGTGTGGATGCTGAGTTCCTTGGAATCAAGCATGGAGGAACTGGATGGGAAGGAAGGAGAAGGCTGCATTTGTTGGATCTCTGTCCATCCCATGACCCCTAATACTTAGGGGGATGGAGATTTGACAAAGAAGCAGACATACTTATTTGTGATGATGCTATTTTAAATGATTCATTATTTGGATTGCTTAGGTCACTTGTCAGGGTGGCAGGCCATACCTGAGCTTCCTGTAGAAAGTCTTAGGGAGGGGGAAATGGAATGAACTGCAGTATTAGCATAAAATGTGAAGAGAGTAGGTACCCATCACCAAGCAGAAAGAACACCTAGTAATGTGTTCATGCTGCTATGGTACAAAAAGTGTCTGCAGCCCAGTCAGTCTCTCTCTCTCTCTCTCTCTCTCTCTCTCTCTCTCTCTCTCTCTCTCTCTCTCTCTCTCTCTCACACACACACACACACACACACACACATACACACACACACACACACACTCACACACACTCACACACAGAGGCCTTCTCACCTCCTTATCCCCCTTCCTACCACTGTTTTGAGGCATCAGGAATAAATCAAATTAAAAGCAAACTTGAACCAAGTCCAAGTGGTCAGTAGTTCCATCCATGCATGAATCTAGCCCAGGTTCCTGGTGTGGCTGCTAAGCAGTTTGTGGGATGCTTTCCTGCAGCCCTAAATGATCATGCTTGCTCCTTCCCCACATTCTCCTCTCAAAACATTTTGGGTAAGAGAAACACATTTTTAATATTAAAATTCTACCTAAGCCCATGCTGTACCAGTTTGGATGCTCTCTGTGTGTGTGTGTCTGTTTGTCCCTCTCTGTCTCTGTCTCTGTCTCTGTCTCTCTCTCTCTCTGTGTCTGTTTTTCTCTGTCTCTGTCTGACCCCCCCCCCACACACACACCTTGTGTCTGTGAGTGTACACCTGTGCACATTTGTAGAGAAGCCAGGGGAGGATGTCAGTGTCTTCTGTTGGTCTCTACATTATTCCCTTGAGACAGGATATCTCACTGTGACTGGAGCATCTGGTGCAGAAATTCTCAGCCTTCCTTCTGTCCCCTCACACACAATGCTGGCTTTTTTATGTGGGTGCTGGGATGCACACTCAGGTGTTCAGGCTTGTGTATCTAGTACTGTTAACCACAGAATCCTCTCTCCAGCTACTGTGACAGCTTTTAGAACCTGAACATCCTACAGTTTTAAAAATAAAGCCCATGTATTTTTAATTGCCTGTACATTTCAAGGCTCCATGGTTTTGAATCAATGGTTTGAATACTTCAGGATATGGGCAGGTTTCTACTGGAAGGTCAGAGAGTTCATTGCTCAGCTTTGATAGTCAAATTGAGTTTTTTTTTTTTTTTTTTTTTTTTTTTTTTTTTTTTTTTTTTTTTTTTAAGTTTTGCTTTATTTCCTTGGCGAGACAGTAGTTTAATGCTGAGATTGGAAAGTGCTTCCAGGGTTGGCAAGAAGGCTCATTGGGTTAAAGTACTTGCTGCTAACCCTGGCAACCTACATTTGGATCCAGGTGTCCACATGGTGGGAGAGAACCAACTTCTGCAAGTTCACACACACACACACACATACACATACACACACACATACACACACACACAGACACATACACAAACACATACACACAGGCACACACACATATACTCACACAGACACACACAGTCATACACAAAGATACACACACATACATATATACAGATACACACATACACACACAGACATACACACACAAGACACACACACACGTATTCACACATACACACATAGACATACACACACATACACAAACACAGACATACACAGACATACACACGCATACACGCATACACATACACACATACACACAGACATACACACACAAATGCACATATACACACACATGCACACACAGACATACACACAGACATATGCATACATACACACATACACACATATACACACATACACATACACACAGTGCTTCAAAGCTTTCCTCCTGTTAGGAAGAGACCACGCTGTCCAACTTAGATCATACAGTCTTTTTATAAGCTATAAATGATGGAGTGACTTCCTTGGG
This sequence comes from Phyllotis vaccarum, assembly GCA_033318265.1. Taxonomy (NCBI): domain Eukaryota; kingdom Metazoa; phylum Chordata; class Mammalia; order Rodentia; family Cricetidae; genus Phyllotis; species Phyllotis vaccarum. The sequence goes on from JARWLC010000004.1 coordinate 2,366,678, forward strand.
AGAAAGAATGAGGGAGGGACCACATTCAGTCCTTTGGAAAAGGTCTGCAGTGGCCATTCTGCAGGAGGGTGTGTCCAGGATCTGGGGAAGGGAGAATCAGCACTCCAAGTTGTCCATCAAAAGAACTGCCTGTGTATCCTGTAGTAGACAAGAGAGAGAGGGGTGGGGAGAGGGAGAGTGGGGGAGGGGAGAAGAAGGAGGGAGGAGGGGGGGAGAGGGAGGGGAGGAGGGAAGAGAGAGGAGGGAGAGAGGGAGCTGCCATCAGGAACTGCCAGCCAGAGACCACAAGTCTGAAGAGGGGTCCTAGCAGACCTGGGGTCCAGAGGAGGTGGACCTCAATGCTCCAGGGGTCTGTATGGTCCTCATTGTGTGGTGTGGTGTGGACCAGGGGTGTGCAGGGAAACTCCTGTAGTCTGTTCCCTTAAGAGCTTTATTTGGGACACTTGCTCTAGCTGTCTCATATTGCCAAAGGGACTGGAGGGCCTGAGTGGCCTTCGTCCTTCCCAGGGGCTCTCAGATGCTGGTGAGGTGACAGACTCATCACAAGCCTCACCCAGAGCTTCTGCCTCTGCGATGGGCCCGTGGACACACACACACACACACACACACACACACACACACACACACACACGGCACCACTGTTGAAATCCAACAGAGAGGACTAAAAGCCGCTCTTTCGACTCACAGGAAAAATCTAGATTTGCTGTCAGAGCTGGAGTGGGGAAATCAGAGGGCCAGAGGGAGGGGAAGGGTGATGGGAGGTGCTGGGGGCCAAATATGATCAAGGTCCAATGATACACACACACACACACACATATATATAAAGTGTCATGATGAAACCTACTGTGTTCCCTGCCAACTAAAGAAATTCAAGGTATTTGACCAAGGTCACTCAGCTGAATGGGGAGTCATGACATGCGGATGAGTCTCTGACTCTGCAGCCTTCTCTCTTCCCTCCATCATCACCATCATCACCATCACCACATCACTATCATAACCACTGTCATCCATCACCATCATCTTCACCATCACCACATCACTATCATAATAACTGTCATCCATCATCACCACCGCTACCACCATCATCAGGTACTCTGAGCTTCTAGTCAGTCATTTCAAAACTTTCACCTGTCCAGTGTGTGAGCCAGCCAGGTCTTCTTAACTGCTTCCTGTGCAGAGCTTGTTTCCAAGCTGCTAAATAAGGCATTCCCTGGCGACGGTCCCAGATTGAAGCTGTGTGTTCTGAGGAGGAAAATACTGTTTGCTTCCAGTGTGAGGTCTGATTTGTACTAGTTGGATGAAGCCTCTGCTTGTCTGAAGTTTGTCCTGGGCTTCTTGGGGTCATGGAGAAATACCTGGGCCACTGCAGGTCTGTCTCTATGTTGCTAGAATATGGTGATAGATTGTATATTTAATAAAATCAGCCTGGAATATCAGAGAACAACCACCCACCAGCCATGAGGGTCAGAGAGTGATGACCCAGGCCTTTAATCCCATCACTCAGGAGACAGAGATCTGTGTTTCTGTGAGTTCAAGGTCTAACTACCAAACAGTAGCTGCTCACACCTTTAATCCTGACTCTAGGATCATGATGCAGAGTTGAACTGAAAGTGAAACAGGGAACAGGGAAGTGGACAGGGAAGATATTTAAGTCAAGAGAAACCAGAAATTCATACTTTCTGTAGAAGCGACCAGTCAGGCCGAGGACCCTTGAAGACAGCGTTTACCCTGCTTGACCTGAGAAGTTGGCTGGGTGAGAACTGACTGTGGTTTGTTTCCTTTTTCTGATATTTCAGCCTTTCCCAAGTATCTGGCTCTGGATTTTCATTATATGCTAACTAGAGTTCTTGCGTTATTAGATCTTGGCTTTCCTGCAGAACAAAAGGAGCTCTTGGGATGGAGGGAGCCAATGGAAGCAACTTGGCCCTCAGGTGGCAGGTGCTTGGTATCTCTTGGTCCATTCATTCCTCTAGTCTAGCTAGGACCCAGGTCCTGTCTCTAAAGTACCAAAGGCTTTGCTATAGCCCAGGTGACAAAATTTGGAGGCTTTGCAGCCAGACAGCGCCAGGCCTCAGTTGTTCTGACATTTTTTGGTGATTGACCTTTCAGGGTTTCAGTTCCAACAGCTGCTGAAGGCTGTAGCTAATGCCTCCCTAAATGTCCCCATGTAGCCAGAATGTTGTATCAGAGCCTGGCCTGTAACTCTGTGGATGCTGGTCTGCTGGCCCTTGAAGCAAGTGAGTTCTTTTTCTGCCACCTGAATATGGGATGCCTGGGCCTGGTTCTCTCTCAGCCCCCTTCTCTATCCTGTGTGAAACCCCCAGGTCAACTTCTCCGTCTGTTGGCCTCAGCACCCTGTCTCCTCTCACACTGTGGGCCCCAGGTGAGCTTTGTCTGCATATCTTCACTTGGATATCCCAGAGACTTCCCAACTGGCTGGTCTCAACATGACCGTCCTGATCATGACTCCTGGCTCAACCCAGGAGCCAGTCTAGCATCTATTTGTCTGTGCACCAGCACTGATGCCAGCCTCGCCCTCACTCACATTATCCATTGCTGATGTCACTGAATGTAACTCACATGCAAAGGAAGAAACAGGAAATCAATGGCGGTTGGAATTGCTGCCTGGGCTGGGCATATGTGGCCCTGTGTCAGGCAGCCTGCCCGACTTGGCACCACTGTGAGTGGAATGGATTCTCTTCCTAACTTCTAAGCTCTCAGCGCCTCTGGGGAACTCTTATCCCTTTTCCTGAGGCAGCTCCCCAAAGACCTGATGTCTGGGTCCTGGAGAATTGGCAGGCTCATTGCTTTTGGTGTGAGAGAGCTCGCTATGTGGAGACATGCAGGCAGGAAGGGAGTCCCCATGTGGGGTTCTGTACTGGCTGTCTTATCCTTTCCGAATTATTCATTCTTCAGACATCCTCCCTAGAGCCCTCTGTCCACGCCAGGGAAGTGGCCTGGCCTCTTCCACAGCTTAAAATATCTCAGTAGCTCTCTTCCCCCACCAGGTCCCGTTTCAGCTCCCAGCGGAGTGGCCCCCTGGCTTAGTGCTCATGAGATTCATGTCTAGGCTTCTGGTTTCAGTCCCTGTCATCAGGACTTCAATCTTCCTCTCCCTGCTGCTTGCCTGGTGTGCTTCTCCAGACAGAGAGTACTTAGGGTGCCAGGGTCCAGCTAGCTTCCTTATCTTACTTTTTCTGGGACTCGGCCTGTTCTTCAAGCTGGTTAAGGTCAATGGGGCAGCCCACCCACATCCTGAATGGGGGCAGAATTGGTGATGTCTCTAAATTATGGAAGGGGATGATCTCAAGGTCTTGGGGTTGTTCTAAGCCTGGGACAGTGCGACCCGTATGTGTCAAGACTAGCCTCGCTTGATCTCCATTTTACTCACCTTTCTCAAAAACCTCCCCAGGGTACTTGGGAATGAGAAGGATCTTGGGGCACTATGTGTTTCTCTAGAGGGGTTGGGAGAACTTGAGTTGAAAGGTAGAAGGACTTTTATGCACAGGAAACCAGGGCCTGTACTTGTGAGGATGTCATCTCCAACCTACGTTTTCTAAAGAAGTCAGTTTCTGTGCAGACCAAGGCATCTCAGAGTCAAGGCTTCCGCAGGCCGGGTTTGTTTCTCTGCACTGGGCTTGAGCGCGGTGTGTCTCAAGAGGAATCAATAGCTGCTCTGCTTTAATTCATTGAGCTCAATTGCCTAAACCCAATTAGCCTGCTTCCCAGCTATGTGGCTTCAGATCCTCTCAGATGGGCCTTTGATTGCAGAGCAGGCTCATGTACACGTCTGGGCTATAGGTGGCAGTGGTGGTCAGGACAGACGGACCGATCCTAATGACAGCCTCATCCCAAGTGAGAGTCATGGCCAGGCAAGAAGACATGGCTCCAGAGTCTAGAGGGATTTATGCTAGAGATCAGATTACACACTCTCCCCCTACCACACACACACACACACACACACACACACACACACACACACACACACACACACACCACCTTTCCTCAGCTGAGCATGAAGCAGAGGGTATACATTTATAGACGGTATCCAGGGAGTGTTAGGCTTGTTTGATTACAGAGTGGTTCCTTAGGCTCTAGCATCCAGGCTGTCTGTGTGTCACTTCCTTTTCCCTACACCTCCCCTGATAGCCCTACTATGTGGAGAGGATATGGGGGATGAATAGAGCCCAGCTCTGTAGGGCAAGTCAGAGGGACAGAGTGACCTGAGGCAGCTGAGGTCAGCATAAAGCAGGGTGAGTCAGGAATTACAGGCCTGGAGCTGTGGCTGAGGTAAACGGGTTAAACCTTCCTGGACAAGCAGGGCTCTTCTGGGGTTAGGGATATGGAGGGTTCCAGCAAAAATAGAGGCGTACTTACACACATTAGGTGTGTGCTGGCGCAAACACATTCACGTGCATGTGGAGGCCAGTGGCCAACCTTGGATGGTGATCCTCAGGCACCATCCACCCTGTTGCTTTCAGACAGGACCTTTCATTGACTTGAAGCTTACCAAATAGGCGAGAAAAACTGCCCACCAAGCCCCAAGGATCCCAATACTGGGATTAAAAAGTGTACACCGCTTACACTTGGCTTAAAAAAAAAATGGGTTCTGGGAGTTGCGTGTTGAGTATTTTATCCATTGAGACATCTTCCCAGCCCTAATACACGGTAAAAGTATGTATGTGTGAGAATTCACAATCAGGAAGTGTATGGTTCCGTGAGGTTTGTATGGTCTTCAGCAGCCACCACCAATATCTATTTGACTTCAGAACATTTCCATTGACTCCCAAAGAAAGTTGGTATTGTTTCTCCCTTTAACCCCTACTATCCAGTCCCTGAACATTATGTTTTCTGCCTCTATCCATTTGTAAGTGAAACCATATAAAATGTGGTCTTTTGTGTCTGGCTCTCGTCTTAGGAAGGGAAAAGCATGCTGCTTTTCAAGGTTCTCTCATGTAGAAGCCTGTGTCAGTACATTATTTCTTTTTATGGATGGATAATGTTCTCTTATATGGATACACTTTACTGTGATCACCTGTCTTCTCCCAATGGCCGTTCGGGGTGTATACACATGTTACTATTGTGAATATTGTTTGTGTTGTGAGCACCTGTGTGAAGTTAGATTTTTTCCCCCCATGTTTCTTGAGTAGATGCTTAATAGGGATTCCTTGATAATTTTAACTTCTGAAGAATTACCAAGATGTTTTCACAGGCTGCTTTGTGAGGGTAGGGGATGGGATTGAACAGGTGATTATTTTTTTATTGGAAGGGATGCAAATAGGGAATGCAGAGCGAAGAGACCTTAGAGCCCAAGGGGGAGCCTGAACACCAGCTCAGCTGCATTCAATCTGAAGCTGAAGCTGCAAGAGGCAGGGCCTGTGGAGAAGCCTGGAGGTCTGGACTGTAATAATAGGTTTCTGGCCTGTCCGGTCTCCGATTCAAACCCACAGACCCACAGAAACACACAGAAGCTTATATTAATTACATCCTGCTTGGCCTGTGGCTCAGACATATTGCTATCTAGCTCTTTCATCTTAAGTCAACCCATTTCCATTCATCCGTCCTGCCACGTGGCCTGTAGCTTACCTATTTTGTTACATCTTGCTTCTTGGGTGGCTAGATCGGGTCTTTGTCTGACCCCACCCTCTTTCCCTTTTATCTATGCTCAGATTTTCTGCCTGCTTCTAAGATGCTCTGCCATAGGCCCAAATGGTCCCTTTATTAACGATTGATGTTCACAGCGTACAGAAAGACATCCCACATCATTAGACAGGGAGGGAAGCCTGGGCTTCAGAGGTGGAGGATCCCCCCATATTAGTTATATTAGTTAAACCTTCCTTTTGGTCTGGACGTGAGCCTCCTCTCTGCTGTGATGGGCCTCAATACAAAGAGCAAAGGTTCCTATCAGCCTCTCCTCCCTCGTTACGGATCTCTGCAGACTAACACAATTATCCAAGGACTGTGCCCCACCCACATGGTCTGCAGCAGGCACGATGTGGACCTGAGGACAATCAGGGGAATGTCTTAGTCAGGGTTTCTGTTGCCGTGAAGAGACACCGTGACCATGGCAAGTCTTATAAAGGAAACATTGAAGTGGGGCTGGCTTGCAGTTGAGAGGTTTGGTTCATGGTCATCACGGCAGGAAGCCTGGTTGTTGTAATTAGTTCGCGGGTCCCGTGCAGCCAGAGGTCTCGGACCCACAGCTGCCGCCGGACCGCTTATCTGCGCACCGCCGCCCAGGTCCCCAGAAATAACTCAGACGCTTTATATTAAGTCCATGCTGTTTGGCCTATGGCTCAGGCACATTGCTAGCTAGCTCTTATATCTTAAATCAACCCATTTCTATTAATCTGTCGGCCACGTGGCGGCCCGCAGCTCACCCGTGTTTACATGTTGCTCTCTCGGTGGCTTCCGCGAGGTCTGCTGACTCCACCCTGCTTCTCTACCTAAGCTCTGATTCTCCTCCCACTATTCTACGTACCTGCCATGGTCCAAACCAGCTCCTTTATTTAAAGATACAGTACGCACAAATATATTCCCACATTTCCCCCTTTTTCTCTAATCAAAAAGGAAGGTTTCAATTTTAACATAGCAAAATTACATATAACAAAATAGCTATCAAGCAAGAATTATAGTTATAATATCTAGTCTATTTGTATTTAGTAAAATTAAAGAAAATACTCTATCATCTATCTTATCTTTATGAATCTAAAGTTTTATATCTAATATATTTTTCAAATGACTAAGAAAAACTGTATATATAACTATCTAATCTTCAACTACATCAAAGACCACAGAAGGATATAATATTTACCCAAGTAAACCAGAAGTGCAAACGACTTCTAAAATCTAGAAAGGACAGAGATGACACCTATCTGCCTGGACAGTCACCCAAAGTTCCTTTATAAAGTTGGGGCATTCATCTTCAGCCTACAGGCCCAAAGTCTCTTTTCATTTCAGTGAAGTAGGAAATCCGCTCTGCCCATTTTGGCACAGTTCATCCGTTGTTTTTCCTTGAGTCTTGAAGAATGTCTGACAGTTTTCTCTGTAAAGCAGGAACCCGAATGATGATCTTGGCTTGCTCTGCCAAAGTCCAGAGGTCATCTTTTTATGGAACCTGCATGTCCAGTTTAAACAGCATACTGTCAAGCAGTCAATATAAAAACAGTTTTTTCTCCAGTGGCTTACCATTACCACAAATAGATGAGACTCTATATGGAGTTTCTTCAATGCCCATTTTCCTGTTGAAGTAAATTAGTGCTGCCAGGTATAGACCTGTCTCACTGTCCAGAAAAGTCTAAGCTCTTAAAATATTTTAAATGCCATATTCTGTAGGTCTTAGAAGTATTTGAAGATTATCTATTTAATTGAAATATATCTTTGTATACTTAAAAATCCTAACTAACCTAACTATAAGTTTGATTATCAAAAGTGACTATTAACCTTTATTTCTTAATTATACACTACAATTTTAAAACAGTTACATGAACATCATACCTTAAACAAGAATAGAAAAACATATACAGCATAACAAAATTGACCTTAAATTTGTATCAATAAACCAAAATCTATATCAATGTAAAGCATTTTGAGATTAACAGCTGATTACCTGTAAATTTAATAATCTAATTTTTTAAAAAAGCATTTACATACCATATCCCCCGTTTTTTCTTAGAAAGAGATTGACTATGACCATTAACCATTTATAATGAAAACAAACATTTAGAAACAATATTTGGGGAATTTGGGCGAAGTTATTCATTACTACTTCCTGCTGATTAAGGGGCGTTGAAAATCTCACGGTTGTTGAGACTGGGTCATAATCTGCAGCTGTGAAGCTGATCTGGCCATCTCTTCTCATCAGAGGTTTTTTCAGGGGGTCTTGGTTGATGAAACCACATTTGCCTGGAAGCGATCCACAGGTTCTCATCTGTGGAAACAGAAACAGAACTCTTCCAAAGCAATAAATCCTTAGACACAAATTTCAAAATCAAAATACCTTTAAAATATATATTCTTGTTTGACTTAGTAGCCTTTGCAATCCATTGTCTTTTTGCAGTTAGCTCATTAACAGTTAAAAAATTAAAAGAAAACACAATAACAACCAAAATCCAGATTTTGTGTCTATTTTCCATCTTTATGTGGCTTATTATAATTTTATTATTCTATTTCTCACTTTAAAAACTTTTTTTAACCTCTTTATTTTCTCTCTGAAGCCTATGTACTTTTTACAAACATTGTAACCCGTTTACAGGTTTTCCTTTTATCTGAATCTGTTTTATTGTGAATCCTTAATCATCTTCTAACCTTAAGAGCTTTTAAAATACATTCTCCAAAAAGAAGCACAGTTTTTGCAAATTAGGCTGAATCACTAAGTTTTTTTTTTTAAACGGACCGTGTATTTATTCGTGGCCAGTAAACAGAGCACACCCCGAAAAATATTGCTATTAAGAAACCGTCTTTGTTTCTTTTTTGTTCAAAATAGGCAGAAATCTAAAATCGATCACATTACTGAGTCTTTTGTTAGTTTTCAGGAACTCGCCTGATTGTAGCTCACACTGCCTGTCGCCAGCCCGCCGCTGGCGCCATTTTGAGTGTGACCCGGACCATGCTTTGTTTGTACAAAGACCCGCTCCACACACACAATTTGGAAGCTGCCCTGGCTCAATTTCTGCGATCTAGAACTCTTTTTAATCTTTGTCAGGCTCTAAGTGGATAATCGGCCCACGTTGGATGCGCCATCTGTTGTAATTAGTTCGCGGGTCCCGTGCAGCCAGAGGTCTCGGACCCACAGCTGCCGCCGGACCGCTTATCTGCGCACCGCCGCCCAGGTCCCCAGAAATAACTCAGACGCTTTATATTAAGTCCATGCTGTTTGGCCTATGGCTCAGGCACATTGCTAGCTAGCTCTTATATCTTAAATCAACCCATTTCTATTAATCTGTCGGCCACGTGGCGGCCCGCAGCTCACCCGTGTTTACATGTTGCTCTCTCGGTGGCTTCCGCGCGGTCTGCTGACTCCACCCTGCTTCTCTACCTAAGCTCTGATTCTCCTCCCACTATTCTACGTACCTGCCATGGTCCAAACCAGCTCCTTTATTTAAAGATACAGTACGCACAAATATATTCCCACACCTGGTCACACACAGTGCTGGAGAGGAGCTGAGAGTTCTACAGTGGGAAGAGAGGGAGACACTGGGCCTGGCTTGAGCTTCTGAAACCTCAAAGCCCACCCTAGTGACACATTTTCTCCAATAAGGCCATGCCCAACAAGGCTACACCCCCTAATAGTGCCACCATCTATGGGCCTATGGGGGCCATTTTCATTCAGACTACCTCAGGGCTCCTCTCTCTCTCTCTCTCTCTCTCTCTCTCTCTCTCTCTCTCTCTCTCTCTCTCTCTCTCTCTCTCTCTCTCTCTCTCTCTCTCATTTACCCTACCTGATGAGAGGTTCCCTGCCAGAGGCGGGCTACTAGTCCTTTCCCAATGTGAAGAGAGTCAATGTAACCTTCTTAACATGCATCCCTTGCCCCATCCATCCCGGTGTCACAGGTCCTTGTCCCCAAAAGTCCCCAGATTAACCTGTCTGCCCTCTCCTCCTGGAGCCCATGTTACCCGGACCAAGTTTCCGACAACCAGAAAAAGTAGACACTACAGAGGGTTCAGCAGCCACTAGAACCAGACTGAGGTGCCTTCCTGTTCAGCCCTCGGGGGCCTCAGCGCTGTCCATCTGAAGGTCATGATCAGGTGAAAGCTTTGACAGACATAGGCTTCCAGCCTCAGGACTTTTCAATCCTCACTCGCTGCCTGGCGTGGCTGTCAGCCTGATGGATCTTTTGGAGGATGACTGGTAGGACCCAAACCCAGAAGTCCCTGGGGGCTCTGCACATGCCCATGTTAACCTTTCACATATAAATCTCAGGCATTTGGCTGAAAAGCAAGATTTTTTTTTTAAATGAAATGGTTAGTTTATCAAATTAAGAAGAGGCCAGAATGGATGCAAGATGATTTGAGTCACAGACACATGAAGAGTGGTCCTTGCTTCTAGCAAGAGAGATTTTTAAGAAAAACATGATTAAAAAGAAAGGTATTCCCATGAGCCAGGCCAAGCCAATTGAATCACTGGGAAGAAAATGACAATCTGGGTCAGAATTTTATACTATTTCCAGCTGCTAAGGCCACAGGGGTGCTGAGAACATTCTTCTCGATGCTTGTGAGAAGAAAGCGGGCATCACAGGACACCAGGAGGCTGGTAGAGCCAGGAGCTAGGGTCTGGGTAGTAGCATATCCTGAAGAGAATGATTCCTACCCAAGAACTCATTTTGTCCCCTCTCCAAGCTAGCAGCCATCAGCCAGATCACAGTGCCTTCGTTAGCCTGAACTGAAGCTTGTTCTGTTTAATAATTGAGGTGGCTGATATCATCAGCGTGACGGCACCTTGAATTCCCCGGGAGATTAGGTTGGTTGAAGTGGGGAGAGCCATTGTATACATGGGTAGCAGCACCATCAGGCTGGGGTCCTGCACTGTATAAAAAGTAAAACATGAGCTGAGGACTGTCACTGATCTCTCTGCTTCCTGACTATAGATTCAATGTGACCAGATGCCTCTCACACATACATGTGCACATATAAGTAGCATTAACACGTATAAAATTAAAAAAAAAAACAAAAACCTCAACACAATGAAATGCCTGATGATTGGTTCTGTAAGACTCATCCCTGGCCCCAACCCCAGATTCGGAGCACAGAGCCCTCCCCTCGACAAGCAGGAAGTAACAGAGGCCCCGTTAACATTTAGATCTCACCCATGACTTTCCTTCTCCCACAAAAGTCTGCTGTTTTCTCAGATTCCAGACAATGGCTTTCATAATTCATAGTTATTTTGGATGGAAATAAAGCCTTCATCTATGCTGTTCTTAGGCCTGAATTTCTTGGAAAACCTCAGATGGTCTTTTTCTACTGAGTTGAATTTCATAAAAGCAGAAAAGAAAAAACCCCTCAGTTCAGAGCACGTTCTGTACATGAGGGAAGAGAAAAATGACCTCTTTGTGTCTTCTTGGAGATAGCTTCAAGTTGGGACAGTGGCCAGTCATGGGTTTGACCTGGGCCAAGATCCCTCAGAGAGGGTCCTCCAATCCTACCCTACAGGAGGCAGCTCCATCCTGATTCTGGGAAGTTGTTGGTACCCTGTGGTTGTGGAAAAACTGGATCATGTCACAGTCCCAAGATAAATGTAATAGATGCATGGGAATGAGATCTGCAGAGCCACCAACGTCACTGTGCCATGGGGGCGGGGAGGGGACAGTTATTCACAGTGACTTTTAGTCTCTTCCTTGAAATTACTGTTATCTTGCTGTTGTCATTGGAAAATGATAGTTTTCACTGAATCAATTAGAACAAAGTTCATTAAAATGTTTTTATTTTACACTTGTTTTTCTATGGTGTGTGTGTGTGTGTGTGTGTGTGAGAGAGAGAGAGAGAGAGAGAGAGAGAGAGAGAGAGAGAGAGAGAGAGAGAGAGAGAGAGAGAGAGAGTAGAGAGGTCGATAGACAACCTTGGGGGCTGGGTCTCTCCTCCTACTATGTGAATCCCAGGGATCTAACTCAGACTGTAGGTGTGGCAGTAAGCGAGCTCCTTTACTTGCTGAGCCATCTCATTGGCCCAAATAGTTCATTTTATAAACCAGTGTGCCCTGCATAGTTTTATGTTAACCTGACACACGCTATAGTCACCTGAAAGGAGAGATTCTCAACTGAGGAATGACTATTTGGGGGCATTTTCTTTTTATTTTCTTTTTCTTTCTTTCTCTCTTTTTAAAAAAAGATTTATTTATTGTGTACACGGGATTCTGTCTGCATGTGTGTTTACATGCCAGAAGAGAGCACCCAATCTCATTTATATGGTTGTGAGCCACCATGTTGTTGCTGGGAATTTAACTCAAGACCTGGGAGAGCAACCAATGGTCTTAACCTCTGAGGCATTGCTCCCACCCCAGGGCAATTTCTTAATTAGTGATTGATGGGGGAGGGACCAGCCCGTTGTGAGCAGTGCCATCCATACTCGGAGTTCTATAAGAAAACTGCCCCAGCAATCTACGATGGGCAACCCCTCCACAGCCTCTGCATCAGCTCCTGCCTTCAGGTTTCTGCCCTGTTGGGGTTCTTCTTGCTTCCCTCAGTGGTGGATGATGTGAAAGTGTAAGTCAAATAAACCCTCTCCCTCCCTAAAAGCTCTTGCTTTCTGTCATGGTGTTTCATCACAGCAATCAAAACCCCAAGACAAATATTTATACTTACTTATCCTCTCTTGGCTCACATGTGCCAGGAGGTAGAAGGGAATAGATGCATTCTGAAGCTACAGTTTTCCACCAGGCACAGTTCCAGATGACCACCCCGTTCCCTAAACAGGATGCTTGTCCCTGTTGTATTAGGTCTCCGCTGGCCTGGACTTTGTGGTCTAGCCTTGTGACCCAGACCTGCAGACCCACAGTCCCATAGTCCCACTGGAACACACAGACACTTATATTAATTGTACTCTGATTGACCTGGGGCCCAGGGATATAACTTGCTAACTCTTTACCCTTAATCTAACCTATGACTCCTGTTCTGTTCAGCCATGTGGTTTGGTACCTTTTCTCAGAGCATCATAGTTGTCCTCTGCATCTGCTTGCTTCACTGTGGCATTTCTTCTCTGTTCTTTCTGTTCCTAGAGTTTTCTTAGTCTGGTAGCCCTACCTTCAGCCAATCAACGCTTTTAGTAAACCAGAAGGCGGGACAATCGTTTACAGTGTTACATAGTTCCACTACATGTCCCCACACCCTGTTACCTCTGTCACCATTGGCAAGAATACTCTGTGCACCTCCACCTGCCAAGAGCTGGGTTAGAGGTGACCTTGATGCAGTTATTACCCCTGTGATGGTGACAGTTGAGCCACAGAGACAATGCTGAGAAGAAGAAGAGATGTTTTCTAGAGGGGAAGGCTGGCTCTGGTGGTGCAGGGGTAAGGCTGAATACATCCCAAAGAAGACTTCCATGAGGGAGCCAGTGATAGCAGCTAACTTTTGCAGAACAACAGCAACAAAAAAGTTTTGAAGTTAAAATAAAAAAGATCATGGGGACCAGAAGATACTTTTGCCAGCCAAGTGCTTGCTGCTTGTCGATAGACATAAGCACATGAGTTTGATCCCCAGAACCCATGTAAAACAAAACAAAAAAGAAGCCAGGCAACTGGAGGGTGAACATAATCCCTGGGCTAGGAAGCCTGAGGCTGGTGGTCACTGGGGCTTTATAGGAAGCCAGCTTAGCCTACCTGATGGACTTCAGGCCAGTGAGAGGACCTGTAAAAAAAAAAAAACAAACCCAAAACCACAAAACACACACACACACACACACACAAACGTTTATGGCACCTTGTCCCTACATTCAGCCACACGTGTTTGTTCTCTCAAAACCATCCCATGGGTGGGAGGTGGTTTCCAGGCACATGGGATAAGGAGGCTGTAGGTGGGAAGGAAGGGTCACGGGCTGGGACAGACTCAGATGCTGACAAGGCTGGCATCTTTATGACTGTATCCAGGGGAAGCATGAGGAGGAAGTCAAGGCTAAATGGGGGCAAGTCATAATTGGATTTGCATTTTATCAAAAGACACTTTGACAGCAGGATTTTATAAAAGAGGTGGGGGTGGGGGTTGTGAGTAAGAGATTGATACTAAAGCCTGGGAGACCAAATAGAAAGATGAAGTACTTGGTGACTATTTGTATGTAACCTTTGAAAACCATGATGCAATGTCAAATAAACATCATAACATCCCAAGACAGGTGAGAAAATCAGACCTGCCTGTGCTTTATTCAGAGAATGCCTGAGGGGTAGGGCTGGAGATGGCTCTGAGGTCAAGAGTTTTTTTAGGGGACCTGGATTTAGTTCACAGAACCCATGTCAGGCAGCTCACAACCACTAATAATTCTAGCTCCAGGTCTGACATACTTTTCTGGATTCTGCATCACATGCACACACACACACACACACACACACACACACACACACACACACACACACACACACAAGGATGCAGGAAGTGTGTAGACTCACTGGAGACACTGATCACCCAGCCCCCCCTCCTCTCTCTCTCACACACACAAACACACACACATGATACAGGTAGTGTACACTCACTGGAGATGCTGATCACCCAGCCCCCCCCCACACACACACACACTAGAAGGATGCAGGCAGTGTGTAGACTCACTGGAGACACTGATCACCCAGCCTGCAGAGAACAGCCTTGATGACTCCTCTGAATCAGAGCAGGTTCATGTATCATGGGAAACAGCAGCCCATCAGTCTGAGGAGATAACATCCGTTCTGCAAACCGAGACTCTGCTGGTCTGACTCTTCCTCATGAGAGATGACCCCATCTCCAGCTCAGGGGTAAGAGCCAAGCCCATCTGAGCCTATTCAGGCCCCACTGTTTTTCTTCATGGACTCGGTCCAGCTGTACAGGGACGTGATCTAGTTTCACTGAGTGAAGACTAAGTTGAGGTTCCCTGAGGTGTCTGGGAAGGGACACTGACATTTACAGAATCTACACAAAATGTGGCTCTGTAGTAACCACGTTCCTGGCTGTGGGACTCAGCAGAGCTGGAGAGGAGGAGCCAGGGGTAGGAGGCAGTTCCTGGCTGCTGAGTTCTGTGTCCTATCACCGGCAGCTGCAGATGTTCTCGAGGCTACGGAAACATTTCTGCGTGAAGGGACAGACATGCTTCCCTATCTAGAGGATGGACCTAAGACCACTGGAGGAGCAGGCCGAGACAAGGGCTGGAGATACTGAAATAAGTCGGCTTCCGGGTGTGGCAGGAATTTCCACATAGAGCCAAAGATTCAGCAACATCCCCCTGAGGCTCCATTTGACTTTGAACTTTCAGGGTCCTGAGAGCAAGACCAGGAGCCAAGAACCTACACAGGCCTCCAAAGCAGTCCAGGGCTAGCCTTTCCTGTCTTCTTTTCCAAATTCATTCTCAAAACAAAACAAAAGACCTTTAAATTCAATTTTTATAATCCTTTGAAAAAAATCTGAAATAGTTCCATGTGCTAGTATTTACCCTGAATTATGAATAACATTTTATGAATATATTCGTTCTCCTCTCCAGAACACAATCATATATACATGTGCCCACAAACACACTTCCTTCTAGTAACACCCAGAACCCACCTCCCAGGCCCAGACCATATTGCTGTAATCCCTGCATGCCTGTGTCTTAGAGATGACCAGTAAGATGAACTTTGGACATGATCTGAGAGGTTCAGCTGTGCTGCTCCCTGCCTGGGTGGTCCTGGGTAAGTAATTTGTTCTTCATGATCTCAGCTCAGAGGCCACCCAGAATGATAGCTACCCTAAAGCTGGGCGTAACGTAGGTGCTGTGGTGATATATCATGTTGGCTATAAAGAAATAAAGTTTGCCTGGAGATCAGAGGACAGAGCCAGCCAGAGTTAGCCATAGGGGTCAGGAACTGGTGACTCACGCTTCAATCCTAGCACTCAGGAGGCAGAGGCAGAGATACATTTGGATCTCTGTGAGTACAAGGCTACAGTGGGCTACATGAGTTTAATCCAGTCCAGAAGAGAAACAGAGCCAGGCAGTGGAGTCACACACCTTTAATCCCAGCACTTGGGAAACACAGGAGCCTTTAATCCCAGCATTAGGAAGTTTGAAGTGATATGGCTGGGCAGAGAAAGGACTATAAGGCAGGAGACAGAGTTTCCTTCCGTTTATTTAGTCTTGCACTTCATTTCCCCTATTCAGTCTGAGGATTTGTGGAGACAGGATCTATCCCTTTTTGGCCTGAGGAGTTGGGTAGGTGAGAAGTGGCTATGGCTTGTTCCTGTATCTCTCATCTTTTAGCATTTGCCTCAATATCTGGCTCCAGATTTTTATTACAAGAGCAAGTAGAATCTGTGAAATAAGGTGATTCACAGAAAGTAAGCAGAAATCACAGGGCATTGCTTAGAGGAGGCTGGGACACAGTCAGGGAGGAAGGTGAGAGCAGAGTTGCTCAGAAGGCAGGTGTCAGTTGGGAGGGTTCTGTGGAAGGTGCTGGAGTGGCTTAGACAACGTTGGGTACCTGGCCTGGAAACAGGCCTTTCAGATGTCACCCTTGTCTCTAAGCTACTGCTCTTGCTTCCGTTGATTTTGCGTTGAAAGACTTGTTTGTTAGTCCTGTTCTCATTGTGGAAGAAAAACAGCACAATTTTTGGAAAATGAAAGAAGTATAAGAAAAAAGTCAATTTCTACCCGATGGTGGTGAGGGTGGTCTGTGGTCTCGCTCTGAAACTCTAGCTGGCTTGGAATTCACTGTGTAGACCAGACTGGCCTCAAACTCACAGAGATCCATCTGCCTCTGCATCTGGATTGAGAGTGCTGCTCTACATTTTTAGCACATTTGGATGTCAGTGAAGGTCCTAGTCATCACTTTCTGCTTAGGTGGGGGAGGTGTCTCACTAAAGTTACCAGGCTGTTCTGAGACTCTGCTATTCTGGTGTCCTCACCATGGCCATGAGAAGCCTTCAGAGGCTAAGGCTGGATCTTCAGTGCTAAAGTCAAAGTTCATTTGTCCCTGGAGACAGCAGACTTTTAAACCAATTCACAGGATACCAGTGTGTTGGTCATCGCACTGTGTAATCTCTTTTTGGTTGTTCATAACACAACACCACAAACTGGGTGACGTATTTAAAAATAAGTTTGCTTTATATCTCAGTTGGAGGGCAAGTGACTTCATGTGGGCGCATGGTCTTCATCACACTGTAGTAGTCAGTGAGAGAGCTTCTGTTGTTCAGTTAGTTACTATTGCTAGATGAAGCACACCACGACTCAAGGCGAGTTGTGGAGGAAACGGTTTATTTGGGTTACACTTCCACACTGAAGGAAGTCGAGGTAGGAACCCAAACAGGGCAGGAACCTGCCATCAGAGCTGGTGCAGAGGCCGTGGAGGATTGTTGCTTACCGGCTTGCTCAGCCAGTCTAGGGATGGGTCACTCACAATGCCCTGTGCCCTCCCCCATCAATTGCTAATTAAAAACTTCTCCACAGTCAGATTTTATGGAGGCATTTTTCTCAGTCAAGGTTACTACCTATCAGGTGACTCCAGCTTGTGTCATGTTGTCATAAAACGACCCAGGACAAAGCCATCAAGGTTCAATGACAAGGCTCTTCCTAAGCTTCATTATCCTAACCATCTCAAAGGTTCCAGATTAAGTTACTGGTTAAGTTTCCAGCTTTGTAAATGCCCCATTGGGCAACAACCATCCACAGTTTTAGAAGGAACAGACCAAGTTTGTATCATAGTCTAGAGAGAACCCCGGGAGTCCACTTCCCATTCACCAATGGCCCCTTCTGCATTATGCCTGAAGTTGTCCAGTCCCAGGCATGAGCACTGGAACACAAAGACCTTGTCAGAATGCTAGGCTACATGTGTAGCTAACCATCCTGTAATATGCCATGGAACCACCCCGAGCCTCCGTGCTCTACTCTGTACCCTGAGAAGACTGTCATCTTTCTCTAGGGCTGTCAGGAGAGCAGATGACTTAAGTGTGATCCACAAAGTTGTATATTTCATAGAGAAATCCAAAGGCAATGCCTGGAACTTTGTCAATGCTCGATGAATATTGACTTTGGTAATTGGCATAGCTTTCTACTCCAATTAAGCTGACTTCAGTTCTGGGAAATCATGCTTCTCTTTGGAGTCTGGTCTTTTTTAGATAGAACACAAGGTTTCACACTGTTGCATTTATCCTGATGGCCTGATTAATAGTCATCCCTGACACATGCTTATTTTAGTGCATGAATGAACTATTACCACTTAGCTCTGTGAACCCTTCCAAGTAGGAGACCACATCTGAGCATCTGTGCAATTCTCAAAGGAACAGAAAACCTGAGTAGGGTTAGAGGTGGCTACAGGTCTAGGGAGATGGAGGAGAAATAAAGTTTACATCAGGTACACCTGTGCCCTGAAAAACATACTCGGAGAAGGACAGCCATTCTTAGGTTGCTTTAGAGGCCCCAGAAGGCCCGAGTGTGAAATTCCTTGGCCCCAGCACTCAGTTGTAGTGTGCTTGCTGTGATCACAATATTTACTGAAGGGGTTTGCCTCTGATCTCATGCCCACGTGGTCCAGTTTGTTTTAAGTTGCAGTTTCAAGAGACAGTAATGGCGTTGGAACCAGATCAAGTAGCAAGATCCAGAACAGCTCAGCCCTGCCCGGAAGTGAGAGGCCTCCACTTCTAGGCAAAGCTTGGAGGAAACATTCCTCGTTACTCACTGCCTGGTGGGCTGTTTGATCTGTCTGCAGGTGCTGCCCACTCCTTTGTAGCTCAGACTTTAAAATTAAGAACTTTTCTCACTTAATAGTAAGGGCCACTTTCCCGTGTTGCCGAACCCCCTCCATATTTATATCCATAACTTTATTCAATTGTCCATATATAGTGCTACATGATGTCTTCTTTTGACCTAGATAAATTCTAAGAGAAGGATTTAGTGGAATAATTGATCAATTAGGAACAAGGTCTTGTTTGTTATATAACCCAAGCTAGTCTTGAATTTGAAATTCTCCTGCCTCAGCTTCCTGAATTCTGGGATTACAGATATGTGCTACCACATCCAAACCCCAGTATGTTTAAAATGTTAGAAGTGACATGGCTTATGATAGCATGAAAACAGGCTTTGCACTGAACCTCAGCACCATTCAGCTTGTGCTCACCATGGGTTTAGCTGTGTATGTACATACGTGCCAACTGCTGAGCAGGACTGATCACGCTTTAATGCCCGTTTTTTAACTGTTCATTTTCTTCTTGGGCATATCTCCTGTGACTGCTGAGATGGACTCAGGGAAGGTTCAGATGGGCCATAAGACGTTGTAAGGTGCTGCTGATTATGTGGATAAAACCTATCTCCCTGTCGGTTTTCTTTCCATGTCTGATTTTACTTTCTAAAGCACCAGACTTGAGTTTTATTTTTAATATGCCATGACTCTGAGTCTTCTTCCTTTAATTCTGCTCTTGCTGTGATCTTAGAACTTCATTTGGATATGAAACAAGATAGGAAATATAGTAAGGTCATTTATGGGATAAAGTAGAACCTTCTCACTTTGGCCCAGACCTTAGCACTTCTCAGCCTCATGGAAGCCATGAGATATCTAAATTGTTCCATTTATCAGTAAAGACTTGAGAGTCAGGTGTTGGTGTGAAAAGATGCTCTATCATAGAAACTGAGAAGCAACTAGATGACCCTCCTTTTCAGCTGGAGACCCAGCAAGAGAGTGTCTCTTTTTTCATCCCAAACCAAAACAGACCGTGAATCTGTCTCTCTTCTTTTTTTTGACTCTCTCTATCTTCCCAGGTCCTTCATACTCTCTATGGCTAATTCTTGTCAACTAGTCACTGACTCCACCCCCATCCAAGGTTAATTTATAAACACAGCCTCGGAGTTGCACAGTGTGATCAAATATCCTGAAACAAAGCCAAGCACTGGGCAGCGCATTTCTCTCCTTTCCTGAAGAAGACTGTTGAGTGGAGGCCAGGCGGGGAGAAGGCTACTCCCTTCTCTTCCTCTCTTCACCTACCAGTTTGTGAAGGCCGTTGCTGGCTACATAGCCATCGGTGAAATTGCAATAATAGCAGACCCTTGGGTGTAGTGTAGGAAAGGGCTAAGCCCATGTTGCCCCAAAAGGCTGCCTCCCATCTTGTGCATGAGGCTTGATTTCTTGGAAAGGTAAATTAGGTAGTTGTGTTTTGTTTAGCACCCAGCTCTAAACAAACAATGGATTCTTTTAATCATAGTGATCTTAAATTCAGGATGCACTGGTTGTCTACCATGTAATACCCGTTGTCTGTCATATCCCTTATTCTCTGATAGATTCCAGGTGATCCTATGTGCATGGCCCTATGACGGTCTTCACAACAGTCTTGGGAAGTCATAGTAGAGGATGTAAAAACTGAGAGATGAGGGGATCACAGACCAGGCTAAGCTGGGGTTTTATCCCAGGTCTACCACAGGCAGGATGAAGCAGGAGAGTAAACATGATTCTTATCTTCATGTATAGTAAAGGGGGCTGGGGAGGCTGGGTATCATTTAGGCTTAGGTGACCTGCTGAAGACTATATAGAAGACATGTGGATGAGACTGATCCTGGAGGTTGGTTGCTCTTTCACTGTATGCTGTGTGCCCTTCTGAGTCAGTCCACCCAGAAGCCCCAGAGTAAGGCTGGCATGCTTGCACCCAGAGCCCTCCCTGCTCTGACCATTCGGGCCTCCATGCCTGTGGACTTGCAGGACTTGGGGTATATGCCAGAGTGTCACAGTGTCAGTGCTGAGCTGGGGAACAATAGAGTGTCTTTGTCTTGGCACCACCGACAGGAAGATTGACTCCACATGGCTGACATCCCTACAGCAGCTGAGCCAAGGTTTTGATTTGTTTGATTTTAAATTTATTTTCCCAATTTACAGATGCTCCAAGTAGAATTTTGATTTACAACATCACCACCACTGGACTGATGATGCATGTCAGTGGTAGAGCACCTTCCTGGCAGGTTTGAGGGCCCAGGTTGGATTCCCAACATTGCAAAACAGAACACTCCCCACCCTTACCAAACATCCTCACGGGTTGTAGATGTGTGCACTGTTGCTTTTCTCTGGCTGGGTGAGAGCTAGTTATGGATAACAGCAATTTATAGTGACCAGTGCTGATGGAAAACTTCCTCTGTTGCGTCATCTAATAGAATGCTACAGAGCATTTAGTATCTGGAGATTTTTTATCAATCTTCTTTTAGGAATGAGTCAGAGGGGAATGGTAACTCACTTAAGGATGCGCAGCTGGGGCAGGATGGACCTGGATTCACATCCATATATAAGCTCACTTTTCAAGCCACATCTTTATCCTCTCTGCCTCTGGCTCCCCGGTCTTCCTTATGGAGGAGGTTGAGGGTAGGAAGATCTGGAACAGTTTACCCATAAGTTTTTCATTCTGGGGTGCTATTGAGGTCTACTAAGACTCTTGGTCATATCCGCCTCTTTCTCTGCCCCAAGGTCAGTGTGTTTAAACATTGGGTCCATGTCTGGGTAGACTTAATGTCTCAGCACAGTGTGGGTTCCTGAAAGTATCTTGGAGAGGATGAGGGATGGTGAATGGATGACAGAAATGGAAGGCTTCTAGAAATCATTTGATCTTAAAGCAAACCAAAGGCTTAAAATACAGAGGACCCAGGGACTGGGGAGATGGCTCAGTGAGTAAAGATGGGTCATGGGGATCTTAGTTATAGCCTGTATCTGTTAACCTAGAAACTGAGAGCCAAGACAGACAGATCTGGAGCTCAGTGGCCAGTGCAGTCAAATGGTGAACTTTAGGTTCAGTGAGAAATCCAGTCTCAAAAATGAAAGTAGGTAAATAAAGAGAAATAAGGATTGAGATGATAATCTGAGTTAACCTTTGGTCTCTACCCACATGGGTGAATGCACTCACATGAGCAAGAGCATGCATGCACATGAATGCAGGTGTGTGTGGCACGCGCGCGCGCGCACACACACACACACACACACACACACACACACACACACACACACAGAGAGAGAGAGAGAGAGAGAGAGAGAGAGAGTGATACACCATTTGCTGAAGAAATAAATAAAAGTGAGAGACCATAGATTCAGATATATTTTGGACTTTATGTAGTTGTATGTAGTGAGTAAACAGGGCAGCTCTGGGTGATTCCGGGCCCTGCTCTTCAATATCTTATGATGTTAAATGTTTATATTGGCATGAGGAATATAAATAGCAGCTGCTAGGAGTCCTTTCTGGGTAGGCTGGTTTTCCTTACACTGTTGGCTTTTTAATTAATTTTGGTGATGGGTGTCTGGGGGATCATTACCACACCGTCCCTTCTTTTGCGAATACTTACAGTTTTCCACACTACTACATTTTAAAATCATGTAACCAGTTCTGAGATGTTAGCTTTGTTTAAGAAGCAATCACAGGTGTCTCAGAGAATAGAATGCAAAATGTATGAGTCACCTTTAAACAAAGCAAGCACCTTATAGAATGGCAGCCTGATGCTCACAATCTCATGGGGCTCTCACGTGCTCATCTACACAAAGCCTTCAGTAGTGATGCTTCCCTTTCCATCCTGAGATACGATTTGAAAAAGAGGAGAGATGGGGTGTGTTTTGTAAGTGGTTACCCTGTCTCTTAGTTGGATTGTTTGTTCACTCACTCAGCACATTCCTGGAGACCTTGCTCTGTGCACTGATCCATACCGGACACTGCATAGGCTCTGTACTGGAGTCAGGACAAGATAGAGCAGACCTACCCAAGGGTTCCTACTCTCCATTTACTTCCTAGGTAGGCATGACTGTGGCACAAACCATCTCCCACGTGGCACCTAATAAAGAGAAGAGTGAAGGTCAAGCTGTGTGTGTGGGGAGGGGGCAGGGGCTGGGGCGGGAGATAGAGTCTGCTCTGGTTCCTTCCTCAACTGTGACTTTGACCAAAAGCTCTCTGGGTGACTCCAGATTTTCACACTATGATGCATACCCTGAGCTATTAGTTCATGTCTTCCACACGTTTACTGAGCGTGTACTGAGAGCAGGTATGGGCTAAGAACAAAGGGAAGAAAACACGCGGCGTGAAAAGTCCTTGTGTCGGGTGTTTCCTTGCAGCCTAGTGAAAGTGAAGGATATTTTATTCCTGTGAACCTTGTCCCACACTTTGCACTTTCCCCTTTGAGACACAGCTTCTGGAATGTCTTGTGTTACTGTGAGCCAAGACTTTTGCAGGGCCAGGGCCTGAACAGGCCTGAGAAAGCTGCTGATAAAGTGACCATAGATCCTTCGGCTGTTTGAAATACTTCTGAAAAATATTTGGATAACCCTCCACCACCTGAGCAGGCATTTCCAAAGTTTACATTGCAGGCCTGGGTAACTTTGATATTTAGAGACATCATTTCCTCCTACCCTTGAAATGTTGTCCTGGAAAAGTCCCCCAGCAGCACGAGTTGTGTAGGTGAAGTGTGTTTTGGAATGTTAATGGAGAGGCTGATTCACACCAGATGGGATGCAAACCCAGAGGGAAGGATGTGCACACTGGTCACTGAGGCTCAGTGTTCAGAGTTCCTCATCTGTCAGGAAATGTGACACAGGTGCAGGCTATGATTTATGTCCTGGTTACACAGAAGTCCCTGGTTTTTGAGACTCTTTGGATGGCCTGGAGACTTTTTTACACAGACCATGCTGGCCTCAAACTCACAGAGATCCTCCTGCTTCTGCTTCCTGAATGAATCACTTTTATCTTAAAGTCAGAAGCAGCTCTCTTTTCCCCCTAGACATTTCCTATGGGAAAGCTCAGATTTAAATTCATCATTGTTTCTTAAATCAAGAAAAAAAGAAAGAAAGACAATTAAGACTCCCGTTGGAGGCTTCTAGATTTTCTGTATCTTCAATGGCAATAAATAAATGAATAGATAAATAAATAGGAAGAAAGAAAGGAAATGGCCAGCTTCTTTTTGTTTGTTTATTTGTTTTAAGGTACATGGGGGTGTTTTGTTGTCCAAATCATTAAGTTCAGTAATAGCTCAGCTGGTTGTATTTATTATATGTGGATAGCCTTGCCCTAAGCTGAATGGTTTTACATGTATTTTATCCCATTATAAAGTGTTCACTATATTTATAATACTGGGCCCTTTTTACAGGTGAAGAAATAGACCCTGTCGTGTGGGTCCGTGGGTCTTGGTGTGGGCTGACTTCACGGTCCTTGAGACCCTACCCTCCCTAGGCTTCCTACTTTTCTTCTGCTCCCCTTCAATCACGTCTCGATGTATCACAGAATTCACTGAGCTCAGAGGCCAGTTGATATTCTTTGGTTTTTTTCCTGAGCTGAAAACCAGAAGACCTGCCCACTTCCCTGTCCAGTGTCACAAGCCTGGTTTTTAGTTGGGGCTTAGTACAGGTGACAATGTCCTTGGTGGGTGGATGGACAAAAGGAGAGGAGAAGAAGAAAAGAGAAAAAGGAGAAATCCAGGAGTTGAGGATCCTGTTGGCTTCATATCTAACTTTTTTGGTTCAGGTAATATCCATGGGCCCGGGGACTGCCTATATGGATATGGTTGCCCCCTACCCTAACCCTTAGAGAGGTTCCAACCAGAGAGGGAGATGGACACCTGAGGCTGTTAATTTTTGGCCTCTGTTTCATGGCTCCTGAGCCCAGTGACTGTTCTGTGTAAAGGGATCAACAGTAATCTTGATCTCAGAGTTTTGGTAAGTACCAGGGGAGAGGTAGGAGGATTTGGTCACAGAGAACAGAGAAGGGACTTCTTGCTTCCATGGAAGGTCAGGTGGTATCCTGGTGGAGAGGACATCCAAGCTGAAACTTGTAAGAAGAGACGTTAATACCAACCAGGTATAACAAGTGGAGAACTGGGCTCCCACTAGACCCAAGAGCAAGTTTGTGAGGCTGGTGTGACCAGCTGGAAGCAGATTGGAAAATGGTAACTTGGCTATGCACTGGATGACTTTTAGCGACTCACATAGCCAGTGGAAATGCAACTCTTCCTATACCCTCACTGTAGGCCAGTGCCTGGGCCCGCCCTGAGCACCTTCAAGGTGGAGAGGAGAGGAGAAATCTGTGATGG
Organism: Phyllotis vaccarum; assembly: GCA_033318265.1. NCBI lineage: Eukaryota > Metazoa > Chordata > Mammalia > Rodentia > Cricetidae > Phyllotis > Phyllotis vaccarum. The sequence goes on from JARWLC010000004.1 coordinate 2,391,341, forward strand.
GTCTAGAAGGAACCTGCTACAGACTAGCATCCCACAGGGCTGGAGATGCAGGGGGATGTGTGAGCTCCAGGAATCAGACAATGTTCCTGTGTTTTCTCACCTGAGCTGAAGCCCTGTGTCTCTGCTGCACGATTGACTTCATCATCACGGCTGTCTTTCAGCATTTAGTGAGAGCCTGCAGCGTGCACCATAGCTTGGGATCCTGTGTGGATGGAACTTTTGGTTTTTTTTTTGTTTGTTTGTTTTTTTGTTTTTTGTTTTTTGTTTTTTTTTTTTTTTTTTTTTTTTTTTTTTTTTTTAAATAAAGGTGTCTGAGAAAGGGTGATTTCATGAAGCTAAGGAGAGATTTTTTTGGGGGGGGGGAGGTGAATGTGTCCCCAGCAGGGGAAGATATTTTATGACACATATGTACATTTAGAAGTGACTAGATGGAATTGAGACCATCAAAGTATCAAGGAACTAAACCATGTAGCCCTGTTTGCTGGTTCCTAATTTAGCATTGTGGAGGCCAAAATACACATCCCCGACAACCTCAGGGAGCAAAGGCTTGCTTTGGTTCGTAGTTACAGTCCATCACTGGTGTGAGGGGAGGTGGCAGAGAAGCTTATCCAGCTCAGGGCAGCAGAAATGAGTGGCAGAGATTGTTTCCATCACACAATACCCAAGAAGCAGAGCGCAAGACAGGAAATGGGCAGAGTAACACGCTGCGATTTACTTCTGGCAACTAGGTCCCTAAAGATTCTGTAGCCTCTCCCAAAACAGTGTCACAGCAGGAATACAAGCCTTCAGAACACAAACTGGCTCAGGACATCTACCCTCTTTGGATGTTGAACAATGTGGAAATGGCCTAGCTCTGTTGCTTATGGTGGGTACCTCAGCCTCCACATATCTTCATCTCTTTTTCTGTGAAATAGTCAGGGCCACCAGGACAAGGAGGTGAGTGCGTACTAGCACCTGTCCGGCAAAGTGATGGTCACCAAAGCAACCCTTTCACTCCACTTGCCTGTTTACTTTGTGTGGTAATGCACACATGTTGGTATTCATGTATCATGGGCCATGCTGGAGGTCAGAGGACAACTTTCAGAAGGGTCCTCTCGTTTGTACCTGTCAGTCCCAAGGGTTGAACTCAGATTGTCGGGCCTGGCCACAAGTGCCTTTACCAGTTCAGGGAGCTAATTCTTCTTCTTCTTTTGAAAATTATTTTATGCGTAAGAGTGTTTTGTCTGACTGCATGTCCGTGCTCCACATGTCTGCAGAAATCATAAGAGGGCACTGGATCCATTGGAACTCAAGTTACAGATGTTGTGTGTCACCATGTAGGTTCTGGAAATAAAATCTGGGTGCTCTTAATCACTGAACCATCTCTCCAGCCTCATCAGGACACTTAATTTCATGATGAGAACAATGGCAAGGCATAGTACACTGTATATTATGCTCCCTTAAAAATAAAAAACCAGTCTCTGCCCCCGGCGCTGGGAACTACATGTCATATCCTATCTTTCTCACATGCCCTCATGCCACTGTGCTGTGGATTGTCAGTGAGGGCTGGTGGTGCCCAGGGCCTTTCCACAGCAGGAGGCAGATGTGGGTTCTTCCTGGTTCTGACAGACTGCCAAGACCTATGTCCTGATGCCAGGGTCAAGTTCCTGATGTGGAGGGACAGGGTACAGGGGAGAGTCTGGAGAGGGACCCTGGTCATCACGGAGAATTGGAAAGTCCATGCTTGCAAAAAGTTATTAAGGAGGCTGAAGCTGCCAGGTCAAGGAAGTGAGTGATCCAGGCTTGAAGCACATCTCTGCCTTCCTACCGAAGAAAGGCAGGGGTCAGAAGGGATTGAAGAAGTCAGTGGTGGAGAGATAGTTATGACTAAGAGTAGATTGTAGGGAAGGACAGGAGGCTGGTACCTGGGAGGAGGCTGCTGCAGACTCACATGTAGACAGGGAGCAGGTAGTGGTACAGAGGATCAAAAGGTGTTGCTAAGCCACACTTGGGGATGCTGAGCATGGACAGACGCTGAAGGAGGAATGTTGGTCAATGCCCAGGTCTATGACTTGGATCCTCATGGGTAGCACCATCTGACCCCCCACCCCCACCCCCCCAGGAGAGAAGGGAGAAGAGGAGGGCTGAATTTTAGTCAAGCGTGAGAGGCTGGGAGCCACCTTGGGAGATGCTCAGGAGCTCTAGAGTCTTGGAGGAAGGTCCAGTCCTGGGTGTGGAGGTGGGCATCTCTCTAGGTGGAGTGGGAAATGTAGAATTGCTGAGGCAAGGCAGAGAGGGAAGTAAACAAAGCCATTTGGGTGTCAAACATTGTGTGAGATGGGTTTTATTTTCGTTTCTGTTGCTGTACTAAACATGTCTCGACAAAAGGCAACTTCAGGAAGAAAGAATCTCTTATAGCTCACAAGTTCAGCTTATAGCCCCTTACTGTAGGAAAGTCAAGGTGGCCAGAACTTGAGACTGCTGCTGGGCACATCATGTGACCCGTTGAGAACAAAGAGAAATGAATGCTCTATTGCTTATGCTCAACTTGATTTCTCCACTCTTACAGAGTTCAGAATCTCCTGCCTAGGGAGTGGTGTTGCCCACAGTGGGCTGGGATTTCCCACACAAATTAATGTAGATATACATAGATATGCCACAGATATACCCTCAGGCCAACCTGTAGTAAGAGTCTCTGGCCCAGACTAGACCTGAGATCTGAATCATCAGTTGGAAATAATCATACAAAGTCTTATATTAATTACATGTGTTTGACCTATGGCTCAGATATATTACTTGCTAACTCTTACTCTTAAACTAACCCATGATTAGCCAAGTGGCTTAGACCTTTTCTCAGAGCATTTTCCTCTGTGTTTGCCTGGCATCTCTGCTTTTCCTCTTCCCAGAGTTTTCTTAGTCTGGTAGCCCCGCCCACACTAGCCAGTCAACATTTTATTAAACTAGTAAAAGGGACAAATATTTGCAATATGCAAGAGCATAGTCCCACAGCACCAACCCAGTGTAGACAGTCCCCTATTTCGACTCTATTCCCAGGTAATTCTAGATTTTTTAAGTTGGCAAGCTAACCATTATAGCGGGCTATGGGTAGCAAAAGGGGATTGTGGCCCTGGTGGATGCCTTGGTGTGGCTTGTAGAGAAAAGAAGCAAAGAGTAAAATGCCATGGAAACCGAAGCAGTTTGTGATGGTCCTTTCTTTGCAGAGAGCTTAGATAGACATGGCTGGGCTTACTAGTGTCTGAAAATACTGACGTGGGCTGGAGAGATGGCTCGCCAGTCAAGAGTGTGTACCACTCTTCCAAAGGACCTGGGCTCTGTTCCCAGCACTGCCAGGCAGCTCACAGGGAAATATGGCATCTGTGGCCTTTACAGACACCTGCGCTTATGTGCATGTACTCTCACACATACACATAATTAAAGTATTTAATGTTGCACTAAGGAATTAGAGTTTAGCTGGGAATGATGGTCCACACCTGTAATACCAGCACATGTAGGATAAAGCAGGGGATAAGAAGTCTAAGACCAGCCTGAACTATATAGCAAAACTCTGTCTCAACAAAACAAAACAAAGATTCGCGATCAGTTAGGGCTTTTTCTTAGGGAATGAGAAAGAACAGCATGTCTTGAACACTAGCTCCCATCAATTCTTCTGTACTTAGGTCCAGGCACATGTCTACAGGACATGGACTTAGTGGATAGTGTTAGTGGTTTAGGGCACCAGATGTAGAATTATTTATTTGTAATATATTATATGAAGGATTAATATTTATTAAGGGGTTATATTAAACACTCACTGATAAAAATTGAACCTTAAGACAATTTTTAGAGAGTAAAACTGTCTTACGCAGGATGGCCTGATCTGCTCCCCAAGAAAGTAAGAACAAAACAAAAAAGGTCAGCAAGCCCCGGGTCCTCAATGGGGGCTGGCCACGCCCCATTCAGGGACCTGATACACCAAAGCTATGCCTCTAAGCCTCCCTAAATAATACCTACATCCCACTACAGCGGTCATTTCTGCCTTTTCATATTATGGCACACGTGGCTTCAACCTAGCTGCTTTTGCTTAGTTGGGAGGTGTGAACAGAACCAGAAGGTAGCTCTGGGTGGATGAAGGGCCAGGGCCAACCCTTCCCTCTCCTAAGCTTGGGAGCATCAGGCTCTTGCCTTGAGCAACTGCTTCCAACATCTCTGCTTTCTGGTGCCTCCAGCTCCTTGCTGGGAACTGATCTCTTGGGTCTGCCTAGGAGATAGTGGGGTGCTGTCACTTCGAAAAAAAGCCATCTTGATTGGGAGAATGTTCCTCATTGAAACATGTTTTCTGCAGTCTGGGCACCACTACCACTGGAGGGCACAACTGACCTGGTGTCTTGTAGCTCATGCTTTTTAAACTGTTCTGTCCTAGGTTCCAAGCTAGGCATGATCTCGAGAATCTGTTTCTCAGAGGGCAGTGAGGCTCAGAGAGGTTACACAGTTTGATCATGGGTTCACGTACAGCCTGGGACTCTGCATTTGTGATATTTGAATGCAGGCAGAAGACAGTTTGTGAACCCCGGGTGATAGTTTTACCACTGAGTTACACCCTCAGCCTGGGTTTTATCTTTATCATTCATCACTCTCCTATCCATCACTGTCTGCGTAGAGGATCCTCTGTAGGCTCTGGTAGTAGACCTCTGGTCACTCCACCATCCATCCATAGGAAGGCTGCTTGTATCCCAAGCAAGAGACGGTGCCTGTCTCAGTGAGTGAGGGATCGTGCTTACCACCCAGATGGGATCTCAGCCAGCCACTCACTTGCTTTGTGTGATATTGAAATCATAATTTAAACCCTCCACGCCAGGTTTCCTTATATCTCGACACTGACAGCTATGAGTTAAGAATATACAGGCACTTCACATTTGGTGTCAGACCCCTTTTCCCCCAACCCTGGGGAAGACTCAATAACTAAATAAGTATGGGGGTATTGAGGCCCCAGGATCTTCCTGGCCAGGCCTTAACAGGTGCCAGAGAGTCAGGTGTGTGTGTGTGTGTGTGTGTGTGTGTGTGTGTGTGTGTGTGTGAGAGAGAGAGAGAGAGAGAGAGAGAGAGAGAGAGAGAGAGAGAGAGAGAGAGAGAGAGAGAGCACCAGAGGGCAGAGACCAGTGAATCACTCAACCATGGAAGTCTTGAATTATTAATGTTGTATTCTCAGACTTCTAATGGGGCCAGGGATGCATTCCATATATGGAAGGTCAATATTGTCTCTGCGTGTACCTCTCTGGGACGGGAGTTGCTATGGAGTCTTGCAGACAGGCTGGAGGGGCTTGGCTCTGTGCAGGACCTGGAGTTTTGTGGCCTGGCTCCTGGTTGCTCCAGGGTCTCCAGGCCTTGCCTTGGCCTGCTCCTCTGGGACCTAGGGACAGAGGACACGCACACACACACATATGTATATATATGTATATATATGTGGGCTGGATCAGGCACCCTTGCCAGAGAGTGCTGAGTGTTGTAGTGCTTGCTGAAGACATCAGGCCCTGCCATTCAGTACCTTTCAAAGAGCGAGAATTCCGGGGCTTGAAACCAGACCTTGTTTGCTCCTGTGTCAGCCCGGTTGGACCAGCTGCAGAGACCCTGACTTGCCCCTAAACCTCCACCACGCTGAGCCCTGGTGCACAGCGCTAGTGACAGGACGGGGCGTGGCCTCGGCTGGGCGGGGTCCCGCGGGCTCAGGGCCTTGGCTCCTCGGGGCGGGGCCTGGGAGGAGCGCGGGGGAGGAGCCCGGGCTGCGGTGGGCGGTAGCGTCAGAGCGGTCCTCCCGCTGTCCGCAGGCTCAGATCCAGCTCGAGAGCCGCATCGGCTGCTCGTCTTCTGGGCTGGGGCTGCAGGACCATGGCGGACAAGGAAACCGGCGGCGGCGGCGACACCGGGCCGCGAGGTGAGCGTGGGGCTGGGAAGGGTGAGGCACGCTCCGGACCGCACCCCGAAGCCCAGTCCAGGGTGTCAGAAAAGTGGGCTCCCTGGTTCCATCTTGCCATCCCCAGCGGGGATCAGAGAGAGTCTGGGCGCGACACCGGCCCACGGGGTGGGAGGCCGCCCTCCAGTCACGTGCTAGGTTTGGGCCAAAGGTGCAAATATTGCAACCGGGACCAAATCCCTAACCGGGGGTGGGGGCACCCTGGTTGTTTCCACCTCGGGCTGGCTCCTTGGTCAGGGACGGCTACCAGTCCTGGGAGAACCGCCCCTCCTGTCCATTGCCTGCGCCCTGTGTTGGGGATGCCAGTGCTGACCCGGTAGATGGCTGGCCGCCAGGTGGCCCTGGGTTCCCAATGGTTCGTTTCTGTGATTCAGTGAGGCAAGGGGTGCGAGCCTTGGAGAAATCAGATTTTTATCTGTCCCTTCTCTCCACCCCACCCCGCCGGACCCAGAAGCCGAGAGCAGGGGATGCAGCTGCAGGCTAAAAGGTGTCCCACCGCTCTCCCCTCTTATTCTCTAAGGTTCTCTGGGTTTGGATGTAGAAACTGCGGAGGCTAGGCTGTGTGGTCCTTGTCAGAGGTGTGTGGTGTGCGTGTGTGTGTGTGTGTGTGTGTGTGTGTGTGTGTGTGTGTGTGTGTGTGTGTGTGTGTGTGTGTTCGCGCGGGGGGGGGGGTTGTCCCATGCGGAGTACTGTAGTCTTGCTTCTTACATTTATGGCAGAGCAGATCGTTTGGAGCATGATTGCGGCTCTGATGGCGAGGGAGGGAGACCTGGGTATCCGGGAAGAGGATGAAATGCTTTCCGAGCCAGGGCTGTAAATCGAGGCTTCACCAGCACAGTGGATGGGCTGGTCAGGATTCCAACGTTCTTCCTGTGTATCTCAAGTGGGAAAGTTGGTTGCGGGGAGGTGCCGCACGTGTCCCTGACCTGCAGAGCTTAGGATGAAGCAGGTTCCTGAGCTGGTTTCCCAGGAGCACCAAGCAAACTGCAAAGATGAACAGCACTAAACAGTCCTGACTTAAGGCGAAATCCAGCCACAATAAAAAGAGCTCTGTGCTCTGCGGAGACCCAAAGCGGGGAAACTGAGGCCAGTTGCGGCGCAGCTGGCATCGACAATTGCATTTTCTGTCCTGATGTGGGTTGGCTACAGCCCCCTCCTCTGCGGCTCTCTTAGAGACACCTACCCCCCTCCCCAGCCCATTGTTCCTGCGGATCTGGGAGGTGCCTCCCCAGCCGGCACTGCAGTGGTTGGTTGATGAGTGCAGCGTGGGGGTTGGGAGCCCACGGAGGGAGAGGCACAACCCAAGCCCAGGCACCTGAGTGTGCCTCAGTGTCCTGACCTTTCCTAGTCTGCAGACACAGGCCATGGCCTGGCAGTTGTCTTTGTGTGAGCATCACTCAGCAATTGGACTGACTCATTTTTTTTTTTCTACCACCTTTTTTTTCTTTAAAGTGGGGGAAAAATCCCAACATTTAGGATGCTGGTGAGAGGCGTCACAATTGCTTTAAGCTAGAGAGTAAGTGATCCAGTTTCATGTCTCTCATGCTGAGATAATGAGTGGATGGTTATATCGAATGCAAGGCTGGGTATAAGATCTGTCAAATCATAATTGGAGACAGGGATGTGCACCTACTCCCTGATTTATCTTGTAGAGTCACATTGCTGCTTCTACCCTACACACACACACACACTCACACACACTCACAGCTGGGACAGGTCCACACTCATGATGTCACTGCTCACCTGGGTTTGTTGTAGGGTGATTTTTAGAGTTTAGTAAGTTCAAGGCACCCTGGTGCGGGGACAACCTAGGGCCCAACCATCTGAAGGGCAAGCATTACTGGCAACTCACTGTGCTTTTCTGAGTCACTGCCCCTGCCCCTTAATCTGCAGATAAATACAGGAGCAAGTCCCATCTGCTTCTAAGGTTTTCATCATTGCAAGCTCTGGACTGGGTGATGAATGTGCCTCATTTCGTTTCTCAAGTCATATAATAAATGTGTTACATCCCTTTTACTTATGAGAAATTCAAACATCAATTGAGCAACCTGTTCAAGGTCACAGATCTAGGAAGCTTTGCTTAGGACTCAGGCCATCTGATTCTATCTCATCAACCTTACTGGTACTCACTACACTGTTAGGGACGACAAAGTTGTTGTGTTTCAGGGGTTATTTCAAGGATGTTCTTGATGAAATGAATGAATTAAAGGATGAGTGAATCCCACAGGCCCTGTGAGCCTCTTGCCTCTTCTGTTGGGGAGAACCTAGGGGTGAGTATAAATGAAACAAGAACAGAACATGGTAGAAGTTGGGTGTTGAGTAGGTGACCCCCCCCCCCAAGACTCAGCTTGACTGTGTTTGCAGAGTTTCTTAATAGAATATTAATTAATTAATTCACAAGCTCTGAAGGGTCACCTTTGGTCTGTTAGACATCAGAGACTGAGATGACTTTTAATTCTGTCTCTCCCCATGCATGACCTGAGTGACTACGGCAGGGGCCTAGGAGGAGATGTGTGGGTGGAGCACCTGGTGCTTCAAATGGGCAGGTTCTTTGGTGTTCAAGTCAGGGCTGGCATAGACAGCGGAAACCTAGGTGTTCTCTCCAGCAGTGGGAAGAAGTGCCCTGGGCTTTGGAGATGGGAATAAGCGCTGATGTTTATTGAGAACTTAGTGATCTCATTTCACCCTGGCCACACTTATTGAATGGACAGCAACAGCAGGAACCGAGGGGCCTTGTGACCAATGTCCATTGTGAAAACTCCGTGAGGGGCCTTGTGACCAATGTCTCACCATTCTGCTGCAGGCATCATGGCAACTGTGGGAAAGGCTTAGATCCAAGGCCACTCAGAGGAATGAGAAGCAAGTTTCTCCTAGATCAGGCCTGCTATGGCACAGGCCCTTAGAAGTGTGTCTGTGAGATTGGACATAGACTTAATAGAGGATTCTCCTTCCTTGTTTTAAGGAACCAAGCAAAATTTAAAGAAAGAGGTTCTTGGTATTATGTGTCTGGAGCCCTGTCCCGTGCATGGTGGCCTCCATCCTCGTCTCTCAATGCCCGTGTTTACTAAAGCACCATGATCCCCTTGGGCTCTTAACATAGGAAGTTCTCTCTCATGACCTATAAAACTCTTACTCACCCTTCAAACCCCCCCCCCCACCTGTCAATCCTTGGGTGCTTACATGTTGATTTCAGCAGGCACGGCTTGAGTACAGAGAGTGTGTCAGCCTTAGATGCCTGTAACCTGTTTGTCCTCCGACAACCCTCTGAAGTTGGTGTTGTCATTACCTCATTTTGCCAGTGAGGCAATTGAAGACTTTGAGAAGTTGGTAACTTGCCCAGACAGTGGATGCTGGAGTCAGCTTTGGAGTCCAAGAGCCTGTGACATACCTCTTACAAAGGCAGGGGCCTTATCTTTCGTGTCCATCATTCTCAGTAAGAACACATAGTAGGTTCTCAGTTAATACCTGCCTCTGTGTTGAGTGACTCTGTCAGCAAGACGTGAAGGACCACAGCAGTGGAGAATGGCATCCATAACCTGCCCACTCCAGGGTGGCACTTCTGGGAACACATGCTCAAAAGTGGGCCAAGCTGCAGGGGAGAGGCAGGCGGGGTTCCAGGCATCTCTGAAGAGATGAGGCTTTGATTCCAACAAGGAATTGAGTGACGAATCAATCTTGTGGGGGCAAAGTGCTCTTTCATCATATAAATAGGCCTCTTTGGTAAGGGAGAAAGCCTCTTTATGACCGCTGTGCATAATTAGATGGCAAGGAGAAATCAGGGCCTTTTTATGAACAAGCAGCATGTTTCAGGGACAGCACCTGCCCCCGTGGGCACACAGGACATTAGCATTCCTTAGAGAGATGCCTGTTTCCACCAGATGTTTAACCACACTGGTGGTGTTTGGGAAAACTAAAGTGCCTTGGAATGCAGATGCCAGACTTTGCTTCCTGGGTTTGTAATAGCAATGCAGGCGATTGCCTGGGTCTCTTGGAAAGAGCCAGAGATAAGGGGTGGGCAGGAAATGATGTTGTCACTTACTGTGTGAGTTCTTTGCTACCTTCTTGCCTCTGCCCACCAGGATTTCAGTTTTCTTCTTCGCTGTGGCGGGTCAAGCTTTTCTGTTTGTTTCTTTTTCCACACCTTCTGGCTGTGTGGAGGCATGTTTTGGTTCTTTAGTCCCAAGGTTTTGCCTTTCTGAAGCCGGCCCCTTGGGAGTGGCATGGGTATTCCCTCAGGGCTCTGTCCTTATTCGTGTATATTCCACAGCGGGTGGGTGGTGTTGATGATGGCTGCTACAGGGTTGCCCTGGGGACAGAGAGCAGGAGTCACTCTGTGGTCACTAGATGCCCTTCAGGCTGATTTTCCTGTTGGAGTCACCTAGGGATAATGCCAAGACTGAGTCCTCTCAGAGCTGGTACATCCAAACTTCTAATAGACAGCCACTTTGCCACCAACCAGAAAGCCCCACACAACTGATGTCAGACTTCCGACCTGTGTTAGTCCCGTTTCCCCGCCGCTGTGACAAGCACCCAACAAATGACCTAAAAGGGAGGAATTGTTCTTTTAGCCTAAAGCTTCAGAGATTTCATTCTGTAATCTTTGGCTCTCGGCTTGTGGTGAGGCGGAACCCTATAGCGAGAGCATGCAGAAAAGCAAAGCAGTTCACCTCACGGCTGGGAACTGAGAGAGAGAGAGACAAACAGGAAAGGATGAGGAGGGGCCACCGCCCTTCAAAGACAGGCATCGCTCACTTTCTCCCTCCAACGAGGCTCCACTATCAGCCCTTTGCAATAGTCTCTTCAAATTATGAATCCATTGCTTACCAGAACCCTCAGGACCCAGTCACTTCCCCAGAGCTGGTGACCCAACCTCCTTCCTGCCCCCTCTACAGGAGCCTGTGGAGGACATTTAATGTTCAAACTATAAGGGACCTGTAGGGTAGGGGCTGGGAGTAGCATCAGGCTGGCCATTCCTGGCTTTGTGCCTTCTGCGTCAGCACATCTCTCTTGAGTGGCAGCTGTAGGTCAATGCTTCCCTGTGTCATTAACTACTTCGGTTTTGAGATGGAATCTCACCATATAATCCCCACAAACCTTGGATTCCTTGGCACAAGCCTAGGATACTATCCTGTTGGCTCTTAAATTATCTTATTCTGTCCTTCCCATAACCCATAAAATCTGTGACTTTATAGTGAGAGACTCTGAGGCTCGGAGAGTTAAGAGCAGGTCATAGGGTAGCAGGATATCTAAGGTCTAGACAGAAGACAGTATGTCATATCCCCTGAAAACTGCAGCCTCTCTGGGATATCCCTCTGACTCCAGTGGATGCATGGACACCTCTACCTCATGATAATGATTTTTAGCTTCTTTAAAAGTCAACCCACTGTGTAAAATATGCCTTTATTTTGGGAAGACTATGTTAGTTTCACAAACAGAAAAATTGGTATTCCTTACCAAAAACAGCATGGAGCATGCATGACTAAAATCAGGCTATTGCACTGACTGTTGGTGATGCTGCCCACAGAAGGCTTTATGTCTTGGCTGCCCAAGGGGCCTGGAGAGTTCTAGAGTGAAGTAGGTCAAAGCACCGGATGGAGACATTCTCTCACATGGGTGGGTGTTGCTGATGACATTGGTGATGTCATTTCTGCTCTAACCAATGATCCCCCCATGTCATGAGACCTGGGAGATATATTAGCAAAGCTCACCACTGAAACTCAAAACCAGGTAGAACCAGTGTGAGATATGGCTGTGTCCTGGCAGATCTCTGTTCACTGAGGGAGCTGGAGCCCCTAATAGTGACCCCGCAGGAAGGCAAAGTAGGTAACAAAAGTGTTCCAACGAGGTTATGAAGGACAGTGAGTCATTATCTGCTCTCATTGTTTGTTATCCTGGATCCCGTGGAAGCAGGAAGCAGCCATCAGCAAGTGTATCTCCAGGAGGCTCCAACTGGAGAAAGCCTGGCCTGAGACCTCCACTGCTAGGCAGAGGTAGGAAAGGACTGTGCAGAGTCTTATGTAGCAGGTTCAGAAACTAGGAGGTCTCAGGCTGCTTGCTCACTGGCTCCCACCTCTCACTGGCTATTCGGAACAGGCAGCCATTGGGGTTCAAGGTCCTCACATCCCTGGACTCTGTCCAGCACTGCCTAGTCTCTGACCTCAGAAGAACTCCTCCACCCTGGGTGCACTCCACCCACAGTGCTGAGCTCCAGACCTGGGGCTTTGTAGACTGGCCTTTTCTAAACCAGCCTTGACTAGGACCTAACAGCTGAGAAAGTCCCTCAGCACAGCAGCGCTTCAGGAGAGCCATCTGGGAAACCCTGAGCTGTCACAGGCTGGGTCGTGTTTCTGTTGCTCTTATCTTTAGCATGTCCATGTGTCCAGCTTTGCTGGGATGGTTCTAAACATGAATCCCTAATTACTAATAGCAACTGCTTTCACTTTCTAAGTATCCCTGTTGAGAAGATGAATCATCTGTTTGTATTCCTCGTCTTTGTCCTCTCCGGGTATGACAAGGCAAGCCGGAGAGTTGGCTGAAACTTGCCCTTGTGGGTTCAGATGAGTTTGATCCCTGGGTTTGATGCTGCCGCTTCTGGGTGATGTGAGAGGATATTTTTAAAGGGCATGAGCCTGCTATGCAGAGGCCATATAATAAGTGACAGTGAGTTTATTACTGCTGTCACCAGGGTACTTGGTGAGGACATGGGATCTGGGACAGGACACCTGGGTTTTAATCCATTCATGTTGTACCATTTCATGTCCTGTGATCTTGGAAAAATACCTACCCTCTTAAGGCTTACACTTTTTATCTATGAAATGCAGGTTATGGGGGTTGGAGAGGGTATCTGCTCTTCCAGAGGACCCAAGTTTGATTCATGTGACCCTCACAGGATGCCTCACAACTCTTTGTAACTCCAGCTTCAGGAAATTTGATATGCCTTATGACTGCTACAGGCATCTGCATGTACATTTACATACACAAATACATATAAACCAATAATAAGTCTTTTTAAAATGTGGATTATCACAGTGCCTTCTTCATAGGTTTTTGTGACCGCTGAGTTTATTCACGGAAAGCACACAGGACCAGTCTGATCATGGAAGAAGCATGGATCCAGTGTTGACAATCACGTTTATTGGTTGACTGCTAGTGTTAATATGATTCAACCTCCAAAGATATTTTACTGTAGGCAAGAAGAAACAAAGTCATTGTAAAAAGGACAATAGCTGTAGTGATAAAAACAGCCCAAATATATTATCATCATTATTGTTATTATTAGTATTTGTTATTATTTTTAGTCTCCTGCAGCCCGGGCTGGCCTCAAACTCACTGTGTTGTCCAGGTTGGCCTTAAACTCTTGATCTGGAGATTGAACTCAGGGCCTCAGGTATGGTGGGCAAAACTCTACCAGCTGAGCTATATCTTAGCCCAGCAGCCCAAATTTATTATCTTAGATTCCTGGAAGCCATGTAAGCCCTAAGATGTGTCTCACTGCAAGGTATTATTGGCCTAATTGGGTCCCGCTGGAGCGTCCATCTGTCTCCTATATTTTCACTCTTGTGGAAGTCACCTGCATCCCTCAAGACCACTTCTTCCATCTTCAGAGTCTATCACTCCCAACTGTGCCTCCTTTGTGACGTCTCCACTGTCTCCACCTCTGCCTTCGTAAGGACTAGCCTAAGGATCTCTTCTAAGGTACGCCTGGGTCATCAAGGATCACTTTTTAGTTTTTAGATTTTTTTTTATTGTAGTTACTTGAAGAATTCCTTTGGCTATAGAAAGTCAGACATTTTTAGGTTCTAGGAATTAGGACATGATGCACTGTGGGTGGTGGTGTCTTAGTCAGGAAGGTAGAAGAATTCTCCACGGATTGAGGACTGTAGTCAAAGATCTGTCTCTCTCGAGACCTGTTTGGATGTTGGAGACGGTTTCTAATTGGAGTCTTACCTTCGGCTTGATTCAGTCTCAGGAGGTTCCTTAGAGACATTGCCATTTTCAGGGTGGGTGAGCCTCCTTTCAGAGAACCATGACAAATAAAAATCTATTGACTCCCAGGAAGGGAAAAACTACCAGAGTATTAAAGAACTAGGGAAACATCGACAGGGGTGGCTCATCATATTAGCTCGTACAGCCTTTGGTGGGTTAAAGCAACCGTTTTTTGTTTTGCTGGTCAGTTTGTGGGCAGGTGTTTATGCTCATTCATGGCTGTGCTGCACTGGACAGTGAGAGAATATGGGGACAGTGCTGGTTCTGAGCCAGACTCTTCTGTTTCAGGAGCATAGCTTAGGCTTGTAACATGGTCTCAGGGAGGTGAGAGGACAAGAGCGAGCTATGAGCTTTCCCCAAGCCTTCCTCAGAAGCAGATAATGATCTCACCTCAATTTCCCAAGTCAAGAGCAAGTTACAAGGGGTTGAAGTGGAGGCCATAGACTATCTCAAAGGGGGAGCTGCTGCAAATAACATGTGAGTTTTTCCTCTAACAGAGTCAGCTGGACTAAAATGTTGAAAGCCCAACCTTTAAAACACTTGTTTGTCGAAACAGTTTGCAGGCTAGAGCTCCTCCCTTGGCAAGACCTCGGAATGCACCATAGCTATCTGACCCTTGGAGGCATCGGCTGCAGCTTGTCTCTGTGATAGACAGAGGGATGCTGTTGGCGTCTGGGAAAGTCATGCTGCTGCTTTGTGGTCCCCCCTTGTGCTGGTGTTTGGATAGGTTGGGACAGACTTCCTTACGGGTAAGGAGAAACAGATGAGAAACTAACTCATAAGAGAAAGCTGAAAATGTTATGGATGCAGCTAACTTGTGTGCGTGTTCTGGCTGTCTTAGCAGCTTCTATGCCATTAAAGCGGAAATCTAGAAGACAACAAATGAGCTACAAAGATGTTTTCCCTAGGACAAAATAGTGAGTAGGCTTAAAAAATTGTTTTGCATTTGATTAAATTTGTTCCCTGACAATTACCACTCTCACCCCTACTTTGTTCCACGCTCCCGCCTCTCTCATGCATAGCCTCTTCCCAGAAGGTTCTTTTTCCACATCTCATGTCTTTTGGTTTTTTTTTGTTACCAATCCACTGATGGTCGACGTGACAACACATTTGAAACGGTCCCTAGGAGGCCAGTAGACTCACCGTTTGACCTACAACCTAAGACAATGTTCTCCCCTCCCCAAGAATCTGTCAGTAGCCAATAGTTAAGCTGGATAGGTGCTTTACATGAACAAGGAAGAAAATGTTCATCCAAGCAGCACGAGCCAGAGTCGCTCCATCTCCAGGCAGCAGCTGGAATAGTCTTCGATTAACTGTACAGGGTCCTCACAAGCATTATAGCCATGGCTGTTGGGGGAAGATTCCGGTAACAAGGTTCCGAAGGTGATGAGCTAAGTGTCCCAGCTCTGCTTCCCTCATGAATCCTGTGATTCTTAGAGTGTGGTTTTGCAGAATGTGAAGACTTCTAGGAAAATATATAATATCATATTAGAAATGTTTTTATTCACATGGGGATGAATGTCTATTAAAAAATGTTTTCTCTAATGGGGTGGAGCCTCCTGCCTGCTCTCTTTCTTGCTTCATTTCTGGGTATTCACACTGATCTTTGGAGGCTTCTGTGCTTCCTGGGCATTTCCAGACAGGATGAATTGGTAGATCTGCCTTCAGGGTTCTGATTTTCACATCTGGAAGCAGAAGTTCAAGGAGAGTGGTGTTTGATCATCATCCTGCCCCTTTAAGGTGCTGGCCACATAGCATCCTTCATCTAACAGGTTCTAAGTTCTGTGGACAGGGTTCTTGTTTCATCAGCCTCAGTTCTCTGACAAACACGCTAGGATCTGAGAACAAGAGGTAGATTTTTTCAGCTCCCTTTGCTGCCTAGGAAATGCAATAAAAGTCAGTCTTTGTTGCCTTAAGTTTTTGTAGCTCTGTCCCCTGGGGTCTCCCAGGCTTTCTGTAATGAAGAAAGATAGTTCTTAACCTTAGACACTTGGTTCTCTCTGGGATGACAGATGCGGGCATCTGCACTGCAGGCTGACCCCATGGCTTCCTGCTGGTCCCTCTGTGCCTCATGGCTCTGAAGGATACATTCCACTGGCCACTTCCTTTCCTTTTTCATAATGTTCATGAGAGGCCATCTCTGCTGTCTGGATGGGAAAGGTCACAAATGTAGGTAGCTCTGGTTCCCAAATGAAGATGGAAGTTACTGTCAGAAAACAGAGCTTGTGATAAATGCCAGAGACCCAGATCTTCAGACTTCGGGCTTGGTCTTTTCTCCACTTCTCCAGCTGGGCAAACTGAGCTCGGGATGGGAACAGACCACTTAGGAGTGTGTACAGTGCTGCTGTGGTAAAAGCCCATTCTGCTGGTCATTTCTCCAGACTTTCAGCAGGGGGCAGAGGGCCTCAAGGCCTTCTGGCACATGGTCAGCACAAGGACCTAAACTTTATTGTCACTAGTAAATTAAAGACTCATTTTTTCTTGCAGTGATTACATTTTCAAACAGTATTCCGACAAAAAGCTTGATTTGTAAGAGTGAGGTGTGAAATTCAATTGCTATGAATAACACTCCTTAATGTTGCAAGCATGGATATTATAGTCTCTTACTTGGCCTTGGTGGCTGCCTCTTTTGTTGTCCCCTACTGACTGGCAGGATGTCTTGGGTAAAAGGCCATTCATTAGATGTAGGCAACAAATTCTTTTGCTTGAGGAGGTAAAAACAATGAATTTAAGGTAGCCTGGAGTGGTACCCAGGTGCCAGGTGAGGTCTGTGTGAGAGCCTGGCAGTTCTTCCCTACCTTCACTGACATATCGCCTTTCTCTCGGCAAGCCCACTGTGTGTAGTCCATACTGCAGGGCCAGTGTGGCTACCACAGTGCCCGTGTCGAAGTGGTAATATCGGTTACTCTAGGGGCTGTTGTCTGTTGCTCTGTTTGCCATCTGACTGTCTCCAGAGGTAATGCCCTTGTTCAGGCTCCCTGGAGAAGTTATATTTTCTTTCATTCTTTCTTGGAGAGAATTATTTTCCATTCTTCAAGTGTTTCATGGTGCACAAGGTGAATGGCCAGTGAGTCCTTCCAGTGAGAACAAAGGGCAGATCCAAAAGCAGAGTTTTCTTATGCGTGCCAGGCCCTAGTCTGTGAACATGGCACTAGCCAGTGGACCCATTTGAGGGGATTACAGGCATCAGTTCAAGCTCTGGTCTCCCTGGCTGGCAGTTAGAGCACAGCATAAGGATTCGATGCTCAACAAATGATGCCTAATACATCATCTGCTGTGTTTTCTCCAGCGCCAGTTGTGTTTAAAGCTGAGGACCCTCCGTGGGAGGCTTGAGTGGTTATCTGTGGGAGGCATGTTGAGGATGTACTCTTGGCTGAGTTGACAAAGGCCCACACAGCAGGACATTGGAGCAGACCCTGGGAACAAGGCTGTGCCAAAGAGCATGGTCACACCCAGGTGCATACTGTCACTCTAAACTCCTCCTCCTCTGCCTCCTCAGGAAGTACTAGGGTAACTTGGGAGTTGGAGGACAGTCATGCTGCTTAGCCTGGCTAGGGTGGTAGCCAGGTGCATTCCTAGCCCTGCATGGATGCCCTGGAAAGGCCCTTGGGGCTTCTGTCTCAGACTTAGCAAGATGTTTTGACGATGTTAAGACAAGAACACAATGCTACTGTCTGCTTTGAATGTAGCGCTGACATCTTCCTGTAGCATAACATGGCAGAGAACAATCACATGTAGAGACAGAATGAGTGTGTCCTCTTATGAAGAACAAAGCTGGTGTTGTCATCAGGGAGGCCCCGTTCTCATGTAATCATCTGATCCCAGGTTGCCTCCCAAATAGTTGTCAATACCATGAACCCATGAGTTTGAGGATTGAGTTTCTGATACATGGCTTTGGGGGGTACATTTAACCAGTGGGGACCATGGGAAGCAGAGGACTGTCAGCCCAAGGACCCCACCCCTTTGGAGCATCATCCTGGGGTGGATGAGGTACACAGGGTTGAGCAGTGGCATAAAAGACTCAGCAAAGACTTAAATACTGCTATTATATACTGCCAGGCCTGTTCAGGAAGAGTCAGGCATCAGGTGTGTGTGTGTGTGTGTGTGTGTGTGTGAGAGAGAGAGAGAGAGAGAGAGAGAGAGAGAGAGAGAGAGAGAGAGAGAGAGAGAGAGAGAGAGAGGAGGGAGGGAGAGGGAGAGGGAGAGGGAGGGAGGGAGGGAGGGAGGGAGGGAGGGAGGGAGGGAGGGAGGGAGGGAGAGAGAGACTTGGAAAGGGCGAAGGAGGGAGAAAGTCTGAAACTGATATACAGACTGAGAAATGGCAGAAACTTCTAGTCAATCTTCCCTTAAGTTTCATTTGGTTCCATGAAATGTGACCCCCACAGGATCTGGCTGGTTATGTGCACTGATTCTCTCAACATTGCCTTCCTTGGGCCTTCAGTAAGCATTCACTGGGCTCTCAAAGTGAAGTGCCGTGTGCCAGAAGTAGAGCCTGACTGCCTAGATGGACAGCAGCCCACAGTGGGATTTAGTGTGTGTGTGTGTGTGTGTGTGTGTGTGTGTGTGTGTGTGTGTGTGTGTGTGTGTGTGTGTGTGTGTGTTGGGGGGGCAGGTGGAGATGTCAGAGGTCATCTTGAGACCCTTGATGGCGTACAACCCTGCAGAGCACACTGTCGGGGAGGCCTGGAGAGATGGCTCCGTAGTTTAAAACACCTTCTCTTACAGTGGTCCCAGGTTCAGTTCCCAGCACCAGACCTGACTGGGCTGGTGGAAAATGAAGGAAAGATAAACACGTGGACACACAGAAAAGCTGGACTCAGGTGGACAAATCACAGCATCCGGGAAGCACAACATGTTTATTGCATACTGTCCAAAAGGGAAGCTCTGAGTGTTCCTGACCAAGGAGGTAGGGTTATCACATGCAGATAAATAAGGAAGCAGGTTTGTGGTATGTTTCTTGATCAAAGAGTCAGGTCTAGTTAATCTCCATAAAATCAGGTTCTGGAGGGGAGCAGTCTCGTGGGTGTAAATATTGGGGTAGAGCGAGAAAGCTGTGGTAGACATTTTGTGCACACATTGCCAACATCCACACCCAAATTGGAGGGAGGCTTTGCTATTTCCCTCTGAGCCTCACCCTGCCCTGGACACAGCTTTGATTCCCATGGATTTCAGGCATCCAGGTCCTTGACAGGCTCAGGACTTTCCCAAAGACCTCTGGGTGTCCTCCATTCCTCACAGGATCTGACACTCTCTTCTTGCCTCTATCAGTACTGTATGCATGAGGTATATGCAGACATGCAGACAAAACATTCAAATACATAAAATACAATAAATTTTTTAAAATATTTTTTCCCCAGGATCCTGAGGTGAGGGCAGTGGGGGGAGCTTTCTAAGAAATGCTCAGTTATGAACTTGAAATAAACCGCAGAACACAAACACAACCCTAAAACACAGCAGCTGCACACTATGATAACCTCACAGAAGTGTGAGGGCTTTGTGTACCAGTATATCTGCAGTTTCTTTCCCTGACCCAGGAGGACTTTCTGGAGAATTCATAAAAGGCCCTCCACCTGCTTATACTCCAGTGCCCCTTCCCCATCCTTGTAGGGGCTCATAGACTATTGGGACTCTGAGGTCATCTCAAGTACACCCCGCATTTCCAGCTCCAGATATCCTCACACCTGGCGACTGAACTCTGAAGTCAGCACTCAGACTGAGGGCAGAAAGTCAGATTGGAAAGCTGGAGGTCAGCTATGGAACCAGGTTCCCGTGCCCTGGGTGGGAACTTGAGACTCAAAACACAGTGCTCCCAACCCTGTAAGCATTTCCTTTGGGGAATCTCGTTTCAGGCAGAAGACATCTGAGCTATCAAAGGTTAAGGGCAGAAGTTACACCCGTAAAGTGTAGCTCCTAGGGGCGGGTGAGTAATCAGGGCAAGGCAACTCCAGTATGCTGGGAAGGGATCTCTGACACGGACTTTCTCTGGGAGGAAGGTGGTATCACGGGAACAGGTGAAGCCAGGGCTCTAGCCTCTGCTCTGACCTCCTGTGAAGATTCAGCAGTCCCTAAAACTTTCTGAGTTCTGTTTCCTCACTTGGAGGATGGAGCTGAGAATAGGGGCCTGCACCTGAGTGTTGCCAGGGAGATTTGCTAGGAATTGGTCCAGGAGCTTGGAAGCTAGATAGTTGCTGGACGCTGATGGAAGCCGAGGATCCTAGGCCTGGAACAGGAACACATAAGACTCAGGCAGGACTAGCACTGTGGACAGAAGCAGTTGGGGTCTTCAGGCTCTGGGCAGCATCCAGTTAGGCAGGAGGTGAGTGAGAGGTAAGAGCGAGCATTGTATTCTGTCCATGCTCCTGACCCAACATCACCTGGACAGGGCCTGGGTGTGAAGTAAGGCAGCATTGTTCCCATGGTTGGAGCTTCCCCATCTTCTGTAGAAAGGATAATCAAAGGGAAGGAAAGAGGAAACAGCTGGGAACCCCACCCAGAGCCGACCTCTGTCTGTCCCTAAAGCTGCAGGTTAGCTTTCACAGTCCGGTGTCACAAAATGGTGACATTGTTCTCCTCTATGGACTAGGACACTGAGATGTGAAGGGCAATGGTTTGTAGGATGGTGATGGCCCGATGGTTCCCAAGCCCAAGGCACATGTGCTGCATCTCTGACCTTGACACTGTCTATTACATTCCCTGGGGACACTGACACGGACTACGAGGAGACCATTCTAAAGACCCAGTGGGGGGCAGGAAGGACTGGACCCTGTGAGCCACAACACAATATACCAGTCTACCCAGGGGTATTTGACAAATGGCTCATGGTTTCTCTTCCTAGGGTCTGGGATTGGCCATTTGAACCTCAATGGAGTATGGCTCAGGCTAACACTACTTGTCCCAGGGTGAGAATGACCGTGGCTCTGGGTATTGAACACAAGGCAAGATGATATCTCCTTGGCCAGGTGTTAGTGGTGGGAACGCTGAATGAAGAGGAGTGTAGGCTTGCAGCAGGCAGGCAGCCTTGTTACAGCTACTTCTTTGTCTCCTTGAGGACCTGAGGTTTCTTATCCCAGAGGCACTTTTGTACCCCAGGGTGCTTCTCCCAGGCTGAGGCTGTGCAAGGTGCATATAGTGCTGATCTGGGAGTGTGTGCGGGAAAAGCCTTGCTTCTCCATTCTCTTATGAAAGTTTAGATGCATTGCCTATAACAGTGTTCACTGGAAGTTTGGATTTCCAAGTTCTCTGTTGGGTGGAGCCAGAGCTCCATGGCCTCAGCAGTCAGAGATCTCCAGCTTGTGGTTCCCATAACTCCTACTGTGTCTGCTCTCACCATCCTGCTTAATTACACTGACATGATTAGAGCACAGGTGATGTGGGATGTCTTTCTTTATGTCAGAAACTTACACAATACACGGGAAGGAGGAAGTTTTGGTACCCACACTCCAGCAAAGTGAAGCATCATAAGGGCTTCCTTGGGGTCACCTACCTGGATTTTGCAGCAGGGAACTTTAGTAGTGTGTAGGGCATGGACTTGGATTCAAGAGAGATTTTTCTTCTTACAGCTGCAAGAGAGGCTGTTTTGGGGGTTTTTTGGTTTTTTTTTTTGTTTTGTCTTGGTTTTTTTGTTTTTTTTTTTTTAAATCAACTTTGTTGTATCTTGCTTGGGCAAGGGGGATGGGGCCTCTGCAGGCAACGTAGGAGCGCTTAATGTTTGCTCTTCACTATTATGGGTGTGATTTATCTACCAATAGACACATAGGTAGAAAGTCATTACTCACACATTTTAGGAATATGTATATGAAGGGTACCAGACCCCTAGACATACCTGTTCTGCTTTCCTGTGTTCCACAGTCATCAGCCTGATGACATTAGAGATAAGGTCTTTGGGGAATGATTAATCATGAAGATTAAACCTCGTCAGTGGGTCTAGTGACCTTATAAAAGATGCCCCAAGAGCAGCTCTGCCTCTTCCACTCGCCAGAACAGGACACAGCCTGATGATGCCAGACACATCCCAGAAAACAGGCCCCTCCTTCAAGCAGCCATTGGATTTGCCTGGGATTCATCTTGGGCTGCTGAACCTCCACGCTGGGAAATTAATTTCTGTTGTTTGTAAACTACTCACTTTATTATTTTCTTACAGTCCAAATGAACTAAGCCAGTATCTCCCAGGAACATATTCAAATATTACTTGGCATGGCAGAAGGTACCTTGAAGAGAAGGGAAGGCAGCACTTCCTGTGTTACCTGGTGCACCAGTATAATATCAAGGGTGCCATAAGTGAAGGAGACAGGCGTGATAATCAGACATGGCATCTTGAAGCTACAGTGCTGAGCTGAAGAATGCATATGTCCTTGGGTGTCTGAACAAGGCACAGGATGGAGTTGGCCTTGGCTCCTCCAGAAGGAACCAGCCTTGCCCTCTTATATACTTGAATGTGCCCATTAGCCCCATTTCAGATGCCTGACCTCCAGAACCATAAAGGAATGAAGGAATTTTTTGTAAGTCACTAAATGCTAATAACTTGTTACCACAGCAACAAGAATATGTTTTCAGTAAGATAGCGGATGATTTTTTTTTTCCTAAATGTAATGCAGACTGGCCTTGGACTTGCTATACACCCAAGAATGACCTTGAATTCCTCAGCCTCCCCTCTCTGCCTGTGCTGCACATGGAACCCTGGGCTATATGCTAGACCAGCACCCTATAGCTGGGCTACATCACCACCCCTTATGATCATCTCATCACTCCACAAGGTTCCCTGTGCCCCTTCTCAGCGCCTGTGGACTCCTTAGCCCCACCTGCCTGTCCCCGAACTTCTCACCTGCCCAGGGCCTCTTACTCTCCGGTGATTTCAGGTTTGTTTCTGCTCTTGTATTCTAGTTGCTGGGTCTTTTCTTACTGCTGAGCAGCAACTCTGCGTGATTAGACCGTACTTCACTTATTTATTCTCTTTGGAGCTGTGAAAACAGCCATAAATGAACAAACCCTCCTGTGGACATTCTGGAATAACTCTTATGTTAGATGCAAACCTTTATGTCTCACAGGTAAAGGCCTGAGAGTAGAGTTTCTGGGTTGGAGGTTTGGCGTATGTTCAACTACACAGGAATTTCATCACAAGAGTAGGAGGTTCGTGGCTGGCATGGGGACTGGCTGTCAATGGCTGCTTTGCTTGCTTGTAATTCCTGGGAGTGCACATGAGGCGGGGGCCTTGTTCTGGACCAGAACAGAAAGTTTCAAGAATGACCTGGGACCCCTCCCTAGTGGCCCCTCCCAGGTGGCACATGACTCCTATTTTCAAAAACAAGGTATTCTTTATCCCATGTGGTACTGGAGTTTCCTTCTAAATCTTCCCTGAGTGAGACTGTTGCTACATCTGTTTGTGGCATAGAGTCTGAGGTCTGGGTCAAAACCCTGCCTTTGGAAGAACTGTTGAAGGAAGAACTGGATGTCCCTGGAGTCCAGCGAGCTCTGAGTTCTCAGTTCCATCCCCCACCCTGGAAGGGCAGCATAGGGCTGGGTCTGTTTTGGAGATCAGCCATA
This sequence comes from Phyllotis vaccarum, assembly GCA_033318265.1. Lineage (NCBI taxonomy): Eukaryota > Metazoa > Chordata > Mammalia > Rodentia > Cricetidae > Phyllotis > Phyllotis vaccarum. The sequence continues at coordinate 2,414,814 of JARWLC010000004.1, forward strand.
AGGGTCAGAGAAGTTGACCTTTCTCCTGCAGACAGTGCAGGAGACAGACTGGGGGGCAGCAGATGGCTTCCCAGGTGGCAGAGAGCACAGCCCAGCTGATGAAGAGGGTTGTATGAGGGGCAATGATGACGTGGGGAAGGAGTGAGAGCCTAATTAAAGTGACTGATATGTTAAATAGTTGAATCGTGTGCAAAGGACAATCGAGAGCTACAGCCCAGAGGTGAAGGTTATATAATGACATTCATGCTTAAGATGGGGTCCAAGGGAGAAACCTGAAGGAACCCTACGGGAAGCTTTTTGTACTACTTAGTCTCTCTCTGTATCTTGCTTACTCTGCTCAATTCCCCTTCCAGTCATCCTCTTTCTGGGGCTGCCTTCCCACTGTCTCCCATGGCATCAGTCTGTCCTCACTGTCATTTGCCCAGCATCCATCCCACAAAGAGCTCAAAGGTGTTGTTTCTCATTGACCTGAAGTCACTCGCTCAGTCCTGAGGGCACACAGACAACTCCTCTTCAATGAATTACATGGTTGCATGGTCTCTGGTCCAGATGATGGCAGCCTGGTGAGGCGGGGCATATGTTTATTAAGGCCCTGGCTCGTTCTGCTGCTTTCCTCTGCAGAGAATGGCTAGTCATGCCCAGTGGCCGGTTGCTTACTTCCCTAGTAATGTGTAGCTTCTGAAACCTTTCTGATCACTAACCTGGAGTGTTCTCAGCATTATACCTCCACCATTCAGAACCTCAGAGACTAAATGGGCAGTAAAGGCTTGTGGGAGTGTCCCTGGGACCAGCTCATTTTCTCATCTTAGTGTTAACACAGGACTCAGACATTCCAGGTTCAGTGGGGTGTGTCAGCAGGAGTCAGGCTGGTTATTATGGGAGTGTATAGAGCATTCCACTCTGTAGAGGAGATGATGCCAATTAATTGAGTTCCCAACACAGGCGGTTAAAGATAACACTGAGGTCAGAGAGTCTGTTCTTGTAGGCATAACCGAGTGATGCTAGAATGCTGAGTCCACTTATGTATACCTAACAGACACACTGGGGTGTGCGAAGACCCAGAGCATCTCTCTAGACCTCTGAAAATTAGTACACATGCTATTTCCTGGCTTTTCTCTGTCCCATACCTGTTCTCCCACATCTGGTCTGTAAAGAATTTGGAGGGATCCGATTTTCATTTTAACCAAGGTGTGTGATTAGGTGGAGATTGGGATGGGAGGGAGTGGATAGGATAAGAAATGTGGGGTTTGTTTGTTCTATTCCCCTTTTGAGAAATCTTAACTTGTAAGTTGAAATTCAAAAAAGCTTATCTTTATTTGGTGGTGAGACTTCGTCTTCTCTGGTCAGGAGCAATGCTAGGGATAGTTCATTAGAATACCTCTGTAGACCTCATAGATTCTTAGATGGCCAATGGGTTCCCTGCTCCTCTGGTCTCTAGGGCTTCGACACCCATCCCTTGCTCTGTGGAGATGCCCAGAGATAAACCCCTTCCTTAGAAAGCACCTTTGAGAACCCCTTACCTTTCTTGATAAAAGACTTTGGATAGATCCAGCCTGGGGATGGAGTGAGGGCTACTCCTTCAGTATCCACCAGCGTTCTCTCTCCTGCCTCCATGAATTTTTTTTTTTTTTTATCAACCCACCCCCCTTCCCCAGAGGGAAGCTTCTCTTGAAATTTTGCCATTCACACTTACCTTAGCAAAGTCCACTGTTAATCAGTAACTGGACCCAGCTGATGAATTCTGTCTTTGTTGACATGCAAATTCACCACTAAAGATTTTTGTATTAAAAACACAGAAATGATTATGGGTTTTGAGCTAACAAGATCTTAAGGAGTCTTTGAAAGAACTTTTTCCTCTTCCTCCTCATAAGCCTCCAAGGCTCTCCCCTGTGTGGGAAAGTGTTACCCCCAGTGCAGTGCAAGAGCTGTGTTGCCAGGGTGCTGGTTCCCGGAAGAATCCCTTCAGTTTGGACAGCAACCAGCAGTCTCCTCCTCTGGCTGTGCTGGGCAGTGGTCCTGCCTTGTTTCTCCTGATGCTCCGAGAGCCTCTGAACATTTATTTCTCTTTGCTTTTATCTTCTGGTAGCAGCAGCTTTGGTTCGTGAAAATTAGTCATACAGAGTTTGTCTAGGTGGTTTTTTTTTTTTTTTTTTTTTGAGACATGGTCTTACTACGCCGTTCAGGCTATCCCTGAACTCTCTGTGTAATCCAGGCTAGCTTCCCGTGTTGATCCTCCTGCCTCAGCCTTCCAAGTGCTGACATTACAAGTATGAGCCATCATGGCTAGCTGTGCAGCCTATATCAATGCTGGGGCTGTTCATTGTGATATGGCTCCCGGAGGCTGTTAGGAATCTTACCATTTTTCCACTGCACTTTGAAACTGCTCGTCTGTCAGTCACAGAGAGGGAGGAGGGTGGCTATTCTGGGCTTCAGAGATCTAAGGAGAAACTGAAGCAATCCTGTACAGGTCCTACTTGCTCTCTGACCACTTCCTTTGTGACTAAGAGAGACTGTAGCCCTTAAGCTCTTGGTATAGGATAGCACCTGCGTGTAAGGAAATAGCCCAACTGTGCTTGGGGGATGCCCTCCAAGGTCAGTGAATGATTGACACATCTGTTTTGGGACATCTCTTCTATTAAGGATCTCTGCATAGAACTCTGAAGGGGGCTCACACCTCTGCTCTCCCAGGCAGCTAATAAAGTTGGAGGTTTGTGTTCAAGTTCCCCTGGTTGGCTGAGAAACACCCCTTTCCTGGATACAGTACAATATTCTCTGTTTGGCTGGCTGAAGAAAGGCGAACCCCGCCATTCTATCCTTCACCCTCAGCTGCTGTCCCCCTTTCCTTCCAAGGACAGGTGGTGAAGGGAAGATGCTCTTTTGCTCAACGTGAGACCAACTTACAGGAATGTAGAACTCAGAGCAATCCCAGCAGCTGTGAAGTGGCTTCTCGAGACTGACCCATCTTAAGGAGTCTTTGAAAGAACTTTTTCCTCCTTAAGGATGTTTACCGTCAACTTGGAGGGATCTGCCCCAGGTAGAAAAGGGCTGTATGTTGATCTGCTTAGCTTTTTAGATAGGAAACCAGGCTTCCTTGAAGGAGTTAAGGAGGCTGCAGGCTTGGCCACTTGTTTTCCACATTCATGGTTATTCTGAAAGTGCCCCTGGGCGAGCAGACTCAGGAAGCTGGGGCCAGACAGTCTCTCTTATACTCGGCAGGGCTGACCCTCACAGTTCCCATCGACAGGAGTTTTCTGGAAGGTTCCATCTTTCAAGTTTCTGTCTGGTATGGATTTTTTGGCTTTGATGAACTAACCCATAGAATCTAAATGTAGAGGGAATATATTTACTGACGTTGTATGTTTGAGGGCTTTCTGCCTGTTCCCGGGTGTGACCACTGGATCATTTCCTCTGGACCAATTTGATGATGATTAAAACAAACAAACAAAAAACCTAAAACTTGTATTGGATGCTTTCCATGTACCAGGTTTGATAGGTTTTTTTTTTTTAAACTTAATCCTCATAGAGCCCCAAATAAAATATGTCTCCATCGTTACCCATATCCATTTCCTAGGTGAGTAAAATGAGGTCCCAAGAGGAAAGTTGCACATTCCAGGCCTGCACGTGGAAAGTGGCTGGGCCAGGATTCAAACCCCACTTCCCTAACTCTGTTCTTGGTCTTCTGTGACATCAAATTACCCTCTCCCTACTTGAATCTGAGTTTTGACAAATTAATAGCTTGAAAAATGAAGGCTCTTGTTCAGTTCTGCAGCCCAAGGGAGGCAGAAGCAGGTATTTGACTTGGGAACGTTCTGATTCCCTACCCTGCTTTGCTCATATGTGAAGTGGTTATTTTCATTCATAACCGTTATGATTGCATGTGTCCCCATATTTCATGTGTTGTGAAATTAATGCTCAATACAGACATTTTGAAAGGTGGGCTCTTCCAGAGGTGATAGATCGATCACAAGGACTCTGCCTTTGTGAATGGCTTAGTGCTGGTATCTTAGGAGTAGGCTAGTGGTCCTAAGAGTGACCTCCTGATAAAGGAGTGCTCTGTCTTGTCTGGTCCCCAGATCCATGCTCCTTCTGTCTTTTTGCTCTCTCCCATGGGATGGCACAGCAGGCCCTGTCCACATGCAGGCTTCTCAGCCTTAGACCTTCCAGCTTCCGGAACCTGTTCTAATTTGATTTCTGTTGCTGTTGATGTGATTCAAAGCAGCTTACACTTCCAGGTAACAGGCTTCACTGAGAGAAGTTAGCGCAGTTACTGAAGCAGAAGCCAGAGAGGAACTCTGCTTACTGCCCTCTCTCTCTCTCTCTCTCTCTCTCTCTCTCTCTCTCTCTCTCTCTGTGTGTGTGTGTGTGTGTGTGTGTTGTGCCCTGCCCTATTTCTCATACAACCCAGGGATATCTGCCAGGGGTAGTGTTGCTCACAGTGGGTTGACATTAGTCAACAATCAAGGCAGTTCCTTGCAGACATGACAGCCCATTTCATTTGGGGGATCCTCTACTGAGGCACCATCTTCCCAGGTGACTCCTGGCTGTGTCCAAGTGACAACAAGGACTAACTAGAACAGGTACTCAAGGAAATAAATACCCATTGTTTATGAAGTACCCAGATCCACACATTCTGTAGACAATGCTTGTTTCATAGTCTTAACTGTGTGGGGCCCAATAGTGGGAAGAGTGCTGTTCCAGCCGGGAGGCACCCAGACCTTCTAGGCTTCATTTTCTTATCCTAGAAATGGAAATCGTAAGAGTATCCATCAACAACTTTATAAAGCAGGATTTTGTGAGTTTCATTTATGAAGTATTCAGCTTGGCATGTAATGTGTGTTCAGCAAGGACTTTCTCAACGGATCCCTGGGCTTTCATATTTCTAATAGTTTCAAACTAACAACTTAAGTTTGAATAACCAAAAGAAACGCGTGGAAGGTTTACTTGGGTTATAGGTTGTAGTCCATCATCAAGGAATGCCAAGGCAGGAATTCAAATCAAGAACTGGGAGGCGGGAACGGAAGCAGAAACTATGGAGGGATGTGCTGCTTGCTTCCCATGGTTTGTTCAGCCTACTTTCTTATGACTCAGGACCACCCGTGTGTGGGTCGTACCACCCACAGTGGGCTGGGCCCTCCCATATCAACTATTAATTAAGAAAATGCCCTACAGACCAATCTGATGGAGGCAATTCTTCAATCAAGTTTTCCCCCTCCCAAGAAACTCTAGTTCATGTCAAGCAGAACTCACCAGGATAGCAAAGATAAGAGACTGCTGCATCCCAAGTACTGGGTTTACAGGATGCTCACCATCGGAGCCATGTCCCCTCCCACATTGTTTTGACATGATTCCAGGTCTCCTGTGCAGAGTAACCAAAGTGTTCTGATATGCTAGAGTGGATGTGGTATAGTCAGGTAGGCTTTGAAGTGCCAGAGTTGTCCGTGGGTTGAGTTTTCCCTCACGGGGAGTGGACATTAAGCAGCTCCAACAAGACGGGGAACATAGGAGAACCTTAGCTTTGACTAGATGGTGCTGACTGCAAGGTGAGTGAGTACGGCTGAGCAGGTCCACGCAGGATCCGTGACATTGGCCAAGGTCTAGAGCAAGGCTGTGGTGATAACTTTGCAGAATGCGAAGTAAGAAGTGAGGTGTTAGAAATGATGGGGCTTGGAGATGGAATGAGAGAGAGAGAGTCTAGGATCTTCCTTGTCTGGGAACCATGATGGTTTCTCTGGCGAAAGGGTCTGAGGAGAAACATTTCTGGCTGATTTGGTTGCACATTTTAGCAATAATCTGGTGGGAGCATTCCTAATACTCTGAGTGAGTGGGTGGAGCCTCGGTTGGGAAAGACCTCATTGAAGCCCCGCCCCCCAACTCTGTGGTATAGGCACCAGGTCCACCCTTGGACACATATAAACACCCACCCACCTGTTTTAGTTTTTTGTTTGTTTGTTTGTTTGTTTTTTCCCTGTTGCTGTGATGAAATACCTTGACACACATGCAACTTAAGGGGAAATGCTCTTATTCTGTCTCTGAGTTCATTGTTGTCCTTTTTGGTGGAGAAATCATGGCAGCAGGAGCTGGAAGCATCTGGTCATATTATATGCACAGTCAGGAAGCAGAGAGTGTAGGTGAACGCTGCTTGCTCAGCTCCACTTCTCCATCGCATTCCAGGGTTTCATCCAGGAAATAGTGCTACCTTGGAGGGGTGGAGAAACAGGTCTTTCCACCTCTGTCTCTACAATCAAGATCGCTGCCTTCAGGCATGTCCAGAGGCCAGCTGATAGTTCTGGGTTCTATCAAGCTGACAGTTAACACCAAACATCACACACACACACACAGACACACACACACACACACACACTTACACGCACACACTGGCATGCACGCACACGCATGTGTGCACACACACTCCCATGTACTCACACACACTCACACACACACACACAGACACACACACACTCACACGCACCAGTCCACTCTTCAATCTATGCATCTACTCACCAGTCCTGTGACATGTCTGGGGCATCAGACAGGAAGTAAAGACCTAACCTCCACCCATGGAACAGAGTCCACTGGATGGGACTGGGAAGCGCTCATGGACAGAGCTATCTTGGGACATGAGTGGAGCTTCTCTAAATGCTGGGTGCTGGTTGCCCAGGGACTGCATGGATGCTGAGTCTAGTTAATGTAAGCTGTTGGTTTAGAAGGCATTTCTTCACCTCTTCTGGCAGTTGCTTGGACATACAGAGGCACAATTTGAAGGCCTGGGAGTCAGTGTGAGAAGAGAGTGTTCTACCGACCTGAGCATCTCTGGAAACTCAGTGACTCTGGGGAAACCTAACTGTTCTGGAAGCAGGAAGAATAACTAGCAGATGCAGCCCATTGTGGCAAGCCCCATTCAGCCCAGACTGGACACTTTGGTTTCTACCTTGGAGCTTTCATTTCCATAATTAGGACTTAACATTTGGAGAGCAGTTGTACACTCAGAGTTCTCTGTGAGAGGGTCTCCCTGCTCATGCTAATAAAATTTCCATTTACTCTGGACATCAACCACGTTAATTAAAAGAAGAAAATCCCATCAATTATTTACTGAGATGAAACTTCAGCTTGGTATAATGTGTTAGTTCAGCTAGCTGGGAAGCCTGTTCCAGGGCAATAAAAGGGTTTTTATCCACCTCCCAAAAGACATTTTCCGGTAACCTACTCATGACCTTGAGTAGATCTGCCAGGGGGGACTATAAGGAGAGAAAGAGCAGGCTTCTTCTCAGAGGGTGTTATTTAGGCAAATACCTGTCATCTCAGGAAAGAAGAAATGGAAAATGTATATATTGCATTTTTTTTTCAAAGTTGTAAGACCTTAAAAAAAAAAAAAGCCCAACGCCTTTGGAAAGGACTGTTTATTTAATAGATGCATAAACCAGTCAGCCAGGAGAACTGTGTAGAGAAGCAATCCTCTGTTGAGACCACCCATCACATTTCACATGAGTCTGGAGTGCTGCAGTCTGAGGTCAGCCTAGTGGCTCCATCTTCATCTTTTAAAGTGTTGTATTTTAGGATGGGAGATCGATTTTCATGTATCTCAGACAGCCAGGGAATCTTTTCACTGCCATTTGCTGACTAATGTCCCCAATGGAGATAAGGGCAACAAGCAAGTTTATGAATTATGACTTTTTAAAAAAAATGTCTGCTCTGATTAAAGCTATTAGAGCCCAGAGCAAATAAAACTGTGTCATATTTTTACATGCCATGAAGCCCACATTTTAATTCTTAGGCCATTAAGACAAGCCGTAAGGGTTAAGCTAAGTAGCTGCTCCTCACTGCCAGGCTGGGTTCCAAGATGATCTGTAGCAGGAGACTTATTGGTTTACTATGCTTTTATTAGTTTGTCTTTTACTTTGCTGCACAAATACTTTCATTTTCTATCAGCCTTCTGTGCTGCAAAAGTTATTTTTAAAAGTGACTTGGTTGAAGAGTATATCCAAGGCTTCCAGGATTAGAAGTGAACAAACATCCTTGCTAACTTGCTTTTATATTCACCAAGCTATCTTTAAGAAGATAAATAATCTAGACTGGGGTAATATTAAATTATCTAGACCATGGACTGAGAAGATTGCCCAGGGGTAGATTGCCCAGGGGTAGATTGCCCAGGGGTAGATTGCCCAGGGGTAGATTGCCCAGAGGTAGATTGCCCAGAGGTAGATTGCCCAGGGGTAGATTGCCCAGGGGTAGATTGCCCAGGGGTAGATTGCCCAGGGGTAGATTGCCCAGGGGTAGATTGCCCAGGGGTAGATTGCCCAGAGGTAGATTGCCCAGAGGTAGATTGCCCAGAGGTAGAGTACTTTTGGCATACGTGAGGCTCTGAGTTTAATTCTTAGAACCACATTAAAAAAAAAAATCTAAAACTAATAACGAAGGAGACTTGATGGTTAAATTTTCATTTACTGGAAAGCACCAGAGTCACTTCCTCTTAGCCCTGCCAGCGTTTAGCAGTTGATAGTTTGCATCTTTGAAATGGTTTCTGTCTTTTTAACTTCTGTGACTTAAAACTTTGGGGTCCCTTTTCTGTTGCTACCAAGGCCTTTAGGAGACTTTGAGGCCTCCCGAAGGGAAGTGAGGTCACTGGGGGTGTGTCTTTGAAGGAGATAGTGAGATCCTGCCCTCCACCCTCCGTGTGTGTGTGTGTGTGTGTGTGTGTGTGTGTGTGTGTGTGTGTGTGTGTGTCTGTGTGTCTGTGTGTCTGTGTGTCTGTGTCTGTCTGTCTGTCTGTGTCTGTCTGTCTGTCTGTGTCTGTCTGTCTGTCTGTCTGTCTGTCTGTACCTTCTGGTTCAAATGAGGTGTGCAGACTTGCTCCACCACATATTCCCACCATAGCCCCAGAACAACAGGGCCAAGCCACCAGAGCCAATCCGCTGAGATGTTAGTCAAAATAAACCTTTCTGTCTACACGGTTGATAATCTCAGGTTTTCTATCAGAGCCACAGAAGCTAATCCACCCACAGTGTTAGAGACCGGCCTTAGATAGTCTCTGTGTGATCCAGTGGGAACACTGAGCTATATATTTCTCTAGATTCCTGGGGTCTTCAGCTCTGAGCCTCGCCACTTTCCTGGTAAAGTATTTCTCCTAAGACTACTTCACACCTGTCTTGCTTCCCTTACTTCCTCAGCTGAGCCTGTTTTATACCTTCAGCCTCATTTCTCTTAGCCCACCAGTAAGAACCTTTCCTCTGGCTGAGCTTTAGGTGTCCTCCTGTGGAGGTCTGTCTCACTAATGGCACATGGCATTTCCCTTTGCAGATGGCCTTTGTCTAAGTGATAGCCAGAGAAACACGTTTGTCCCCTCTGCCCATAGATGCATAGGTTAGTTCTGGAGTCTGCTTTGTCCTCTCAGGAAAGGGTTATTGCCCTCCATCCTTTGACTGTGTGTTAATGTTTAGTTTTTCTTATTTGTATACAGCATGAAAGAAGTCAGTTTTGGTTGAGACGATCCGTGCTCGGGAATTAACCTTTTTACTGTTACCTCTCAGGAAATGCAGTAAGATAATCTATTTCCCCATGAAGTTTTAAAAAGTGTTTTTGCACATATCTGCGAAAATCTTAACCACTCCACTCCATCTATGCAGATCAGTTTGAAATCTGCACAGTGCAGCTGACTTTTAATTTTTGATGGAAGAATTCCATGAAGTTCAACTGCCTCCAGGCCTAGAAAATGATCAGAAAGTCAAATGATTTTTTTAAAAATACAATGCCATATGCAGTGGGGGAGGAGAGGATGGGACATACCTCCTTCACTTTACCCTCAGTATATCCTCATGTCCTCTGAGGTCCCAGGGCATTTGCATATTCAATGCATGGCTGGACATGTGCTGTTCTATATCTCAGTGGGACAAAGACATGCTTGAGAAGGATTGAGTGATGGGATAATTAGAACCAGGCAACAGCAGGGTGGATGCATCGTCTGTGCATGATAGCTTGTTTGCTAATTGCCAGCACCAGATTTTCTGGGCAATTAGATGTTTGGTGTCTTCCAAGACCTTCTGTGCAAATGTGGACACATAGTAGCAGGTGGAGAGGGTAGCTCCTGGGTGGATGGCAACTCTCCAGAGGTTACCCAAGGAGTTGCGTATAAAATGGAACCATCATAAACCAGTGGGATGATTGCCTGGCTGGGACCCTGTGCAGAGACAGTGGAATCCAGGGGCTTTTATGGAAAGAGGGGCCTTGAGCTTGGAGACTACAAAGCCTGGTTGTTTAGTGGGCTAGCTGAGGAGTCAAGTATACTTCTCTCTCTTTACAAGCACCCTAGGGCATGGGTCCTAATAAATACAAGAAACATTGTGTCCTCTGATGAGCAAGATGAGTTATAGGTTTTGTTTTCAGACAAGGCGTAAAGTATTCCAGGCTGCCCTTAAACCCCCTTTGTAGCCTGGGAATGACCTTGAACATCTGATCCTCTAGCTTCTCTACTTCCACAGTGCTGGGATTACAGGTGCAGGTCACTTTATGGTGTTGGGGATCAAACCCAGGGCTCTGCATGTGGATACTCTACCAGCTGACGCAGATCATCAGCCCAAGATAAGATTTTAATACATATTTTTTACTATGTTAGAGTATACATAACAAAAAACTTTTTATTGAAATAGTTTTAAAATGTACAATTAGTTGAGCACCGTGGTTTATATTCACAACACTGTACCATAGCATCACTAATTATTTGCAAAATTTTTCATTGCCACAGTCAAGAACTCTGGGCTTCCAGTCTCCTTTCTGTCTCTTTGGATTTGCCTAGTCTGCATAGTTCATAAAAAGTGGAATTACATGCTAGTTGCCCTTTCACGCCCAGCCTATTTCAATAGTTTCTTCATAGCGAGTGTGGGAATGCCATCCCCTCTGCACATAGTTGTTCCCAATACTATTCCACTGTGTCAAGTGAACAACATTTTGCTGACCCACTCCTTTGTTAGCAGACACATGAGTTTGTTTCTACCTATTGGTTATTGTGAATACCGCTGCAGTGAACATCCACACACGAGTCTCTCCGTGAGTCTGTTTTCAAGTCCCTAGTAGTTAGTTACATTGCTGGATCACACAGTTATTCTATATCTGACATTTCCAGGAGCTGCCAAACAGTTTCCCACAGCAGCTGCGCCATTTAGATTCTCACCAGCAATGCATGAGGGTTCCAATTTCTGTCCTTGCTTCTCTTTCCTTTCAAAAATTTCAGTAATCCTTGTGGGTGAAGTAGCATCTAATTTTTGGGTTTTGGTAGACCAGTTGGTTTTAAACTCACAGAAATTCACCTGCCTGTGCTTTCCGGGTGCTTGGATCAAATGTGTGTCACCACACACTGCCTTCACTGCAGTTTTAGTCTGCATCCCTCCCTCTAGTGGCCACTAAAACCACCATCTTCTCTCCTCCGGAGCTGCCCGAGGAAGAGAAGGGCCTGACGCCCACAAATAGGAGGTGACTTGCAGATTCCAAACCTCCCATTTGCGTTTTCATGATCCATTTCACTCCTCAGTCTGTTCAAGAGCCACTGAGTTGATGCTGTTTGAATTCCTACCAAGTAGAAAAAAAATCTGCAAGAGCGGATTAACACAAAGTGATTTAGCAGATGGAGATATTCTTCATTCTCCCCCAGAGGGGAGAGCTTTCCCAGATAGAGCCAACCCACCTACCGCCTACATGGAATTAAGCCGTGCACTAAACTAGCAGGGTATTAGAGTAATGCCTGGCCTCTGGTACTGGTGGGCATGAAGCATCTGGCTATTGTTTCTCTGATTGGTTGGCAGTTTCTGGTTTTTGCTTGGTTGCCTTGAGGCCCTGCCAACCCTGGGCAGTGGGCATGAGGCCACTGTGAAACCTTCAAGCGCTGACCAGGGACAACGTGTCTTGTCCTTGGGGGCTCCTGAGACGCTTCAGAGCAAATGTCTGTACTTGAATTATTGCAACAGGGCCAGGACAACATGCTATTTGTACTACTTTCCATAGGTTCTTCTTCTGATTGGTTTACTGTGTCCCAGGGCCAGGGAATCTAACCCAGCTACCTTTTGAGCTCTGTACCCCCTGAATATTAGACACCTTCAGCACCCCTGAAGGCATGAGTTCTCTGTCCTCCAGAGTTCTTGTCCTAAAAGGTGACAGGTGGTGCATCAGTTATCAGATGCTAATCTCTTAGAGCTACGTTCATGTCCCATAGTCTGGGATAGCGGTATTCTGTGCACCCTTGGGAATCCACACTATAGATGTTCTTCCAGAATACATGATAATTGGCACATCCTCTCTGATGCTGTTGCAATAGTTTCTTCCATGAGGAGACATAGACAGTATCTATTTCCCCCCGTATAAAGTCTACAAGTGAGTTCCAGGTCAGCCAAGGCTACAAAGAGAAAACCTGTCTAAAACAAACAAAGAAACAAATAAAAATAAAGTCCGAATGACAATGTATGATTCCTCCAAAGGTCAGTGTGGAGAAATGAGTTTATTGGGCTTACAGAGCACGGGTGAGGGGTCACTTACAGGAACATAGGCGACCACAAAGCAGACACTAGAAAAATGCTCGCCCAGTGTGAGGATAATGGAGATGATCTGTCCACTAAAGCTCCCCAGCCTGTGTACCCCAGCACTCTCAAGACCCCAAAGGCCACTGCAGTCAGGGCAGAATGCTATACATGTGCTGAGGGTAAAGGCTGGAATCTCAGGCGAGGGTCCTGTGGCCCTCCTCAATCCCTTGTTCTATGAGGGAATGTTAGTGGTCGACAGGCCACCACAGGGGTACATGCAAACAGCTACAGCTGATCTGAGGAAGATGATGGCTAGGATGCTCAGAGGACCATGTGTTACTGCAGAGGATTCCGTGCGCTGGTGCACTGTAGAGTCTGCATTACAGAGCACCTGGCCAGGAACTGGAAACCTTTCTGTGAAGAGAGCAGCATATCCCGTGTGTGTGGTGTGTGTGGTGTGTATGTGTGTGGTGTGTGTGTGTGTGTATGTGTGCATGTGTATGTATATGTATGTGCATGTCTGTATGTGTATGTGCATGTCTGTATATGTGTGTGCATGTGTACATGTGTGCATGTGTATGTGTGTGTGCATGTGTGCATATGTATGTGTGTGCATGTATGTGTGTATGCGTGTGTGTAGTCTGTGTATGTGTATGCATGTGTATATGTGTGTGCATGTGTGCATGTGTGTGTGTTCATGTGTGTATGTGTGTGCATGTGTGTATGTATGTATGTGCATGTGTGCGTGTATATATGTGTGTGCATGTGTGTATGTGTATGTGTGTGCATGCATATGTGTCCATGTGTGTGTATGTGTGTGTATATGTGTGCATGTGTCCATGTGTGTGTATATGTGTGTGCGTGTGTGTATATATGTGTGTGCATGTGTGTGTATTGTGTTCATGTGTCCGTGTGTGTATGTGTGTGTGCATGTGTGTGTGCATGTGTACATGTGTGTGTGCATGTGCATGTGTGTATATGTGTGTGCATGTGTGCGTGTGTGTGCGTGTGTGCATGTGTGCATGTGTGTATGTGTGTGCATGCGCATGTGTCCATGTGTGTGTATGTGTGTGTGCATGTGTCCACGTGTGTATATGTGTGTATGTATGTGTGTATATGTGTGTGTATGTTTGCGTGCATGTGAGCATGTGTGTGTATGTGTGTGCATGCGCATGTGTCCATGTGTGTGTATGTATATGTGCATGTGTCCATGTGTGTGTATGTATATGTGCATGTGTGTGTCACACTGAGAAACCTGCTGGCCACTTAGAGAAAAGGGGTAGGGACACCCAGTTGCTAAGCTCTAAAGCCAAGTACAAGGTGCTAGCCTGGGCAGGGTCATGCTACCTTCCTGGCTGGGAACTCGCTCTGCTCAGTTTGGTAGCCGACTTCCAAGAACCCTGTGTGGAGAGTAAAGCGGTCTGGGTCTCTTTTCTGCTCCCTGAGCTAGCCCGTGTCACTTTTAAGAATCTAATTTTTGTCTTTCCTTTTAGAAACGGCCCCCACATCTGCATATTCCTCTCCAGCCCGGAGTCTCGGGGACACAGGAATAACACCTCTGTCCCCTTCCCATATCTTGGTAAGAAATGTGTGCATGAGCTGTGTGCATGAGCTAACTACCTTTGCTTTCTCTCCCGTTGCGGGCTGGTGGGTTGCCCTTCACATCCTTTAGTTGAGTGTTCATTGATGTGGTGGTAGCATGCACTCTGCCAAACCTGTTCCACACCCTGGGCCTGAAAAGGTTTTCTGAGGTGTGGCTGTTTCCAGAAGCATTGGCCTGGAGGATAATGTGAGCAGGCAGAGGGATCAGCTCGTGAGAGACCAGAGCCTAGAAATGGCAAGGCAGCTTCTTGTAAGGAAGCACCACGGCTTGGGGATGAATCAGTGAAACGTAGTGGCTTTGTCCACAGAGGTTCTCTCCATGTCCAAGGATCAGTAGCTAGGGAATTGCTTCTTTGTCATTTTCCCTAGTGAGATCTGAGTAGACTCTGCTCTTAGGGGATGGGCTCTTGCTCTCCCCCATCCTCAAGTATAAGGAAAGATGGATGGTAGGGGCCTCCCACAGGAGGGTAGCTTTGAACTTACTGTTCGGAGACACAGAGGCTCTAGTCATGAACACATGGGAGCCACCACTCACTAGGGGACTGCTCTCTTTTTGTGTTTGCTCCAGAGCGCTCTCACTGTGAAAGGCTTACGCTCAGTCCTGAATCTGGGAAACTCCCTTAGTCCTGGCCACGTCCTGAGTACACTAGAGGAAGTAGTAACCTGTGGGCCCGGTCCCCTGAGATTCAGACTTTGTACCCTCTGATCCTTGGGAGAGCGCTTGTGGAGAGTGAGAAGGGAGGGCAGCAGCAGTGTTCCCATCCCCAGTTTATCCAGAGCAGCCCAGTCCAAAGTTTACTAGGTTTATAACTGGGTGTTCTCTGGAAATCAAAGTAAAAGAAAAAGGAAAGAAAGTCTGCGTTGCTTTAGGGAAAAAGAAAGAAAGAAAGGAAGAAAGAAAAAGGAAGAAAGAAGGAAGGAAGGGAGGAAGGGAGGGAGGGAGAGAGGGAAGGAAGGAAGAAAGGAAGAAAGAAAGAAAGAAAGAAAGAGAGAGAGAGAGAAAGAAAGAAGGAAGGAAGGAAGGAAGGAAAGAAAGAAAGAAAGAAAGAAAGAAAGAAAGAAAGAAAGAAAGAAAGAAAGAAAGAAAGAAAGAAAGAAAGAAAGAAAGAAAGAAAGAAAGAAAGCTGAGATACCTGAGGTGGGCTGCTCAAGAGTCCTCACAGATGAAGAACAGCTGTGGACATGAGGCCTGGGACCCTGAGGGCATATGGTGGGTATGCAGGATTGGAAGGAGTCACCATGCACACACCTCTTCTTTAAAGAAAAACACTGCAAAGATGGAGCAGGCACTGGCCAGTGATCTGAGTTCTGCAGAGGAAGCTGGGGACAGCAATAGTGGGCAGACTGTGTCCGCTCTGCTCTACTGGGCTTTAGTTAGCCTTGTGTACACAGCTGGGAAGGAAAGTTTCTGTAGTTGGCACTCTCAGACAGTTGACCCGCGCCTCAGTTTGGGGTGTCTTCATCTCTCTTTGAGCCACTCAGGCGAAATTCGAGGCTGGTCTGCTTGAGTCTGCCGGGGTAGTCTGCCTGCAGTGAATGCCAAACCAGGCAGGCTAGAGGATTCTTACTGAAGGTGAGGCCTGGTCCTGACCTTCCAGTGCCTTGTTATGTTTGCAGAATGATGCTGACCCGGTATCAGAACAGCAGACATTTCTTGTGGTGGTGGCCATCGATTTTGGGACCACATCCAGCGGCTATGCCTACAGCTTTACCAAGGAGCCAGAATGTATCCACGTCATGAGGTGAGTGCTGCATGGAGAGGGACAACATGTGGCCTGGCCACTTTGCTTCTGTAGACTCAGGGGTAGGGCTAGTACTGGTGCTTCAGAAGAGCACTATGGATTCAGGTATAGACTCCCTGTGCTACGGTCTATCATTGAGACTACAGGTTCTCATCTGTCAAATCATTAGTTTCATTCCTGCATAGTTAATTTTGGGAAGGGCTAAACAGTATGACTGAATTCTAGCCAAAGTGGTTCCAGGGTTCAGCCTGGGTGAGACGAGCCAAGAGGTTCCTCTATATGCTATCTGTGATAAAGATGATCCCAAAGCCAGTTCAGCTATTTGCTGTGTAACCTGTGAAACCACTGTTAGCCCACCTATGAGGTAGTATCTGCCTCACAGGTTGTTTGTGCAAATTTAATGGAAATTTACATGGAGTAAATCAGCATCCACAAAAACGTAAGCATAAAGACGCCAGCTCTTCTGTGTACAAAAAACACCAGGAAGCGGGGACTGGTGGACCTCAGCCTGGTGACCCTAAAGCCAGAGTGCCCTGGGGAATGGCGAGCACACACAGCAGCCTCACCCTCACACCACTGTCCCTGGGGTTCATCGTCAGCTCTTCCAGTTTTCAAACATCCTGATAAAGCTTTGGAAACTCAGGGTTTGTGACAGTTTTTCCAACTAGGGAATGACTTAAAATGCTCCAGGATTGGTTCTGTGTTGCTTGTCATGGGGCTAATTGTGGGATTCGGTGGTCACTCCTAGCGTAGGACTCCAGCTATGTGTCTAAAGTCGCTATAAAAATGACTCACAGAAAGCCTGGTTTACCAAGTGTGTCCATCCTGTAGCAGGCTGCATGTGGCCACGCTTGGCTGAGGACAGCTATGAAGGTGACCCGGCACAGAATCCTAGAATTAAAACACTGAGAGTTGTTTTGGGTTTTGTTTGTTTGGTTGGTTTTTCGTCTTTGTTTTCCTGTTTTGGTTATTTTTTCCATAACTCTATTTTGAGGTTTGTAAAGGACAACACCATCCCACAATGCCAAATTTCAAATAAGCCTCGTGAAGCCCTACTTTCTCCTAAAAACCAGAGGTGTTTTGGCTTGAAGCTGTTGCCATCAAGAGGTCCCAGGGCCTGAGGAAGTGGCTTAGTGGGTAAAGTGTGCAAGTGTGATGACATGAGTTCAGATCCCCAACACCCATGTAAAAGCAGAGCACAGTGGAGGTATAGAGCCTGACAAAACCCAGGAACTCACTGGCCAGCCAGTGTAGTGTAGTGTGATTGGTGAATGTCTTGTTCAGTGAAAGACCCTGTCTCAAAAAATAAAGTGGAGAACTATTAAGGAATATATCAGTGTTTACCTCTGGCCTATGCAGGGGCACACACACACACACACACACACACATACCACACACACACACACACACACACACACACACACACCACACTCCACACCACATACACAGGAAAAATGAACAATGTAAAGCCAGTTTTGTTTTTTAAAACGTAAAACGCTATTTTTATTCATTAATTATGTGAATGTTGAGAGAACACACCTGCCTAGGTGTGCCTGTGCGCCAGAGGGAAGATGTTGAGGTCAGAGGACAACTGGCAGGATTCAGTTCTCTCTGTCCACCACAGGAGTCCCAGGCAGGGATGGAGCTCAGGTCATCAGGCCTGGTGCAGCACCTTACCTGCTGACCCATCTCACTAACTTGGATCAGCTCTTGAGCCATGTTCTATGGGCCCCGGATTCCACCTCTAGCAGCCAGACAGATGTCCCTAGAGACGGAAAACCCCAGGGAGAAAGAACAGAAACCTGTTTGTCAGCTTCCCTGAAGTTGTAAGAAGTACTGTTTCTAAAGTCACTTTGGATGCAGATGTCATTGTAGATGGGAAGGTTCTGCAGGGAGGTGGCCTCTCCTTGGGTTTTCTCTCACTCTGAACATATTAACATGACCAGACCTGATGAAGGCGTAGATGAGAAAGTGTAAGACTGGATTTGGATCGGATTAAAATGGGGCTGGAAGAATGGCTCAGCCGTTAAGAGCACACGTGTTCCCTGCACGCACATCGCACATCGGGCGGCTCCAGGGGATCAGATGCCCTCTTCTGGCCTCTGTGAGCACTCTTCTATAGGCTGTGCCAATGCTCGCACCCCCCAAACCCACCCACACACACACTCACACACAGATGGTGGAGTGATAAATATATAAAATTTATAGGAATGAAGGAATAGAAGATTGAATGGGAAAAGTCCATGGGATATCCACTGGCAGAAAGCAGAGAACAGAGCTGATCTAACTTAAAAGTCACCCCGTGTCCCCATTCAGTCACCTAGAGCACTTAGCCTGAGTGAGGACGTGCATCCTGACTGGGAAGCTGGCCAGGGACAGTGCCAGAACCATCGAAGTGAAAGTTCCTCAGGAGGGAGGCACCCATCTGCCCTGTGATGGCCTTTTCATGCTGAATGCAGTGATGCTCTTTATTGCTCCCTCCCTTATTGGACTGGGTCAGTGTTTGGTACTGTCCTTACCCGAGGCTACTCCCAGGTCTAGGCTTCACAGCCATGGCTTCTAGAAGGCAGAGACCCCAAAGAGAAGAAACGTGAGCAACCTGTTTTTCCCACACTGGTTCCCTGGCTTTTGTTTTTCCTTCTGTCCAGAAGAAAGAAACTTGTCTGGGGTTGAGCTGACCCCACCCCTGCCTCACTGCATGCCTGTGTCTGTCTACCTGTGTCTACCTCTGCCTCACTTTATAAGTGACCTGTCCCAGATAATCCGCTAGTACCATCCCAACTTGTCACTGTGGCTGTCACTGGCTATGGAAGCCGTGTCTGGGACATTTCCTACAGTTAAATGCACATGCTCTTTGGGTGCTCCCTCCCCCCATTTCCTCCCCAGAACTCCAGGTCACTGTGCTCCCCCTCCAGGGTCCCCTGGGCTCCTCCTCATCACAACAGCTGCCTTCCTCCTCTGCACTTGTTTGGCAGCCCTGCCCCAGCCCTGCCCCAGGCTAGGCTTGCCCTCCACATCTGCCTTCTGGCTCCCAATCCTTTGAGTTCAGTTCCTTAACGGCAGCATCTCTAATCTGTTAGTCTCTCAATGACCCCATTATTTACAGATTAAACCCAAGTTTGCAGGGTTCTCTCCAGCCTTATTCTGCTACTTTCCCAGCTCATCTTCTATCCCTCAGCATACTTTTTCTCAGGTGCTCACGTTTGTCTGACCATCACCATCACTTAGCTGCCTGGGCCAGCTCACCTCTGAGCAGCCTGGGGTGACCTCTCTGAGATCTAATTGTCCTGTCTCTTGGGCCCCATCAGCCTCTGGCCCCTCAGGTCATTTTCCCCGTCCTGAAGGTTAGATATGTTTGTCTACACCCATCTTATTTAGAAGGGGATTCCTGTCATCATCTCTGTATCGATACCTTTGTCTGAGTGCTTTGCAAATGAAAAGACAAAATGTATGACCTTCTAGACTTTGAGTTATGGGAAGGGCTGAGAAATACTAAGCATCATGGCACATAGTAGCTGCTCAGTAAACACCAACCGCAAGGTAAACACAGAGCTTATTTTGAGTAAAACCTGTTTTTTGTTGTTGTTGTTGTTTTTGCCTCTTCTCATTCTGGGGTGTGTCCAGATGTTAGCTGATACAGAGTAAGTCTGAGCACTTACATCAGGGATGGGCATACACACAGCATGCACTCACACACACACAGTAGGTACTCACACACAGTAGGCACTCACATACACACAGTAAGCACTCACACACACAGTAGGCACTCACATACACACAGTAGGCACTCACACACACACAGTAGGTACTCACACACAGTAGGCACTCACATACACACAGTAGGTACTCAGCTCTACTATGCTGACTGGACTGGGGTTTTTAAAGACCTGTAACTTCTGCTTTTTCCCTTGGTGACAGGAGATGGGAAGGAGGTGACCCGGGCGTTTCCAACCAGAAGACCCCTACCACCATCTTGCTAACACCAGAGAGGAAGTTCCACAGTTTTGGCTATGCTGCCAGGGACTTTTACCATGACCTGGACCCCAATGAAGCCAAGCAGTGGCTATACTTGGAGAAGTTCAAGATGAAACTCCATACCACCGGGGTGAGCTGGCCTCTCTAAGAGAGCAAGGAACTGTAGTTGTGAGGGATATTCAACTGGAATCCCCCTAGTTTCTCCCAAACAGAAATTAATGCCCCTCTGACTGGGTCTTGGAAACAGCAGTACACAGCTCCTCACATCCATTTATAGACTTGGTTTTTCCTGGTGTGTGCGGTAGAGAAGTAGGATGTGTTGAGTATATTTAACAGTTTATTTTATTTAGAAAACTGACAGGCCAGAGAAGATCCCTAGATGGGTGTAGAATGCTGCCACCTTGTTGCCCAAAGGGGTTTTAAGGAGGTCAGGGGACCACTGAGGTCAGCTCCTGTCTGAAGGCCCAAGTAGGGGAGGTGAGTCGGTGCTGTGGCTAGTGACTGGTTGGTTTGGAAGTAACAACCAGTAACCTTGGATGGGCCACCCTAAGTGTAAGTGGAACAGTCGTCAGAGGCCCAAATGCCAGAGTAGTAGCCTCACTTCTAAAACTCTGAGCAAGCCAATGTTCATGGGACAGGGGAGAGCCAGACAAAGACCATGGACTCTGAGCCACATACCTTGCCAAGGTCCAACAGGCATCCCTGCTCAGAGCTTCGTGGGAAAAAGAAAAGCTAGATTCTGAGCTGCACACCTTGGGTTTCAGTTTTACCTCTGGTTCCCCTTCCAAGGCACTTAGAGCAAAGCCACATGACCTTGCTGTACTTTGTTATATCTCCTTTTTAAAATGCTGACAGTTATAGCATCTTGCTTACAAAGAATCAAAGTGATAGAAATCCATGATGCCCCCAAAGGAGGGGACCCTGTAGTCAAATGGTGGCTTCCATTAGCATTTACAGATGGCAGCACAGAGGTGGCAGGATGCCACTATAGGCACCTAGCCTTCCTAAGGTTGCATTTCTATGCCATGGACCAGCTGGGGCTGGAAAGGACTCACCCTTTTTCTCTGGGTGGGACTGGTTGTCAGGACTGGTCAGTAGATGCCCAGGGTGAACTGTATAGCTTTGTGGGACTCAGCTGCTTCCCCGAGCCTGAGAGTCTAGAAGCAAGGGAGGCTTTGCTGGACACGGGGAGAAGACGTGTTGGCCAGCAGCAGTGAGCATGAGTAGATGGTTTAGGATACAACTGAAGGTTCGACAAGGATCCGTTAGTAATTTGTGACCTTACCCAAAACAAAGGCAAGGCCCGGTTATCTAGCCCGCATCAGTCTGATGGCCGCTGATTAACTTGTTCCCGACACTAATAAGCAGGTTAGTTCAGGGGGCTTCCTTCCACTCTACCCCTCAGGGACACTGTTCATCTGTTTTTCTGATGACCTCCCTCCACCCACCATCTGGCCTCTGCACAGGATCCTCTACCCGAGGACCATGTAGTTTGGCTGCTTTGGCTTCTGACAGCCAGAGAGGCAGCTATACCCAGCTCTCAGCCAATTGGACAGAAGGGGCCTTAAAATAGGAGCTCTTCTATTTTAGTGACTTGGCGGGCAGCTCACGGGGAAGGAGACATGCGTGTGTTAGCATCCTGCTTGGCAGTGAAGTGGCATGATTTAAGCCGCTATTGAAGGGCTCCCAAGGGTGACTGGTGTCTGGAAATCACATGTAAATTTCACTGGGCTTGACACCTGCTACCCATCCGTTCTTTCCCGGATCTGCCTGCTCCTGAGGATCTAACAAAGGGAGAGAGAGAGGGAAGGGAGTAGGGAAGAAGGTGGGGCCTGGAGAGAACAGCCAGAATGCTTATACTGTCAGCCAGGTGCCCTTGGGGATGTACAATTGTATCTGCCTCTCTTATATAGGGAACTAGATTCTACTGCTCCCCAAAAGCAGTTCCCCCACCAAAGCCATGGTTCTCCATCACCCTTCACACTATCACAGGTCTTTCTTCCCACAGGACCTCACCATGGACACAGACCTGACAGCAGCAAATGGCAAGAAAGTCAAAGCCCTTGAAATCTTTGCATATGCCCTTCAGTACTTTAAGGAGCAGGCACTGAAGGTGAGGTGGCAGTCAGCCTCGGGTTAGGCCATCTGTGGTGCTGTACCCACGAGCTGGGCAGAGGGCTGTGGGCTGCTGGCTGGAAGGTGAAATGGCCACTCCTAGGCATGCATCTAAGGGAAATAAGAACATGTGCACATTAAAGCCGTTTTGTGAAAGTTATAATAACTAAAAAGTGGAAAACAGCTCAAATGTCCATCAGCTGATGGATAACCGAATGTGGTATGTATGTTCATTGGGATGTTAATGAGCCATAAAAAGGAATGAAATACTAATACATGTTATGGTATAGATGAACTTTGAAAACATCTCGTAAAATAAAAGAAACAACATATAAAAGTCACATCATATAATTTCATTTGTATGAAATGTTCACAAGAGGTAAATCCTCAGAGAGAGCAGTTTTCTGGGAGTTGGGGATGTGGGGATGAGGACAGTTCTCTAAAGGACGTGGAGAAAAACAGGATTGCCCTGCTAGGTGCAGCATCCCTGGAGTCCTGTTAAAAGCCTGACTGTTCAGCAAAGCCCCAGGACGTGTGTCCCACAGAAGTGTCTCCCTACCTGTACATTTGTTCTTCTTGGCTATAGGAGCTGAGTGACCAGGCAGGGTCGGACTTTGAGAACTCTGACGTCAGATGGGTCATCACGGTGCCTGCCATCTGGAAGCAGCCAGCCAAGCAGTTCATGAGAGAAGCTGCCTACCAGGTGAGAGCTGTTGGGATGGGGGGGGAGAGAAGCTGTGGTAACTGTGCTCAGGTATCTCCCAGCATTCTCCAGATTTCTAGGGGGGATGGGAAGGGACATGGGACAAAGAGCCTTGTGCCTCAGCTTCCTGGATCAGTCTAACAGGGATTGTGCTTCTCTCTCTCTCTCTCTCTCTCTCTCTCTCTCTCTCTCTCTCTCTCTCTCTCTCTCTCTCTCTCTCTCTCTCTCTCTCTCTCTCTCTCTCTCCCTCCCTCCCTCCTTCTCTTTCTGGACTTATGCATCTGGGTCATGTTTCCACTTTAAATTTTCTGGGGCTGAATTTCAAAGTGAGGTTCAGAAGCATTTCCTATAGTTCTTGAAGGAAAGTGAAAAACTCAGGAAAATCCTTGGAAATTAGAATGCTTGTATAAGAAAGGAATAGAGGCCAGGATGTTGGCCAGGGCCCAGGTATTTCCGCTTGGCCAGGAGGCTGAAAATAGCCATCTGTAGCTGTGGAATTGAATTGTCTTCCATACACTTGCCTGTCAGAGCCAAAAAGAAGGAGTATGTGGGCTCCTGCAGAAGGGTGAGGGCTGACACACTGAGTGCTGGCAGGCTTCCATGTGGGAACAGCAGTGTGGCTCCATGGTCAGCTTCAGAGGTAAGATTCTTCTTTATTTGGCACCCAGACATTAAGGGTTCATAAACACTCATGGTCTCTGTGATGGTTTATGGGATGTGGAATTACTCAGAGGACAAAATTTCAGGCATGTCTGTGAGGAAATCTCTAGTAATGATTGTGGTGTAAGAGCCACCTTACCTGCAAGTATCCTAGATTACATACATTGGAGGAAGGGAGCTCAGCACCAATAATCAGCTCCCTGCTTCCTATTGCACAAACTCCATTTGGTCTTATAACAAAATCCCAGAGCCAGATATCGGGGAAAAGCCGAAATATCAGAGATAAACCACAGCCACGTCTCACCCAGCCAACTCCTCAGGCCTGTGGCCGTCTCCACTAGTCCTCAGACTGACCAGGCACTCAGGCAGAAGGGAAGAACTTATGCCTCTGCTGCCTTATGTTTCTTTCCCTGCCCTTTTTATTTCTTTGTTCAACTTTCCTAGAGCTGGGATTGAAGGTGTGCGCCACCACGGCCTGACTCTGCTTGGCCTTGAACTCACTGAGATCCAGAGGATCTCTGCCTCCCCGAGTGACAGGATTAAAGGCGTGGGTCACCACTGCCTGACCTTCCTGGCTTGGTTCTGCTCTCTGACATTTCAGGCTATTTTAAATTAAATATACATCACCACAGCTTCCTGATGCCACAGTGTGACCTGCTGCCTCATGTTCCTGCCACCAGGCCTTCTCTGCCATGGCAGACTGTGTTCCTGACCCTGCCATCCTGGAATCACCTTTGTTAAGTGTTTTGTGTTAGCATTAAGAAAAATAACTGATGTAGCTTCCTATTGTCACAGCCAGACAACTTGGGCCCAGCACAGAGCTGGCTTTTGTTGAGCCTGTCTCAATGCTCTGCCTTGAGAGTCAGTGTTTGGTCATTAATCTCAGTCCCAACAGGGCAGGCACATGGATGTAATAGATGTCTCCTTGTTCTCACTACACCTCTTAAGAGGCATTGTACCCACCTTTCCCAGGAGGCACAATTCTGACATCAAATTAGAAGCCATGCATGTGAGCCTTTCTTTCCAAAACAAAGAGTCACAGAATCACCCGGAGCCCCAGCAGATGGTAAACCATCGTCAGCTCTGCTCAATGCTCAGGGCTTTACCTGATGCAGCTTATACAGCTCAGTTTGTACAAGGTCGAGGGCAGATTCTCTCTCCCCTTCAGTTTCCCTTTCTGGGACTGTTTCCTCCGCTCTTCCTTCGTGCAGTGTGAGAATCTGACTTTGTGTATGGAGCTGCCAAAAATAGATCTGCTTTTCGTAGGGATGAAGGAAGAGGGTGGAAGTTCCAAAAAGAGGCAATTTCATTAAGGAGAAGGAGGGTAGATGCAACTTAGCTCTTTATAGGATCCCTGGGCATCAGGCCTCAGGGAGTGTCCAGAGATGGGCCATCAGGACATGGTCATTTGCACACACTGCACTGTGCCCTGAACTGTTCCCAGGAAGGATATTAATGGTCTCGGCTCACATTCCCCAGCCCACAGGAAGATTTCAGCAACAAATGTGTGACCTGTAAAGGGGTCAGATCTTATTTTTAGACTGGAAAAAGAAGGAAGTATGGTGACAGGTCAGGTCGCTAGGCTGTGTAGCTTGGACTGGCTCTTCCTGGGACAAAGTCTCTGAGTTGGGTGGACAAGGGTTGGGAGCCACATCCTGTGGAGTCTGAGGAGAAAAATCAGACAGTGGAGGGCACAAGCACAGTATTATTGGTTTCGGTGGAATAAAAATGGCCCTATAAGCTGGGCATGGTGGCCTCCTGCCTGTAATCTCGGCACTTAGAAGGCTACGTCAGGAGGATTGAAGCAGTCATTGCGTGGTTTGCTCAGAGGCATGAGGGACATAGGGGCTGTCTTCCAGGGCAGGGAAACTCTTCTTTGGTAGTGTTTTGGCCCCTCATGACCCTTTGTAGTTCTGATTTGATACTTATATTCAGTTCACATGACCAAGTGTGTTTAGAGATGGCCACCTCCTTCAGCTAGTCTCTGTTCATTTGCTCATTTCCTCAGGAGGCCTTTACATTGGGGCTCCTGTATGGCAGGCTCTGGAAGGCACTGTATGCAACAAACCAGCTGAGTCAGGGTCCCTGCCCTCAGGTTGTTCACGGGCCCAGCAGCTCATAGTTTGGAGAGCATGCTGGCTCCTCGCTGTCTTCAGGAAGAGTTCCCAGAAGAATGGGAGAGCACTGCTTGGCAGCTCTCTGCCATACCTCTCTGCCCCTTTTTAATTTAGCATGAGAAAAGTCCAGTCCTGTGAAGATAAATTTTTTTGTGGGTCAGCTTGATTGGGCCAGAGTTTAACCAGATGTTTGGTTAAATAATGTTCTTGGCATTCCTGTGAGGGTGTTTTGAATGTCATTACTTAACTGTCTAGTGTAAAGTAAGCCTGTATGACATGGATGGGCCTTCCAAAAAGCTGACCCTTCCTTGAGAGAGAAGAAATTCCTCCTGCTTGCCTTGGAGCTGGGCCTTTTCTTCTCTTTTCTTCCCTTTGGATTCAGACAGAAACATCAAGTCTTGAGCCTGTGTTCTTTGGACAGGAGCTACTCAGCTACATCTATCTCCTGGGTCTCCAGCTGGAGATCTTGGGAAGCATCGGGCTTTGTAATCATGAGCCAAATCCTTATAAGAAATCTTTTGCTGTGTGCCTGAGTATTCAGCTTGTATTTTTTTCCCTAAAGAGCCCTGGTCAACATAATAAATGAACGAAACCCAAGTTCTGATCTCAGTGTCTTCTGAGGATGCTCTCAGGGTATCCATTTCCAATGTCTTTCATCAGATGAGTATTTGCTTCCTACTACATGGTGGTAGCTGCCTGCCCCGCCCCCCCCCCCCCAAGAGTGACTTCTGAATGAAGCATAACTACTAGGTGTGACACCAGAATGGTTAGGAAAACTGGGCATGCCATTCTGTAGAGGTGGGAAGCATGGGGGCCCTCTTTTAGGCTTTTGAGAGGCTTTCTGAGTACAAGTTTATGGTACATTCACCTACCAAAGAGAAGGAAGGAGGCCCAGAGAGAGCAGAGCTGTAATAATGGTCTCAGCATAGAATGCTGGACCAAGTCCAGATCCTTTGCTGAGGAACTATCCGTAAGGGTTGCAGATCATTGCACACAGATCTGCTTCATCTGGAGACCCTTCCCATACCTGTCACCCCTGGTCCTGAGTAACGGAAGGTGCCAAGCTCAACCTCTTAGGACTCACACATTTAGGGCAGCTGAAGATCCTTGAAGAGCAGACAACGGTAAGATGGTAGGGAAAGGAAGGCTGCAGCCTTCAGGAAAAGCCTGGAAAACACCACACACGCACACGGGCATGCGCATGCGCACACGGGGGGGGGGGCGGGCGGGGGAGCTACTTAATCTCAGGGGATCAGGGACAGGAAGTTGTCCAGTTTTTAGAGGCACTGTGCATAAAACATGTAACTCTGGCGAGTGAAGCCTGTTAAATAAATGGCGCTCCCGTCCACGGTGGCCTCATTTAACACGGAGACACAGCTTGTAAGTGCCTGAACACTCTACAGTGAAAAATAATCCTATCAGGAGAAACCAGAGTGCATGATGATGCCCAGCTGGGGTCCCCGGAACCCAATAACAGACGGTTAGAACACAGCCTGGGCATTTTTTTTTTTTTTTTCATGTGTGGATGCAGTTTCTCGGCAGATTGCAAGGATTAATGAGCTGAGTGGTCGGGGTAAAGAGTCACTTTCATGGGCTCCTCAGAGAGCAGTTTTGTTTCTTAAAACTCCTGTGTGGATCCCAGGATTCCAGGAAGGCGTTAACATTTTAGCTTTGGATCCCAGAGGAGTAAATGCAATGGTGTGCTGCAAGCTTGCATAGTTTTTTATTTGCAGGACACCCAGCTCCCTACTACAGAACACTCGTGTTCAGCTCAGCAGAGCAGAGACCAGGGCCAGGAGAGATCAGAAAAAGGCTGGCTGGAAGAGTGGTTGAATCACTTATTCAGCATCTGCCTCCTGAGTAACTGGTACCTGCTACAGAGAAAGAAGACCTCACTGTTGCCTTTGGGAGGGCAGTGCCTGGCTACAGAGGCTGGTTATGTATGTGCCAACTCTACATAGTTGGCAGCAGTGCCATTGTTACTGGTGGTTAGGGGCTGGACTGGTTTCCAAGTTTGTGGTGTCTCATTCAAGAAAGGTATATATGGAGTTGCAAAGTAGCAATAATGCTTTACTCCATGCATTTAGGAAGGAATATACTGTTAAGATTGACAGTGGTATGCATGGATAAAGATACACAGGACTCCGTGTTATTACCTGGAGCCCCCTTTTATGGGGCTGCCACTTCCAGTAAGGCATTTGATTCCTATGGGGGTAGTTTGTGTGGTTCTCTATTACATTGACATATTAAGTTCTGTAACTTTCTCTACAGTGCCTATCCCTTCCCATAATGAATTTGATTTTTTAAAAATCATATATACATCCAATTATGTATAGGTATAAGATGGTAAATAGAGGGTTGTCTCTAAAAGTTCACTTTGAGGACATAGCTTTATTATGCATATAGCCCAAACCAGTAGAGGTCATCCTGGTCTTCCTACTCACCATGCCCAGACACAAACAGTTGTCTTGATTGTAAGTTTAATGGGCTTTAGGAGGAGGCAAACTTATTCTATTGCTGAGAGAGCAGTGTGTATGTAGCTCAATGCAGTCTGGGGTTCTCGTTCCTAGCAGGTTTCTAGGTACACTGTTCAGAGAGGGGTTTGTGTGTATAGTATGTTCAGAAGAGAGATCTAGGCTGCCAAGTGCAATATTAGAAGAGGTATGTGTGTGTGTGTGTGTGTGTGTGTGTGTGTGTGTGTGTGTGGTGTGTATATGTGTGGTGTATATGTGTACATGTATAAATGAGTGTGTCTGTGTGTGTATGTATGTATATGGGTGTGTATGTGTGTGGTGTGTGTGTGTATGTGTTGGCAGCAGTGCCATTGTTACTGGTGGTTAGGGACTGGACAGGTTTCCAACAAAAAGACTAGTATATCTTTTTGTTGTTTGGAGGTTTTTGGGGAGAGAGGGGGTAGAGACAGAGCTTCTCTGTTATATAGCTCTAAATGTCCTAGAACTTCTTGTGTAGACCATTATAGCTTCAGATTCACAGAGATCCCCTTGCCTCTATCTCCCTAGTGCTAGGATTAAAGGTGTGCACCATCATACCTGGCCTATATCCAAATTTTAAAAGGGATTTTTAAAAAAATTATGCATATATATGTGTGTCTGTGTCCGTGGGTACCAGAACAGGACACATGATCTCCTGGGGCTGCAGTCATAGGTGTTTGAGAGCTGCTGTGCATTCTGGGAATCAAATGCTCATCCTCGGCAAGAGCAGAAAATGCTCCTCACTGTGCAACCATCTGCCCAGGCCCCCAGGTGTGTCTTTTTTGATGATTTAGTCTTTGAGAACTTCCCAGATGACAGAGCCATCTTACTAATACACAGCCATACACTAACCCTTGTCAACACCCACCTCTCTTTCCCCAGATGAATCATCTCAGTCAGGACTCATGCTTTTCCATATAAAGATTTCTGGGGCTAAGGATTTGGCTTAGTAGAAAGTTGCATGTTGTTTAAGCATGGAGACATACATTTGGATAATGAGAACCCTTGTAAAATCCAGGCATTTTGTAAAACCCTTGTAAAAACCAGCATATGCCTACATATGCCCCGGTAGTAGGGAGGGATAGAGGCAGGTGGGTCCCTGGAGCTCCCTGGCCAGCCAGCCTAACTGCAATGGTGAGCTCTGGGTTTACTGAGAGAGCCTGTCTCAAGAAGAAGAGGTGGAGAGCTATAGAGAAAGCACTGATGTTGACCTCTCACCTCTGTGTATTGCACACAGGGGGCACACAGATGGACACACACATGTACGCATATATGCACACATACATAGAAAAGATTTCCCATCTGAGTCAGACATACTACTTAAGATGTCAGGGTGATAGTCAGTGGACAAATGAGGCTTTGGGTACAGATATTTTGGGTGCAGATATTCTTTCTCATGCCTGTACCTTCTGGCCATGGTCCAGTCACGTTGGGATTCTGGCTGATGCAAATTCCAACTGGCAGGTTGACATCCCAGTGGGACATAGGAGTAGTTTTGTGGCTTTAAAGTCTGAAATCTTTGCCTGACTCTTTTTGGTTCCTTGGGCTCCATCCCAGGGTTCAGTCTTATCACCTTGATTTTATTTCTAGTGTGAATTCCAGAATCCCAGGAAGACCATACCGTAGTTGTAGATTCTGCCCAGCCAGGAACTCTCAAATACCCAGCAGCAACTTCCCAAATAATTGACTCAGAGACTTATAGTAAATGCTGAGCCAGCTCAAGCATATTAACTACCTCCTATTCTTTAATTAACCCACAGTTCATATCTATGTTTAGCCACATGGCTTGGTGCCTTTGCTCAGAGCAGCGTTCTCATCTTCCTCTACATCTTGCCTCTGCTGCTCTGCCTTTCCTTTTCCCAGAATTCTCCTGGTCTGGTTGTCCTGCCTGTACTTCTGCCTGGCTACAGCCAATCAGTGTTGTCAGTGTATAAAAGCGTTATCCCACATTTCTCCTTTTTTCTTTTAAAACAAGATCCCAAAATCTAATCTCCTTTGTTCGGCTTTCTTCTTGACCATTAACCAGAACAGCTTGTAGTCAACACACTAGACAAAGACAAACATCCAGAATCCATTTTGGCGGAATGTGGGGGTAGTTCTCTAGACTACTTTCTGATGATTGGGGGTGATGGTAATCTTATGGGGACCCAAAGAAAATTTAGGATTAGGGCAAATTCTGAGTGGAGTATTCTGTGAAGCTGGATAATCTTTGCAGCTGTTCTGGATACAGAACTCAGAGGAAACTGCAACAGAGGTGCTCTGAAATGTTGGGCCATCTGGGACATCTGTTTCCATTGGAGATTTTTACAGGGAGGGGGTGCTTCCTCAACCAAACCTTATTTTCTTTAACACATAATTAACCCACAGCCTCTCATTTTCTGTGGAAATTAAACAAAAAACGTCTTCTCTAAAGTAACATATCTTTTGACTTAAATTTTTAAATCAAGATATTTTCAAAATATATAGGTTGGATGATTGCATTTATAATCAAATGTCTTTTAGGAGCTGTTGCTCCTTCCTTTGAAGTAAAAGACAGAAAACCTCAAAGATAACACGACAATATATAATATTCAGACTTTGTAATTTCCATCTTTATGTGGCTTATTATTTTTTTACTCTTTCTTTTTAAGGACTTTCTCTACCCTTTTTCTCTTTTATCCTCCAAGTCTACATATATTTTAAACACACTGTAATCCATCTAGATTTTTTCTTTATCTGAATATGTCTTTGCTATATCTCACTGTCTTTTCCTGACCACAAGAGCCTTTCATCTGCTAAGAGGTGTGGTTAGGATTAAAGTCTCAGCTATGGAGGCTGGCTTGACCCAGCTCCTTGGTCTGTGAGAACTTAGCTTTATGGTAGAAGTTCTTTTTATTTTTTATTACGATGAGACATCTGCCAAGACAAGATAAGAAGATCATTAAAAATATACTGCTTAACAGATAACTCTGTGAGATACTCTAGGCCTATAGGCCAAAGATGGATGCTCCAACATTGCAAAGGAAGCTTTGATGATTGTCCAGGCACCCAGCTATCTTTGTAATTTCTTACAATGTTTTAGATGTCCCTTGCTTGCACTTCCTGTTTACTTAATTAATATTATTTCCTACTCAGCTCTCTGAGGCAGTTGAAGACTAGATTGTTAGATAGTTACAGTTTTCCTAGTTATAGATTCAGGAAAGAAACTCACTAAGAAATGTAAGTTTGAAAGATATCAAAAGATAGCTTTTGGTTGGTAATACACGTTAGGTAGAAAGTGAATTAGGTACAATCCTTTGGACTCACCAATAATGGACTTTTGATGTAATTATTGATGTAATTCTTGCCTGTATATATTGTATATAGTTATTGTACTTATTGTTTATAGTTATAACCTTTTTTATTTTTGACACAAGGGGGATATGTAGTGATATATTGTGTATTTAAAAAGCTTGTCTGAAAATCAGAGGACAGAGTCAAGCCGTGAAGGTCAGGGAGTGGTGACGTCACCTTTGATCCCATAGGGAGTGAGATGCCTGGGCAGAGAAAGGGAAGACAAGAGTTGAGGCATCCCCACACCCCCTTTCTGTCTGAGGATTCATGGGTCTTCTCTTTTTGGCCTGTGGAGTGGGCTTGTGTCTCTGTCTCTGTGATCTTTCAGCTTTTCCCCAATACCCGGCTCTGGGTTTTTATTAGTAATACCAAGTAGAATTCATGAAATGCCACACATCGAGTGTTTTCTTACCTCTCATCCCTCTCTGGAGAAGCAGCCTCTGGGCGTCTCTTTTCCTAGGAGGTCCTTGGTACTAGAGACACAGGAAAAGATTGTTTAGCACACAAATTGTCTTTTAGCAGGGGAGTTCTGCTCTGCCTTGCTTTGGATTTCTGCTTCAGGTTCATCAGATTCACCATTCCTGTGGTCCTTCATGTGTCTGACACCATCCTATTTCACTGGTACCTTTAACTTTTATCGGTCTGTATGCTGAGGGTGTATGTTCTGGGGCAGACAGGGAGCATTGGGAGATCCTTCATGCCGTAAGTCAGTGGCCCATTGGTGGACGTCATCCAAGGGCAGCCTAGCCTATTTGCCCATGGACTAGAGCAATGAGCACTATTGTTGCCTGTATTGGACAGTAAGGAAGAGAGAGGTACCCCGTGACTAGTGGAGAGCATGGGTGTGGATTTGGAAGCCAGTCCTCCCAAACTGGTTCTGCTACTAGAGAGGCACATGGTGTGTGCAGAGTGAAGCCTGTCCTTCTCCTGACTGGCTGGTAGCAGTTCTTTGAGATATTATTAGTGACATTTATTTGGGATGTGGTTGTCATGGAGAACTGTGGGCAATGCATTGTCTGATACTATCCTACCTATCAGGAGAAGAGATGGTGTTGGGCCCAGGCCTCTTCCCTGTAATGTTAGGACACTCCAGGGAGGATAGTTGGTGTGATTTAAGAAGTCTTGTTTGAGGGACTCAAATCCTCATCTGTCCTGACATTGGATATATGTGATAAGGCTCTACTGTGTTTATCTCTGCAAGGAAGTTCCATGGGCTACTTCCTCTCCTTCAGCAGGTCTTCCCTTCTTGGGTCTTGCTGTCTATGGTGGTATGAATGTTAAATGTCCCTTATTGTCTTGGGCACTTGAACACTTGTTCCCCAGTTATGGCACTGTTTGTGAGATTTAAAAGGGGTGGACTTGATGGAAGAAGTGTGTTACTGGGGGTGGCCTTTGAGATTGAAAAGCATAGAGTGCCCTCTGTTTCATGCTTGTGGTTGAAGATATAAGCCCTCCTTTTCCACCTTGCCTTCCCCCTCCCATCATAGACTCTAACTCTCTGGAACTGTGAGCTGAAATAAACTCTAATATAAGCTCCTTGGTCAATGTGGTGGCTAGTTTTACATCAACTTGTCACAATTGAGAAAATGCCTCAGTAAGAATATAGGCAAACCTATGAGGCATTTTCTTAATAAGTAATTAATGGGGGGAGAGCCCTGCTCATTGTGGGGGGTGTCACCCCTGGGTTGGTGGTCCTGGGCTCCATAAGAAAGCATGTTGAGCAAGTCATGGAGTTCAAGCCACTAGCAGCATCCCTCCATGGCCTCTGCACCAGCTCCTGCCTCTAGGTTCTTGCTCTGCTTGAGTTCCTGTCCCGACTTCGTTTGATGATGAATTTTGATGTGGACGTGTGAGCCTATTGAACCTGCTCCTCCCTAAGTTGCTTTGCTTATGGTGTTTCATCACAGCAGTAGCAACCCTGTAACTAAGATAGTTACCGTGTTTTATCACAGCAATGGAAATGTAGCTAAGACATCGCCTTTACCGAAGGAGTTAACGTGAATGGCTCTGAGGTCCCTTGGGTTTCTAGGACTCTAATCTGAACCCCCTCCTCTCATTCCTTACTGATGGGATCCCCTAAGCCCTTCTGTCCTTGGCTCCTAGCTGCTCTTCTTGTGACTATGTGGCACATTAAAAGGAAAAAGTCATCCCCTAGGACAGAGCTGTCCTCATGCGGATGACTGGGGAGTGACCTGAAAAACACTGCAGTACATGGGGATGGGAAGGGCATCTTTTCAGGGTGAGCCTGGGCCTGGGATCTTGGCAAAGGCAGACTCAAGCTTCTGGTGTGGGGGGCTGTGGAAAATGTAGATCCTGTTAGGTTTCAAACCTAGGGCAAATGGCTGAGGTGCCTGTCTAACATATCAAAGAGGACCTGGTTCTCCCAGCATCCCTCAGTCTCTATACCTTATTACAGGGCCCTGCTGGCACACCCTTCCCCTAAACTTCTCCAGTCTAAGAGCCTGTGCTGCCCTTCTCTATATAATCAAACCTTTTTTTTTTTTTTTTTTAAATTTATTGGTTGCCTGCAATTTTTTTTTTTTTGTATCGTTGAACCTCTTGGCTGTTGCGCTTCCCCCCCCCCCCCATGGCACAGCTCAGTCCAGTCAGGTCCACTCTGGACTCTCAACTGTTTGCATATTGACCTCATTACTCACTTGTCCACAGTCTCTTTGCCTCTTCTATGGCACTTTTCAGTTCTGATCTGAACAAGCCCCAAGGGCCAGAGACATAGCCAGAGTGCCCTGCATTTCCCAGGAGTACTTTGCATATTCAGAAACAGTGGTTAAGAGCTTAATGTCTACTAAATTCTGCAGACGATTGTGGAGGCAATGTTCCCCTGAATAACCTAAACTTATCTCTCAATTCCTTCCTGGGGTGTGTCAACCAGATTGCCAAGTGTGATGTCCATACCCAGGGAATCCTAGGTCCCAGCTCCTGTCTCTCTATCTTTTAGGCAGGCCTGGCCTCCCCTGAGAACTCGGAACAGCTCATCATTGCCTTGGAGCCTGAGGCTGCCTCCATCTACTGCCGGAAGCTTCGGCTGCACCAGATGATTGAGCTCAGCAGCAAGGCGGTGGTCAATGGGTACAGCGCCAGTGACACAGTAGGAGCTGGGTTTACACAGGGTACCTCTGCTCTCTCTCTCCCTCCCTCTGCTCTCCCCTCCCAACCCTTGGGTGTTACTCAGCTCGGATGATGCCAAAGGCACTTCAGGATGTAAGGGTCAGGGTATTCCATGGGGAAGGTGGGTCTTAAGCCTTTCTTTGCTGGTTGTTCCTACTGGCCCCTAGGAGGACTGCTTCATAAGCTAAACATTGGTTACCCTGACTTGTTACCCCTTGGGAGCATCTCTCCAAGAACCCAAGGGTGACCTGAGAGACATCCTTAGCCTTGCATTTTACTAGGATCTGAGACTGTCTTATCTCTAATTGAGTCAGTCTAATCCAGTTTACCTGCTATTAATTTCTCCATTAAGACTGTCTTATTCACTAAGCTGCTCTGGATGTGTGTTAGGTGCCTTAGCTGAGAAAGTGGCTGATTTGTGCTGAGCCAGGAGATGTACCCTCAGCTGTGGGAAGGAGCCCTTGCTTGGCCTGACCCAGCCTGTGTATTTTAAAGAGCTTTCCTTTTGAATAGTTACCTACATAAATAGACTGTCTTGTTCTCCGGAGCTGTGTGCTCCATGGATCTAGGCTCTGTGGCTCTAACCAGGCTTCCAGGGCTTTTTGAGAGATGAGGTCATGGTCAAGGACCACTGGAAGATTGGATACTAATACAACACATACACAAGCACCGTATACGACTGAGCTTAGTTCTGCTGAGTTCCTAAATGAGTACCTAGTAGGCAGAAATATACCCTCTACACTATACATGTCCCACACCCAAGTGGCCCTGGAAGAACCCAGGCCCAGGAAGAGGTTTGGAAGGACATTAGCGAGGTTTGCTCGACCTAAGCTTGGATGTGAAATTTAAAAAAAAAAAAAAAAAAAAAAGCAGATATTGAAAGGGACACATTTGCTCCTAGATCTGATGGAGGAGAAGGTTTTTATTATAGATGAAAGGGAGACCAGAGCCAGAGGCAGGGATATCTGGGAGAGTCCAGAGTGGGCCTGACCAGACTGAACGAGGAGAGACAGGAACCAGGTGTAACAGCCAGGAGACCCAAAGGTACAAAGAACAGGCAACCAAAAAAAAAAAAAAAAAAAATGGTTGGATTATATAGAGAAGGGCAGCACAGGCTCTTAGACTGGAGAAGTTTAGGGGAAGGGGAAGGGTGTGCCAGCCAGGAAGGTTATAGAGACTGAGAGATGTTGGGAGAACCAGGTCCTCTTTGATATATTAAACAGGCACCTCAGCCTTTTGCCCTAGGTTTGAAACCTAACAGGATCTACATTTTCCACAGCCCCCCACCTTGGGTCTGCCTTTGCCAAGATCCCAGGCCCAGGCTCACCCTGAAAAGATGCCCTTCCCATCCCTGTGTACTCCAGTTTTCTTCAGGCCACTCCCCAGTCACCCGCATGAGGACAGCTCTGTCCTAGGGGATCACTTTTTCCTTTTAATCCCTTGAGTTAGCTGTTAGTGACTCCAGGAGGTGGTAAGAACTGTGCTTGTCCCCAGGGCTGTCTCTGCTTGCCATGGGCTATGCATTAACACCTTAGATCTGATTTGTCAGAATGGATGCAGAGACTGTTCTCTAGGCCCAAGGACTGAATTAGTTCTTATCCTCATTAATGGCCATCCTGGTCTTGCCAAGGGATGCCAAGGCCAGCCTTTCCTCTAAGGAGGTCAGGGGCTTTATCATTTCAAATATACAGAGACGCATCTTTCTCCATTGTCTCATTGGAAGGAAAGTGAAGCTGTGTCTAAGGAGCTCGGTTTATAAACAGAGATTCATACCAGAGTCTGTTGATTTCAGTACAGAATTTACATGTAGTGTAAGACTGGCCCTGAGTTCTGAGGGGGTGCCTGCTGATTTTAAGTGAGATCCTTCCTCAGGGTTTCCTTGCCTTTAATCTGCCATGCCTCCTGTTGCTGCACTGTCCTGTGGCCTCGCGGGTTCTGCTGCTGTCTGTGTGCACCCACAGGGGCCTTACCTTTCGGTTTTTGGAGCCCCTGTTGGTGACCAACATGCCTTGGAGGGGCAGCAAGGCAGAGGTCTGGGTGTCAGCCTCACATTGCCGTTGGACTGGCTCTCCTGGGGATGAGATACTGCAGGGACCCCAGGGGAGCACTTTTACAGGACATCTGACACACTCATGGGTCCCTCGTGATCACAGGTCAGTGGACAGAGGCTCCTGTAGATATAGGGAGCTGGCAGATATTCATCCTCCACCACTCAGGATTTGCAGGGAACATTATTTTACTCCTGACGGGTTTTAATAGGATCCATAAAAGATACATTTATCCAATCTTGGGCTTAATCTACCTGAAAAACGAGAATAATTGTTTGAGAACTGGAAAGCTGGCTTGTGGCCTTCACACACATGTTTTTTATTAATTCTATTTTGTGGTGTCTAAATTGTTTTAGCAAACTGGATCCCTGCTATGGGGTCTGAGATGTGGCTTGTTTCTTGTTTGTCCCATGCTGTGCCTGGGATTCGACTCAGACTTCCTTGCATGCTGGAGACACGCTTTCCCACTGAGCCATATCTCTAGTCCAACACAGCTCACCTGGAACCAGTGTGGGAATAATGGGAAGCCCAAGTTTGGGGAGCCCTTTTGGGGTGCCCCTTGTTTACTCCAACCCAGGCTCTGAAGAACATGGAGTTGGCTGGGCGTTTCCTGCTCTAATCCTGAGAGAACTTGGTTTTACAAACACTTCTTGAAGAAAGAGGCTAGAAGGTCAAGGATGCTGTTAGATAATCGGCAAGAAGGAATTCAAAAGCACTTCAGGAGGAGTGAAGAATGTAGTAGATGAGACAGGAGACCCTTTCTCTGTCACCCCAGGGCTGCTCTAATACATCATTAGTTACCATTGTGACCTCCAGGTCCCATGATAGGTGCTCTGCCTTTGTTACCACCTACTGTGTGCAGGATGCATTAGGGAAGCAGTCAGTCCCTTTTCTACCCATAAGGAACCTAGACCAACTAGTGATATCCCTGTAATAGATGAGGAAAACTGAGGCCCCAAAGGTCTAAAGTGATTGGCCCCAAAGCCCACACTTGGCTGTGGCCAGCTGCTTCCAAGGCACCCTTTCACAATACCTTTCTTGGGCTCATCGTTCTGCTTTCCAAGCTTGGGAGTTGTTAGATCTTAAAAAGTCACGAGGGTCTCTGGCCTGAGGATTCATATGGCCAAGAAACCTAGAATTTCCGAGTCCCGTGATCACAACCTTCTCAGCTGAGCACAGAATGGTTATTAGTGCCCTGTCTGTCCCAAAGGCGGTCCAGCCACTCAGCACACAGGCAGAGGTGTCCTCTGGGTAGCCTGGTGAATGAGCACTGGGATTCCCTAGGTTCAGATGCTACCTTGTGTCTGAAGCGCCCCCTTGTGGCAGAAGTGCACATTGTCTTCAGCCGCAGGATAAAACTCTGGATCCTTTTATCCAAGAGATTCCCATGAGCAGAATATACCCAGCATTCCAAAGCTGAAATGGTTTAACCTAGTGTCCTGTGGGCTGCTGGGGAAGTGACCCATTTCATTAATCCACTCCCCAGAAGGAAGTTATCACAGCCAAGAATCTCCTCGGGGAAGGCTTTACAGCTGGGCGTGGGACAAAGAAGAGGGTTTCTTCCCTTGGAGGAACTGGCTTTCTGGTTTTCGATGTCGTGTTTATTAATCCTATTGGTCAGTAAATGTTCCGTCCCTGGACCCACCGTGCGGTTGTCTCGGCAGCTGCAGCAGACAAGTGTCGCCTTTTCATGCCTGTTTACGCTTGGTCCTTTTCTTTGTGTTGTTCGGTAGCTAAGGAACATGTTCGGCGGAACCGGCAAAGTCGGACCTTCTTGGTGGAGAATGTCATAGGAGAGATCTGGTCTGAGCTGGAGGAAGGTAGTGTGTTGGGATGTCTTTTGTCCCTACTTATTATTAATTTTCACTGCCAGCAAAAATGCATTCATATTCCTTACATTTGCACCTTGGTATCTGCTCAATCTCAGGGGCTTTCATGGCCATTCGGTCCAGGGAGCTTCTGAGAGCTGGCTTTCTGTGTGTCAGAAAACCATGCAGATGCCCTTTCCAAGGCAAATAAGGCTCTCAGCTCTGGGGGGAGTCTGATGTTGAAGCACATGTCATGGGGTGTGGTGAAGACACAGCTCTGTGTGGCATGAATGCCCTGGTCTTTTAAATTCTCTCATGTGCTTCTTCATCCATGCTTAGTCTCCCCTCCTGGGCCAGCATGATTACATTCTCTTTAGCTACTGAATAACGTGCTGTGCTGCTAATTAACAAAACCCGTTGTGCTCATGGGCGGTGTTGATGTGAGTAGCTGAGTCCATGTTATCCTCAACCAGCCTGCTGGAGAGGGAACAGATGTGCGGTGTACCTTTAAAGTTTACTGTCTTTTATGCCAGGTGACAAGTATGTGGTTGTTGACAGTGGCGGAGGCACCGTAGACCTGACAGTCCATCAGATACGGTTACCAGAGGGGCACCTTAAGGAACTGTACAAAGCAACAGGTGAGCCACCGCTTGGCTGGTTAGCTTTCCCAGCCTCCAGTTAATTCTGGTTCACTTATTTCAAATTTGTCTCAGGATCACGAGCATGTGGACTGTGTGGTGGAGGGCCCTTCCATCTGTTTGCAACTGGAAAGCAAAATATATTCGAGTGGTTTTCAAAGGCAAACCAATCCCACTGAATAGTGACGCTGTCACCGAAGTTTTACCACAATTTTCCCAAAGCTTGTTATCACCTCTGATTAAAACCTGAGGCCAGATTTCTTTTTTTTACTTTTTAAAATTTATATAAAAGTATATTTTTATCCATGCATCCCCCTGCTCTCCCACCTCCCAATCCCTCCCAGTCAGATAAGGCCAGATTTCTACACCTAGATCAAGATCATCAAAATAAGGAACATACCTTTGCAAGGGAAAGTCTGCCTAGGTGATGTCATCGACAGATGAGGTGATGTCATCGATAGGCTGCACAAGCCTAACTGGGGTCTACTGTCCAAACCTTCCCAAGAGGGAAGGTTGTGATTTTTGAAGTTAGTTATCTGTGTTGGTTTTATTTGTAATGAAATAAGACTGTTAGATACTGTAGGGGAAAAATTCGCAGAATAGGAGCTTACGAGTGTTGAGGAGTGAGTTGGGGAGTTGGGGATGGTTATCTGTTGCCTGTGTGCCAAGTGGGCCCCAGTGTGCATCAAAGAACACAGGGAAGGCCTGGGTTTCAGCCTCTCATGGTTTTTCCAACATCATGGGCTCCTGTTTGTTCTCTTCTCAGGTGGACCCTACGGATCTCTGGGAGTAGATTATGAGTTTGAAAAGCTGCTTTGTAAAATATTTGGAGAGGACTTTATTGAACAGTTCAAGATAAAGCGACCGGCGGCCTGGGTTGACCTAATGATCGCCTTTGAGTCTCGCAAAAGAGCCGCTGCACCAGACCGAACCAATCCCCTGAACATCACTGCCCTTCTCCTTCATTGACTACTACAAGAAGTTCCGGGGTCACAGTGTGGAGCATGCGTTGAGAAAGAGCAAGTAAGCCGGCTCACCTTGGGCTCCAGAGAGTCTGGGGGTGGACGATGTTGATGGGACAGAGAAGTTGGTGTGGACTGTGAGTTCTGACATTATGGAAGGTGTGTTCTTGAGCAAATGACTCAATTTATTGTTTACTATGGAAAATGGGGTTAATAACTCTACTTCTCTCAAAGGGTTCTTGTGAGAGTAACATGAACCTCTATCTGTTAGGCACATAGCATAATACCCAGGTCACAGAAAGTATGGTTGTGTGTGTTAGCTGGTATGGTCCCTGAGAAAATAATAGCTTTATGAAAATGGGACATTTTGTTTGGGTGGTGTTTTAGCCCGTTCTATTATTGTGGGGAAACACCATGATCAAGGCAACTCTTACAAGAGAAAATATTTAATTGGGGCTGACTTACAGTTTCAGAGGTTTAGTCCATTACTATCCCGGCAGGGAGCAGGGCAGCATGCGAGCAAGGTGATGAAGAAGTAGCTGAGCGCTACATCCTGATCCACTGGCTGAAAGAGAGGAGAAAGGAGAAAGGAGAGAGAGAGAGAGAGAGAGAGAGAGAGAGAGAGAGAGAGAGAGAGAGAGAGAGAGAGAGAGAGAGAGAGAGAGAGAGAGAGAGGGAGGGAGGGAGGGAGGGAGGGAGGGAGGGGCTGGCCCTGAGCCTGGCCTGGGTTTTTGAAATTTCGAAGCCCACTCCCTGGTGACACACCTCCTCCCCCAAGGCCACACCTCCTAATGCTTTTCAAATACTGCCACTCCCTGATGACTAAGCATTTAAATCTTGAGTCTGTGGGGGCCCTTCTTATTCAGACCACCACAGTCCTCTGCTGCTGTAGGATAGGACTAGAATAGGACTTGGTGAATGCGCCCCAGTGGGAATCCGCTTTTCCTGCTTCTCCAAGGCCCTGGTCTGAAATTATAACTAAGTTTGTTACAAAATGAACCCATATGAAAGATCTGGATTAAAGCTGAACATTTTTTAAATAGGAAAAAAAAATCTAAGTTTCTGATAACTTTTTAAAAATTGTTTTTGAGTCATATGTAGAAACACAATACCTGTAATCCCAGCAATGTGGAGGCTGGGACAAATATGTCCTGAGTTCAAGACCAGCCTGGGAAACATAACAGGACTATATTGAAAATTACTTTTGACATACATATCTAAAGTGAAGTGGTTGGCACCACAGTCTAATTTTCTTATCTGTCACTTTACATAGTCAGTCCTGCTTAATGGCTTTCACGTAACAGCAAATGAAGCTCTATCATCTACCTTTAACTACTGGCAACTCCTAGCCAGCAAATGAAGCTCTATCATCTACCTGTAACTACTGGCAACTCCTAGCCAGTCTAAATCACACAACCCCCCCCAACACAATTATTTTAAAGCAAATTTCTGATTATTATATAATCCATAGATGTGTTAGCCTGGAGTTCAAAAGGAGAGACATTGTAATATGAGCATAATATTGTCACACTTAAATGCATTGTTCTTCGGTGTCCTTGAGTTAGGGCCCGGGGAGATGGCTCAGTGGTAAAACACTTGCTGTGCAAATGTGAGGGCTGGAGTTTGGACACCCAGAGCATATGCAAAGAAGAGAGCACTAGATCTCCTTTTAAAAGGTTGTGAGCCACCGTGTGGCTGCTGGAACTGAACTCTGGACCTCTGGAAGGGCAGTCAGTGCTCCCAACCTCTGAGCCTTCTCTCCAGCATGCATCTGAGATCCTGGCATTTCTACAGCAAGGGAGGAGGTGAGCACAGGAGAATCCGCTGGAAGCTTGTGGGCCAGGTAGCTTGAAATAGTGATGAACAGTTTATATTACTGTGATAAATACCATGACCAATTTCCAACAAGGTGAAAGGTGGGGACTGGCATTTGAGGTTGTCTTTTGATCTCTTTATACATGATGCTGTGACATGTCCATGCCCACACGCCTACATGAGTGTGTACGCACATGCCTGTGCACACATGCACACACACGCACGCGCGCGCGCACACACACACACACACACGCACACGCACACGCACACACACTTTTTTAAAAGCCAGCTGGTATTATCAGTTTCTCTGTCTCATGTCTTTAGTTTCTATTTGGAGTCTAATTAATGAAGGCTGCATAGCATGACTCTCTCTCAGCCCCCCTGTCCCCCACACAACGCCCCTCCTGGTATCGCCCTTCACCATGTGTTAGTTGTCAAGGTGACTGGCGACTGAGAGTTTTACTCACTGCATGCCCACAGATTTCATGGCCTATGCACCTGTCCCTTTGTATGCTTTTCCAAATAGATGTGACGCTGCGTCTTAGGTGGATTCAAGTTTGAATTTTTGGCAAATCTACTTAATGTATGGCAGTTTATGTAAATGTATGCTTATTACTACATACTAGTTATATGTAATAATTATATGCAGTCGTTTTCATCAGGACATTGTTATATGTGTATAATGTATTCTGATCTCACCCCTTAGTCGTAAGGCTTCTATCGCTATGGTAAAATTCCACGGCCAAAAAAAGCAGAGTTCCAGGTAGCAGTCCCTCCCCGAGGGAAATCAGCAGAAACTCAGGCAGGACAGGAACCTGGAGGCAGGAGCTGAAGCACAGGCCATGGTGGATGCTGCTTACTGGCTTGTTCCTCATGGCCGGCTTATGCCATCCAGGACCACCAGGGCAATGCCACCCACAATGGACTGGGCCCTCCCATATCAATCACTAATTAAGAAAACGCAGTCCAGTCTGATGGGGCATTTTCTCAATTGACATTCCATCTTTCAAAATGACTCTTGCCTCTCTCAAGGTGACACTAAACTAGCCAGCACACCCCTCATCGCATTCACCTGTCCCCTCCCTCTGATCTCTTCCTCTTCCTTACCACTCTCTTTGTCCCCTTCCAGACTCTGTGTGTGTGTGTGTGTGTGCGTGCACGTGAGCGTGTGCATGCATGTGTGTGTAGCGTGTGCGCGTGTGTGTACCCCAATTTCACTGGGACTGTATACAGGAACATTGGTGAAAGGTTATTTACAGGAACACAGGCACCTTACCACCCTATTGTTGGAAGCAAAGCATCGCCCCCCTCTCTAGCAACCGTTACTCCCTATAATTCTCAGGAAGGAGCAGGGCTTCGTGATTCTTT
This sequence comes from Phyllotis vaccarum, assembly GCA_033318265.1. NCBI lineage: Eukaryota > Metazoa > Chordata > Mammalia > Rodentia > Cricetidae > Phyllotis > Phyllotis vaccarum. Next base: position 2,457,797 of record JARWLC010000004.1, read on the forward strand.
CCTCTCCTACAACAGGATGTTGAAAACCTGATCTTGGGCAGTTCCTGGGAGGCAATTGCAGATGCTGCAAGTTCCTAATACACCACAGCAGGGGATACATGCTGTCTACTTGTCTCTTGTTTTGGAATGTCAGTGCCTGCCCACTGCTGACCCACATTTCAGTAGGGGTGGGCTCATGCGTATTCTTTTACTGTCTTGCTCTTTGGTGTATCTGGGGCAGTAATAAGGAAACAGTTTTCCCTCGGTGGTTTGGTCACTTCAGAAAAAATAAATGGTGATTCTCCCTTCTAGTTTTTTAAAAGTGATGTGGTGGCACATGCCTTTAATACCAGCATGAGCCAGGCAAAGGCAGGTGCCAATCTGACCTACATAGGGAGTCCTAGGCCAGTTAGAACTACATGGTGAAATCCTGTGTCATAAACAAAGTAGCTCCTAGCATCCTTCAAAATGATAGTGAACTTAAATTTGTAGGAAAATGTGGATTTAAGTATGTTTGGTATATTTTAAACCGTGGTGATTATGGCCTGACTGGTGTTCAGAGTGTCCCCTCTGTGGAGATGGTCTTGATTCACCTCACACACTCCCTTCTCTGAATCTGGACTGGACCACTGTGGTGATATATTGTATATTTAATAAATACAGTCTGGAATGTCAGAGGACAGAGCCATCTCTCCAGCCACCTCCTTTTGTTTTGTTTTATTTTTTCAAGACAGGATTTTTTGTGTAGCAGTCTTGGACCTAGAACTTGCTTTGAAGACCAGGCTGGCCTTGAACTCAAAGAGATCTTCCTGCCTCTGCTTCCCAAGTGCTGAAACTAACGATGTGTGCCACCACTGCCTGGCTATTTTATTAAATATACAATATATCATCATAGACTATTTCTTTAAGAATCCTTGATTCCTTTCAGTGAAAAACAAAGTCGATTTTATTGAGGGTTTCCTGCCCTCTGGACAGGGCCACATCAGGTTCCTCAGCCTCGTTCCTCCCGGCTTCTGCTGCCTGCTCTGTCTTTCTATATCTTCCTTAAATACTTTCTTAGCTCAGTTAAGGCATGGCACCACACTGCCTGCCTGGGAGCCTGGAACTCCTTCTGTAAACTGAGATGACCTCAAACTCAGATTGGATTAAGGGCGTAGGTCACCACTCCTGGGATACTCCCTGTGCTGGGATTAAAGGTGTGAGTTACCACTGTCTGATCCTCCTAGACTGACTGTGGGTAGATCCCTCTGACATCTCAAACTATTTGTACTAAATTTGGAAGCCCTTTCATTGTGGAAACTAGCCATCAACAGCCAGCCACATGGTCATTCCACACCATATTGTCCTTTGGCTTATGCCATGGAAATCTGTCCTGGCCCAGGAAACCTGTGTTGCTGAGAAGTTGGTGTGCACTTTGCCTCAGAGTCTAAAGTGCCTTATTCATTTTTCCTGGTCTTTTGAGCAGGTAGAGTCTCTACTGAGGGTCTGGATAATAAATATTCCCAATATTAGTTAAGTTAGAAACAAAAAGCTTTCCTAAGTGTTCTCATAGCTCCAGGACACTAAGGTTAGAACAGTTATCCTTGCCTTCCAGCTCTGAGAAAACAGAGGGCAATGTGGCCAGAGTTCACAGCTACTGAGTAATGGGGCCACGTCATTACTCCACCACACCAACCTCCTGGCCTATGTCTCTGGTTGTACTTGGTCTTGCCTATAGAACTAGAAACCCAGGGACCATCCTGTAAGAATAGATTTAGCCTTGTGATGCCACAGGGGCCTGGAGAGGTGAGGAGATGCATCTGAGCCCAGGTTTGTAGCTTGTCTGTGCAACACACATATCTTATGGTGTAGTAGTGAGGTTTCTCGGGTCCTGGGCGCCAGAGGTCCGAGACCCACAGACCTGCCGCCCGAGACCGCTTAGCCGCCCAGCCGCCCGGGTCCCCAGAAACAACTCAGACGCTTATATTAACTTCATGCTGTTTGGCCTATGGCTCAGGCACATTGCCAGCTAGTTCTTATATCTTAAATCAACCCATTTCTATTAATCTGTCGGCCACGTGGCCCGTAGCTCACCCGTGCTCCTTACATGTTTCTTCTTGGGCGGCTGGCTGGATCTGCCTGACTCCGCCCTGCTTCTCCTACCTATGTTCTGATTTCTCCTCCTACTTCTTCTATGGTGCCTGCCATGGCCCAAAACAGCTCCTTTATTCAAAGATTGAGATTCACAGCATACATAAACGCATTCCCACATCATTATGGTCTTCCAACATATATCCAATTACCATTGGGTAAAAATGAAAAACAGTAAGTCTCTACTTAAATCTTACCTCTTTGTGCTAAAATTTGGCCTTCATTATATTGGGGGAAGTTTGGTGTTGGTATAAAACAAAGAGAAACAGAAGAGGTTATGTCTTAGCTCTTGAGCTTCTGAGGGTCCAGGTCCAGGTAGTTGAGCGAATTCTCAAGAATGCTTTTGACTTTAAAATGCTTTATCCCCACAATGGGACAGATATTCTTTCGGGCCACACACAACGTGGGCGCTGTGCACTCACTCACTCATTGCTTATTCCTCTCGATGCTATTCCCAGTGTGGATTTTGTGAAGTGGTCCTCCCAGGGGATGCTGAGGATGAGTCCGGATGCCATGAATGCCCTCTTTAAGCCAACCATCGACAGCATCATTGAGCATCTCCGTAAGTATCAGATGAATCTTGGCCATTTGAGGGACAGAGCTGGGAGTAGAGACAATCCTGAGGTAGCCCAGTGGGTAGGTAGCCTGGATCTGGGAGCTGCACGTCTTCTGGAGTTTTCATGAGGGACACTGCTGGAGATGGCACTCGTTCTGCAGAGCTGAGAAAGCTGGGGGACCTGCCCTTACTTAGGCTTCACTTTGGCTTTGAAGGTCAGAGGTTAAGAAGCTCTGAAGCCATGCTACTCTAGACTGACAAGCCCTGGGAATGTATCTTGTCTGAAGTGTCAGGAAAACTTAGAAATCCTTGCTTCATTGGGAGGGACGGAACTGTTCCGTGAACCGAGGAAGGATTCCAGCAAGACAGAGGCTGTCCATGCTGTCATCCTGTGCATTGGCTATCCTCACCAAGATAACCTAATGGGAATTTTTCTTTTTCAAGATACAAACATCACATTCTTTATGTATCCCTTCACCTACCACTGTGGTTATCAGAGACAATTATTTCTAACAGCTTGAACCACATGTTTAAAGGAATACTATTGTTATAAAGAATGAATTATAATTAAAATCACCACCACCACCACTGACAAGTGGGGCTTCTACCTGGCACAGCCCTGGCCTTTGTTCCTAGGCATACAGTATGCAAAAACCCTTCTTCAAAAGACTAGCTCAATACAAACTCACTTCAGTGAGCTCAGGCAAAGCCAGTGTCCAGCTGATGCTCATGGTTAGCTGACTCCCATAGGCTCAGACAGCCTTCTTTCCCTTGCTGGCTTGCTTTGGGTAACCTGATCTTCCTTTCTCTTTCAGGGGACCTGTTTCAGAAGCCCGAGGTTTCCACAGTCAAGTTCCTCTTCCTGGTGGGTGGCTTTGCAGAGGCACCCCTCCTGCAACAGGCAGTGCAGGATGCCTTTGGTGACAAGTGCAGGATCATCATCCCGCAGGATGTGGGCCTCACCATCCTCAAGGGTGCTGTGCTCTTTGGCCTGGACCCTGCTGTCATCAAGGTGCGCCGGTCTCCTCTGACCTATGGAGTGGGCGTGCTGAACCGCTATGTGGAGGGGAAGCACCCTCCCGAGAAGCTGCTGGTGAAGGATGGCACACGCTGGTGCACTGATGTCTTTGACAAATTCATCTCTGCTGACCAGTCCGTGGCCCTGGGGGAGCTGGTCAAACGCAGCTACACTCCAGCCAAGCCCTCCCAGCTGGTCATCGTCATCAACATCTATAGCTCCGAGCACGACAATGTCAGCTTCATCACTGACCCGGGGGTGAAAAAGTGTGGAACGCTCCGTTTGGATCTCACGGGGACCAGTGGCACAGCAGTGCCTGCCCGCAGGGAAATCCAGACCCTTATGCAGTTTGGGGACACTGAGATCAAGGCTACAGCCGTTGATATAGCCACCTCAAAGAGTGTCAAAGTGGGGATTGACTTTCTAAATTACTAACGTAACCATCCCTCCCTGCCGCCAGGCCCCTGGGACTCCTCTGCATTTGCTGACCTCAACCTTAACTGTTTTGTTCCTGACATCGACCCTTGCCATTGCCCACCTGAATTTCAGTAGGAAAGATGAAAACCAGGGAGAGAGTTGATTTAGGATTATTTTTTGAAAGTATATTGGAGTCAGAAAAATCAAATGAATATCAAAGTCTGGAAATAGGAAGTTCAAGGATCCCAGAGCAGCCAGCCTTCACAGGTCTCTCTGACTTGTAAGACACCCCTTGGTGCCATGAAGAGGTCCCTGTAAGGGAGGCCTTAGGACACCCACTGCCATCTCTTTGGATTTGAAGTGAGACCTTTGAGCCAGGACGGGATCTTCTTTAGAGGTCTTTTTAAATTATCTTGGATGGCAGTGAGTAGGAAACCCTCCTGCGGCTAAACTTCCTTTCTCAAGGGATTCAAATTGGGGACTCAGTAGCAATTTACAGTATTTTTTTTTTTAAACTGGTGGGAGAAGACTTACACTGGGCACTTAGGTTCTCAAGGAGGTTCAATGAAGGATAGGATAGCCTTAGCTAACTCAACCAGGACAGTGGGGGTGGGGGCAAGAGTGCAGATATCTTGACTTTCCAGAGCAGGTAAAACTTCCTTTGGTGGAAATGAACACTGAAGTGATTTGTCCCAAATTACAGTGGTCCCCGTTTATCTGTAGAGAATACATTCTGAGGTTCTCTAGTGAATTCCCAGAGCTGTGGATAGTACCAAAACTTATCTATGCTATGTTTTTATATACTTACATACTTGTGACAAAGTTCAATTTAATAAAGTAGCAAAAGGTTAGCAACAGTAACTAATGATTAAATAGGACAGCTATGAAAACACACTTTCATAAAATTTATAAAATGTGGTCTATCACACCATTATTTACTATATACTATACTGTTATGCATTTTTGGACCACAGTTGACAGGGGTTCATTGAAAACCCAGTAAATGAAAACACAGATCAGAAGGTAATTCTCATAACTATAAATGTTGAGTTCAGAGGGCTGCATAATTCTAGGAGATCTTAGTAGGAATTTAGTTTGAGAAATGAAATTTTTATTCGCCCTGTTTATATGTATTGCCAAACCCAGGAACCCAAAACAGGCCCCTGCCTTGCAAACCATGCACATTTTCAATTAACCCCCCTCCTTCCAACTATTCTTCATTCTCCAATAAGTAAATACGAAAGGGGGTTCTCTTCCATGAATGTCTCTATCGAATCTTCAGCTTTTCAATTTTACCTAAAAGGAGTATGTGAACCTCAACCTGGTAAACGTGAAGAGCCTTTTCTAAAGCGGGTCTGTGGCTCACCTGCCTCAGAATTGCCTGGGTGCTTGTCAAGAGCAGGACCTGAATCTAATCCCCTCTAGTCAGAGCTGATGTACTCACCCTGCCCTCCAGATCAGAGGGATTGGAGATTCAGCTGGCCTGGGGTGGGGTCACCCTCACAGGAAGGGTCAGAGAAGGAAAAGGATGTAACAAATGGAACCCTGAGAATGAGGCTGCCCAAGGAGCCGGCTGAGTTCTACGTTCTCACCTTCTCTCCATGCAAAGCCAGTCTCACCGGCCAGAAGTCAACTGATGGTAAAAAACCAAGGATAAGACTTACAGTCCATTCCATCTACTCAAACCTGCCTTTCCCACCTGCTGGAATTTGTTCTGATTTCAGATCACTGGAGGCATGCATCATGAATGAATTAATGAATGAGTGAATGAATGAATACAGAATGAGGGAAGGGGCTTCAAACGCAAGCTGGATGTGTGAACCCAGCATCATAGCATAGATTTTAAGTAGCATTTTGAATTCCAACCTATTGTCTTCCTCACACCACTTGCTTCAGAATTCCCTGCTAGAATGTGAAAATGCTATCACACCATAGAACAAGAGAATGGGAGCCCCAAACTGAATGGCAGTGTCTCAAATCCGCGCATCAAGATGCTTGCTAGAACTCTCCTGCTAACTCTGCCTCAGAAGCTCATGGGTCTTTCTCTGGTGTTTCCGGCCTCAGTTCTCAAATAGACTTTCAATTTTGTTATAATGGATATAATTTTATGTATATATAATACTAGAATCTTGTACAGAATCTTTATTTCTACTGTGTGTTTGTTTGAAAAGGAAAATGCTCTTAATTTTGGTTAATAACACTGCTGCCTGTAAGCTCCATAGCTTCCTTTCTTAAATGCTCTCACTGATCACTGTTTGTGCTGATACCATGCAATGGACTACGTATCTATGTATGCAAGATTGAGCAATAGACAGAGGTGCCTTGGGTCAGAGTATTCTGATCATACAGACTACCCAGATCGACAGCTTCATCAGACCCCTCCACACTTGCACACCCTGCCCAAAGCTGAACAGCTTCTGCATGAAGAGTAATGTATCAATTCTCCTGTCCAGACTTTGAGAGCTGAACATACTGGTTCTGTAAACAATGCCTACCCAAACGCTTTGCGTCTTGCAGGGTTGTTGACCTCTCCCCTCTGTCAAGGCAAAGTGTGGCATACTTCATGATTGAAGGAACCAAGTGGTACATAAACAGATGTTTCTGTTGGGTTGAATAAGTGGGAGCAGTATACTTCAGCCCCTCTTTTCCTGGCTAATGCAAAGCACTCCTTACCTTATGCTAAGTCTATATCTCCTCTTTCGCCTGAATGAGCTTATAGAGATCTGCAGTGTTAGCAAACTGACTTCCTTCTGGTCTAGAGATGCAGCCCCAGTAGCCAAACTCTTCAACTAAATCTCTCTAATCTATTCCTACCCAAGCTGGAATAATCTTATTAGAGCACTGGATAAGTATACTTGGTAATACATTCCCCAACTTAGAAAGTTCTAGAGGGTCTTTGGTCTTGACCAATTGTCCTTTGCATATATTATACTGTTACTTAACCACCTTTTCTGTACACAGCAGGCATCATAAATGCAGACTGACAGACAAGGGGCATACAGTAAGAAAGAGGAGGTGCTTAAGAAGAGGTCCTGGGGAGTGATGGCTGAGTCCAGGTTACAGAGACTGCCCCCCACCCTTAGAATGTTATTTAGACCAAGTTTAGCTTTTAGAGACCAGGTCTGGTTAATTTCCAGGGTAGCAAAGGATTGCATGCATCAATATAAACACGAGTCCAAATACATTATTAATTGAAGATCGAATTTCACATTGTAGTGATGTAATAGATGTGATTAGGCTTCATAGTATGTATGCTGGGGAATGGCTTAAGTGGATGGCTAATATAAAAGTTGTTGGCCATAACATCTTAACACCTCTCATCTGCTTGAAATGTGGAACATTATCCTCAAACCTCAGCCACTGGGAGTCTTGTTCACAAGACAGAGCCAAACTTCTCAGAATTTTGCAGCAGTCCACAACTAGACAGGATTGTGTCTGCCAACTCTTGTCTTCACTGATTCTAATAAAGTGAAACTCTGAATTTCATGTGGCCTAGAATAGTATTCTTTTGCTCATTTGGGATGTATAGGTGGAATTATTGGGGGATTATTACTGACTTCCTCCTGTCTCAAGTCCTTTTACAGGTGTTACAGGCTTTACTGACAGTCCTTCCTTTGCTGGGAACCAAAATTCCATGGACCCCGAGTCCTATCTCCTCCAAAGGTGATGAGCAGTTTATCTATAGAGAAGGCAGATGGGCAGAGTCAACTGAGGAAAATCATTAAAAGTGTATAAGGCCCGAGTGATGCCTGCCCTTGGCAGGGTATCCCTGCAGACAAAATCTGTCTAAATTCTTGGCTTCCTTCTAGGCTCCAACCCTGGAGCATATTCTAATTTGGCTCTAGAAGTGTCTGGATGGCTTAAGGTGGGGTCCCAGGAGTCCAAGAGGGTGAAAAGGTGGCTGCTCCTCCTGGCTTAACCTGCATTTCAGTATCCAGGATAGCAAGGTCCTACCCTCTCCAGGAAAACACACTGAAGAGGTTAAGGTAGGCACTGGGGAGCAGCAGCCAGGGGGTAGCCATCCACGCCATATTTGGTACACACATTGACATCATATTGGGATTCAGCCAAATGATGGTTCAGGCTATCTCCCCTCCCATTAAACTCCTGCTATAAAGGAGTAAGACAATTTCCCCAAGCACACCTTCATTTTGGTAAAGCTCTTATGTCCCGGGACCTTTTGGGGGGTTAAAAAGAGAAACAAGCCCCAGCTCTCCTCGGGAGAAAGATGTCTGCAGGGGTGTACCAGGCTGAAGGAGGTGACTGCGTTTGGAAGTCAATATGGACACAGACGGTCTTTCCTAGACTGCCTCCCACCCCCTGGCTGGCCCCTCACATGGTGGGGATGGCTTTCGGCTTACATCCTCTCCGGGGCCACACCACCAAACAGGGGCTGCAACCTCCCTTGGCCGGTCCATTCTGCTTCCCCTAGTGGGAATGAGACCCTCAAGCTACAAGCATCAGCTCCCAGAACAAGCATTTATGGGCAAATGTCTGAACTTCATAGCACGGGACAGAACTAACCATTGGATTGGTGGCCAAGATTATTGGGTTTACCAACGACCTGGTTCTGGTTCTGGTTCATGTCCGTGTCGTCCTCTACTCCCACCCCCTAGTCCCCATGTAGGGGGCGGGGCCAGCCCCAAATATCCCGGATGAATCCAGAATCTGCCCCGCCCAGTTAGAGTGAGCTCACAAAGACCCAGAAGAACAGGTGGGCAGGCAGAGTTGCCTGGTTCCCTTGGGGGTGCTCGGCCCGCCCAGGTGAGAGCAGGGGCCCCTGGAACTGGGTGGAGAAAGGTCCCATTCTCTCCTGGGCCATGCCCTTCCTTTGTTCAGAAATCCCTCCAAATGCCTCCCCGCCCCAGCTCCCTATAGGCTGGCCTCGTTCTAACCACCCAGGCTTCACTCTTGATGGCATCTCCCGTCCCTAGGATTTTAGCAGTCCTTGATCATACTCCCCTTCACTCCAGAATTTTGAAACAATCTCCTGACTACGAAAGTACCACTTTCCAGAGATGTACTTGCTTATCAGGATAAGGCATAGATGAGCCGGGAATCTATATACAAACCTAGGCCCGTTGTGGGAGACCATTGATGATCCTTGGTGAGGCGAGAGCTTTGCTGCAGAGGTGGTATCTTCATAGCTGATGTAGCTGGTACTAGAATGGGTATCCATCACCTCACCTCTATTCATGATGACGGTGGTGGTGATGTTTGTGTGTGTCTTTCAGATCCAAGACTGGAATTGGTCTAAGCCTTTGTTGTTGGGGGGGTCTCATATACAATGAATAAAATTGAGAAGAGATATAGTCACAAGATACCAGAAGCATCCTGTACCCCCAGATATGAACCCAGAATGTCTCCAGACAGCTTCAGATATTCCGAAAGTAAAGGGATGTAGTAACACAAATTGCTACCAAACCCCGATTCTGCCTGAATGGGAGAAATGGGCTTTTTATTCCATCATGCAAGTTTCATGAGCCGTTTTTGGTGGCTCCTTATCATCTTTATATTTACAACTCTGTCTGCTTTATGGCCGTGTATGCATATAGTTTTATTAGATTGCTGAGTAGGTGGATGGATGGATAGAAGGGTGATAGGAGGGGTATCTCCGGAAACTGAGGCACTCATAGGTGGAGTGATGTGGGAATGCGTTTGTGTGTGCTGTGAATCTCAATCTTTAAATAAAGGAGCTGTTTTAGGCCATGACAGGCACCATAGAAGAAGTAGGAGGAGAAATCAAAGTTTAGGTAGCAGAAGCAGGGCGGAGTCAGAGGCAGATCGAGCCAGCCGCCCAAGAAGAAACATGTAAGGAGCACGGGTGAGCCACGGGTCACGTGGCCGACAGATTAATAGAAATGGGTTGATTTAAGATATAAGAGCTAGCTAGCAATGTGCCTGAGTCATAGGCCAAACAGCATGAAGTTAATAGAAGCGTCTGAATCCTTTCTGGGGGCCTGGGTGGAGATGTGCAGTACACATGGAAAGTAATGTATCCCTGGTACCTGATTTCTAATTTATAACTAATTTAACTCTGCCAGCTAGTTTTGGGTGTGATGACGCTACTACTTCACAGCCTCAGCTCCTGACAAAGTCATTCTTTTACACCTAAGAACTCTTTTACACATGTGCACTAAGTCCTTGAGGCAGAGAGTGGAGACCATTTTATGTCTCTTTTCTTCCCTCCACTGGCAGAGTAAAATGGAGTCTCCTGAGACATTCATGAGAAAACTGCCCATTACACCAGGATACTGTGGTAAGTGACATTCATAACAAGTGGTCCTGGTCTCAGGCTTATCTTGGTCATTGTCTGTGTCTAACTGGATCAGTGCCGACAACCTGGTTTCTAAGAGACACATTGAGAGCACCCAGTAGGGCACCAGCTAGTCTTGGATAATTGAGAAGAAAACACTGGAAGCCCTTGACACCTGCTGGGTGGTGTGGCTCAGGATAGACCTAGTGATAGAAGACAACAGTGAGTGGTTGGGCCTCCTACAAGGGCGGATCTTACTTTCCCAGCCCTGACCATCTGCCCTATGGGGTTGTAGCCCTGAAAGTCCTGTGTCTGAGAGACCCTTTTATCGCCGACAAACTATGACAGTTGCTCTCCATTTTTTATTTATTTATTTTACATCCTACAACAATTTCTCCTCCCTCCCCTCCTCCCCTCCCCCTTCTTCCCCATCCTCTCCTCCTCTGTTTCTGTTCAGAAAGGGCCAGACCTCCCATGGGTATCAACAAAGCATGGGATATCAAATTGCTGTAAGACTAAGCACCTCCTCTTGTAATAAAGCTGGGCGAGGCGATCCAGTATAGGGACTAAGCTCCTGAGAGCCAGCTCAAGTGTTGGGGAGCTTCTGCTCTCATTGTTAGGAACCCCACAAGGAGACCAAGCTAAACAACTGTCACATATATGCAGAGGGCCTAGGCCGGCCCCATGTAGGCACTGGTCTCTATTTCTAAAGGCTTTTTTGCCCTCAGGCTTCCAAGAACTGTGAAAATCTCTATAACTGACATGTTCAGTAGGCCCTTGGTTTTCATACTTAGCTGTTTTTATAGAAGGGGTTATTCTTGCAGAAGTTTCCAAGGCTCACCCTGGTGCTACTAGCTGGAAAAGAGAATATGTTTTAGGTCCCAACAGCTCAGGTTTATTTCATACCTCCCTTTGTCTATGGTTTCTACAAGACTGTATTAACCTTCTTTATATAAGGGATGAATTCTATAAAATAACAACCAGCCCCATTATCTCTTGATTCTTCAAAGGGATGTTTATAAGTTTGAGTGTCTCTAGTCCGATCCCCCCCCCCAGCACCCATTAAGGACATTTTGGTTTTAGGAACAGCTTAAATGTGGAATGATCTTGGTTCTAGCTCCTTAATTCTCTTTTCTAAGACCACATTTCTCCAGGAGACCATGCTCATAGGTCTCAGGGATTGGGGATTTGGATGTTTCTATTTGGGAGATAGAATGCATCTTATTACATTGGATACTCTCTATGGTCATTGTGATAATTTAAGAAACCAGTATATGCACACTTTACTCAGTAAGATGTTTTGTATAACTAGGTATGTGAATCTCATGTATGTGCATATACACACATGAATATATAGACAAAAGTAGGCCTTGGAGGTAGAGATGCCTCACAAAAGAGCCTTAAGGATTTGTGACTTTCTCCATGACATCATTGATTGCACAGAGGTTGGGGAAATAGTTTATTGATGTGGGAATGCCTTTCTGTATGCTGTGAAATATCAATCTTTAAATAAAGGAGCTGTTTTGGGCCATGACAGGCACCACTAAAAAAGAAAGAAGAAAAATCAGAGCATAGGTAGGAGAAGCAGGGCAGAGTCAGGCAGACCGAGCCAAAAGCCCAAAGGAGCAACATGTAAGGAACACAGGTGAGCCACGGGCCACATGGCAGACAGATGAATAGAAATGGGTTGATTCAAGATATCTTGTAAGAGTTAGCTAGCAATGTGCCTGAGCCATAGGCCAAACAGCATAAGTTAATATAAGCATCTGAGTCATTTCTAGGGGCCTGAGCGGCAGCGGCGGGCTGCTAAGGGGTCTTGGGCAGCAGGTCTGTGGGTCTGGGCCTCTGGCTGTCTGAGACCAAGAAAACCCCACTGCCACAGTTTATTGTAACAAGAAGCTTCTGGTTCAGACTAGCCCCACAGTCTGCCCACTGCTGCTTATCTCGACCAGCAATCTCAAAGTCCCAAAGAAACACACAGACACTTATATTAATTTCATGCTCTTCAGCCTATGGCTCAGGCACATGGCTAGCTAGCTCTTGCATCTTAATTCAGTCCATTTCCATTAATCTGTCCTGCCACGTGGCCTGTGGCTCGCGTGTGTTATTCTTATATGATGATTCTTGGGTGGCTGATCACATCTCCTCTGATTTGTCCCCCATCCCCACCCCGTCTATGCTCCGATTTCTATGCCTACTTCTAAGATGCCCACCATGGGCCAAAACAGTCCCTTTATTCACAGCATATAGAAAGATATTCCACATCAGACCAAATACCTGATGAGGGACAACTTTTGGCTGCCATTTGAGCTACAACCCACTATGGTCAAGCGGTCCTGGCAGTGGGGGCTCATGAGTGGAACTCCTCACATTATGATGGACCAAGATGTCCCTGTCTTTTTCCTTTGGGCCACCAACCAGCTCCCAAATCATGACACGTAGACTTCTTGTTAGTTATGAATGTTCAGCCCTGTCTTTGCTCTTATTTTATTGATTGATTGATTGATTGATTGATTGATCTCTGGGACTTTTTAATCTTTCTGTATTTCTTTCTGCCTCTGTCGGTCTGTGAGGCAGCTGTCTGGCTTCTGGCCCCAGGCATGTTCCCCTCTTTCTCCTCCATCTCTTCTCAAGCCTCAGTTTCTCCTATTTATTTTCTTTACCTGCCAGCCCCGTGTATCTCTCTGATAGTGGCCATTCATCTTTTTATTACTCCAGTCGGGTGCCTTAGACAGGCAGGGTGAGATAGCAACACATCTTAACATAAGTAAACAGACACCTTTGAATGTAACACATCTTTACACAGATAAATATTGCACAGTGCCAAGAAGCAGAAACAGGACAGGAAGTGGTGCTGGGCTATAAACCTTAAAACCCTCCTTCAGACACCCACTTCCTCCAGCCTGGCCCTATCTCCTAACATTTCCACAATCTCCCCGAACAGCACCATGGGACCAAGTTTCAAACACACGAGCCCATGGGGACACATTTTACATTCAGATCATAATAGATGAGGGATCTGTGACTTGAGCCCTTTCGAGGACAGTCTATTAAGATTCTTCTAGAAGGTGCTTTTTTGTTAGTACAGTACTAGGAGCTGCTACATTCCGCCCCCAAACCAGGTTTTCTTCCTTAAGCAACTAAGGCAAAAACCAATAAGCTACAGAACTGAGAGAGACTTATTTACTTTGCAGCTTAAAGCTAAGTTCTTAGTTTTCCTCATTTGCTCTTTTAAAAAATGGTTTTATTGTGACGGTATTATAGTACTTAGGATTCAGCATCCTGTTTAAATAGTTGTGTTTTATGCTTACTAATTGTAATGATTACATGTTATTTTGTGGGAAATGGTGAAAAATTGTCCTAGGGGTGGGTCTTGCAGATAATGAATTTACCTTTTTATGTTATCTGTCTCTGTTTTTAATGGATCTGCAATTTCTCTATGGTCTGGCAAGAAAGATCCCAGATTGCATTTGGGAAGTGCCAAGGAAAATAAGCCTTTTTTTTCTCTCTCAAAAAAAAAGATGAATAATTTCAATTACTCCCCAGTCTATCATTTAGGCCCATTAAATGCTTTCTCCATTTGCTGCTCAGCCTGACATGGGGCCTGTGCCATCAAAGTGTATGACTGTCATCTCCTTTGTAGAAAGTGGACCTTTCCTCCCCAGCTCCAAGGTCATTTTTCTGCAGCCTTGGGAGGGCCCAGACATAGTGCAAACAACAACACCATTTGTATTAATGGCCTTTGGAAAAATACAGCCTTGGTGGCAGTGGAGGGCTGTGGTGGTGGGTCTCAGAGGGTAGCCAGCTACTTCACTCAGGCTGTGATTCCCTGTGCCCTCCCAGGCTTCATCCCATGGCTCAGTTGCCAGGGAACCCCCAGAGAGGACCACATGAATGACTGTGTGAAAGCCTTCCAGGAGAGAACGCAGAGATACAAGGAGCAGCAACAAGAACTGAACAATTGTGTGGCTAGCACGCCGGCCCTGAAGCCCGTCTGCTCTGAGAACACAGTCCTGTGGACACTGCATGAATATGCCAAGAAGTACCACCCCTTGACTCTGGGTACGATACGACTTCCCCCACATCAGCTTCTCTCAACCCTTGTTCTGAGTGAGATTCCAACAGAAAGAGCACTGAACCAAACACAGCTGATGTGGAGGAGAAGGGACCCATCCCGGGAAGTTCGGGGAGCCTTAGGCACGTCCCAGTGGACTTTGAGCGTCAGCTTATGGATCTGTGAATGCTACTTTGGGTGTTTGCTCTGAGCAGACACAATAGCCCCGGAGGATGAGACCCATGGATTATTCCCCATTAGAGGTCCCTAGAGGTGCTCTCAGGGGTCACAGCAAGACGCTGACATCTGTCCCCAAATCCAGCTGCTGTAGATTCTAATTCTGTTGGAAGAGGTTTCACACAGAATGACAGTGATACAGCAATAGTTTAATGTACTTTTGACCTGGATGATTTGCACATCTGAAGGGCTAAAGGGAAGGTAATGGAGGGCCTGGGAATGGTTCAGTCTGTAGAACGCTTGCTGCACACACTTGAGGACTTGTGTGCTCCCTCCCCCAAAGCCGATGCAAATAAACCAAGTGTTGGTTTTGCGTGTGAGAACAGACACACACTACCAGCTTCCCTGGGGAAGAGAAGCAGAAGAGAAGGGCTTTCACATGGCATCTCCTTGTAAGAGACCGGGTGGGCACAGATTTACGTAGCCATGCCTAGGGGCGTGCCCTCACTGTCTTCTGCTGGTGCCATGTTGGGTTTACCATGTAGCTACTAGGTGCCAGGAATTCTTACACCAGGTAACGTTGCATATGACTATAATCCAATGGTAGATCTCAGGGGTTTGCTGGCCTACTAAACATAGCCAAATTAGTCTCCAGAATCATTGAGATATCCAGTTACCATGGCAAGAATAATGAAAGACAGTCTGTGTGGACCTCTGGCCCTCACAAATACATGGATGTGCCTCGCCAAACACACACACACACACACACACACACACACACACACACACACACACACACACACACGGGGCTGATAGCTTCATGTTAACACAAAATTGTTTAGGGGCTTATCCAAAATGGATAATTTATATGTTTGCCAAATATGGCAAAGAATCCCTGCCCAAGTTTTAGAATTTAGCCCATCTCTACGGTTACTTGCTGTGTGTTCTAAAGCAAACTGCTTTACCTCTCTGGGCTCCTGTTTCTTCGTCTAAGGCAGAGAAAGATAAACCAGGTTATCTCATCTGGCTTAAAATTCTGGGACTTGGGGGCCTATCTGATTCTTTGGCACCTGCATTTACCTGCCAGTCCCTGTCAATGCCAGGACCTGATGGCACTCGTGATTCTGATGTGTTTTCTCCCACCTGGAGCTTCTTCTTAGAACCTGAGAGTGAAGTGTGTACTGGATCTATACTACCTACACTCTCTGGCCACGTCTCAGGACTTGAAGTAATGTGTGGAGCTAACAGGGGCACCAGCCTTCCTGGCTACCAAGAGAATGAGAGGAGATATCTACTTGAGAGTAGCCCTCCCAAGACCACTGGCACACAGTTGGGGATCTTGGGGTGGCCTGTTTGGTTTCTTTTGGGGGCAGTTAACTGCTTCCCACTGTGCTTCTCTAACCCTGCTGTCTCCTTACAGAATGCAAGAATGTGAAAAAACCGCTGGATGAGCCCCCTATCCCCGGCTGGGCAGGCTTCCTGCCCAGATCCAGGGTCACTGAATTTGGCTGTGCTACAAGGTATACCATCATGGCAAAAAAATGCTATGAAGATTTCCTGGATCTGGTGGGGCAGACCAAGAGGTCACGACTGAAGCCGTATGAGCAGTAAGTAGAGAGAACATGCATCACCCATAAGCTGCAGGATCCAGGGAGCAGAGCAGAGGTGGAGGAAGGGACAGCAGGCCCCACCCCACCCCAACACTACTATTGACTTGTCTTGGTTCTGGGTCCGACCTGCTATGTAGAATGTGCCTTATTGTCACAGCAGGGCCTTTCTGCAGACTGCCATGCACTGCACCACACTGTCTACCTATTCCATGGGGTAATCTACGCTGCTTTTTCAGGGAAGGACTGGGATCAACAGACAGAATTGTCTCAGCATTGGCCCAAGACTAAGGGAAGTCAGGCACAGTAACACACCCCAGCCATCCTGAGGCAGAGGCAGATCTCTGTGTTCAGAGCCTGGGTTACATACTGAGTTCCAGGACACCCAGGGCTACATAGACCTAGTCTCAAAAATTCAAACACCAGGCAGATCTGGCTGTCTAGGCAGCTGCCACCTCCTCCATCACTGCTCCACGTGCTCCCTCTAGAAGTTGTTTGCTTTGTTGAAGAGGACAGCCTTCCCCCACAGAGGAGGACCAATCTGCTGTGCTCCCTGTTAGAACCTCCACACAGGCTCTCAAGATGCTAAGGAGGGAGCTGGCGGGGACGCTGGAGCACTGCACATGCAGCTCTTCTGTCTTAATTTACCATCTGTGAAACAGGGATGGCGATTCTGAATGTCAGGGTGGGTTGTAAGGATTAGAACAAACACAATGTGCTTGTTCTGGACTTGCATGCTGTACCTCTTAGGATACGGAGTCACTTCAGGTTTTCTGCTTACTTTAGAGTATATGGTGTGAGCACTTCACAGCCTCCTGACCCTTCTCCAAAAGTCTCGCAGTTTCAAGGTCTCCCACCTGAATACCCAGAATCCTCTGTGCCAGGTAAGCAAGGGAGGCATGGTTTCTTTCTGACCTCCCTGCTCAGTTGGGTCACTTGCATGCAGCTCATATGGAGGCTTTCTCTTCCAGGTCACACACCTCCACCTCAGGACTCCCGAGCTCCCGAGACCTGTGGCTGTGCTCCATGGTCCAGTCTGTCATGCAGCAGGACCATACATGGTGGGCATCATCCTCAGCAAAGAAATTTGTAGACTAGAATCCTGCATCCTCCTAAAGAGATGTGAGCCTTGAAGGAATTCAGAAGCCTGCTGTTCTTCACATCAAAGCCAGCCCCTCCCACTCTGAGCAAGGAGGAGATTTATTAAGAATTCTTAAACTGCTATGTGCGCCCTGAGTGACCCATGACAATCTTTAAATAGAGAGGTTACCTCTCAGCCTGCTAAGTTTTTTTCTTTTTCTGTCTGGGGGAGGGTGAGGTGGGTAATGGGAGTTCTCAATATGTTGACCGTATGAGGGGCTCATCCAGGGCTGTGTCTTCCTAACACCAAGGTGACCTTGTGTAGCTAGGCCAGGCTCTTCTTCAAAAGCCTGTTCCCAACCCTGGTTTTCTAGAATCCAGTCCCCAGGGAGACTCCAGCTGTGTGAGATTACAAGGGCTGTTCAAACACAGTACCCAGCTGGGTGGCTTCACCCCTCAAAAAGTCCAAATCTGGAGGTTTCTGATGCTGGGACCAAATACCTAGGAAGAAATTCCAGAGTGGAAGGGTTTATTGTGGCCATCAGGGGTTCAGAGTCCATCCTGGTGGGGATGGCATGGTAGGCAGGAACATGAGGTGACCAGACACATTGCATTTGTAATCCAAATGGAGTAGACAGGAAACAGAGCCAGGTTATATCAAACCTCAGGGCTCTCTCCCTTAAGTGATACACTCCTCCAGTGAGGCTCCACCTCCTAAATGTTCTACAGCATTTCAAAACAGCACCACCTATGAAGATGGTGTTCAAAATAGGAACCTGTAGGAAATGTTTCACATTCAAATCATGCCTTGGATCTTTGGATCTTCAGTTTCTATCTTCTGGTCACGTGGCAGGCATTCTTCCTGTATGTCTATAGACTCGCTCCCTCTTGGAAACACTGGCCACATTGACATAGGAGTTCATTGTGCTCCATCCTGAAATCACCCTAACTAGTCAAGCCGCAGGACCCGGTTACCAAGTCAGTCCCAAGTCAGTCATATTCCGAGCTACATATTTGCTTCCTGCCTCTTTCCTGTGGCGTGTCAGGTGTCTGATTTCATGTGGTAACTGCTAGAACGCAGAAGAAATCAGAGGGAGCTGTAAGGGGACAGTCTGTCCTCGGGCATCAAAACACTTGGAAACTCACAGATCCCAGAGAGACAATTCTTATAGTTTGTATGTTTGTTTTTGTTCGTTCCCCTGGGAACTCCTCACACAGCAAGATCACATTGCTGCATGGTGTATAGTTGAGTTCTCTGGGAAATGTAGAGGAATGAATGAATCTGAATTGTTTCAAAGCTGTTTTAAGGCCAGAGAGATGGCTCAGTAGGCGAAGGATTCTGTCATCAAGGCTGATGACTTAAGTTCAAACCCTGGGACCAATTTAATGGGAGAGAAATAAATCCCATATGTTGTCACTTCCACAAGCGTGCGGTAGCATGTGTGTGCCTAGGTACATACATTTTTTTTTTCAAAAGTATGTTGGAGTTTTTGTTTAATGGAAGGAGAAAGCCATATCTCAGCAGAAGGTGCTGATATTCTCTTTAGAGGGCTGAGGCAACACTCCAAGAACAGTCTGGATTTTGCCTGGTTCTTTATCCCTGAAGAAGTGAGCACACAACTCTGCAAAGGAGCTGGAAATCAGGTCCTCCCAGATGCCTGGAGGTATGTGGTCCAGACCTCCTCTTCTCCATCAGCCTCTCTGAAATGGGCTGAGTGAGAAGGGCAGGCACAAGAGGTGTGTCTACTTGGCCCTGCCCGTGACCCAAAGTTGGCAGGTAACTGTGTCGGGCTCCAGGGCCTTTGCAGAAATGAAGAGGAAGACAAACTGGCGTATTTCTCACCTTGCCCTCCTCCTAGGAGTTAAAGCTTGTGTCAGTATTTAATTTCTTGGTTAATTCATTTTATAATAACTTTTTAAAAAATGGCTAAAACTTAAAACCTCAGACAAAACTCCCCAAACCACCCAGTGAAGAGGGTAATGAGATTAGAACCAGCTCATCTCATGCACAACCTGTTCTGTTCCAGGTCTTGATCACCACGTTCAGGGAACATGCCTGCAACTCCTTTTGTCTTTTCAGCTCTGCTTTGCAATTCTTTCCCTTAGTCTTCATCCTTCCTCCCTAGCCTATAATTTCAAAGAGCTTCTGTCGGGCGGGAGGGTGTATAGAGGTGATTTTTGCCTTGCAGCAAATTATCGTTATTAGCACAGGCTGCATCCGTAATGAGCTCATTCTTGCCACTAAAACAATTCCATTACCTGAGAAGAAGAAAAAAATATCCCTGGGACAACTGGTTTTTTTTTTTTTTTTTTTTTTTTTTTGTCAAGGTAGCTTGATCTTTGTGGCAATTAAACTTTTTAGGGGTCACCTTTTCTTTCTGCACAAAAATGGAAAGCCCTCCTCCAAGTTGGTGGAAGGGGGACCCCAGTGATTCCTGTCCCTGCCACAGGGCCCACTGTGGTGACTGGCTGCCTGTAAATCTCTTTACTGCCAGCCATAGCTTAGGCTTTGCTCAAGCACGCTGTGTGGTGTAGGCTGCAGATTCCCAGAGTTCACACCTCAGCTTTTTATCTCTGCAAGTGTAACTGACCATTGACATACTCCCTAAACTCTCTGAGCGTCACATTCCTAATTTATGAAATGAAGATTGTTCAAGAGCCTTATAGAATATTAAGAGACAAGACAGGTTGAGACTGTGGGAGTAGCTTAGTGGTATAGTGCCCGGTTAAGGCAGGCAAGGTTCCAGGTTTGAGCCACAGCAGCTGTGTGAATATCAGTTATACTTTTCTTGTGACTGGTGTCAAATACGCAACAAGAAGAAACTTAAAGAAAAGTTTATTTTCTCTTAAAGTTCAAGTCTGTGGTCAGGAAGACATTGGCTGCTGGAACAGAAGGCAGTTGGTGATAATCACACCCCCAGTGAGCAAGCAGAGATTGCTTAGCTGGCTCTCTCCTCTTGTTCAGTTCAGAACTTGGGGCTGCGGAATGAGGGCTAGTCCGGTGGGTCTTCCTACATCACTACCCTAATGTGAAAACTCCCTCACAGACATGCCTACAGGTGTGTCTCCTGGATTATTCTAGAACCCGCCAAGCTGACAATAGGAAAGCTATCACACCTATAAAACAGAACAAGAAGAAGCCAATCAAAACAACAATGTAGAAACTCCCACGGTACAGCCAGAAGGTAGGTCTGCGCTCTATGCCCTCGTTCCCCTTCGCTCTGTGGATCTCCTCCTCGGCTACTGTCACAGTGAACAACTTCTAAAGAGCCATTGGCTCACCCTGGATCACGTAAGAGAATAAGGAGGTGGAACACGGGTGGGATGCGTGGGATGGAGCCTGCTCCAGGGTTTGGTGGCTGCTGCTGGCTTCAGGTATCCTTGGGACTTGTGTGGCTGTATTACTGTTAGGTGATCTCTGTGAGAAAACAATGCCTTCTGTCTTCTGTTATAAAAAACGATCAGCCCACCTTCCTTGTGAGCTTGTTTTGGAAGATTCAGTGAAACATTGGGCTCAGCGTGGTATTTCACAGTTTTCGGGTGCTGAGTTCATGTGTGCAAGCCGTCACATATGACACAGAGAAGCTGAATGAAGACAGACCCCTCACCTGGTGCAAGCTGGTGTGTTTGAAAGGAATTACCAACGGATTAGGTAGGCATTTCTGTGAGCAAGCCAGAAAGAAGCCTTGCACGTGGTTGCTGCCTCCGGGTTCCTGTTCAAGCTCCCTTCCTCAGTTCCTCAGTGATGAGTTGTGACCAAAGCATTAAGCTGGAATAAATCCATCCCTCACCAATTGCTTTTGGTCAGAGGGTTTACCACAGCAACAGAAAGAAAACCAGAGGGCCGGACAGTTACATATTATAGGCTTCATGGGCCATTATGGATTTTCATAACTATTCCTGCCATCGCTAGAATAGATAGATGGCTACTACGTTTCAATAAAACTTTATTGGTGGTGAGATTTTAAGTTCAGACCACTTTTATGTCTTATAAAATGCCATTTGTATTTTGAATTCCTAAGGAACAATTAAAACCGTAAATGCCATTCTTAGCAAAGGGGGAAGGAGAGGCTAGGACACTAACTCCAGCCTCCACTGTGAGCCACAACTTAAGCCAAATGCATGGTGTGGCCAGATTCTCATTATACGTGATTTATTTGTTGCAGTATGGGCCAAGCAAGCACCCCTCTAAGAGACAACCCACTAGAAGATTCCAGAAACACAGCCTCCTGCAGCCAGAGCCCCCAGAATGCAGTATAAACCCACTGCCAGAAGGCAGGAGGACAAATACCAGTGTGGACCTTGAATTAGCCGCGAGAGAGGCAGAGACAAAGACTCGGGAGAGGTTTATACACACACACACACACACACACCCTGAATTGAAGTTAAAATCTAATTTAGATGAAAATGGAGGGTACAGAAATGAAGAGTGTGTGTGGCTTTAGCCATCCAGCTGCATGCCCTCTAACAGCTTTACCAAATATATTCCCTTGGCTTGAAAATAAAGATACTTCTTCTTTTCAGCAATTTGATTTTGTTGTTTTTGCAAATTGCTTTAGCTTTGTGATGAGTACAAACTCCATTTCTGATCTGCGGCAAACAAAGATAGAGCATTAAAGTGTTCATGGTTCAATCAAAGGCTTGCTACGTGTGGCCCAGTATTAAAATAACAGAAAAATCAATTCCGTTTTTATTTTGAACGTGATTTGTCACAAATAGCATTCTAATAGATAACACTGATTACATGGTAGCAAATGTAATTTATATATACCGAGTGCTATGGCTTTGTCAGTCGTCATTACAGAATTTGACACATATGCAGTAGAACAATAAATGTCACCTGAAATATATACCAGCCAGATAGAAATGGGATGCTGAAATATGTGATGCAGGCTCCCACTATACTTATAAGTAATAATATGCAGTCTAAAGTAGCTTCGGCTTTCAAACAAGAGCTCTTTTTATGTTGTCATTTAAAATATCTCATATTTCTGAAGGTCAGGAATAAATGGCACTATTAGCATTAAAAGCTAGTAAAAGATATTCATTTAACATAACCTTTTATGAAATAGCTTTGTAAAGTATTCATTTATTTTTCACTATGGAGACCAAGAAGAGTGATGAAGATGCTGGCTTCTCTGTGGGTGACTTTACATTGTACCTTTGTTGCTGTGAGCATCTTCATTCAGTAAAATCTTTATGGGATTGTGTGCCTAGAGCCTGGGAGGGTTAGGACTATGGAATAAAGCTGTCTCCCCAGCTACGGCCTTGGCTTGCTTGGCAGTGACCCCGGGTATAGTGATGTTAGTGTCAGGGGTGAGGACACAGGGTTTTCTGTGACTGTCATGGGTCTGCGGAGGGGGAGAGGACAGGCTCTTACCTTCAGAAATAGCAGCTAATAAATAAGAATCTAATTCAAATAGAAACATAGGCCATCCTGGGGGAAGCAGCCACTGAAGGACATTTGGTTGTTTTTTTTTTACCTTCCATAGTTGCTGAACGGTAAATACAGTAACAAACTCCATTTAGGCTCCTGCAATCCTATCAAGCAGTCTCCACATTTCCTCCTTTTTTAGGATTTGGACTTTTAAAAAGTCGAACTATGAAGAAACCTTACTGACAACTACCTGGAGTTATCAAAAATGACTCTTCTCGTCACATTTATTTCAACTTCTTTGGTAATGAAAATAGATATGATATTTCCGGTCTCTTAGGAGGGTTCTAAGTGACCTTCTTGGCTGTCTTGATATTTCAGATAGCATGGGAGGTGGACAGTAATATTTTATGTGGCGTGAAATACACAAAATCTCTGAGTCCCCAGGGCAGCTTCTCAGCATTGCTTGAATTCTTCCCAGGATGTTCTGCTGCATATGGATCCCAGATTGTTACTGGACAATCTGATGACTGAACTAACATTTGGTCTTATTTGCATTCCCCTGGTTCCTCAGGTGAGGTGGCATCACCAGCACCTGTACCTTAGTTTCCCTTGATGTGCTTTGGATGCTGATTGTTCTCAAAAGGGTCACATAATGAAACCCTGGGCCCTTTGGTGGATGTCGAGATATTGTGGATCTTTGTGAGATGTGGCCTTTTAGAAGTGGATTGATTGTTGGAAGGGATTGATGTCCTCACAAGGGTGTGAGTCAGGTTTGGGGGATGGAGCATTTCTCACGAGGATAGGGTATTATGAAGTCAATTTGACTGTGGGTTTCTCTTCTGTTTCTACACACACCCACTTGTCTATCATGCTGTGACACAGCCCTTGCCATTTAGACTTTCCAGCCAGCAGAATTGTGAGGCCAATGAGAAATAAGCATTTTGTTGTTGTTGGCATCAGGTTGTTCTTGTTTCAATAGTAAAAGATCACAGCAGCCTCTCTATGGGCTACCTGCTCATGCCTTTTGCTCATTTTCTCACTGTAGTGTTCTTCTATGGGACTCTGAATACTCAACCTTGGTTGTGCCCACTAGAGACACCTTTTCTGAGGCTGGACTTGTCTTTCTTTTTTGCTTTTGATTCTCTGTTACTTTGAAATGAAACTTAGGTCAACCAGTACTTCTTGCCTCATGGATTAGCTGCTAGTTACGTGCCAGGTACTGTGGTACATGGTTTTCATGCATGCTGTATTTACTTAACTCTAACTGCTGCCCTGTGTGCAAGGTTATTGTTGAGCATGGAGGAATCACATGGCTGTGCTCACAGAGACAGCTGAGTACACACGAAAAGCGTTGTTCACACTGTTAAGATCTATAGGTGTTGCAGCAATCTATGTCATCACACACTGGCAACTGGAGACCCTGAAGCTGCCTGGTCCACCCCTGATGAAGCAGTGAGTGGTACCACAACCCCCAGGTCAAGTGGTCTCTTAACCGTGGCCTGGGGACACAGCTCCCAGCACCTCAACCACATCTACCTCTGCCCTAAACCAAAGAAAGCTGGGAGAGTCGCACCCCCCCCCAAGCCCAATCCCCAACAAGACACAAGTGGAAGGATATCCCACAGGCCAAATTATGCCCAAAGCACAGTCTGTGTCATCACCCATTGACAACTGGAGACTACAAAGCCTCCTGGTCCACAGCTGACTAAGAGCCGACTAGGAACCAACTAATAGCCAACTAAGAACAACCTCTGTGATAACTGGAGACACATTGCTCCTTGGCCTACAGTCAACTAAGAGCTGACTAAGAGCAGCTCCTGCAATTACTGGAAACACTCAGCCCCCAAACCCACAACTGACTAAGAGCCCATGAAGAGCTGACTAAAAGTGAACCGAGGAAGCATTGGGAAGAAACTACTGCAAGAATACACATAACAATATAAAGAACAACAAGACACCACCAGAAGAAGTTGCTGGTTCTACAACATCAAGACCTGAGCATAACAATGAAGAGGAAACACAAGGAAACAACCTTAAAACAACTTTGTGAAGATAATAGAAGCTTTAAAAGAGGATATAAAAAACTTCCTTAAAGAAATAGAAGAAAATGCAAACAAAAATTGGGAGAGATGAACAAATCCCTGAAAGAAAATAAAGAAAACAAACAGGTGAAGAAAACCAGAAGAAGTTGCTGGTTCTACAACATCAAGACCTGAGCATAACAATGAAGAGGAAACACAAGGAAACAACCTTAAAACAACTTTGTGAAGATAATAGAAGCTTTAAAAGAGGATATAAAAAACTTCCTTAAAGAAATAGAAGAAAATGCAAACAAAAATTGGGAGAGATGAACAAATCCCTGAAAGAAAATAAAGAAAACAAACAGGTGAAGAAAACATTCTGGGAATTAGAAATTAAAACGGAAGCAATAAAGAGGCACAAACTGAGGCAAAGCTGGAAATAAAAACCCTGAAGAAATGAACCAGAACCACAGATGCAGCATAGCAAACAGAATGCAAGAGATGGAAGAGAGAATCTCTGGAGTGGAAGATTCAATAGTGTAAGTAGATATGTCAGTTAAAGAAAACACTAAAACTAAAACGTCATAACACAAAACGTCCAGGAAATCTGGGACACCATGAAAAGACCAAACCTGAGAATAATTGGAATCAAAGAAGGAGAAGACACCAGCTCAAAGGCACAGAAAATATATTCAACAAAATCATAGAAGAAAACTTTCCCAACCTAAAGAAGGAAATGCCTATAAAGATATAAGAAGCTTACAGAGCACCAAATAGACTAGACCCCCTCCCCAAAAAAGTCTGCTCACCACATAATAAACCACTAAACCTACAGAACAAAGAAAAATACTAAAGCTGCAAAGGAAATAGGTCAAATCACCTATAAAGGCAGACCCATCAGAATAACCCCCCACTATTCAATGGAAACAATGAAAGCAAGAAGGTCCTGGTCAGATGTTATACAGACACCAAAAGAACATGGCTGCCAACCCAGACTACTACACCCAGCAAAACTATCAATCAACATAGATGGAATAAACAAGGTATTTCATGTCAAAACCAGACTTAAACAATACCTATCTATAAATCCAGCCCTACAGAAAGCACTAGAAGGAAAACTCTAACCTAAAAAAACAAGATACACCCATAAAACCACAAGCTATCAATAATCCCACAGAAGAAAAACCCAAAGAAGGGAAATACACACAAGCTACCACCAAAAATAACAGGAAATAACAATCATTGGTCATTAATATCCCTTAATATCAATGTACTCAATTCACCTATAAAAAGATATACCCTAATAAAATGGATACAAAAACAGAAGCCATCCCTCTGCTGCATACAAGAAACACACCTCAACTTCAAAGACAGACACAGGCTCAGAATAAAGGATTGGGAAAAAACATTCCAATCAAATGGCCCTAAGAAACAAGCTGGTGTAGCCAATCTAATATCTAACAAAATAGACTTCAAACTAAAATAAATCAAAAGAGACCAGGATGGACATTACTTATTCATCTCATGAAAAATCCATCAAGATGAAGTCCCAATTCTGAATATTTATGCCCCCAACACAAGAGCACCTATATATGTAAAAGAAACACTTATAAAACTTAAACCTCACCTCAAACCTCACACACTAATAGTGGGAGAATTATAAATGGATGAAAGGCACTTAAAGAATAGCTCATCATCCTTAGCCATCAGAGAAATGCAAATCAAAACAACTTTGAGATACCACCTTACACCTGTCAGAATGGCTAAGTTAAAAAACACAGATGACAACTTATGCTGGAGAGGATGCAGAGCAAGGGGAACACTCCTCCATTGTTGGTGGAAGTGTAAACTTGTACAGCCACTCTGGAATACAGTATGGTGATCCTCAGAAAACTGGGAATCAATCTCAATAAGGATCCAGCAATATCACTATTGGGCATAGATCCAAAGGATGCACATTTGTATCCCAAAGGCATTATGAGCATATCAACTATGCTCATAGCTGCATTATTTGTAATAACAAGAATCTGGAAACAACCTAGATGCTCCTCAACTGAGGAATGGATTAACAAATGGTGGTACTTATACACAATAGAGTACTACTCAGCATGAAAAATAATAAAAATAACATCTTAAAATTTGCAGGCAAATGGATGGATTTGGAGAATATCCTCCTGAGCAAAGCATCACAAGCCCAGAAAGATAGGCATGGGATGTACTCACTCATAAGTGGACTTTAGACAAAAAGCAAAGAATACCCAAGCTGCAAACCACAACCCCTGAACAGCTTGGGATCAGAAGGGACTTAAGAGAGACATCCAGAGATTCCCCTAGGAAGAGAAAATAGAGAAGATCTCCTTAGCAAATAGGGATCATAAGGGGCTGCAACCAAGAAGAGGTGGGAACAAATCATGAGAGAAGGAGATGGTTGAGTGAGAGGAGCAACAAAGAGGGAGAAAAAGAGATGATATCTTGATAGAGGAAGCCAATGTTGGGCTGGAAAGAGACCGGGTGCTAGGGAAACCTCCAAAAACTCACAGGAGGTCCCTGGATAGGTCTCCAACCAATAGTGGGGGGTGTGTGCCTAAACCTATAATCAAATGAATAACCACCCTAAGTGTCATCACAGAACCTACATCCAACAATGAATAGAGGTGGATGAGCACTGGGCAAAGCTCCTGATGTAGCAGAGAGCAGGGGAGGAGAGTCTCTATGAGCAAGGCGATAGGGATTATGAGGAAAATTCCCACAGTGGTGGCTGGCTGGAGCTCTGAGGAGTTCACTGAATCAAGAACAGCCACTGGGGAACCATCAGAAAAAGGAGCTAGGCCCTCCAATGGTAGGCAACTGTCTATTGGCATGGGCAGTATGTGGACCCTCAAGGGGTGGGATCAGACTGTGTTCCTGTGGGTGGACTGGCACCTTGGAGCCCATTCCCTGCAGAGGAACACCTAGCCCAGTCTTGATATTGGGATGAGGAAATCAGACTTGCCTGGAGTGGAGGCACCATGCTGAGCTGACCCACCTTGGGACTTCTTGCTCTTTTGTGGTAAGGGATCTGGGGATGGGGAGGGGGAGACTGAAGGCTTATTGGGAGGGATTGGGAGGAGGAAGGGAGGAGGAGGGGGATACATGGATAAAAAAGACTTTTTTATAAACACAAAAGGAAAAAATAAAAATGCTTTCCAGATATTACAGCAAACGCTAAAAGATCAGAGAGAGAGGAACAAGACATAGCCACTTTTCTCCGCGCCAACTCGTCAGTGGAAAGAAAGGCTCCCACCTCCTCTTGCCCCATATTTCTTTCCCTGCCCAGCCATATTACTTCCTAGTGCTGGGATTAAAGGCCTGTGTGTTTCCAAGTAATGGGAGCAGAGGCTTGGGATCCCAGGTGCTGGGATTTAAAGGTGTGTGACTCCACTGCCTGGCACACATATCTATTTCTCTCCAGGACTAGATCAGTGTCATGTATCCCAGTGTGTCTTAAATTCACAGAGATACAGACAGATCTGCCTCTGCCTCTTGAATCTTAGGATTAAAGGTGTGTATCACCTCCCTGACCTCTCTGGCTAACTCTGTGGCTGACTCTGTCCTCTGATCTTCAGGAAAATGATGTGGGATATTTATCTGTACAATGTGAATATGCTGATTACCATTGGTTAATAAAATGTTTTGGCCTATGCAAGGCATCTTAGAGGCAGGAAGGAAATCCAAGCAGAGATAGAGGAGAAGAAGGGCAAAGCCTGGGAGACATGATCCAACCACCCAAGACGCAAGATGTAAAATTAAAGGTAAGCCATGAGACATGTGGCAATTAAATAGATTAATAAAAATGAGTTAAGTTGTAAAAGGTAATTGGTAATGAGCCTGAGTAATAGGCCAAATAGTTTGTAATTAATATAAGCCTTTAAGTAATTACTTTATAAGCAGCCGCAGGATCATTGGTGGAAGAGATTCCTCTGGACCTCAGGCCAAGATGGGTCAGAAAATGTTCAGGCTACAGGCAAACTTAATATTTTTAGAGCCTATACATTATGTCACTACATATAGGAATAAAGAGATGCTTCAAGGTTAAGAGCATGCATTGCCATTTCAGAGACGTGGGTTAGGTTCTCATCACCTAAAGCACAAATTCTAGTTGGTATTTAATGAAAACTCAGAGCCAGATATTGGGGAAAAGCTGGAATATCAGAGAAAGGAAACAGACCACAGTCAATTGTCACCCAGCCAACCTCTCAGGCTGAACTGGGTAAAAGCTGTCTTCTAGATTGCTCAGCCTAGATGGTTGCTCCTACAGAATCCTGAATGTCTTTCTACATCTGCCTTAAATATCGTCTCCTCTCAGCTGTTTCCCTTTTGGGTTCAACTCTGCATCATGATCCTAGAGTTAGGATTAAAGGTGTAAATTACTACTGGTTGGTTGTTAGGCCTTGAACTCACAGAAACACAGAAAGATCTCTGTCTCCTGAGTGATGGGATTAAAGGCCTGGGTCATCACTCTCTGACCCTCATGGCTTGACTGTGGGTGATTCTGTTCTCTGATATTCCAGGCTGATTTTATTAACTATAAAATGAATCACCACAATCACCCATACTGGGCAGCTCATAATCATTTTTAATTCTAGAATGTGCTCTCACATACACACATACGCTACAGCCCTTTGGCCTGCGCGCTTGTGATAGTCTGAGAAATGAAGCTGAGAGGATCTGTCCAGTTTGGTCTGGGGAACATGGTGAGAAGTAGCTGTGGTTTGTTCCCATCTCTCTGATATTTCAGCCTCTCCCCAATATCTGCTTCCAGGTTTTATTATAATACTAAATAGAATTTGTGCAGTATCTGTCTATTTTAAAACTCTTCATATTTCATGCCATTTGTTGATTTTAACTGAAAACACAAAAGTTTGGCATTATACGAGCACAAGATACACATAATGCCCTGAAAGTGAGAGATGTGACAGAGGAGTGTGCATGTGCGTGTGCGTGTGCGTGTGCGTGTGCGTGTGCGTGTGTGTGTGTGTGTGTGTGTGCGTGTGTGTGTGTGTGTGTGTGTGTGAGCTTGTCTCTTGACTCAGTCACCATTTTCCAATGTGACCCCAGTACACAGAGAATGCATGATATATCAGCCTCTGACCAAGCACATTAAAAATATTTATTAAGAAAAGAGGCAAGAGCCAGAGCAGACCTTTAACAAGGGTAAAGAGACTGTAAGACGTCCTCACGCACAGTGTCACTGCTGCAGAAGCTGTACCTGTGGGGAAAGCGCATGCTGGTTTGTCAGTGGGTCTGTGGATTTTATGAGACTGTTAGACATAGTAATCCAGAACCCAGGTTTGTTTCTTCAGACTGAAAGACTCTAGGACCCTAGGCAGGGACCCAGCTGATTCCAATGAGGAATCAACCCGTTCTCCTTGAGGGCTATTCAAACACTGAAAGTGTGTCAGCCACACCAAACCAAAGCTTGTAACTCTGCTTTTCCTGTTGCTCTGGTCTCACAGAAGTCAGCAGCAGCCCTGTCACTGGCCTAGAGCAGGTCTTCCCTTTGAGGTCTACATTTTCTTCAGGCTCATTATTCCCATTATTTTTCTGATTAATCCCTTTCCATGTTTTGAAATTATTTGGTTTCCTATTTATCTTTAACTGTCAACTTGACACACCCCAGAGTCATTTAGAGGGCAGCCTCAGCAGAGGAATCACTTAGATCAGCTTGGTCTGTGGGCAACTGTGGAGCACTGTCTTGACTTTTAATTGATTTAGGAGCTTCTACCCTACTGTGAGAAGCATCCTCAGGAAGAGAGTCCTGAACTGTTCAAGAAAGCTAGCAGGATTCTTCATTTGGCTATAGAGTGAGTTTGTTGGCCAGAGACTGCTGTTTGGGCTAACAAGAAGGCCTGCCATCAATTCCAGCCTTGAGTTAAGCCCTTCAGTGATGGACTGTGACCTGGAGATGTAAGCTAAAATATTCCTCTTCCCCATCACCTAGTTACTTTCTGATAGAGTGTTTTATCACAGCGACAGGATGGAAACCACAATAGTGGATTCTCCTATTACTCCTGAGAATAAGAGCTTGTCCCCAGCTTGTCCCCAGGCCAAAATCACGTCTCTATTGCCCATGCCAAGTTTCAAAAACCCCAGTTCATACTAAAAACTGTGTACTAACTGAAACTAATTCCACCACGTTTTTGCTAGATAATTTTGGAAAGGAAATGATCTCCCTTGTTTCTTATATCTTACAACCAATGTTTTGTCCTTGTCACGTTACCTCAGGGAAATGGTACTCAAGTTTTCACAGTAAATCAGATGGATAGGTGACGGGGCGGGACGTAAAGGTGGGTAATTTAATGAGCGAATGGGAAGATGAACATATGTCTGGATGATGTGAAAGAGAGGAGATGAATGGCTTGGTGATACAAGAAGTGGGAAGGAAAGAGGTGTGGATGGATGGGTAGGTGGGTGATTGGGAGGATGGGTGGATGCAAACACAGACAGGTACATGAATACAGACAGAAGGAATACATACTCTTTCCCATCTTTACCACTTTGCACTGTGATTTGGGAAGCTCCGATCTTGGGTCGGGAGAGATTTATCATGTTGTTGTTCCAGAGGAACTTAACCTTATGGATTTTTCCAACATCAACATCCACGTCAATGTCTCGCACATGTACTTCTTCTGGTTTGAGGGATCCTCTGATTACATAGACAGAAAGATCAAGTCATCTGGATGTATGGCCACATAGAACGATATTTACCTACTGTTTCTAAATAAAGTGGGTGTTGGGTTTCTGCCAATGCCCGGAAGAATTGCAAACATATTCAGGGGCTTTACAAACTTTCTTTACAAACCTTTCTGGAGAACACATCATTTAAAAAAGTTTGTCTTTAGATGCCCATTATTTTCATTTGTTACAAAGAACAGTGAGATATTTAGGGCAGCTGGGGACTCTCAAGTTTGCTATAGGACAAATTGATGCAGTGTCTTTAGTTGAAAGACGCATGCAGTTTGGAAAGCACAATTTGCTAATGTCACATAATAAACTCACTCACATATGGAGCCATTAAAGCTAGTGAAACATTTTTTTTCCATCTAAGTTACATATTCACTCAACTACCAAAGCTTCATACATGTAGCATAAGCTATGAGCTGAGACCACAAGAGGAATAAGCTGTGACCAGGCTCCATGTGAGCCTCTGTGTATCTTGGGGTGGGGGAAGTGAGCCTCTGTGTATCTTGGGGTGGGGGAAGTAGGTCAGGGGTAATAACATAGATGGATCTTAAAAGGAAAAATAAAGACCAAGCCAGGCCTGGTGGCGCAGGCCTGTTGTTCTAGATATTTATAAGGCCAGGGCAGGAGTATCACAAGTTCAAGGCCAGCCTGGGCAACTTAATGAGACCCTGTCTCAAAACAGATGAACTAAAAAGGAGAGACACAGCTCAGTGCTGACGTGTTTGCCCAGCCTTCTTAGCACAAGCTATCAGCATGTATAAACTCTCTTCCACAGGGTCTCCTCTTCTCATAGATAAAGTGGGCTGCTTGACTTATGTGTTTTCTCTCATCACGACAGTGTGGGACTCGAGTTCTGCCAAGTAAATACCTGAATTTGTAAAGCGGTGGAGAGCCAATCCTTTATGAGTCGCCCCCTATGGAAAACTCAGCCATTGCGTTTGCTACAGAACTTACTTGAAAATTTCATACTGTTTTGAGTTTCCGTTAGTTCCGTACAGAGCGACCAAGATGTATCCGCTCAGTTTCTTTGCTCCAGACAGTGTGACGGACACCTTGTATCTCCAACCTGTGCCAAGAAGTATATTATTTCAACAAACTTATCTTGTTGAAAAGAATGACTGGACGAGCAGTGCTATTTTACTAAAATCGACTTCCTCTTGGGTAAGAGGTGAGAGGGATGTTGACTGTGTTCTTCCAAGGGGTTGACACGTGACTTCAGGTCCCAGGAAAGGTGAGAGACCACGGGGACAGAACACAACAGCTAAGCGCAATGCAGTGTTTGCTCTGAAGGATGAAGGACAGTTCATTGCTGCCCATGTCCCCGACTGACACAGGAGCCTGTGTCCCTTCCTCCATCCCAATTTATATGTTGAAGTCCTGACTGTTTGGGATGGACAGTTCTGTGTCAATTGACACAGCCAGAATTATCTTGAAGGCAGGAACTTTGAGAAAAATGCCTCCATAAGATTGGGCTGTAGAACATTTTCTTAATTAGTGATGGGGGAGGTCCCAGTCTACTGTGGGTGGTGCCATCCTTGGACGGTCCTAGATTTTATATATATTTAAAAAAAAGCAGGCTGAGAAAGCCACGATGAGCAAGCCAGTAAGTAGCATCCCCCCATGGCCTCTGCATCAGCTCGTGCCTCCAGGTCAGGTGCTCCCTTTCCTCCTAACTTGTTTTTAGTCACGGTGACAGGCCTGGCCATGTGTTTGGAAGGATTGTGGAAGGACTTTGGAACTTTAGGCCAGAAGAGGCATTGAGTGTTGAGAGCTCAGTGGGCTGCTCTGTAGGAGCTTTGAAGAACATTGAGAGCAGTGCAGACGATAGGGCAAGGCTTGTGAAGTTTCAGAGGGAGGTTTGAAAGTCCCTTAATGATTCTATCAGGGCTCTATCAGGGCTGATTGCTGTTTGGAGTTAAGAATCTGTGGTGTCTGGTCAGCTCAGCTGAAGAATCAATCAGCCGTTGTTAACAAGCGTCCAGAACCACTGAAGGAAACCTTTGATTTACCAGGACACTCGATGCTGCCTCTCTGGAGCTGAGAAATCAGTGATGATAAGACACCAGCATCACCAATGTGACCTCTTCCAGATAGTGTTTTTTGAGAGTCAACACACAGAAGCAGTGTTCAAAGGTGGCCAAGATTGTACCTCGTGCTGGCAGATGAACTTGGTAACGTAAGAGTCTCCCAGGTGGTAATGGTTTTGAAGGCATGGCAGAGTCATGGAGAGCAGCTGCGACTTGGCAGTGAGAGGCAAGAGAATCACTGGGGAAAGAGCAGATGGAGTAGCAGAAGGCCCTGGATTGAAGGGGTCGTGGAGAAAGTTGAGGCACCAAGGAGAGAGCCTCTGAGGGGCTATTGGTGAAAGCAGCCCAGTTGCAGCAGAAGACCCCAGCATTTGGAAGATGCCAGACCTTGAGATGACTGCCAAGAACAGCAGCAGCCGTAGAGTGTAGTCAGACCGAGTCTAGAAAACAAGCTATGTGTGCTGCAGAGGAGGGAGGTGAAGAAGTGACCCAAGCCCCTCGGAGGAGCCCAGAAAATCCGAGTGAGCCCTACATATCGGACAAAGTGTTTCTACGTTGTTGGGGTTCGGTTTTGCCTCATTCAGCTTGTGACTGCGCCCCATTTTTTTCCCCTTTGATTTTACAGGGGCCCACAGTTGACTTTAAAAGAGACTATTTGAAAGACACTGAATTTTTAAGCATTTGAAGTTTTAAAGATTGTGGGACTTGTAAATGTGGAATGTTGATATTAATGTGTGATCTTCGCAAACAATGAGAAAGGGTTGTGGCTTAACAGTGATATGTTTGTGTGTCAAGCTGACAAGTGGTCAATAGAGCTGACTAGTTTTATGTTTTACGTCAGCTTGGCACAAATTGTCTGAAAGGAGAGAAACTCAATTGAGAAAATGGCCCCATAAGATCTTGCTGTAAGGCATTTTCTTAATTAGTTATTGATGGAGGAGGGGCCAGAGCTGGTGGTCCTGGGTTCTACAGAAAATTTTAAGAGAGATGGAAACTTACGCGTGAAGTTACCACTATCTCCTGTGTTCAGAAAAAAGGTTTGTTCCACGGCAAAGGTTTTCCCCTCAAATTGATCAGCGTAGTGCCCCATTTTGGGGCACCCTCCGTCTGGACAAGGGAAGCAGCCATTCTAGTGGGAAGAGATCATTTGTTAATAGGAGACCTTGCCCCAGATTGCTCACCCCTTCCTTCCTTCCTTCCTCCCTCCCTCCCTTCCTCCCCATCATTTATCTACTGATTTATTGATCTATATTTTATCTCTCATCTATTTTTATTTTATCCACCTTTCTACTTATCCACCTTTCATCCATCTTCTTGATTATTCATCATCCTACTAGCTCAAACACACATGCATTTACTTAGCTATACATCACTGGACCCATGGATCCATGCATTCATTGTCAGAACAGTACACAGGATCATTCTTGACCACGCAGAAATCCAAACATGTACTTTGAAAACTTAGAGAAACAAGTCATATAGGAAAAGGTAAAATAAATAGGAAGGGAGACCGTAAGAGGTAAGACAATGCCTCTATGGAGAACAGGTTATTTCTAAAGAAGAGAAAAAGAAGGGTCTGATGGCTAATGGTGATGTGCACACCTTTAATCTCAGCACCACAGAGGAAGATGCAGGCAAGTCTAGGCATTTAAGGCTAGCCTGGTCTATATAGTGGGTTCCAGCAGAGCCAGAGCAAATAGAGAGACCCTGTCTCAAAAACACAAAACAAAACAAAAAGATAAAAGAAAAGTGAGATAGATCCTTAATCCCTTGCCCTTTACTATGAATGGTTTTACTAACTTGGTCGGTCCTACCCAGTACTCCTTGGATGGCTGCTCTTTCCATGGGCCTTCCAATCAGACGAGCACTTTCTTTCTTCTCTGACCTTACTCAAAATACATGGTTTGAGGTTTACAAAGAGCCAGTCAGAGGCAGTGTGACTGCTGAGTCCCCTGCAGTCACCAGTGCAGGCAAGGCCACTCACTAAGTAATCACAGGCCATAACGATTGGGTATCCTGATACATCTCAGGATGTCATAGTCAAAGTTAGTTTTGAAAGAAATAATTTTAATTATTTTTCCTTGATAAAAATATTTTTAAAATCTGAGAGTTTTGCAGTTCTTTATATAATAAGTGGTTTAGGTGTAGAGCATCAACAAAGCCTCATTTTTTTGCTATGTTTACTGATGAAAATGGAGTTCCATAAAAAGTTATATAGAAATAGTGTTTTTATAACAGAGATCTAGCAGACACGAGTAATCAAACTTTAGCTATGAAATCCTAGAGAAAGCATTGGTGAATAGGTGCTCCTAGCCCTATATTGACAACAAAATCAGAAAGAAACAGCTTCAGAGTATGGGGCACATTCTACCGAACACGCTGTCTAGTTTGCTCTAGCAAACTTAGGATAAATGAGTTTGACCATGGCCTGTGCATTCAAAATGTCAGTGTATCAGAGATGAGTTTCTCAAGCGTCCTTTACGGGGGACCTGTCTTGTCCTTGGAGATGAATACTGACTACTGATGGACCTACAAGTACAGTGTCCTAGTATCTCTGATTTACTTTCATATACTTAAGGTACAGAGCACACGCACATGCTTATGTGTGAGATGTTAGTAATTGGTGTGTATAAGTGACCGATGCAACAGGTACTTTTGTACTCCTTTCAATCTGCTTGCAGACTGGGGCTGTCCTAAATAACCCTGGGGAGGTCCAATATGGCCAGGAATGTGCCCTCCCTTCAGTCTACATCACTGTTGGAGGAAGGCAGCTTTGGAATCTCTCCATTCTCTCTACTCCCTGATCACTTCTGCAAAGCCGATGGCATCTTTTTTTATTATGCTTTGTTACAAACACATCCAGCAGGGCCACCAAGCTCTTCTCTCTGAGGCTCTGGAGTCACCTACCTGCTGGAACTCCTCATAGGAAGCACAGGGGTATCCCAGGAAACCATCAGGGTTCAGAATGCTACTGGCATAGTACTTGTAACTTCGGAGATGGTTGCAGGCGGCAAAGTTTTGAGTTCCTGAGAAAGCCAAGGCCATAGCAATGAGAGAAGGGCCTTCACCATTCCGAGGGAGCAAGGGACAGCCTCTACCCTCAGGACTGTGAGCCAGGCCTCTGCTAGGGAGTGACAGGTCCTAAAAGTAGTTGGATGAATGTGTGTGATAAATATGAAAGGACTGAAGAGCAGAGAGAGAAAGAGACAGCAGACATGGGAATAGAAAACAGAACAACTGAAGTTTAAAAGCTTTTAAAGGCTTAGCTTTTAAAAACGGAACACACACAGAGGTATTCAAGTAGAGAGAAGACAGATAGTTAACAGGTGGTCTTTATTATCTGTGAATTCCATACCCTTGGGTTCAGCCAACCCTGACTGGATCATGCTGTTACATCTAGGGTGTTTGGGTTTATGCCAAGTGTTCTGACTTCTTGTCAGTATTTGCAAGGCAGTACTGCATAGCAGTCACGTGGATACATAGCCTTTCCTGGGGGCCGACTGTTCTCAGGTCTTACTGTT
Organism: Phyllotis vaccarum; assembly: GCA_033318265.1. Classification (NCBI taxonomy): domain Eukaryota; kingdom Metazoa; phylum Chordata; class Mammalia; order Rodentia; family Cricetidae; genus Phyllotis; species Phyllotis vaccarum. The sequence continues at coordinate 2,494,740 of JARWLC010000004.1, forward strand.
GCTAAGCTGGGCCAAGCTCAGATGATTCCAGTGTACCGCCTTCTACTTTGACCCAAAGATGATTAGTTGGGAAAATCACTTTTTATTTCTCCAGTTACTTGACATAAAACTTCCCATGGAGGAATCTAATAGGACTATTCATGGGAGTCACTCATCAAGAGAGGCCCTGTTCCCTTTGTGGGTGGGGTGGCTGTGCTCTCTCAGCTCCTCGCCCTGCCTGCTGTGCTCACAGCCCACTTTCCAGTTCAGAGTGCTCACACCGGTGCCCTCAGTAGACAACAGAACCTGCTTTAAACTTAATTGTTTCTTTCATCCAAAATTGCTGCTCAGGGATTCCATAATAGAGGAGAAAGTATGTTCAATTGTTCCCTGTGCCCAGTGCCTGTGTGACTTATGTGGCATACAATAGAAACACACTCCAGTGTTCATGGGCTGGTTCACTCTAAATTGCCTCTTTAATTAAACCTGGGCTCTCTGCTATTGTGTGTGCCCCGTTCGTCACTTCTGGGAGGGGGCAGCTGTTTCTATGACTCAGGCTTCTTTAAGGGGAGAACAGCCAGTCCCCCAGCTAAGGGCGACTGTCACTAAGTGCTGGATGTCGCTTTATCCATACTATTTGCAGATATCAAGAACATAGGACATTAAAAAGGTCACAATAAACCACTCAGCCGTGTGTGCTTGGTGCTTGTTTCAGGTCAGAGCCAGGTACTGGGGAGATGGGGTGGGGGTTCACTAAGACCCAGTCACATGGTGCATCTTGTTTAGAAAAAAAAATTACAAATAAAATGATTACTGACCCAAACCCCCCTCTTTCAGAGAGGACAGTGAAGCCTGACATCAGAAGAGGGGCAAAGAGAACAAGGGGCAGCCGTATCAACGGCTCTGCGATGTCACCTGATATCAGTGTGTAGGTCCTGCTCTCCAGATGAACAGGAGGCTCATCCAGTTATACACGGACTTCCCTGCCTATGAATGCCCCAAACCCTCAGAGTGCATCCCCTGCCTGACACAGCCAATAGCAAGAAAGAATCAGGAGCTGGGAATATGGTTGGGGAGGGCAAAAAGACTGAGCTGGGTGTTTGTTACCGTGTCCTTACCCTGGTATTCTGACAACTGGGAGATGAGCTCAGAGACCTGGGTATATATATATACACCGTGTCCTTGAACAAAGTGTGTAGCTTTCTGTGCCATGCCTGCTTGTATGAAGTAGGGTCAAATTCTGGCAGTGTTCTGAAATGCCTGGCTCAGAGCTAGCAGCAACTGTATCACTGTGGTGGCCAGACTCATACATCCTGCTTTCATCCCCAACTTGGCAGTTACCACCTCAGATTTGCATGCACATACCTTCCCATATTCCGTTTATATCAATGATGGTGGAAAGGATGTTTTTCTGACATCCAGGCATCTCCTTCCCTCCATTTGGAAAGAAATCCAGATGACCTACTTTTTGGCTCATCCCAAAACCTGAAACATTTGAAGCAGAAGTGAGCAAAGTTACATCTGTTCTCAGTTGATGTGTTCAGTCCATTTAAACAGGAGCATAAGCCTTGGTAATTTCCCCCCTCACCACATCAACCCTCTCTGCAGAGAGTTCTCAGATGGGCAATGGGCAGCAGGTGAGGTGGAGAAAGGATGAGTTATGGATGAGTGTGTAGGTATCTATTGTATATGTGCCTATCTGTCTACCCTCAAAAGGGCCTGGACAGTATTGATAAGTCTGAGATCATAAGGGGCCAGTTGGTGTGTATCTGATAGCGTGTGCATTACATTATTCATTTAAATCTTTGGTTTCTGCATTATATATTTTTAAATTATGTGTATGTTGAGTGTCTGTGTGGGGGTACGTACACCTGAGTACAGTTGCCTTCAGAAGCCAGAGGTAGCTACTTCCTGGAGATAAGAGTTATGGACCATTATGAGCTACCCAACATGGATATTAGGAACCAGACTCAGGTCTTCTGCAAGTGAAGAATGTGCTTTTAGCCACTCAGCAAGCCCTCCCTCACTGTAGTTTCTTAAATTTATTATTCGGCAAACAGATGACAGAAATTCTCCAAAATTGAGCTATGCTCCAAACCTTCTAGACTACATTGCTCTAGTAAGGCCACAGAGGTTGTTTGGGCAGGAGCTTCAGATTCTGAGTTGCACAGACCTGTGATCAAACCCTGATCCAACTGACCAACTCCATGATCTTTCTGAATTATTCAGGCTCAGCGAGTCTCCTCAGCTGTGAGATAGTGACAAGTTCCCTTTTAGGGTTTATATAATCAGCTATTATGTGCAAAATGTTCAGCGCAGTACACATTAAATATTGAATAAACACTCTCTCTGTCATTGCCTTTGTCATTATTGTTGAAGCGTACCCTGAATGGGCATGTTTTTTGAGTGGTTACCTGAGACAAAGTACTGAAAAAAGATGCTGATTTTTGGAAGAATTAAATAAAAGGATATTGTGTCAACAGGATAAACTAACCAGGCTTTGTCATTTTTAAAAGAAAAAAAATTAAGTCTAAAAACATTTCAGTCATGTCAAGCAAAAACATCTGAATGTAGGGAGAGGTGCAGGGATGGAATGAGTGAGTCATCGTCTTCCCAGGCTAGAGAAGAGTTTTTGGTTCAGCGTGGAGTCATAGACCCCATACCAAAGGCATTGCACAGGGTAATTGTAGCTGGTACCTATTGTTACTGATTAGGACCTAAGATGCTTTGTACTTAACCATGTTGAATATTTCCTCTGTATGTGAGGGAAGAGGGTATCACCTGGACACAATGCCATCTGCACACTGGTCATGAGTGAGCATGAAGAACTCACCTAGGTAGGGAATCATGGGGGCACTATCTGTGTGAATCACATCTACAAACATGGCGTCCGATGGGTCCAGACGAACCTCTTCTGGCAGGCCTTGGAAACAGGGCTCTGCAGGGTCCAGCCCTGAAGGATAGGATGGAGGAAGAACAATCTTATTCCACAAAAGACAAGGTCCAAGTGTCAAACCACAGACTGAGGTGAGGCATGCTGGGTAGAGAAAGCCCTTATAGCTCTGAGAGGTTGCGGCTCCTGGTCTACCTGAGAGAAAGAAGTCAGGACACAGGGGAACAGGAATTCTGCCTAGGGAATGCTCAGAAATCCCTAGGGTTAGTCCAAGGAGGATCTGAGTGGATACCCACCCCCTCACTTCCCCTTTCCTGATTTTTTTCTCAGAGATCTGACACACTCACTCTTTAACGCTTTCTTCACCAAACCCAGCTCAAATACAGCCTCCTCATGGGAACTTTTGTGTCTTCCTCCTGTCCTAGCCACGACATTATTTTGTGCTCATAAACTCTGCTTTGAAACTTTGCTTAGTTCTGGATGGGTCTGTGTGTTTCCTGAAGCAGAGTCTGTGCCCACCATTTTCAGGGATAAGCCAGGATGAGGAGAAAGTAGAATGCCTGCTCAAGCATCTGCCCCATCCAGAGAGTGAGAATAGGCCATTCCACTTACAGGTTTATTCTAAAAATCCCATGAAAAGATGCAACGGAAAAGCTCCTGCAAACTGAACGTGTCTACAGGATTATAAAACACTATCCCTGTCCTTCAAGCCTTGCCCAGGGCAGGTTTGCTGGTTCAGAATGAATAGCTGCTTGAGTCTGTCTTGTGCCCAAGAATGAGCTCTCTTGTCTAATGATTTCTTCATTCACCATGCATTTCCTAAGTGATACATCTCCTTCTGGCTGTGCCCGACTGAGCAAAAACATTCAAGGAGTGCGCGGAACTAATACATTTTGAAAAGTCCTATCGCTTAAAACAAAGATAGCTTTGCTACATTCCAGCAGTAATGTCCCAGGTTTCGTGAGCCTAAACCTGGTTATATTTTTCTTGTTTTACAAACACAGTTTTACGACTGTGGATTTCCTAACTGGCATTAAGAAATAAGGATAATTCTTTTTGAGTCAGGATATCACTTAAAGTCAGGAAAGCAAGAAGGACATCCCCTGCTGTGGGACAAGCACTGGCAGAGGCTTCCCCTGCTCACTTCCCTGGTCCTTGGACCCTAGACTGGCTCTCAGAACTCCTACCTGTGATCCTCCCCATGTGGCCTTCCAGCCTCCTGCCTGCTTCCCCAGCCACGTGTGCTCCTAGACTGTGGCCGATGAGATGCACATTCTCTGGGCTGTATCCCAGCTCTGTCTGTGGAAAGAGGAAGTGTTAGGTCCCTGGGAGCCACGTGGGAAGGTCAGAATAGAGGCTGGCCTTTCACCGAGGACTGGGCTCTTTGAAGCTGAAGACTTCAGGGGAATGAACCGTCCACCTGGGACTGCTCAGGATACTGCGGGATGCTGGGCCCTAGGGGAAGCTTCTCTGCTCTTGTGTGTAGCAACAGTGCTAACTTGTGGCCACCAAGCTAACTGCAGACCAGCCACCTCTCAGGCTGCTGCCGCCACCTGGTGTCGCCATGGAGGCCTCTTCTCTGGTTGTTGAAAACTGGGTTCAGGGAGAGGGAATCTTGGACCTTCTAGAACTTACAGCAGAGACGTAAAGGAGCCGAACGTAAGTCTCTGCCCAGCTCCTATCCCGTATAAAGGATGAAACCCCAAAGCCTTCTTCCACAGGGAAAATTGCTAGGCGTCCCAGGCTGCTTTCAGTTCCCAGAACAGCTTGCTAGGAAAGCCTAATGTCAAAAGGGGAAACTGAGGCTCCCAGGTCCATAGCTAGGGCATTGTAGAGCGTCAGCAAGGAAGAAGGTTGCTGCTTTGCCTCCGGAGGGGGTTAAGAACATGATATGCTTGACCTTCCAGCCCTGCCCTTGGTCGATAGCAACTTCTGTGGCATTTCTTTGCCCCTCTCTAGCCCCGCCCCTCCCTCTGACTACCCTAGACTTGACCCCTTCCGGAAGCCCTTACCGACAGCACTTGTACTAAGAAAGCAATCTCGGCTCCCACGACCCGAGTGTTGTAAGAGGCTTGGGTGTATTCGGCCCTGGCCCCACGTCTCCAGTCAACACAAATGCAGTTCACTTTCTCTACTTGAAACATTTTCTAGGGAAAAGAAATAGAAAAATGTCATAAACAGGCCAGGCTGCACACCCCAGAGACAGGAATTATCCATAAAGCACTTGGTCCTTGCCAGCATCTGCTTCCTCCTGCCTGTCACTGTCCACCTTTAGGGTGACGTTGTGAACTGGGTGCGCTCATCTCACTTAACAGATATGGAAACTGAGGCCTGCGAGGATGGTCTCCGAGTCTCAGGACTCAAAGCCAGGTCAGAGAAAAACAAATCCCTAAGTTATAAAGCTCACAATGCATGTCATCGTGTGCACTAGCACATTCCAATGGTTCCAGACCTGCATGTGGCCAGTGGCTCCCAGCACAGATGCAGAGCGTGTCCATCACCATAGAACATTCTGTGAGCTACTGGAGCCTAAGAAAGCAATATGTTTGTAAGTTTTAATGCTACACATGAGTCAAAAACAAAATATCAGGTAGCGTGTGGAGTCCCCATATCTGAGACGTGCAGGTTAGCAACTGTGGGAGAATGTGGACATGGAGGCCTGAGAAGCAGGCATTCCTTCATGGTTGCATTTTTTTGTTTTTATTTTTATAGAAAGAATCCTTCTCTCTAGAAGCATTTTCTTCTCTGGTATGGGGGCATCGGGATTTAGGATTCAGATGAAGAAGATGGATCACTACCTTGCACATGTCAAGCAGCCAGTCATCTTCTCCCTTGTCTATAAAGCCATGGATGATGAACCGTGTCTTGCGATCCAGTTGAAAGTTAGAAGCCTCGATGGTGGCTGGGTCGGTGGCAGAGATCACCTGGTTTAATTAAATGAGATGAATTTGAGTGTTGGCTTGGCCCATCTGCAGACAGACAGATCTATGAGACTGAGATCCCAGGTCCAGAACCATGATATTGAGAGCCGTGAGTTCAGAAAGTACAAACACACTGATTTCCTGAACTTTGAACCTAAACCTAGTATTTCTGTTAAGCATGGTTAAGACAAGAAACTATCTACAATGGGATTAGCAATATCTGTGACTCAGTTCCTCAATTAAGTCACAGATATTTTCATGACATGTAGTAGTTGTAATACCTTCAAGCATCATTTATGCTCACTATTGCTTAGTTAGTTACAGAAGCTTTTAGATCAATCTTTATTGAGATTATAAAACAATATTTAAATATGCTTCGTATTTTCCATTTGTTCACATTCTGATGACTGTTCTCAATTTAACTGATTTCCTTTGCAGTTCATTACATTTTATTTTATACACTTGGAAATATTATCCTGAGAAGGGCCTTCAGCTTCTCCAGCTGCTAAATAGATTCTTGGCACAGGGAAGATAGAAAACCTTTGGCTAGAAAAGCTCTGGGAAGCCTGATACTTTATAATAGACTTCCATATGCCCACAGACTTGCTCAGGACCCTCCTGTCAGCAAATTCTAGGAGAGAACAATAGAGGCAGTAATAGCCACTAAGTCTACACAGCGTCCAGGCTGGAGGAACTAAGTCTCAGAGTAGGTGACCCCAGGCACCTAGAGGCAGACCCACATGCCAGGGACCAAAGGTCCTGTCCTGAAAGCCACCCCAGGTATCTCATATTTTCAAATCCCTTGTGGTCATTTTACTTCTTCCTTTTCTATGTTGCAGCTTCTTGCTTCATATGTGTTACTGCTCTGTTGCCCTAATGAGAAGGTGATGGAGGATGTAGTTGGGTCCTACCTCCTCCATAACTGCTGCCTTTTTTTATTGGGGACAGGGTTCTAGGGTGGATCTAAAGACCTATACACTAATGTGTAAGAGTATGTATATTTATGAATTTTATTTCTATATTTTCTCAGATACTCGGGGGTTATAACCCTGAGAGCCAGGAACTCCCATGTTAAGAGGCCAGTTCCAAAGTATTAATTATGTCCTAGCCAGACACTTAGTAGCCCCAATGTGTGGTTCAAACTGACTCTGTCATCCAACATAGACATCCATGCCCACACTTACTTGGTAGTTGTTTGGATTTTCATTTGTGAAAAGAAGAAAGTGGGTATCGATCTTCTCTGGGGACCAAGGGAATATCTTCGAAGGCCGCTGAATCATCCCTGCCCAAGGTTTGTCATTGGAAAAGCAGCCAAGATGTCCATAGCAAACCTCTTTCCCTGGTGCAGGAAGAGCCACAAACAAGACAGGTATGAGGTTCTGGGGAGGCATAATGTCATCTGTCACAGAAAGATTGTTCAGGGTGGACCCTGGCCAGACCGGTCATCTTGTTAGTTACCCAAACTTCTGTGCTTATAAGAGATGTCTAGGGTGTGAATTCATCTGCCACATACACACTTCCAGGCTTCCCCTAGAGACTCTGACTTTCAGGGTTCTAGGTTAACCCCGCAACAGCATATTTAATAAGCACCATTATCAGGCAAACTTAAGACACATTTATCTGTAATGAAATAGCACAGGAAGATGCTAGTCTGAGCAAATCATAGCATTCTTATTAAGTACTTATGACATGCCTATGAACTCCAGCACAGACACACTCTTAATTCATTTCAATCTCCATGATATCAAGCTCCAGCCAACACCTTTTCTCCGGAAAGATGGTGATAGCATCCTCACCTCCGACAGTGGCCAGCAGAAGGCATATTGTCCAGCAGAGCAACATCTGCACAGATGGAAACAGGCATATACTGACACCCATGGTCTTAGGAATGAGACCAGCAGGAGCAGAATTTTAAAAGGCAGCGATTCTCAAGTGTACTTGGGAAGGTGAGCAGCTAGACGCCAAGCAGCCTGGACTGCGTAGGTGAGGATGTACCTGGAGGGCAGGACCAGAGGCTGAGGCCTCCCAGGGGATAGTGAGTCAGGCAGCACCATCCTGGGATCTTGGGCTCAGTGTCTTCTCCTGAAGCCACCTCCCTTTTTGGCACCAACCTTTACTTCTCTCCTTGTTCACGTGGCACAGTGACTTGTGATGCAGTAGGGTGTATAGTCGTGATCAGAGGCTTGGCCATGACCTCCTACAAGCATGTTTTATCTGTTGGACTCTGATGAAGAAATGCCAGACAGGAGAGATAGGTCTGCACGTGAGTGCCCAGAACTCTAGTTTCCATAAACACCTAAACCAGTGCAGTCTGTGGAGCCGGGCTGTTACAGAAAAACTTCAAGGGAAAGAAACATGTGGATGAGAAAGAGCAACCTCTATGTTCCAAAACACCGTGTTTCTAAAGTAAGAACAGGGAAGAAGAGACCCCCAAGCTGTCCATCATCACCACAGTCCCTCCAGACACAAGGTCTCCCAATCGTATTGCTACTCTGCTGCTTTTAACAGACCCCAGGTGTGGGTGTCCTAGGACTTGCTGCTCAATGAAAGGAAGTGTTTGTGAAGACACGTGCCTTGGTCCCTTGAGAGGTGGGGTGGGTTTTCAGCAGTCTGCTGCTCCAGTTACTCAGCAAGAGACTGGCAAAGCACGGAAGGTGGGGAAGGAGATAACCACGCTGATGACTTTGTTCCCAGCCAGGTTTGCTAAGAAATAATCCAGTCTATTTGCAAAGCACCTGTGAGCTGCCCCTGTACTTTGTCCCAGAGATAAGAAAAGGAGGTGTTTTCTTTCCTTCAAAGCTAAGAATCAGTCCTGGGAACAGCCAGGTGTCACCCTGCTATATACCATGTTAGGTTGGTATATTGCATGGATGCACTGAAGGACACAGATCTTTAGTTAAAGACAGTTAAAGGTACAGTTCAGTGAGTTCTGGAGAATATACAGTGCTGTGGATATGCCTGGGTCAAGACTCCCTTTGGCTAGCAGTTTCTGTGGTGACCCAGTAATCTCTATTTCTACTTAGACAGTTTTAGAATATTAGGTAAAGGAGCTGATATCTTGAGTGTCTTTTATTTCTCACAGAAGTCATCTTTGGGATTCTCCCATGTTCTTACATGCATTGGTAATTTATTTTAATATGTGTGTGGATATGTATGAATGTGTCACGGTGACTACTGAGGCTAGAAGAAGGCATCAGATCCCCCGGAACTGGGGTTGTGGTAGTTGTGAGCAACCCAACATGGATGCTGGGAATTGAACTCTAGTCGCTGCAAGAGCAGCAAGCGCACTTAGCCACTAAAGCATCCCTCCAGCCCCCACTGCTTTTTACAATTGCTTTGTAGGTCAGTCATGGTGGTACAGGAACAAGACCACTTGAGTGTTCATGGATCCCCTCTGAGTGTGGATTGAAGGTAAATTACACAAAAAAAGTCACAAATATTTTATGGCTTTATAATGATACCTAAGAGATAGCACACCCTATGCTCCCCACCCTAGTTTTCATGAAGGTATTTCCAAAATGCTTCCACAGATGTGGTCCTTGCTAAGCATAGCTTGTTTCCAGTAAAATTTCTAAGGCACCACGAGCCCTGCACTCTCTGGCTTGGTAGATCCTGGGAAAGTTGGGCTTTGTCCCCAAACAGTAGGAAGACAGACTAGCCATACTTAAAACTTAAGTGATTTTCTCAATGCCACACAACTGTTTCAATAACTTTTTTTCTCTCCTCAGTAGAAACCTCTTGTGAATTCAGTGCTGTTTATTAGATGCAAGATGTTGGATATAAGGTAGCGTTATACTGGCCCATTTCTATGGTAAATGACACAGATTTGGTTATAAGAATAGCTTCCCAGATGTGACTTAGTAAGCAGTATCCCAAAGGAGAAATGGTAGTTGAAGACAGTTAGACTAGCTTTGTGTTAGTTGTAAGATGTTGGATATAAGGTAGCGTTATACTGGCCCATTTCTATGGTAAATGACACAGATTTGGTTATAAGAATAGCTTCCCAGATGTGACTTAGTAAGCAGTATCCCAAAGGAGAAATGGTAGTTGAAGACAGTTAGACTAGCTTTGTGTTAGTTGTACTTAAAAAATATAAAAGTTACTTCCCCTTTCCCAGTAGCCACCAAACACCACTATCTTCTCAACACAGAGGTGGGGCTTCATCAGGCCCTTCTCCTTCCCCACTGGGATTTATGTTTGGTGATCCCAGACACTCTGAGTGCACGTGTGTAACTATGTTGTCATGTAACATGGCAAATGTTCATACAGGTCACACTGACACGTAGTGGGTATTAAGGAAGGAGAAAGTGGGGGACATGAAATTGAGAGGTAAAACTTGGGGGGAATGAAAGAGGGAATATGACATTAGCTTAACTCTAAATACATATGAGTATACGGATAATAAAATACTTAATAAAAATTAAATCACAAAAACTTTTTAAAGAGAAAAATTAGAAAAGTTTATGTTCTGATGTAATAAAAATGAAATTTGAGAGCATCTTTGAAATGTCAGCCTTGAACCTCAACTAAATCTTGTAAACAGGCAAACCCCAGGAAGGCCTGTGGGGTAGTGGGTAAGTGGAAACCTGCCTGCTTCTGCTGGGTGACCTTCATAATGTTTTGGGCGGCATATGGGCCAAGCTATGACTTGGCACAATGATGGAAGCATGGGCAGAGGCCTGAAGAGCTAACAGGACCAAGTCCTGTGTCCAGGACAAATGGGGAGGAAAGAAAGTAGTCTAATTTAGTATTTCCTAGTGTTAGCAGCCCTTGGATGTTCTCTCCATGGTTTCTGATGAGGCTAGGCAGCCAGTCTTGGGGGACTGAGCATGTGGCCACTACAGAATGGCCACCACTCAACTCAAGGCCTTGATTCCAGTCTCTGATGTTGAGAGAAGAGAACAGAGCTAAGAACCTCAGGCTGGGGGGAGGGAGGTGAGGAAGGAAGGCTGGTTCTGGCCCTGGGATCATTTATCAGGGAACAGCAGAAGCCAGAATGAGGGTCAGACAGGGCATTGAGATGTTGTCACTGTACAGCAAGTGAAGCAGGCATCACTCAGGGATTGTGGGCAGCTCTGGGACAGCCTAGGCAACCATGTGACTTTCTGTGGACTGCCGAGGCATCATTGGGCTACCACTTCCTCTGAATACGTGCTGAGCAACTACTGGGCCTGGCAGAATGTGACCATGGCCATGACCCAGCTATTCACTGGCATGATCTTGTCTCCGATCTTCTGACCGGCATTTCAGCAGCACTTCCTATAAATACTCCCACCATACTGTCTCCTTCCATACTGTCTCTTATGAGAAGGGATTCTGGGAAAGATCCTGATCAATAGTACCTCTGATGCTGAAGCCTGGGATTAAAGTCTTGCCTTGACTTAGCTTGTGAATTTCAACTAGTGCTGTACTAGCTCCCCTGGAATTTAGAGACTCAGACTGAACCCCAATCTGGCAGCCCAGTAGTCTGAAGCAGGAATCAGTATTTACACTTCGATGATTATTTATCTAGAGCTTGCATCGATAGCAGGGTTGAGATACGTATGGTGATTTCTGGCTTGCCTGAACCCAGTTACATATCTGGAATGTAGCAGGCGAGTACTAAATGCTGGTACCATGGTGGAGACCTGGATAATTCCCATCAGCCTCTCTAGATGTAGCTTCTGATCTTTCTTCCTCACTCTCTATCTTGAGATTGCCTTCCTGAGCAACTTGCTCTTGTGTTTCTACTTGAGTTGACCAATAGGAGACATCCACAATGGAGACATCCACAATCAGCGACTAGGAGGAGATTGAAGTATTTATACTAGACCCAAGAGTTATAGACTCTCTTTATCCTTAGCCCCAGCTCTTAGGGGCTATTATTCCCCCTCTCCTTATGCCTCAGGACACAAGGAAGAAAGCTTCCCACTGCTGCTTGGTTGCTCTTTGGCTGGTTCACTCAATCCTGTCTACTCCTCAATAAAGAGCCCTTTCAATAAGTCATGTACTAGACCATCTCCAGTCCTTTGGCAGAGGCATCTAGTTGCTAGACTGAATTCCTAAACTGCAAGGAGATGGCTTTGGGTTCTGTAGTTGCTTGAATTGGTTTTGCCACCCATGTTAGTGACTAGGTGATGGTGTGTGTGATGATTTAGCTAAAGTAGTTTCAGGTAACCAGGAGCCTTATCCATATTCACCCAGTTTCAGTCACAGATCAGTCAAAGAACCAAAGAAGACCTCTCTAGAGAGAATAGTAGTGTTTCATCTTGTAACACACCAATCTGAGAAAAGGCCTAGATATCAGGTAGAGTTATGGTTCCTGAAATCTGAGAGGTCTTTTCTTATCCCCACATTCCAAGCTGTGTTCTAAAGGTCAAGAGCAGGTCATGGTCACCCTCACCTCCACGAATTTGATAAAATAGATTTATAGCATGTAAGGAAACACTTTGCCGGGGCTGAACTCACTAGAGAACGTTCTTAGCTGTCTCTTGTGAGGGTCTCCTGCAGATAATCACAGCTGTTCGGTTTCAAGGTGATGTTGGGGTGATGAATTCACTTCTCTCTATCCCTGGGTCATACTCTGTTGACCCAGCAGTGGGTGGGATTTAGGAACACTGTTCTTGCACTAAGTAGCCTCTAAAGGGAAGTGGGTGCCCTTGAGAAGTTTAGAGCCTGTGCAGCCTCTTCTGTAGGACCATTCAGCTGTATCCAGGGACACTTACCAGCTCACTCACTTGCTCATGTCTGTTCCCTCTCAGCCTAAAGCCCTCCTTGAGGAACTCAGAAGATCCGAGGTTCTGCCAGTCATCAGCTGTGACTAAGAGACGAAGGCAGGTACCTGTGGGAAAACCTCTTTGTCAACCACATGTAGCTATGAAGCTGGACTGGGGCTTTATGATCCCTGCTCATTGTCTCTGCAGCTGCCTGAGGCCTGGGCTGGTTGGGTCATCCTGTCATTATACTTTATGCCTCCATCCCCTTTGCCCTTGAACTTGTTAGTTTGCATCCCCACTCTATACACTGCATCTCCATGTCCAGGTCAGCTGCGGCACCTCCTTCCAGCTCGTCCTTTAGGTGGGTCCTTGTGTCTTCAGATGTCTGAGTCCTACGGTTGCTTGCCTGTTCACATTAATTTCCAGGGTATGACAATGTGCTTGGTTGTCTTCCACTGTTATAGTTTGGATCTTGAATGTCCTTCCAAAGGTCCACGTATTAAAGGCTCAGTGCCCAGTCTTTGGAGCTCTTGGGAGGTGTCAGAGTCTTTAGAAGGTATGATCTAATGCAAGGAAGTGAGGTCATTGAGAATGTGCTCATGAAGGGGGTGTTGGGACTCTGACCTCTTCCTGCTTCTCTCTGTTACCTCTGTCACAAGGTTAACAGGCTGCCTCTGTGGTATGCTCTTTCTGGGATGCACTTTGTCACCACAGAAGTGATCATAATTCTACAGGAGCTGATAGACCTAAGGAAGTCTTAGAGAGTTCATTGGTTTTCTGTCAGGAGCCTGGGGGACTTAGACAATGACACCCAAATTAATCATTTATCTCTTCTATAGTAGTAATAGAATCTCCGGGAGAGAAGGGGCCTTGTGGGTCTTAGCTCCCCCATCTCACCACAGGGAATGTTAATAGTCTGGCTCTTATGAGGGTCTCATGCAGATAATCACAGCTGCTCTGTCTCAAGGTGATGTTGGGATCATGCCCATCCCATAGAAAAATAGACATACTGCACTCATGAGCTGTTTGCCTCAAGGCTTTCCCACATAGACAGGAGACTGGCACAACAGTGGACTTACTGAGCACACAGTTTCCTAGCACTTATGGAACCACGAGTCCCACAGGACACATGATCGTCCACAAATAAATACAATTACCAATACATAAGAGTGCTAATAAGAGAAAGCTCACTAGCAGGGCTCTTGTATTGCACAAATTCCAGACACTGAGGAAAAGCTGAAATATTGTAGACAGGGAGCAAACCACAGCCAACTCCTCAGACTGAAGAATGTAGGTCCCATCTCCATGAATGCTCAGAATGCCTGGGTGCACAGGCAAAAGGGCTGAACTTTTGTCTTCTCTTGCTTAATATTTCTTCCTCTGCCCAGCTATTCTACTTCCTGGTTCAACTATCCTAGAGCTAGGGTTAAAGGTGTGCTAAGATTGCCTGGCTTTGTTCAACCTGGAACTCACAGAGATCCAGAGGATCTCTGCCTCCCAAATGCTGGGATTAAAGGCATGGGCCACCACTCCCTGACCTTCCTGGCTTGGCTGTGAGTGACTCTGTCCTCTGATATTACAGGCTAAGTTTATTAAATATATATCACCTCACATGTGGGTTATACTATGTGTAATTTGGGCTTTTATATCAATAATTATTGTAGAAAGTGGTCAGAATTTAGAGTCCAACTCCTAAACTAAGTATATAAAGCATTGTCTTAGCTTGTTTGTGTAGCTATAATAAATTCCTGATACTAAATAATTTATAAGGAAAATAGTTTTCATGTCATAGTTATGAAAACAGGGGAGCTCAAAATGAAACATCTGGTGACTGGTAAAGTCTGTTCTTTACTTCCAAGATGGTGCCTTCTTGCTGGGTTCTCCTATGGCAGAGAGGATGGCAAGAGACAACTCTGTCTGTGCCTGGCAGAAGACATGGCTGTATCAGACAGCAATCCAAAGCCTCTTTCTAGGACACTAGACCCTTTCTTGAGGATAAATCCATGGGACTTTATAATTTCTCATAATGACCCATCTCTGAATGCCATAAAAATGGAGATTAGTTTCATTATGAATTTAGGGATCACAATCATTCAAATTAAGGATACTATTATATATCGAATCATGTCTTTCTCACCCCTAAAACTGTTGGAATCCTGACTCTGTCCTCAAGTGCTTCAAGAAAGGATCTAACCCAGAGTTTGGTCTCTACTGAAGTGATCAAATTAAGATGAGATCATTGGGATAAGCTCTGACTGGTCCACTGAGATATTTGTCCTGATAAAAGGGAGAGAATTTAGATTTATAGAGTAAGACACACACAGTGTGGACACATGAACATGAAGCAGAGATGATACAGGCATGTCAAAGACTGCAGGTGAACTTCTAGATGAGTGCTAACACTGGACAGATGTGCCCTTGTGCCCCATGGGAGGTATCGAAGTTATCTACACCTTAGCCCTGAGCTTCTTGATCTGCAGAAGACAAGGGTGTCTGCTGCTGAAGCCACCAAGCTGTGCTACTTTGCTGTGGCAGTCCTAGAAAATTAACATGGCCTCCGTGTGGCCTACTCCCAGCTTAGTCCTGCCACCCTGGATGTCTTCCTGCCCAACAGTTTTATAGGCAGAGGAACCATTTGCAGAGTGAACCTTCTTTTCCCAGAGAACAGATTTTACTAGAAGCCAGACACTTCATTTGAGCGTCCCTTTGTCTACAACTATGAAATTATTTTCTTTGTAAGTTACTCTGTACCGGGCATTTATTATATCCACACGAATGTTTGTACCTTCAATTCCCCTTGCCAGAGACAATGGGACATCTCTCATCCATCATGTGTTCTTTCACCCAGAGTCCTAGAGAAAGTGTCTGTTATAAAAGCCTATGGCTGTCTGTTCCATAGTTTTGGTCTTCAGCTGGACTTCCCAAACTTTCCCAGATTCTAGTAGATATGTAGATGCCATTCTTTCTAAAATATACTCATGACAATCTGGAATATTCCATTTCATCAAGCATCAGCTCGAGACAAAAGTTTTAATGCAAATTACCACAAGGGAAAAAAAACATTATTTCTATAACTTGCTAAGACAAATCATTAAAACTAATCACTAAGCATAAATGAGAAATTAACTTTCTTTACAGCATGTTTAAGCCCTGGGAATGGAAAGCTCCTGCAGTGCGGTGGATCTTCACCTGCATAAATGTGGGGATGATCTACGGGTTTTCCAATGGTCAGATCTTGTTACTACCTTTTAACTTTTTGTGGGATTTTTCTTTTATGTGTGCCTCCATATGACTCTGGTCTGCAAGCCTAGTGGAGGACACTCAGAACTTCTTGTCAATGTCTTCAGTAGTCCTTGGACTCTGACGCCCCCAGGCCAAGGATAGCCTTGTAAACCTTGGGAAATTGTATAGAGGATGAACAACGGTTTGGCATAAATCCTGTCTTCACAAGCACTGCTGTCTCTCAGATCTGGGGATTATAACAACCCTCCTCACCCTCAAGTCTGTAGCCAGACCATAACCACACCCTGACATTAACCTACTTAGCTTATATCGGCTAAGGGTAGAGGGAGACAATTTACCATGCTGTTGATTTTCTTGTTAGAGCTTACTGACACCACTATTAGGAATTCAGGGCCCACTTTTTCCCTCCAATGTGTATGAGGAATCAATAAACCAAAGAGGCTATACAGTCTTTTGCACACATCACCTGGCTAGAGCACTTAACTCACAGCCCCATTATATTGCCTTTGGACAGCCTGAAGGCCGTCTGAACATTATGTCAATACATTGCATATTAATATGTGTATTGTGGAAATGGGAAGATGATCTAAGTGTGCCTGCCTGAGTCATCACATACAGAGTGAATTTTTCTGAGGTTCGCAATCGTTAAGAAGGAGGATAATTCAAAGTTCACAGAGAAGATACGGGTTGAACATTAGCCACGCAGCGTGCTGCTTCCACAACTATTAAAGACGAGTTGCTCCACCCCAGTTGAACAGTGCTACATATGAATGGTTCATGAGGAAAGGTGACTGACCTCCACGGTGGAGATCCTGGAGGACACATGTCCTGCAAGGCCACAAGGCAGTTGGGAGCAAGGTTTATCCAACTCTTGGGTTTATATGTATTTTCTAGACTAGCACTGGAGGTCAGCAACTTCCACGTAGAAGTCATGCAGATAGGAAGCCCCTTTCCCAAGGGAAAAGAAGAGCTATCCCAAGTTCTCACAGAGGGGCTGGTCTTGCAGAAGGGGGAAATACACTCTGAAAACAAATGTCTCATAGCAAACTATGTGAGGGTTTGCAATTATTTCAAAGCTTCACGACAGCATACCATACTTTTGTACTTCAAAGATTCTATTCATGTGCCTTGTGAACCATCCTTGACTTTCTATTAAAAAAAATGAAACCAGCCTTGAGTTTCCCATGGAGTCTAGACACTTTATCAGACTTGTTTGGGTCAGATAAACCTGGTCTTCCATGGGATCACCATCAGAATCAGTGCCTTTCCATCTTCCTGGATCAGCATGTGAAAGTGTGTACATGCCAGCAGAGAGTCTCCACCCATTTCCAGGGACATCCTAACAGTATCAGGGAATGGGTACTTGACATGCCCCATACCCATCAGTACAACCTTGGGACCTGTCCTTTGTGTGACGTATCTCATATGGGGACACTTTGACCAGGTGCGTATTGCATATGAGATCACACTTCTAGGAAAGGAGGAGCTTGGTGCTACTCCAGCTTGAGGCCCATTGACTGCCCCCCCCCAATCATGTGGGCACTATACCCATTAGGACTCAGGCTATCTGAGGTCCTTGATGCGCAGGGCTAATGCGAATGGTGTGCAATGGTGTGGCCAGCAGGCATTTCCTACATGACTTCCTTCTCACCACTGTGTTATCCTCTCTGCTCTATTTTAGAATGAATTGTCCTAGGCCACCATGCCCATTAGTGTGGCAGACAAAGCAACATCTTACCCTCGACCAGGGAGCAGGGCTGTCAATCATATCAGGCTCTACTCAGTCACTTCAGACGGTTCTCATCCTCTATAGTTTGTATTTCCGTAGTACTATTTTCTCCCAGCTAGCCTGCCAGCCTAACATCTCTTAGGATGTCTTTCCTCAAACCCGGGCCCACACCCTGTGAAAACTTTACCAAAGTGCATTTTCCCATTCCTGATCACCATTTCTGGGCATACCCAGAACACAGCAGTGTAGCAGCACCCATTTTAGTTCATAATTTCTACTCACATTCCCAGAATACAGCTGTGTTACAAAGAGGTTTTTTGCCCCATCCTGCCAGAAGTCCAGACCCACAGACCTGCAGTCCCAGAGCACTGCTTTAGGCCTCCAAAACTGACGTAGACAGTTATATTAAGTTCATGCTGTTTGGCCTGTGGCTCAGGCACATTGCTAGCTGCCTCCTTCATCTTAAATCAACCCATTCTCATTAATCTGTCTGCCACGTGGCCCGTGGCTCCCCTGTGTTCCTTACATGTTGCTCCTTTGGTCCTCTGGGTGGATTTGTCTCTGACTCCACCCTTCTTTTCCTACCTATTCTAATTTCCCAACTACTTCTTCTATGGCACTCACCAAGGGCCAGAACAGCTCCTTTATTTAAAGACTGATATTTACAGCATATAGAGAGACATTCCCACATCACAGGTTGGTATCCTCTGCACCCAGTGTCTAGCACAGTCTGGTGTACAGAATTAATGTGTGATATGTGTTTGTATAGCTGTATAATCTATACTACAATGATTGAGTTCTTTTGCTAATATGGTGCCACCTTGCCTGGGGTGTGGATTCAGGTCTACTGCTAGCTTCAACTGTGGTGAAAGACCATGTAGCATTTACCAGTGCTGGCTGCTTGGAGCATCCATCCCTGAGGAACTGAGGGGCCCCTATTTCTGCCACCATCCTTGTTACCTACTGTATGACTGCTTGGTACTGAACTTTCACTGATATTCTGTGCTGTTGTCACCAAACCCAAATCCAACTATTGACATTTCAATAATCACAGTAGATGGAGAATACACTGTTGGAAAATGGAAGAACAAACACAGCTGCCATGCCAGCAAATGAGAAAAAGGTGAACTGGCAGAGAAACGATGGTCTCTTGACATCGGCTTCAAGAACCTCTCCCTTAAGCAAGAGTCAGAGAAGGGGCTTCTGATGCAAGATGTCTTTCTGTATGCTGTGAATGAAATTTATTACCATCGGTTAATAAAGAAGCTGTTTTGACTTATGGCAAGGCAGCTTAGAGGAGGGTGGGAAATCCAAGCGGAGATAAAGAAGAAGGGTGGCTGCTACCCAGAGAGCAAGATGTAATGGGACACAGATAAAGCCGTGGAGCCATGTACTAATACATGATTAATAAGAATGAATTAAGTTATAAGAGCTAGTTGGTAATGAGCCTGAGCCATAGGCCAAACAGTTTGTAATTAATATAAGCCTTTGTGTGACTATTTGGGACTAAGTGGCTGGGGGTCTGTGAGTCCCAACCTTGGGGCTAGGTCAGGGCAGTGGCTATAGGCTTCAGCTAAGAAAATAGTATATTGATGAGCAGCCTCTCAATGCTTCTCCAGAGTCCTGGAACCACAGATGCTAAATTGTGGTAGCTGGTGATTTTTGATGGTGATATCTCGTCATCTTGATGGAGTCTTTGGTCTTGAAGGGGGTTGGAGTGAGACTGGAAAAGCTTCAGCTAAACTAACCTTGAATTCTCAGTTCTAGGCAAATATTTCCTAAGTGCTAATTTGTCTTTATTAACAGTTGAGCAGAAATAGTTTCTCTAAAAGGTAAGGTAACCAAGGAGAGAGATATTCCAAGATGAAGGTAGAAATGCCAAACCCCATAACAGTTTTAGTCACCCACATAAGCCCAGGGGAAAAGACCCCCAAAAGCAATGATTATCAGAACATGCATACACACCAGAGATACTATCCAAGCAAAGCCAGTGAAGAGGGTCATGCTGCACCCTGCTCAGCTGTGTCATATCCAAAATTAGTAGCAATTATTTATTTTCATTATTTATTTAGTGAGTGTGACCGCATAGATGTCCGTGTTCCACATGCATGCCTGTTGGCTATGGGGGTAAGAAGGCGGCATCGGCACCTCTGAGTCTGAAGTTGTTGAATCACATATGGGTGCTGCATACTGAACCTGAGTCCTCTTTGAGAACAGCAAATGCTCTTAGCCACTTAGCCACCTCCCCAGTCCTCAGCATTAGTAACTCTTAAAGGTACATGTGTCTCAGCAGTGGGGCTGGAGGTTTGTTTAGGTTCCTCACGTACACTAGGAAGCCCTTTCCCACAGTGGCCTGTACCTAAAAGTTTTCCTGTGTTCTGCAGCTGCTTGGTTCACAATAAACACACAGAGCCTTATATTAATTATAAATTGTTTTCTCTATGGCTCAGGCTATTACTAGTTAGCTCTTGCATCTTAAATTAACTGATTTCTATTAATCTATGTATTGCTACATGGCTGGTGGCTTACCGGTACTTTCACATCTTGCTTCTTGGGCAGCTAAATCACATCTCTCAGACTCCATTTTTCTTCTTCTGTATTTTTGTTTGGATTTTTTCCCTGGCTGTAAGGTGCCTTACCATAGACCAAACAGCTTTATTATTATTATTATTATTATTATTATTATTATTATTATTAACCAATGGTAGCAACACATAATCACAGTATCACAGTGTACAGAAAGAGTCCCACATCAGTAGCCTCTTCAGAGCCCACCATAGCACCCCTTCAAGGGACTTACATTCAAGTCTGAAGCTTTGAGAAGGCTTTGTTGTGACTCATATGGGAAGAAACAGAGCCAGGTACTGAGGCATCTGTGGTGGGACATTAGGCCTGCTGACTAGAAGGGTCACACTCTGTGAAGGGCATGATTTACCTGGATGTTCTATGGCTGGGCCTTCTCTGGGCTACTGTATATTCTGTAAAGCCACAGCTTGAATTACTCCATCTTATAAAACAGCAGTGAGTGTGTACCTGAGTCATTCCATTTGAGTGTAGGTACCGGGAAAGAAGAAATATACATCTCATTTACGTACATCAACAGCCTCCATCTGTTTCACCTCACAGGGCACAAAATGATTATTCATTCCTTCCAATGAATGTTGATATCTATGGAGATATCAAGTTGTATCAGAAACTCTAGACATATGATCTTATCAGTCACTCCAGACCCAGGACTATGCAAGGGCCACT
This sequence comes from Phyllotis vaccarum, assembly GCA_033318265.1. Lineage (NCBI taxonomy): Eukaryota > Metazoa > Chordata > Mammalia > Rodentia > Cricetidae > Phyllotis > Phyllotis vaccarum. Next base: position 2,515,452 of record JARWLC010000004.1, read on the forward strand.
CCAAAACAGATGTGACAGGCAGGCAGGCTGGCTTATCATCTAGTTCTTTGTCACAAGCCTCCATCATGACTGCTCTGGGACTATGCTTTTGAACACTTTAAATATTTGTCACGTGTATTGGTTTAATAAAACACTGATTGGTCAAGTTTCTATTCAGGAAGTAGAGGCGGGACAAATAGACTAAGAGAATGTTGGGAAGCCGAAGAGCAGAGCATCAGATAACAGTAAGAGATGGAGAAGGTGGGATGAGATGCTGCACTGAGGGAAAAGGTACCAAACCACATGGCTAAGTACAAATAGAAATATGGATTAATTTAAAGTATAAGAGTTAGCAAGTAATAAGCTTGAGTCACAGACCAATCAGCTTGTAATTAATATGGTTAATTATCATTATTTGGGACTGAGTGGCTGTGAGACTGTGGGTCTTCAGGTCCAGACCTCAGGGCTAGGACAGGTCAGAAACCTCTGACTACACATGACCAACCTGCAGGACTTCTTCCTGTGTCCCTAGGCTCCAGCTCTAGGGTAGGCTTTTTCTGCCCATGACACTCAGCCTTCTTTACAGTGATGTTTGGAACACCCGACACTGAACCTGCATTTGACAAATCTGCACTTTGAGCAGCTCTGTGCTGCCGTTCATAAAATTTCTGACATGGTCCACTTATCTGATATAAAGTATACAGTAAGATCTGAGAGTTAATGTTAGTAATTAAAGCCAGAATGAAAGGGCTTGTGAATACCCGTGGCCATGGCTGGGACTGTCAAACAAAGCTAGGGGCACTCATTGAACTTCACCCAAGAATACTGACATGGCTTGTCAGTTTATTGTTATAAGTCACAGGTGCATCTAGCTGTTTCATATGTGACACGATCATGACACTGGGTCACCTTGGAAGTGACCACTTATACCTGAGTCTGTGTGAGTGCAAACATGTCAGGGACCCCTGACTGAGGGCTCCCCAGTAATTGTGTCAGGAAGTAAGTCTGAATCATGATTCTAGCAGGAAGTCTGTATCAGGTACCTTCTAGGATCCATTCCGGATCCTTCAGAGCTTGAAGAAAGACAGGCAGGGAGGGCCCTGAGGCAGCCTGACTTGTGGTCTAGAGGAGCTGGCTGTGCACATAAGCTCACATGAGTTTCTGAGATTTGCAACAATAGCCACCATAACCAAAACCACTTTGTCACCTCTAACGAGCCAGTAAATGAGCATCATAAAGTATTTCAATGACTCTACCATCAGGATCAGGGTGGAGCTGAGCTTGGCCATCATTCCTGACAGGGCATGAATTTATGTGTGAGTCTAGAACTTTCCTTGCTCTCTGCCTCAGTTTATCTCTATAAGATGATACAGTGAGGACAGAGATTCTACAGAGTTCTTGCACACTTGTCCTGTGCTCTGAATCTACACCCTCTGTGAGAAAGAGAGGATGGAGACTATGGAGGAGTAAGGTGCTTTGTTGGATGCCGAGGTGAAAGACCCACATACAGAGAGGTGCTCGTCAGGGTTTCAGATACTCAGTTGCTGAATGTCCCAAGGGGCAAAGCTGACATCCTAGATAGACACTGTGTGGGTATGGTGCAGCAGAGGATTTTATTGGCATTAGACAAAGGTCACATCGTGTCTGGGTTATCACAAGGCATGAGAGTGAGCAGAGTGTCTTCTCTCACTGTGTCTTCACTACAGAAGTGGTACCTGTAAGGAAACACAGTGTTTGGTACAGCGTGCTCTGTCGTCCTTAGGAAAGCCACTATTATCTGAGTGTTAAGCAACAGTTTATACCAATTTGAAGTTCAAATCTGGGAGTGTCGCACTAGGGCTATGGCTGCACCCATCTGAGTCTCTAGAAAAATACCCACCCAGCCCAGGGCAGGGACTGCAGTTGTTCTGAAGCGATCCCATCACTGGCACTGGTCCTGCCAAACGGACTGTGAGCTCTTAAGGCACTAACCTCCCTTTCTCATTCTAGCAGATACTGGTGGCCACTGTAGATTGACTTAGAGATAGTCACTAATGCTTCCCTCAGTACACTTAAGGCTCAGCTGAGTACCGTAATATCTATAATAGACTGAATTCAGTTGTAGGAAAATACCATAATATCTATAATAGACTGAATTCTCAGTTGCAGGAAAATACACTAAGGGTTCACATGTGTGAACTATACTACCCATAGGTGAAGATGTCTTATGATTAGCTCTGCCTTACAGGAGAGGAAACTGAGGCACAGAAGGCTCTATGTAAGGTACAGGTCCAAGATACAAGTACAAGTCTACCTAATGCCATAGCTCACATTTTCTATTACAGTGCTACCCATCAAAATCCCCTTGAGCTGTTTTTTAGGGCTAGGGCCAGAGAGTCTGACTTTCTCCTCCTTCAAGCCCTGACACTGCTTGTTACTTGATGATATCTTCATTTGTAGAAGGGATTCCCTCTCATGTCATTTATACTCCCGTGGTGATTATGTCACATCTCAACAATAAGTGGATAAAGGTTTCTAATATAAAGCTAATGCAGACACAAGTGTCTGTTCCTGTGGTTATCGAAGAACCAAGGGCTTCTCCGAGGCTTTCCATCTGACACTGAGTGTGTGCTAACTTTCTGTCCCAACTGCTTTGTTTTGGTTTGCTCTGCTTTGCTTTTACCATTCTGGCAAGATGTCCATGCATCTATGAATAGCCCTTTATCCGTGCTCCCGTAAGCAACCCTACTTGTCTCCATTGGTCTCCTCCAAATTCCTCTTCTGAGGGTCTTTCCTAGAAGTTTTAACCTTGCAGCCCTGAATTTATGCCCCATATGGCTGGCTTCCTTTTGCTAGGCCCCCATCAGTTCATGCTGCCTCTGCCCCTCCCTTCCTCCCTCAGTCTCCTCGGCACTCTGCGGTCTTTGCCCTCCTCCTGGGTCATGTGCTCTGCCTTGTGCACCCAGAGTCTTGTTTTTCCCAGCAGCTAAAGTGTGACTTCTTGATGTAGGCTCTACCTTTGCTTTTCCTGCTATGTTTCAGGATAGGTGCTAATGCACTCCGTCTCAAGGTCACATTTGCAGTGGGGGGGGCAGAGGGGGGTAGGAAAGGCAGGTTGGGTGCTTCTATTTTTCTTTTGGATTCATGTCACTGGAAGAAAGTTCAGTCAGCAGGCCCTCGTTAGCACTCTAAGTCCCAGAGATGGCTACACCAGATTACATGGGAGACGGAGCTCAGAGGAGGCTGAGTCACAGTGTTGGTTACTTGTTAACTTTATAATTAGTAGTGCTATTATTTAGTAACAAGTATTCCTGAAAGTTCTAACAGTAGAATGTCTGAGCAATTAATTAGTTGTTTTTAGGGTTTTTTTTTAATCCCCAAGCTAGTGAGTGGCATTTGGAGCAGGTTTTGACTTTATTCTATTTAACCATTGTGTCAGATTGCCTGAGAGGTTCCTTAGCCAGTAAGTTGGCTCAACAGGTAATGTCATCAGCAGCCAAGCCCACTGGCCTGAGTTTGGACCCCAGAACTCACTCGGCATAAAGAACCAGCTCCAGCAAGTTGTCCTCTGAGTTTGTGTCTGTCATGACACATGCCCACATATACCCAAATAAATAAATGTATAAAAACTTTAAGAGAAATTCTCCCCACAGAGAATAATAAGTAGGCGAAGTTGCTGTGCTCAGCCACTAGAGGGCCTGTCGACATGGGCTCAGGGCCTTGGAGTTCACTTCAGTTAGACCTGTTTGATTTCCAGAAAGTGTACATCCTTCTTCAGAAGCTTCCAGGATCCCACTGACATTTCTGATGTGACTTTAGCCTCACAGTTGTGGGACACAGGCCTTGGAATACTTAACAGACCTTAGGAGCTGACTCTAGAGGCAATGGAGACTGGAAGGAAGGCTCTCCACTAGCCAGCCTGGGCCTCCTCTGTGCTACAGTTTTACTGAAAGGACACCGGCTCCTGCCGGTCACCTGACCAATATGATATCCCTGCCTTCCTTTCTTATGGGAACAGATGGGAACAGGGGTGACTTCAGAAGCCCACCCAAGTTGGTGACTACAAGCCACTCTACTAACCTTTCCCACCGGAGGAAGTGATATTTCCAAGGGTTTGAGTTTGCTTAGCCCCCTTTAGCTACCAATCTCCAAGAGGACCAGTAGCTGAAGCTTCTTCCCACAAAGCCTTGAAAGCTCTGCCTTCTGACTTGGGGTGGGGCTCTCTTCTGCCTTCCCAGGTCATCACCTCTTCCCCATTCAAGCTGTTGTCTTTTCTATGGAAGGCCCTGTGCCTACTCAGGCAAGGAAAGAGGAAGCTGCGGATGGGGATGGGATTCCACAAGTACCGCCCCTTCTGTGCTCTCTCTGCTTTCTTTCTAATTTCCCTTTTCTTATCTGTCTCAGGGTCAGGGGCTCTCCTGACATCCCCTGCCAACACCATGTGAGACAACAGAGGAAGATACGTACTCTGTCCGCTCCTCTCCCTTTTGAACAGTGATCTTGGCGGCACCCACTTTGGGGAAGCTTGGGTTTATCACGTTATTATTCCAAAGAAACTTGACTTTCTCAATTGTTCCCACATCAAGCTTGGCATCAAACTCAGTGGAATGTGTAGCGCCTGGCCTTATGATGCCCCTTGAAATAAAGAAGGATAAACATTGACATTTATGGAAGCATGCTGCGGTGACCATACAGGACCGTGCCCCTTCACTCATATCTAACTTATAACGAGTCTTCTTCCAAATGCATCCTCAAATCAAAGATGGAGGAATGGAAAACTGATAAGCTGGAAATTCCATTCTATTTTTTTAGGATTTCTTTTCAAACTCAAATTAATTTCTCTTTTTGTATAAAATGCTAAAACTCTCTCAAATTATTTTAGTTTTATCTCTAGAAGAATCATCTATACTGTAAGCTATAGTCCTAGAGTAACGTGATATCTGGAACAATAGTGGATTTTAAAACATAATATATTGAAAAGAAAGAAATTATTAGGTTTAAATTAAAAATTATTGGAAGTATAAAATTATTTTCCACACATAAAGTAGTTTTAAACCCATAGTGTTTAAAGATGTAAATGTTTAGTGTTATGCACACCACACAGGGATTACCTGAAGATGTCATACTGATGAGTGTTGCCTTTACTTCCAAACAGAGCCACTTTAACCTGCCCAGTGACTATTTTTCCAGACAGTGTCAAGGAAACCCGGTACCTCCAACCTGAGCAAAGCAATGGAGAGGTCGTCTCATTGATACAGAGAATAGTTATTCATCTTTGCCCTTACAAACATCACAGAATGTGAGAGACCCTACTTGATAATCCACACATTAAATGAGCACCCAGTGGAGGTCCTTCTAGATCTGTTTACAGTTAAATTTATGATAAATAAAATTAAATGTTTATTCCCTCAAGTTCACTAGCCATTTGTGGGTTTTAAATTGCCACCTGGTGTCAATGGCTTCTGAATCCAACAGGACTGAGCATGTGTTATGGCGCCAGGCCACCCATGAGAGGACAACTTAGGAGTGCAGAGCAGCTACAACCTGGGTGTGTCCCATCTCTGCATCCTGGGACCTCTGGTATTCAGGTAGTTATCATATAAACTTATACCTAGGGTGCTGTCCCAGAGCCTGTGTGCGTGGACAAATATGCATAATACAGGTATAGCACATACGCAAAAAGAGAAGCATAGTGCATGCAAACAAATATATGCAAGATATGCACAGTAATCCATATACACACATATGCATATGTGCATCCAATGCACACACACATATAAACACACAAATTCACCCAGTTATCTATTCATATATACACAAACACATGCATTCCCCTATCTAAGCACCTGCCTTTTACATTCCCAGAGATGTTGCCTCTTCCTTTTCTGTTATCCATCCTTTAATCCCAGAAGCAGCCCACCAGACCCAATTATGCCAAGACTCATAAATTTCAAAGCATTGTCTTGATCATCCTTCCATCCCTACGCCTAGCAACTCATGTCTGATATCCATAAGTAAGTGTTGATGGGGGATAAAAGATTCTTTTGTTATGGTTAAAATACAGGCAAGGCTTCCAAGTATTGCCATATTAGTGAGGGGTTTCATTAATCAGTCTTCTGACAAAAATTATAGGTATATATATTTACAGTGGTGGGAAGGTCCTGAATCTCCATGAAAGCTGGCCACTTATCTATCTGGTTTATCAAACCAGAAGTATGTCTTAAAAATTATGAGTCTTGGTATATGTAAATTAAACTACATAAGACATATTGTTTTTATGTAGGCTTATAAACACATAGTTTCTGTTTTTACTGAGTGTCACCTTATGGAACTCACTAAGTACATTGTTACAAATAGCCCAAACATCTCTAATTGGACCTGGCATCTGAATGAATTCAGTGAGATAACAAAAGAAAAGAAATCACCCTTCCCTCAACTGTCACTTTAAATCAGAAACCCACCAGGGTCTATGGGATAGAGCAGAGGTGCCCAGACTGGGGCTGAGCCCCTTATAGAGACCCTCGTGGGAAAGTAGTCAACTTACGTGCAAAGTTCTTGGCATCTCCTGTGTTCAAGAAAAACTTCTGTGGCTCCTCACTGGTCCTGCCGGCAAACTGATCAGCATAGTGACCCATTTGTGGGCAGCCTTGATCTGGGCATGGGAAGCACTTGTCCTAGTGAAGAGGGGACTGTGATGAAGCTAGAGAAAGCTGATGTTCCATATCCCTGCAGCCCAGTTAGCTAGAGCCCTTTGTCTCTGAGTTCCTGTCATCTTAGAATTCCTAGCCCCGATGTACAGCATTAGAATGGTCAGGAACCTTTAAATAGTGCTGCCCTGGGCCCAGTTTCCAGGATTTCCCAGGCTGCTAGTGGTGTCAGCTCTCCATACTGATTGTATATCTTACTATTCATTTTCCTTTTCTTTCTTTTAGACAGTCTTATGAGTCGCAGGCTCTCTTTGGGAGACGATTTGAACTACTGATCCTCCTCCTATTGCCTCCCAAATGCTGGGATCGTAGACTTGGGTTATGATATCGGTTTTTAAGATGCTGTGATTGAACCTGGGACCTTTGTGTATGGCAAGTGGATATTCTAGCAACTGAGCTACAGCCCCAGCCCCAGAGTTGGCCAATTTCTATGGTGTAAATACTCCAAGCTTGGCCAACTCTGTGACATCAACACGATGCCACAACCGTGGAGCTGATGAGGCGTGCTCCTTCTGGCTCTCATGACTCAGTGAGGCTGGCATCAGTATGCTGCAGTGTCAGTCTCTTCCCATGGCCATCCAGGCATGTAGGATCTCATAACCTGCCTTCCCTCTATTCTAGACTGGGGGGAGAACTGCCCTCACAATTCTCTTCCATGTTTCCTCTGTAGAAAAGCATGTTCCTTTCCCTCCTAATTTCTGTTGCCTTTTCAAATCAGATTTCAGTGTACTCCTCTGCAAAATGTCTCTCAAGCTCATGTCAATGTGGATCTGCTCTCTGATCTTCCAGAATATTTCTCTCCCACATTACTCAGTCTCTCTCTCTCTCTCTCTCTCTCTCTCTCTCTCTCTCTCTCTCTCTCTCTCTCTCTAGTATATATATATATAGTTTTTGTTACTTCCTGCCAAAAGTTGTTGGGATTCTTTTCCCACCTCCACTCCACAGGAGTGTGCATTCTGAGGGACAAGGTAGAGCATGCATAAAGAAGGAACTACAGATCCCTACATAGTAGGACCTCAGTGTGTGGTATGCATAACTTATGGCAAAATAATAGCTTACAGACTCAAAATATCTGTAGGAAGTGCAGGGGTATGCAGCAAACCCGTCAGGGTTGAGGATACTCTCCAAGTAGTACTTGTAGCTTCTTAGGTGGTTACAAGCCACAAAGTCCTGGGTTCCTGAGGAAACAGGCAGGAGGTCAGTTTAGGCTACTGAAGACAGGCTGTGACTGCATCTATGCCTCTCTTTCTCCAGTCCAGAGTAGGATGGTATCTTTAGAATTTAAGTTCATAGTTCATTCAGAATAATGACAATAAATGAGCCTTTGGGTGTTGAGGATAATGTTCTGTTACTTCATTGGCATTGTCCACTAAACCCTCCCCTTTCCTAGGAGGCAGGTGGCATAGTATCCCTTTTGTAAAAGTATTCACAGATGATTCACAGTTCACAGCTACCAAAGGGGAGAGTTATAATGAGACAGATCATCTAGTGCTCAATCCTGCCTTTCCAGCTTCTGTGTCCAGGTATAAGGTCGGAAATCTTCAAAGACAAACAGATGTGCCATATTCTTCCATATGTGACACAACAGCCCCAGGACATTGTCACAATGCTCTTATGCAAGATTTCAGTGGTTTCAGCTGAGTAGCATCTGTATCCCATCACCCCCATGGTATTCCTTTGTATCCTTACTGACATCTAACAGATATCCCAGCATGCCATCTAGACCTGGCCTGAACGTTTTGTCCATTACTGATGGGGCTGACAAAGTCATGTGTCCTTAATGTTTGCATCAAGAACATTAAAGTAAATTGAGTAAAAATGACACTCATAAGATTCTATCTACCTCTAAGGGTTTTAACATGAATGCTGTCAAATGACTAGTGTGGCTGAAAGCGACGGCTGAATTCTTGATCTCATTAGGCCATACAGCTGCGAACTGAAGAGTTCCTTTTATCCCCAGGGATGCTCACCAATAACAAGTGGGTGGTTCCCATTCTAGCCTTCCTCCTGTGTGTGACCTTGTATCATTTTAAAAGGTGCGTAGTATCTGAGAAATGACACAAAAAGTTTTCCACTAGTCTACACACACACACACACACACACACACACACACACACACGCACGCACACACACACACACACGCACACGCACACGCACACACACACACACACACACACACACACACACACACACACACACACTGTCATGGCAAGTGCTGAGTACCCCTAAGGAGCACTGTCCTCTCGGACTGGCCCCCATGGCCTTACCTGACCAGATGCCATCTAGGTCAATGATCTGTGACAGGGCATTTTTCTTGCACCCAGGCATGTTCTGTCCTCCATTGGGGAAAAAATCAAAATGACCCATCAATTGATTTGTTCCAAAACCTGAAATATTGGCAACAAAAATGAGACAGGGTTCGGGCTGTATAACACTCTCAGGGTTAAAATACCATCACCCTTGTCCACAGCTAGAGTCACCATGGGGCTCACCCAAAAATGGGATCAAGGGAGCTGCATCTGTGTGAATCACATCAACAAAGTCAGCGTCCGAGGGGTCGAGCCGCACTTCTTCAGGAGCACCTTCAAAATTTGCTTCTACAGGATCCAGTCCTAAAAGCAAATGTCAAACATGTTGACATCCACACGGGACCATGGTGTGTGGTTGTGCAGGATGACAGCATACAAGTGAACGGGTACCACACTTACAGTAACACGGTGTCACTGGCTGTCTATAGAACACGGGGCATGGAGTCTCAGTGTGACTCATTTAAAGGGGGGGTTAGTAGCTAGAGAGGAAGACACATGAGAAAAGAACTCATAATTTATTTTTGAGCAAGGGTTTCTTTCTAATCAGATTCTTTCGTGTATCATTATCCACTCTTTTTTGTCTTAGTGAAGGAAACAGAATTCTGAGCCTGTGAGGGCTGCTGGTTCCAAATCTCTACTAAGTTATTTTTTGGACAAGTTACATACACTTTGAGAAAGCCATTCAAGCATTTTATATCTTAGTTTCCCTATTTTATAGATTGAAGGTAAAACTTCATCAATTTATATAGTTGTTGTTGATTAAATAATTTAATATACAATGTGTGGCACAGGGGTTGGCATAGAATCATAACCTGTATATTCTGGAGCAAACTATTTGCTTCCCAGTAGCAAATAGACAGATTCTCTGGTTATAAAGATTAGATAAGGAGCACAAGGGAGTTTTTGCAGTCTTTAGGGTAATCAGGCACTTATCCCACACTTGCTGTAATAATGGCATTAATATCCTCATGTAGCTATGTTCTGTTGCTCTTGTTTTAAAGAAAAGACTTGCTGTGTTTGAAGGCTACTTTGATGATGCTAGTTAAAGGGTGTTTGTAGTAGTTACTGCAGCTGGGATCCTTTTACTAGCAGAAAAAGTAAGAAGCGATTTTCTACTCTCCCCTGACTTCAAAGAGAAGAAGAGATGGGTAGTGCAGTCCCTGTTCAAGTCCACACCATCTACATTTTACACTTTCCTGGGTGTTCAAAGCTGCTGCATGACACACACTAAGGGAAAAAATGCACCTGGAGAGGAGCAACTAGGGCCATAGCAGAAGCGACATAGAGAAATCACAGCCACCATATGTGGTGGGATTCAGGCATCAGCTGATAAGGTCTGAAGATGCTTATTCAGGGTCCCAGGCTCTTGAAGGGGGAGTGGACAACTCTATTTATAAGGGGCTGTTGAATCCCACCACAACCATATTCCTTGTCAACAGCAATGGCCCATGTGTTGCTTAAAAGTGTCCTAAAGTCTTCTGTCTGGAATATACCCAGCCCAGCCATAGCCAAGGAGTTCAGACAGCTCCAAGCTGGGTTATGGGCTTATGACCATTCTGGGGTTGTGGGAATATGACCTTGGGCCTTACCAGTAATCCTGGCTAGGCCTGGAATTCGACTTCCTGCTTCCCCGGCCACATGGGCTCCTAGACTGTGGCCAATGAGGTGGACCTTGGAAGGCAAGTAGCTGTAGTTTGTCTAGAAAGGAGAGATCACATCTGTAGGACATGGTTGTGCTCTATTAGTGTGACCCCCTGCTGGAAACTTTCCCTACTTTCTGGGGCCTCATGATTGAGCCCTAAGTCATGACAAGTACCTTAAGACTTTCCCAACTCAAAGTGGCCGGTCCTAAACTCTTCTCTAGCTAAAACTCATTGCAGCCTCAAACAGAGACATGTGACTTGGGAATGTCTTTCTGTATGCTGTGAAATAAAGGGACTGTTTTGGCTGTGGCAGGCACTGTAGTAGTAGGCAGGAAATTGGAGCATAGACAGGGAAAGAGGGCGGAGTCAAGGGAGATGAGATCCAGCCACCCATGATGCAAGATGTAATGAAATAGGTGAGCCACGGACCACGTGGCAGATTAATGGAAATGAGCTGAATTAACATGAAAGAGCTAGCTAGCCATGTGCCTGAGACATAGGCCAAACAGCTTGAAATTAATATAAGTGTCTGTGTGTTTCTTTGCTGGTCTAGATAAGCAGATCCAGACTGTGGAGCTAGTTGGGCCAGAAACCTCTTCCTACAGACATGTTCCTAGGCCTGGTTTACACCACACTGCCAAATATCCTGTCTTCAGCAATCCAGATGCCTCTTCCAGGGGAGACTTCCCCCACATATGAAGTGGGTTAAGTAAACCCACGTGCCCACATAAAGCCTACATACCCACTCTCCCACCTCCAAAACACTCTAACATAGTGGTTCTCAAACTGCCTAATGCTGTGGCCCTTTAATACAATTTCTCATGTTGTGGTGACCTCCAACCATAAAATTATTTTCATTGCTCCTTTATAAGTATAATTTTGTCACTGTTACGAATCATAATGTAAACATCTGTGTTTTCTGATGGTCTTAAGTGACCTCTGTGAGGAGTCATGTGACCTCCAGAGAGTCATGACCCACAGGTTGAGAACCACTGCTCTAATTGCTCATCCTCTGTGATTGCAGTAAGGTTTCCATATATGTAGCTCTTTGAAGGCCATTTTGGTCTCCTTTATCTCCTTGCATACTATTGACCATCTGCTCTAGAAACACAGGATCATCAATGCATTCACATGCAACATTCTGTGATATCCCCCAACAGACCTCTCATTAATGGTTCCACACTGCTTTTTATGCAACCCCCTGGGTTCTGATTTCTGTAGGGCTGCAGAAGCAGTTGGCGTTTTGTAGACCTATTATCTCTAAAACATGAAACAGTGGGACCTTAACCTGGTATAGAAACTAGCCATAAAGAGTTCCTGAATAACATACAGAAAGAGAGTCTTAAAGTATTAGCTAAAATCAAAGACTAGGGTAGGAAGAAATTGAAATGGTTATGGCAGAAAGTGGGACCCATAGTTATAGGGGCCCATGCTTGTCAATGCATGTCCTTCCCCCAGCTCTGCTCAGCTTTCCTTGGCCATGCCAGGCTTTACTTTGCACAGATTCCTCTCGTATAGTGGACAGCTCCTGGAGCCCGATGATCTGAGCCCTAAACACAACTCATCTCCTCACCTGCTCTGTTTTGGCAAGCTAGTCCGGCTCTCTGTGCCTTAGTTTCCCTAACTGTAAATTGAAGAGGATAATAAAATCTCATCACCTGCAAGTTCCATCACTAAGTACTACCTGTAATTTTTTCTTTTACTTGGATGCCACTTCTTTGTGTCTCCTCCTTATAACTCCCAAATCCACTGTTGTGCCCCCTCCCAGGCCCACTCACCGCAAGGATGTCAAGCATGTGAGCCAGCTGAGCACCCACCACCCGCACATTGCTAGCAGCCTGCGTGTAGGTGGTCTGAGAGCCTCTCTTCCAGTCCACACAGATGCAGTTCACCTCCTCCACTTGGAACATGTTCTAGGGGTGGAGAGACAGAGTGTAGGCATGGGGAAACCCATCTAGGCAGGAATCAAACTGTTACTCATTTCTTCTTCTAGCTGGGATGCTGAGATGGACTGGACTCTGTCCAGGGGATCCTGCAGTTCACAAGGGCAAATATTAGCAGCAGAGAAGATCCCCACCCTAAAATGAAGGAAAAACCTGCCACTCTGATTTCTTCAACCAAATCTGACAAGGTGGGTCAATTACACCATTAAAGGAATTGGGTGTGATGGGAATTGACCTCAACATAGTGTCTGGTGACTACTGCCTATGTGACCTTGCGGTTCTCTTGAGAGGTCCTTTAGTGACATGCCAGACCACTGGGCATTTCTTGAGTTATAAATAGGAAAGGAGGTGTCATTTTCTAGGGTCAAGATGGTATAACATTTCCTTGGGGGCAACACACATGCAGGTACATGAAAAACCAGAACATTGATGTGAGAGCGATTTAGGAAGGAGAAACTTCCTCAGCTGCTCAGCCAGGTTGCATATATGCTCAGCCTGACACAGCTGAGGTCCTCTTCAAATCTCTTCATGGCAGAGCTAACACACATGGCATCTCTACTTTCTCATAGTGTGTCCCTTGGGACTTCTTTGCAAATCAACCCTGAGAAGTCCCTCTAGATCCTGGAAAGTTTGGTACTAATTCCTGGATTAACAATATGCTTATAAAGAGCCCAGAGGGGTCACACCTTTAGTCCCAGCACCCCAGAGGCAGGTGAATTTCTCTGAGCTTGAGGCCAGCCTTCTCTACAGAGCTAATTCCAGGACAGCCAAGGCTACACAGAGAATCTCTGTCTTGAAACGAACAAACAAAAAAGCACTTATTAAGGGCAGGACAGGGAGGTGAGAAGTTCAGAGTGACAAACTGTAATTTTTTGGCAACATAATGACTTGGCGCTACTGTTTATGTATATGTGGAAGGTAGGTGATTGCATGATTTCTTAGACAAATAGCTGGAATCTGTATACATAATAAGAAAGGAATATGGTACCTTTTACATGTATGTAATGTATGTATACAACAACTGTGCATGTACAGCCATGTGTGCATATGTGTCTCTATGTGACTGTACCCCATGTGCTTGTGTGTAGTGTCCTTCTACGCTCTCTTTTACTGCTCCATCCTCTGCTGGGCCTCTTAAGAAGTCATTATGTCGACCTTAGTCCATTGTGTCTTAAGTAAATGGTCATGTCCACATGTCTCTGACTTAGGAGTGTGGGGAAAGTTTGGACAAACACAACTCCACGATCCCTCGTTTGCAGAAATACAAACATTGCCAACTGCTGCTAAAATGGAGAGCAGGAGTTCTGGGACCATGGCTGTACAGGAGGCAGGCTGTGGAGGAGTGAGGAGCTCCCATAGCAAATCCCTGTTTCTGGCTCAGAAGCAGGGAGAGAAATTGGCACTTGGTGAAGAGAAGCATTTGAGCTGCTGTGAAGATTTCTTGCTTTCAAGCTTATGTATCGTGGCTGTGTAAAACGAGACGGCTCAGTAGAACATGGCCAATGGATCAGAGATGTTCCCTACCTTGCACATGTCTACCACCCAGTTCTCTTCTCCTTTGTCTATGAAGCCATGGATTATGAACCGAGTCTTCCTGGTCACTTGAAAATTGGAGGCCTCAATGGTTGACGGGTCAGAGGGCTGGAGAATCTGGGACAAACAGAAAGTTTCAGCTTTTTCCCAATTTTCCCAACTTCTTAAGACAGTCTCTCCCCTTCTCCATCCTTGCCTGGCCAGTGTTTTGGCCTCTCAAAGCTGAGCACAAAGTTAGGACTTCAGGACATCCCTTCTGACCTCTCCACTTCTGATTCCTTGCCTTCTCTGGGTCTGGAACGGATCTTTCAGTGTTACCATTCCTATGGGGTTGTTGGAAAATAAGCCTTGTGCCCAGACCAGAGCTATAGAGCTAGCAGGAAGATCCAGCATCTTTGAATCATTTACTCATCCAGAAAATGGAGCAGGGCATGGGGAGATGGTACAAAGATAAGGAGATGCCTCCCAGACCAGAGTTCATAAACTGTCTCACCTGGAAAGCATTAGGGTTCTCGTTGGTGTAGAGCAGGAATCGGGTGTTAATCTTCTCAGGGCTCCAAGGGAGAACTTTTAGGGGCCTGATGACTGTCCCTGACCAAGGCTCCGTGTCAGAAAAGCATCCAAGATTGTCATAGCAAACCTCTTTTCCTGAGGAGAGAGAATGGATAAGTTCATGGATAAGCTGTTGTGGCTGAGCTCCCAAGCACTCGCCTCCTCTTCAGCGGAGTTCCCAGAGCCCTGAGGCTAGGGATTTGGTGGGGGCGTCCCTTTTAGGGCTGAATGTTCCAAGGTCTCTCACTGTCTGCAGATTGTTTGACTGTGATTCTTTGTATTTGCTCCCACCCTCTTCAGGAGGAAGCTTCACTGATAACAGCTGTGCTAGGCATGCTAACCCAGATGCTATTACAAATCTATAGCCACTTGCAAATGAAAATCTGATTTCCTCAATCAAGTCTCACTGGAGAAACAAACTTTAGGGTGGGCCCCATGCCCAGCAGTAGATGGCCAACACAGAATGAACTCAACAGCGTCTTTGGAGGTTGTCTCATAATGAATTCATTTTAAGCATACAAGTCCTTTCCATCCAGTCTTGGGGTTTATGGAATTTCTATGTGTGTGAACAATGTTTGTCTCTGCATCTATAAGCAGGTTTTATACCTTTTGTAAAGTTTTTTCCTTACTTGGTACCTTTTTCATATTCTTATTTGTTCATTTTTTTAAAATTTATTTTATTATTATTCCTTAGATACCTGTTTGTTTTCCAACAAGAGACAGAAAGGATGTAGATCCATATGGGAGGAGAGATGAGGGTGAACCAGGAGGAGGAGGGGAGGGGAACTGTAATTAGAATATATTGTATGTAAAGAAATCTGTTTTTGATTTAAAAAAATGAAACATCCCAAAGTCCCCTCCCAAAGTCTTCTAACATATTTGCAGAGCACCCCCTCACAAGTCCACACGAACTAAGCAAGAGTCCACTTGCTACTTCTAGATGTTCTAGAATTTTCCTCAAAGATTCAGGCCATAAGCTCCTCCAGGTGTAGGGCACTATCCCCCTCCATTTACCCAGCTCATTCACCCAGTCTGTGACTTCTGTTACTTTCCCTAGAAGCCTAGGAAAGTCTGGGGCTCGTGCAAGCTGTGTCTAAGCTAAAGCTTTCTCCAGCTGAAAGCGTGGGAACACACCATTACTTCACACAGAGTTGTGGCATCGTTTACCTTGGGCTGCTCCCAGGAGGAAAAGTGGGATTATCCAGAGCATCAGCATCTACAACAAGATCAATGTCATCAAATATACTCATCCTGGATCCCCGGGCAAAGCCTCTCAGGAACTCAGGGCTGTCTGCCTTACCTCTGCTTTTTAGCTGGTGGGGGACCAGCTCCAAAGGTGACTTATGTGGTCCAAGGGCAGGTGTGGAGACCCACCTTTATCCTCCAGCCTTATCATTTGGACTCTAGTTCAAGCAAACAGTGAGTGATGAGAACAGGAGCAATGTGAACTTTATCCTTTAATCTGTACCTTGGGTCTGTCCTTCAATCCGTTGTGTGTATTTACACACAAAGTTGGGATGGCAGGCAGATATTCCCACAAGCCTGGGAAGATGAAAGCGTGCTTGATTGAGTGGCCGGCGCAGAAGAGCCAGCAGCTTTGCTTTATGTGTCCATGAGAATCCTTAGGAGCCAACTCGCTTCTGCTTCTCTGTTTAAATTTCATCACCAGTTCAAACAGCTGCCCTGAGATGGGAAGGGCATGAGTTCAAGGGCTGCCTAGGCTGAAGACCGAGTCTAAGTCCAGTCTGGGTGACTCTGTGACGTTCTTTCTCAAAATAAAATAAAAACAACTTAAAAAAAAAGTCCAACTGTAGCTCAAAAATAGAATGCTTTCTTAGTATATGCAAGACCTTGGTTTTTATTTCTAGCATGACCCCAAATAAAGATAGCAGCAAACCTTACTAGTAAGGGGCTGTCTCTTATGTACAATAGATGGGAATGTTCTGGAAGAATGGAGGTTAAAGGGGAACTTAAGAGAGTGTCCTCTCTAAAGTGCTCCTCCCCACACAGACACAAGAACCTCAAAGACAAACTCAGTGCCCCACCCCTTCTCCCCCTCCCAGTCTGCGGACCCCCGCTCCCCCTCCCAGTCTGCAGACCCCCGTTCCCCCTCCCAGTCTGCGGACCCCCGTTCCCCCTCCCAGTCTGCAGACCCCCGTTCCCCCTCCCAGTCTGTGGACCCCAGTCTCCCTCCCAGTCTGCGGACCCCCAGTCCCCCTCCCAGTCTGCGGACCCCCAGTCCCCCTCCCAGTCTGCGGACCCCTGTTCCCCCTCCCAGTCTGCGGACCCCCAGTCCCCTTCCCAGTCTGCGGACCCCCAGTCCCCCTCCCAGTCTGCGGACCCCCAGTCCCCCTCCCAGTCTGCGGACCCCTGTTCCCCCTCCCAGTCTGCGGACCCCCAGTCCCTTTCCCAGTCTGCGGACCCCCAGTCCCCCTCTCAGTCTGCAGACCCCCAGTCCCCCTCCCAGTCTGCGGACCCCCAGTCCCCCTCCCAGTCTGCGGACCCCCAGTCCCCCTCCCAGTCTGCGGACCCCCAGTCCCCTTCCCAGTCTGCGGACCCCCAGTCCCCCTCCCAGTCTGCGGACCCCCAGTCCCCTTCCCAGTCTGCGGACCCCCAGTCCCCCTCCCAGTCTGCGGACCCCCAGTCCCCCTCCCAGTCTGCGGACCCCTGTTCCCCCTCCCAGTCTGCGGACCCCCAGTCCCCCTCCCAGTCTGCGGACCCCCAGTCCCCTTCCCAGTCTGTGGACCCCCAGTCCCCTTCCCAGTCTGCGGACCCCCAGTCCCCCTCTCAGTCTGCAGACCCCCAGTCCCTTTCCCAGTCTGCGGACCCCCAGTCCCCCTCCCAGTCTGCGGACCCCTGTTCCCCCTCCCAGTCTGCAGACCCCCAGTCCCTTTCCCAGTCTGCGGACCCCCAGTCCCCCTCCCAGTCTGCGGACCCCTGTTCCCCCTCCCAGTCTGCGGACCCCCAGTCCCCTCCCAGTCTGCAGACCCCGAGTCCCTTTCCCAGTCTGCGGACCCCCAGTCCCCCTCCCAGTCTGCGGAGCCCTGTTCCCCCTCCCAGTCTGCGGACCCCCAGTCCCCCTCCCAGTCTGCAGACCCCCAGTCCCTTTCCCAGTCTGCGGGCCCCTGCTCCCCCCTCCCAGTCTGCGGACCCCTGTTCCCCCTCCCAGTCTGCGGACCCCCAGTCCCCCTCCCAGTCTGCGGACCCCCAGTCCCCCTCCCAGTCTGCGGACCCCTGTTCCCCCTCCCAGTCTGCAGACCCCCAGTCCCTTTCCCAGTCTGCGGGCCCCTGCTCCCCCCTCCCAGTCTGCGGACCCCTGTTCCCCCTCCCAGTCTGCGGACCCCCGCTCCCCCCTCCCAGTCTGCGGACCCCCAGTCCCCCTCCCAGTCTGCGGACCCCCAGTCCCCCTCCCAGTCTGTGGACCCCCAGTCCCCCTCCCAGTCTGCAGACCCCCAGTCCCCCTCCCAGTCTGCAGACCCCTGTTCCCCCTCCCAGTCTGTGGACCCATTAACATGTGTACAGTGAACCAATCTGAAGTCATCGCTTAAAGTGGCTGTAATGGTTTATGCTGACGCCCTGTAACTTGAACGGTTGGGGTTCAGGAGCCCCTAAATCTCACACCAACAGTCCACAGCAGGTCAGTTTTGTTCTCCAAGCTGCAAGGCAGACCTGACCCGGATTACCTTCAGGTCTGTGCACACATAAGCAGCTGGCCAGTTCCCACAAGACTGACAAGCCGTCACAGAGTAAGCATGTGGAAGTCCAGACTTACTCCTAAGTTAAATGTTTCCAAGTCAAGTTCATACACTAAAATAGCTTAAGAACTGGGGTAAAGGCCACAGGGCCCTCCTGTTAAGAAAGCAGACAGAGATGCAGCCAGATTAGGGATGGTCTCCACTTGGTAAAGTAATTGTCCACCACATATGATAGGTAGCACCTACCCAACCCCAGCATGAGAGAAGAGAGGCTCAGAAGTTCAGATTCCCCTTGACTACCTAGCAAACTGAGGCCAGCCTGGGCTGCATGAGACCTTGTCCAAAAACCAGAAACAGCAGCCTCTAGTCAGTGTGGTTCACGGTCAGCTAGCGCTGTCGGTGGTCCTGACCCTGACAACAGCCGTACCAGGAAGGACTTACTGCTGTCTTCCCTTTACAGATAGGGAAATTAAAGCACAAAGAAATAAAGACACAAACCCTCTTATCATGGCTGTTTTTTCCTCTGTAATTTTGGGGTCAAATATAAGAAACCTTTGTCTAGACAAATGTCATGAAGTACTTCTCATAAAAGTCATGAACCACTTCCCATATATTTTCTACTAGAATTTTAATGGTTTTAACTCTTAAATTGGAGTCAGTATAATTTTATGTTCATTGTTACGTATTCTAGAATGTAATCCTTGAATTACATTCTTCCCTGTATGGTTGTATTTTTCCCTGAAACAATCCAGGATGTTTTATTAAAGAGAATTTTCATTTCCAGTATATGCTTTTGGTTCCGTTGTCAAAAACTAGCAGGCTATAGATCCAAAAATTCTTATGAATTCTGTATTTTGCCACATTGGTTTAGGTGTTTGATTGATGCCAACTGTGTGGTGGTTCCATAGTACTCAATGCTGCTTCCCCATAACCCCTTTCCTTCTGTTTACATCTAGAATCTACCACCTCCCAAGTGCTGGTGTGGATTTGAGGGGATAAAAATCAAATGAAGACAGATAAAGCATTCACCCTAGATAAGCCATGGACTTTTAAACGGAGGGAAAAGCAGATATTTACCTTCCTGAAAGCTAAGGAGTAGTTTCAGTGGGATGGTTGAACCTAACTAGTAGAGCCAGATTGTGACCCTGTGAGGTGGGGTCTGCCATAGCTCGTTGCTGTTTCGGGAAAGCTTCACACTGTCATTTGCACCGAGTGGACATGGAACTTGCAGAAACATTACTGTAACGTAATGGTTGGCTCTGGACTGTGGAGCCTAACAGGAGGCTATTGCAGAACTGTGCTCTCCCACAGCGTTGATTTAGCACTAGGTATAAGCGCCCGTTGTCAGAACCAAGCAGAATGGAGTTAAGTGTGCTACATTTCCCATAATAAATTTAACAGTTAAACAGGCCAGTTATCATTTAAAGAAACAGGAGATTCTAATAACTACAAATAACCACAGTAAGGAACTCCCTCTGTTTTAGCTATACAAGGGAAATAACCTTGAAATGACTAACCTGTGTTGTATTATTTGGTTTTGCTTCATCAGGACCTTTCTGGCTGTAAATCCAAACTCATCAGGTCGGGATCTAGTATTGAATTGAAATTTGCATTGAAATACTACATCCGAGTTCTGTTTACTGGTATCAATATATATATATATATATCCATGCATATATCGTAGCCGCCCCTCCTCACACACTCCCTAATAGTACTTACTAATGTCTCGTGGTCTACCCATGTGCATATGAAATAAAAACCATGTAGGATTTGTCTGAGTCTGGCTTATTTCATGTAATACAGTCTGTAACAAGTTTTTGGCCTGTCTAGTTGATGGTCTAGACTCACAGACTTGTAGTCTTAGACCGCCTTGCCTCACTGTCTGGACCTGTTGCTTAGCCCTTTTAACAATGACTTAGACACTTATGTTAATTATATTAACAGTCAGTTTTCTTCATGCTTGATTGTAGTTAGGTACCATGCTTCCTTTATTCATTGGTTGATGGACAGCTTGCTCCATCTTTTAGCTCTAGTAAAAAGCACCATGACAAACATGAATATTCAGGCTATTTCTGTGGTATATAGACTAAGAGCCCATTGTGTACTTAGCAGAATCATCTGCATTTCTATCTTCAGAGTTTTGAGCAACTTCTCTCTTTACATAGTGGCTTCGCTGGTTTACCCTCCTGCTGACTAGTGTGCAAGGGCTTCTTTTTCCTCACATCCTTCCCAGAATTTGTTATATTTTGTTTTCATGATGGTAACCATTATTACCGAGGCAAGATGAAATCTTAAAAAAAGATAAAATTAAAATATATTAAAAATCATTTTTATGTAAGGATGTTTGCCTGCATGTACATATGTTCACTACATGTCTATATCTACGCGGGTCCTCTACTCCTGTATTCTACATCATTGGGTTTTGTTATTATGGTTCTGAAGTATAGTTTGGGACCAACAACTGTGATACTTTCAACAGTGCTTTCTGCTCAGGATTGCTTTAGAAAGGATTTTGTGTTTCTGTGTGAATATTAGGATTATTTTTCTATTTTATGAAGAATGTCATCAGAACTTTGAGGATATTATGTTGACCTTGGGAGATGGCTTTAGATAAGATAGCCACTTTCTGTAGTATGAATTTTCTGGCCTGGACTTCAAGGTTTAGGATCCACAGACCTGCAGTCCCACAGTCCCACAGTCCCACAGAGACAAACAGATGTTTACATTAATTTGAAGCTGATTGGCATAAGGCTCAGGAATATAACTTGCCAACTCTCTACCCTTTTTCTAACCCATGATTCTTCATGTTCAGCCATGCGGCTCAGTACCTTTCTTTAGAGCAGCATAGTGGTCCTCAGCTTTTTCCAGCTTCTCTCTGGCATTCCGCTCTGTGCTTCCTGTTCTCAGAGTTCTCTTAGTCTGGTAGCCCTGCCCATACTTCCTGCCTGCCTTTGGCCAACCAGCGCTTTTTATTAAACCAGTGGGTGGGACATAATCTCCCACAACTTTCTATAATATTAATTCTACAATTCCATGAGCAGGAGAGGTCATTCTCTTTTTTGGTATATCTCTTTCAATTTCTTTCTTCAAGGTATTCTTTTAAAAATTGTGTGTGTGCACATATGCACACAGCTGCCATAGCACACCCATGGAGGCCATAGAATAACTTGTATGAATTAGCAGTCTCCAACCATGTATTTCTGAGATCAAACTAAGCCAGGCAGGTTTGGTGGCTAGCACCTTTACCTACTGAGCCATCTTGTCCATCCTTTCAAGGCCTTAAGGTTTTCATTGTAAATGTCTATCATCCTCTCACTTAGGTTTATTCCTAAATATTTCACCCTTTTGAAACTGTTGTGAGTGGGATTTGTGCCCCCTAATTTATTCATGGCAAGTACATTATTGGTATGTTGAAAAGTTATTGATTTTCCATATGTTGAATTTTTACCCTATCACTTTGATGAAATATGTATCAGGTTTAAGAGCTTTTTGGTGGAATTACCAAGGTCTTTTGATCACAGAATCATATTTGTAATTGGATGTTTCTCTTCTGCCCATCTGTTCCCAAATATCTGACAGCCACTTCCCAAATTACTACACAGGGCCTAATATTACTTATAAATGATTGGCCAATAGCTCAGGCTTGTTATTAACTAACTCTTACTTTTAAATTAACCCATATTTCTATTTAAACTTTGACACATGGCTTGCTCTCTCATTTTATACACATCCTGCTAGCTTGGTGGCTAGTTGGTATCCCTCTACTTTACCATTCTCTTTCCCATTATCTTTAATTTGGTTACCTTACCTTGTGGTGATATATTGTATATTTAATAAAAATAATCTGGAATATCACAGGACAGAGCCATCTCTCCAGACTGGTTTTTTGTTTGTTTTGTTTTGTGGAGACAGTTTTTTTTTTTTCCCCCGTGTAACAGTCCTGGCCACCCTGGAACTTGTTTTATAGACCAGGCTGGACTTAAACTCACAGAGATCCTCCTTCCTCTGCCTCCAAAGGGCTGAGACTAACAGCTTGCACTACTGATGCATGGCTCTGTTAGGCCTTGAACTCACAGAGATCCAGATGGATATTTGTCTCCAGAGTTACGGGATTAAAGGAGTGGATCTTTATGGCTTGGCTGTGTGTTATACTGTCCTCTGATTTTCCAGACTATTTTTTAAACTAAAATATAACATATTACTACACTACTTATACTTCTTGCCTGGCTACTGGCCAACCAGCAATTTGTTAAAGCAGTTCAAGTGACAGATCTTTACAGAGTACAAGAAGATTATCCCATAGAACATGTTGTTCAAAAATAGTGGTTCATTGACTTCTTTATCTTTTACATTTATTTACTTGTCATATTGCTCGAGCCATGATTGTGAGCACTATGTTGAAGAACAGTGACATTGGTTGCATAAATTCTGGTTGTAATAAAGGAAACTCAGAGCCAGATATTGAGGAAAGGCCAAAATATCAAAGAGAGGAAACCCCACAGTCAAATCTCACCCAGCTGTCTTCCAGCTTCCTCAGCCTCGCTCCTCATGGCTTCTACTGCCTGCTCTGTCTTTCTAAGCCTGCCTTAAATACCCTCTTCATCCAGGTTAAGATTGAAGGCATGGGCTACTACTATTTGGTAGTTAGCCTTGAACTCACAGAAACACAGAAAGATCTCCTTTATCTCTGGAGTTATAGGACTAAAGGCCTGGCACCACCACTGCCTGCCTGGGAGCCTGGAATTGCCTCTGTAAACTAAACTGGCCTCAAACTCAGATCTGCCAGGATTAAAGACATAGGTCACCACTCCCAGTCATTCCCTGTGCTGGGATTAAAGGTTTGAGTTACCATTCTCTGATCCTTCTGGATTGACTATGGGTGGATCTCTTCTCTGATATTTTAACTGGTTTTATTAAATATACAACATATCACCATAGACATCAATAGGCAGAGAGCATAAATGGTAATACTTGAGGTTTTACCCACTACACAACATTAACTACAATGTCATACTCAGCCTTTATAAGCCAAGGTATGATATGATCATTTTGGTTCTAGTTCTTGTGAGCTTCCATCAGATATTGAATGTTGTCAAATTTCTATGTCTGTTGAGATGATCATGTGATTTTTTAAGTCTATGTGTTGTATTATATTTATTTATTTGCATATATTGAACCACCATAATATTACCTAAACATAAAACCAATTTGTTTATGAAGTACACCTTTCTTTAATATGTTATTAATTTATATTTCTGATACAGGATCCTCCCATCTCAGCCTGCTAGAATTATAGACCTATGCTATAGTGCCAGGCATTAATGAACTCCTGAATATGATTTTCAAAAAGTTGACTGAGGAACTTTGCATATATATTCATAAGGGATGTCAACCTATAGTTTTCTATTTCTTCTGTATATTTATCTGGTCTTGGTGTCAATGTCATAGCATCTTCATAAATAAACTTCCTAGTTTCTTTTTATTTTTTTTAACAGCTTGAGGAGTATTGGTTAGCTTGTGGTCATGACATCTCACTCCTAGCTGAGGAGTTATTGGTAATTGGAAGCTGTAGGAAAGGGGAGGGCTAGTTGATGTGGGATGCCTTTCTTCATGCTGTGAATATCATTTGTTGGTAAAGGAACTGTCTTGGCCTATGGCAGGCATCTTAGAAGTAGGTGGGAAATCAAAGCATAGACGGGGGAAGGAGGTCAGAGTCAAGGGAGATGTGATCCAGCTGCCCATGAAGCAAGATGTAATGAAATAGATGAGCCACAGAGTACATGGCAGGACAGATGAATGGAAATGGGTTGGATTAAGGTGAAAGAGCTAGCAATGTGTCTGAACCGTAGGCCAAATGGCACAAAATTAATATAAGCATCTGAGTCATTTGGGGAGACCTAAGCAGTGGCGGGCAGGTGATGTGAGATGTCTCTCTGTATGCTGTGAATATTATTCTTCAATAAAGGGACTGTCTTGGCCTCTAGCAGGCATCTTAGAAGTAGGCAGGGAAATCAAAGCATAGACAGGGGAAGGAAGGTGGAGTCAAGAGAGACACCACCCAGCTGCCCAAGAATCAACATGTAAAAGTAACACAGGTAAGCAACTAGCCACATGGCAAGGCAGATTAATAAAAGAAGTTGCTTTAAGATGTGAGAGCTAGCTATAAATAAGCCTAAGCCATAGGCCAAACAGTTTATAAATAATGTCTCTGTGTGTTTCTGTGAGACTACCAGTCTGCAGGTTCCCCTCTTGAGCTAGACGGGCCAAAAATTTCATAAAACAAATGGCACTCAATGTGGGGGGATATACATCCATATAAAGCCTAAAAAACTATAGAAATTTTATGTTACAAAAACAGAGCCAAAATCAGCTTCTAAGTTGTATCTCTCAAAGATGCTGTGATACAAAGATGCCCTGGCATGGCATGCTGGTTAAGTTATAAAATGTCAAGCTTTCAGAGTGCAGTCAAGGCCAGTTCCCAAAGTCTCCCAAGATCCTTGATAGAAGCACAAACTACATATGACAGATTTAAGGTTTCTATTCTTACAAACAACAAACAACCAAAAACCTGAGTCAAAGACAACTTCTTGGTAGCAGCATTTTCTAAGAGGGCTCTGTTTGTTGGCAGCAAGAAGAGGTTTCTTTAAGAGATGTTTTCTGACTCATCTTTAGTGGTAAAAACTTGTGTGGTTCTTTAAGAGGTCCTGCTGCCAAACACTTAAATAAAGTGCATGGGCAGTGGTTCTCTACTTAATGACAGTATCGACCCTAAAATCCCCCAAATTTAAAATGATAACCGTGACTCTAGTACCCTTGCCGTGTTAAAAATCCAAGCAGGCTAAGCCAGCAGTCAAAACAGTGCTTTACAGTTTAACATCTTAAAACAATCCTAACTAAAAAATGATTAAAAATACAAAAAACAAATTCAAATAAGAAACCTGGAAATAAGTTACTATATTTATAAAATATATAAGCTAAAAAATAAAATAATCAAAATACAAGCCATGTAAAAATAAATATTTCATAAAAATCTAAGTTATGTTTATTATTATGTTTTCTTTTACTTTTAATTATTAATTAACTACAAAATACATTTAATTAAAAGACTACTTATTTAAACTGACATATATTTTTTAAAAATACCTTGACTTTAGAATTTAAGTCTAAAAAAAGATTACTTTAAAACAAGTTCTGCCTTTGTTTCCACAAAAGATAAAAATCGATAAGTTACTTCCAATCTAATATAATTTAATCAAAAAAGACCCCCTAGAAATCTCTAATAAAAAAATAGCAACATCAGCTTCAAAGCTGCCAACTAAAACAATCCAGCCTTGCCAGTACCCTCCTCGGCAGAGGCCAAAGACCACCGCGTAGTCCTGAGTGGCTTTGATCTTAGAGTCTATAGGTTCCACAGTAGATTAAAATACAATCCACAGTTGCTTTTTAAAAGGAGATATTTTCTGTCTAGTGGAGCAGGTTACCGGTAACTCCGCAGCTGGTTTCTATGCTCACACTTAGTATCGGCCCTTTCTGTGCCTAAACTGTATTGCGGCCGAGTGTGTGTTTGTAGTAATCTGTTCTGATTTTGTGAGAATTTGCCTTTTGTTAGACTATATTAGAAATGATAAAAAATATTATTAAATCTACTTTGATCCCAAAACAATTATTAATCTCAAAATATTTTACATTAGTATAAATTTTGATTCATTGATACAGATTTAAGGTTAATTTTGTTGTATTGCATGTGTTTCTACTCTTGTTTAAGATACTATGTTTATGTGACTCATTTAAAATTGTAATATATAATTACAAATATAGATTGATAGTTAATCATTTATAATAAAATTACAGTCATGTTAGGATTTTTAGATATACAAAGGTATATTTCAATTAGATAGGTAATCTTCAAACACTTCAAAGACCTACAAAATATGGCATTTAAAATATTTTAAGAACTTAGACTTTTCTAAACAGTAAGACATGTCTGCTCCTGGCAGCATGAATTTACTTCAAAAAGATGATGGGCATCAAAGAAACTTCATATGGAGTTGACTTTCTTTTCAGCAAAAGTTAGCCTTGGATAAGAAACTGTTCTTGCTTCAACTGCCTGACAGTGTGCTGTATAAACTAGACAAGCAAGATCCATAAGAAAGTGACATCTGAACTTTAGCAGAACAAGCTGAGATGGTCCTTCAGGTTCCTGCTTCACAAAGAAAACTGCCAGACATTCTTCAGGACACAAGGAAAAGTGAACGATGAACTATACCAGAATGGTCAGAAAAGTCCTTCAAATTTCCAGTTTCAAAAAAAAAAAGAAAAGAAAAGAAAAGAAAAGAAAGGCTTCCTGAGACTCTAGGCCTACAGGCTAAAGATAGATGCTCTGATGTTACAAGAAAATCCCCCCCAAACCCCTTTAGGTGACTGTCCAGTCAGCCAGATGTCATCTCTGTCATTTCTAGATTTTAAAAGTTTCTTACACTTCCTGTTTATTTGGGTAATATTATATCCCTCTGTAGTCTTTGACATAGTTAAAGACTAGATAGCTATAATTATAGTTTTCCTTAGTTATAATAAAAGGCAAATTAGACGTAAAACTTTAAACTCACAAAAATAAGATAGATGATAAAATATTTTCCTTAATTTTGCTAAATACAAATAGATTAAAAATTATAATTCTTGCTTGATAGCTGTTTTGTTATATATGATTTTACTATATTAAAATTAAAACCTTCATTTTTAATTGGACCAAAAAGTGATGTGGATATCTTTTATATGCTGTGGATACCATTGTAAAGTAAAGGAATTGTTTTGGCCTATGGTAGAGCAGTTTAGAAGCAGGTGGGAAATCCAGCATAGATAAGGGGGAAGAAAGACAAAGTCACAGGAGAAGCAATCCAGTTGCGGAAGAAGCAATATGTAATGGAGTACAGGTGAGCCACAAGTGTAGAATGAGGTTTCTGGCCCAGACTAGCCAGAAGGACCAAAAATTTCACACAACAGGGGTCTTCACTTCCAACTTTCAGGATCATCTCTTTGCCTGGGAGGTTGGGAGGAAAAGAAACCTCTGACCTGTGGCAGATGGATTAAAGGCATGAATCCTTTAAAGTCAACAAAAGAGATAGAAGTTTTAGGTGTTAGTGTGACCACTGTCTGTAATCTGCACTGAAATCATAGTGGGAAAAAAAAGTAGTTATTGAGTGTCTGTAAGCAATCTGAGTAGACTCACACCTTTGAGCCACAGCAAGAATAAAGCTTGAAGAGTTATCCGCATGAAGAAGCATGACCATTCATCAGCGAAAAGAAATAAATAACCGGCTGGAAAGAGAACACAGAGAAGAGCCCGAGGACCCAGAAGATGGTTCTGGAGTGGAAGTAAAATGGAAATCTGTGTAGATACGGATTGGACAGAGATGTTTCCGTGCAATGAGAAACTCTCTTAGGTTTGTGTTTATGAAGCAACCAAAGGAAAAACTAAACATTTTGAGCCTGTGATGACGATAATTTCATTTTTAAAAAGGTCACTGTTTCTGTTACCAAGTTCAACTTAAACAATAATTCATTAGAATTCCATTGAGTGAACTTCAAAGTCATATTTTTATAGACCTTAAATCATTTTCTTAAACCTTCACAGCTGACATCAACTTCACACTTTTACCTTTCCTCTGAAAATATTCATTCATTTACCATGAGACAGAGATGCTTGGTTATTGAGCGGTCAGTGAAATGCAAGTTCCTTTTCAATAAAGGAAGGACAAAAAGGAAAATTTTTAGTCAGTAACAGCAACATGATAGCTTGAATTTGTTTCTTCATTGAAATCTGTCTAGTTTATCATTCTCAACGAGAGGCCTGGCAACTCTTGGAAAAGGAAGGCCTAATTTTTACATTTTCTGCTGCTTTAGGGGTTTGGTTTGTTCTGACTTTTCACCATCAGTTTTTAGAGACACTTTCCCCCTAGTAATTTACTTTCAGGGTTTGAGATGTATTATTCCACACTTCCTGCTCTAGGGTTGCTCTACTTTGCTCAGTAGCATCTATATTCCCATTCAGCATCAAAGAAGTTATGGCAGACAGTTCAGTCTTCTGTAACAAAGTCCTAAAGGAAGACATTGAAGCAGCATAGAAAGACTGGGAAATTGTGAGGCCTGGGAGAAAAGGAGCCCTTCATCCTGGAGTCTGGTCAAAAGTCCTGGCCAGCACAGAGAAAGGAAGTCTAGCACAGGTAACCTTTACTACAGAGGTCACATTCTTCTCATACTTAGATATTTTATGTTAAAATAATAATGTATTTGTCTTCAGGCCTGGAAGCACCAGACCATCTCAAACTTCACAATAATTTTAAAGATTTTATTTGAAATGTTAACACAGCGGTTTAACATTGGGCTGGAGGAATGACTCGGCAGTTAAAAGCACTTGCTGCTCTCCCAAAGAACGGGGATCTCAGTCCCCAGAACCCAACACAACTACCTGTGACTCTAGTTCCAAGGGATCTGCCTCCCTCTTCTGGCTTCTAAGAGTACTGCATGTGGAGCGTATCTGCACTTAAGTGCACAAATACATACACTTAAAGTAACATTTTAAAAAATATGTAACTCTTCATAGTGAGGATGACTTAGCCTCCCTTCCAGTAATTCAAACTTAGCTGTGACCTTGTGAGGACCCCCCCAACCCCCACCCCCAGGAGCCACTCTACCCGTGATCTCACTTAAATTGCAACTCTGAAGCACTGTTTGTATATGATGACCCTAAAAAACAAGGCCTGTTGTCCTTGGCTAAGGAGGTTGTACCACACTTAGTTACATGTTCATGGGTGGGTCTTGTCTTTTTTTCTGAGTGTCTCTTATTCTTTTAATCCTTATGTTTAAACTCATAGTAAAATCTCTTGACTAAACCCCAACTGCACGTAGGCCTCCTAAATGGCTTTGGGGAAAGTATATCCATCACTAAATGGCCAGGGATAATACCTGAGTTAAACAGCTTGTCTCTGCCTCATTTGCTTTATCTGAAGTGGAATTAATAAATGAAGTTAGCTTGCAAGATCTTATATGAATTAAATGATTAACTTGTGCACAGAGCATTTAGAAAGAACCTAAAACACATTTAAATATATGACATATATTGAGGAAAATGCAACACAGAGGGGGCAGTCAGCTGTCTTCTGTGAGGAGCTGGATGAATCTCATACTTCATTGCCACACGATCTTGGAGAAAAGAAACACAGTCTAGCAAGAACCAAGTTAAAAACCACACACTGAAGGATCAGGAGAATATAGACTGGCCCTTTACACTAATGGATGGGTGATCTGTATTTTAGGATGATGAAGCAGGTGACCCATGCTTCTCTTCAGATGGCACACACAAATCTTTACCTTTCAGAAAGATCATGTGCCCTACAGTGAGGCAGGGGACTAAGGAAACCCCAGTGGGCATGGGTGTGTGTCTGATGAGCAGTTAGGAAGCACCCTATGCCTCATCCTCACTGCCTATCCTGTCATCATGCATGGGGTGTCGGATCAGGAGAAGGCACAGAACATGACAATGGTAGGAACAGAGGCTATATTTAATACTTCCCTGTGGACTTACCAAGAGGAAATCCTTTGATCCTAGAAGTCGGCCTTCAGTAATCAGAATGACATCAGTGATATTAGGTGGACACCATGATAGTTGCCATGTATATAATATTCCCAAGTGTGACTATCACGTGATATGTTTCAAAATGTAACCATAACCTCTAGTCACACCAGCTGAAGATTTGGGATTTTCACTACCACATTAAAATGTTTCCTTGTGCATAAGGGAATGGACAACAAAAGACATAAGGGATTGTTTCACTGCTAGATTTTATTAGCAGCTAGATACAATGTTCCCTTGTTAACAGGCTCTTAACAGGACGCCAGGGTAAGGAGCACATCCTCCCTCACAGTGTCAGAACTGCAGAAGTTGAACCTGGGGAGATAAAATGAAAGGTCACTTCTTCCTGGCACAGAGATGGGGCCAGAGTGTCAGGCATGGAGACCATTACAGCTCTCCTTGAGTCTGAGTGAGGTGCACGCTCTGCAGCTGACCTCTGCAACTGTGAACCACCCGGTTTTGAAGTACTAAATTCTCCCACCCAAGTTTCTTTTACAGTGATACAAACAGAAGAAAAAGAGACACTGCCATTGGATATCCTAAAGATCAGGAAGGGCTCTTTGTCTGGTCTGCTAAATAGTTACTTGAACACTTGGCCAACCAAAGCAACTGAGCAAGAGCAAAGACCAGCACTCAACAGCAGCCCTGTCTGCACAAAGCCTACAAGATCCTACCTAGCTTGCCATTCTTGTTTTAATTAACATTGAACTGCAATAATGATTTCTCTGTAAGCAGCACTTGTTACACCTCAGATTTAATTTACTCTAATAAAATATATTAGCACACGCAAAGTGCATGGCCTTTAGAAAGCGTTCAGAATCCCCCCCCCTTTTTCCTCTTCATTTAGTTCCCCGTGATCTGATAACTTTACAAATGTCAGAGTAAAAGTTAATAACTAATATTAATGAAGGCTAGTTAATCTCGATATGTGAGTAAATACAGATGTACTGAAGTGTTATAGTTTGGTAATATTTAACAAATTTACTGTAGTTAAACGTCATGTGAATTCTGGCCTTGAACTTGTATGTAGTTATTTATAAAATGGGGATAACTGTGGAAATTGCCTCAAAGGCAGATGTATTTATTACAGTTGCGCTATTGAGCCTTGGTTTCTGAACATTTAAATTAAGATGTTTCTCCAGTGGAATTTGTGTTACAAAGACAGAAGTGGAGTGTGCTTAGGGGAGAAAAGAGAACGGGTGGGGGAGGCAGGAGAGTGCCTTAGAAATAAAACGATTGTTCTTAAAGGGCTGCCATGAAGGCTCAGCGGTTAAGAGGACTCTGTGCTCTTGCAGGGGACCAGGGTTTGATTTCCAGCACCCACGTGGTAGCTCATAGACACCCACAATCCCTATTCCAAGAGATCAAACACCCTCTTCTAATTTCCACGGGTCCAGGTATGCATAGGATACACATACGTACATGCCACACTCAGACACATAAAATTAAAATAAATTTAAAAAATAATAAGAAATTAGAGGTTAGAAGATGACTCAGTGGGTAATGACAGTTGCTGAGTTTGAGCTCTGGGACCTACATGGTAGGAAGAAAGAACTGACACCTCTATGTTATCCTCGGAACTCCATGTGCACCATGACACATACGTTCTATGTAATTAGAATGGTGCACAGTGCTGTAATAAAAGTGTGACAGCCCCGTTCTAGAGCTTTGGATATTAAGCAGAGAAATAAGACATTGTGCCCAAGCCTGTAATACAGTGTGATGACCATAAGAGCTATTCAGTGACTAACGTGATTGGTTAGTGCATGCCCATGAGAAAACGGGAAAAGCTGGCGGTCCCCGTATTGGTTCAGTGACTAACGTGATTGGTTAGTGCATGCCCATGAGAAAACGGGAAAAGCTGGCGGTCCCCGTATTGGGATGAAGTGGGCAATGTGAGCTTTCACCATACCACTCCAAAGAGCATGGGATTTGAAATTATAGATATTTTTATCTCTGGAATTTTCATTTAATATTTTTGAATGAGGAAAGACTATTGGACCCGAGAGCAGATGGCTGCATTGCAGGTTGGTGTCTGCTTGACTTTTTGGGAAGTGGCCAAGCTGACTTCTGGAGTGGTTGTAGTGTCTCTATTCCATACTCTATAATCTTTGCTTTACTTTCTCTGTTTTCATGTCATACTTTGAAAATTTATGTTCCCTTTCTCTAAAATTTGTTGATTTACTGATTGCTTTAGAATTAGAAGCACAGATACCTTAAAAAAAAAAACTTACAGTAGAACTCCAAATGATATTATAGCAGCTCACCTGTGGGATGATGACCCTCCAAAACTGTTTCTCTCTCTCTTTTTCTGCTCTACTTGGCACTGTTAGAATACACTTCACTTATGCCCATTATCTAAACCCCTAAAATATTATTTCTAAATGCCTAAAATATCATGCATTTTCAAAATAATTACTTTTTATTTGATATTCATGGTTCTTTTCTATAAATTCATTTCCCACTAGAATAATGTGTTTGAAGGTTCTCTAGCATGTCTTGTAGTACTGATTTGCTGATAAAGAACTGTCTTAGGCAGTTGGGAAAACATTTAATTCCCATCTTTGGAAAGTATTTGTGTGGGTACAAAGCCTAAGTCAAGGAACATGTCTCCTACTTCATATTAACTGTCAATTTAGCACAGACTAAAATTTCCTAGGAAAAAATGAGGTTGGTCTGTGGACGTGTCTGTGGATTGTCTTGGCTGTCTTAATAGAAATTTGAAGGCCTACACCGTGGACCTCACCGATCACAAGAAGGTAGTCCCAGGCTGTACAAGAAAGGCAGCTTATGCTCCTGCTTGAATCCCTTCCCTCAGCAATGGGCTTTGAGTGGATGCCTGAGGCAGATAAACCAATTCTTTCCATACATTTGTTTTTGTTAGAATATTCATCACAGGAACAGAAACCAGTGAAGGTTTCTTCTCTTCAGAATAGTGAAGAAGCTTCTGTGAGGAGCTGGCTGTGTCCTTCATCTCTGCTTTTCTGTGTAGTGTCTTTCCCCCGGATGCTTTCATAAGTTTTCCCGTTATAACTGGTTTTGAATGATTTGGTTTGGATACATGTTAACTGGGTTCCCTGGGCCTGTTGATTTATAGTTTTTCCAATACTTTGCACTATTTAAAAACATTACTTTTATGAACAGATTTTTTTCTGTCCTTCTCACTGGTCAAAAACATGATCTGTCTTGGATTTTCCTGAAGTCACAGTACTGTTTGCAGTTAGAAATGGTTTTCTATAGAACTCATTCTGTATAATTCCCATTTTGTCTTCATGAATTTTCCATTCAGTTTCTCAGGTTTTCATTGCATTTTAATGTGAGACACTGTATTTAATCTGTAGGGGTTCAACCTGAGTCTTTTTGTGCATCTGCTATATAATTCTCATTGAATAAGTGAGATAGATGTGTGATAATTTCTGAATGTTCTTATATGCTGCCTAACATTAGTGTCAGCTCTGAATAGACAGCAATTTATTGGTTTCTTCATCTTAAGTTATATTATCTGGTCTCTTTGTAGAGTTGTCAATCCTTGAGTGACATTTCCACATGTGGCTGGTAAGATAACTTTGTTCTGAGATCCAGTTCAGTTGCTTGGGAAGAATTTGGTCAAGTCAAATCCTGTTCAGTCTAGGTAACTCATTCCACACAATGAAACGGGACCTTTGTAAGTGCTTTCTCCAATGTCAGCAGAATGACAGGTGTTTGCGGTCTGCTGGTAGGAACAAGCCACAGTCCCATTGATAGAGGAACAGGACACTAACTGCTCTAACCCTTTTAAGTGGCTTGTTCTCTGGGCATGACTGGCTTGCTCACATATTGTGTTTATTATGACTATATTAAACACTCGAGGAGCTTTCTAGACCTTTTTCTAAACTCTCTTCACCATCCTTCCTTTATACTTCTCTAGTAAGCTGTGCTTTGAAATCTATTTCTGACCCTTAGCTCATTGACCTAATCTTTGAGAGTCTGAAGCATATGTTTGTTTCTTGATAAATTAACAAGTTCCCAACAACCGATGTGGCAATTGGGTAAACCCATGTAGTTAAGGGACAACATACACACACACACACACACACACACACACACACACACACACACACACACACATGAGTCATACTCATAGTCTAAGCCTGTAAAGTAAAGGAAACATTCTTCTCCCTTGTATAAGAATCTATCATAGTGGCATTTCTAATATATGACACCACCTAAAGACACACAAGATCTTACGAAGTAGACCTGTCTGGGGCATGTGACTCTTAGGAGCTGGAGAGAAGAAAAGATGAATGCCCTTGACTTTTCTCCTCTCTGTTTCTTATTACTCACACTCTGCCATCATTTCTTTCCACTGTGATTCTCGATGCTCCCACTTTGGGTAGAGTTGGGTTGATCACATTGTTGTACCAAATAAATTTAACCTTCTGCAAGTCTCCAACATCCACAGAAGAGTCAATCTCACTGGTAACAGTCTTTCCAGGTTGGAGAGAGCCCCTGGGGAGTGAAGAAGGTAATAACAATAATTTGAAGCACACAGAAACACATGCATAAATAAACTCTCATGTAATGCATTTGTGCATAAATATATAACACGTGTGTGATACATTTATGCATATATAATGCATGAGTTTCTAAAAGCTTACCATGCTTCTTGGGTTGAGTTGGTTGATGGGCATTTGTCATTTCACTGTATTAAATACATTTACATGTGTGTGCTAAGTAGTGGCGTTTGCTGTCAATGATTTTAATTACTTCAAGGACAACTCTAATGTTAATAAAACTGAAACAGGATTTAAACTGAAACAACATCTCTCAGGATATAATTCATTCACAATATTATTTTATCATCTTCTCTCCAGATTTTTGCAAGGGAAAGAATTATTTATCACTTACAATTCAGGTGTCAAGCATCAGAGTATGCACAAGGGGGTTGACAAGACAGAACAGAGGAAAAAATAGTAGAATTCTGAAACATGTTAAGATGTAAGTATGAAAATTTTTTTCCATGTGTGATGATATTTCCATATAGTTATAAAGAGCCAAACTCTTATGCAGTTTACTATAACAGTGAAGAATATCAGAATAATATTCTACTCACTTGAAAACTTCATACTGCTTAGAGTTGCCTCCATTTCCAAACAGGGAGACCAGTATATTTCCTGTGACTTTCTTTCCAGACAGGGTGACAGTCACCTGGTACCTCCAGCCTTTAAGAGCAAAATGAGAGAAGACACAGTGAAATCAGATTAATTTACATCCACTGCATTAAAATTTGGGGAAATTTATACACGGTGTTAGCAAGTCTACTGACGATATGGTCTCAAGCTTTTTCTATTTAAGGGTCAGGCCTGATGGGTGAAAGTTGTATAAAAACTTCCGAAATTCATAGTTTGATTTTTCAAGTCAAAGGACAAAGAAATACATTTTTATTTTAATTTAGTAATGTGGCAATTCATTGTTCAATGTTCTAAGAACTCAACCTTAAAAAGATATCAGAAAATAGTAGATTAGGTTATTTTGCTTTATTTTATTGATCACCAAGTTTTATAGTCCCGTTATGTTTTTGTGTAAACAATTTGTGATGTGGGATGTCTTTCTCTATGCTATGAATTACCATTGGATAATAACGGAACTGTTTCGGCCTATGGTAAGGCAGTTTAGAGACAGGTGGAAAATCCAACCAGAGATAAAAGGAAGGAGGAAGAGTCAGGCAGAGACACCGCAAGCTGACACCCAAGGACGCAAGAAGTAGAGAAACACAGTTAAGCCGCAAGCCATGTGGCAAGACACAGATTAAAAATGGGTTGCGTTAAGTTGAAAGAGCTGTCAAGTTCTTCAATGAATATCAGTCTTTGTGTGATTATTTGGGGCTAAGTGGTTGTGGAAACGCAGGTCTAGACTTTGGGTCAGACAGGCCAGACACTTCTGGCTACAAATTTGTATTTGTTTTTTAAATGCTATAATTCCATTTTGCAATAGCCTGGGAAATAAACCAAGTTAGACAATAAAAGGAAGGTACTACTCAGTTGTGAACTGTTAGTCTGTGCCTTTTGTGTTAGCCCGGGCCAAACTAGAGGGAGAATAAATTCTGTCATAGTTTTTACAGGGTTGTTAACCTCATTCGCACCCATCTAAGTAATTTTCTTTCTTCATCATTCAGAGGAGAAACAGCCTGTCCTTATACCTCACCATTCTATGCCTGACCTCATGCCCATCTCTCATGGGTCTACTGTCTTAATCATGTCTTTTCTCTATCAATTCCAACTAACCCAGCCATCTCTGAGATTACTTTCTTCTGTTAAAAATATCTCAAAATTCTGTTTTACAAAACTAATGACTGAATACACAAGGATGGATCAGAGGAAGTCTTCTGGATCCAGGTCCACAATAAAATGTGAAGAAATTTGTTTTTGTTTCATGAATAGCCCAGGCAGCATGCTCTGCCCTTACACAGACCAAATTATTACTTTGTATGGCACTAGACATTTTTAAAGTCATATTTAAAGCTTCCACATGGGAATTAATTTCACACATTGTCAAGGACTGTGAGAAAACATTTTGTACTTGGAATATAAGGTAAATAAAATAGAAACTTACGAGCAAAATTACTGGCATCACCAGTGTTGAGGTAAAATTTCTGACCGACACCACTTGTTTTCTTGGAATATCTGTCGGCATAGTGACCCATCTGTGGGCATCCTCCACTCGGGCAGGGGAAGCACTTGTCCTAGCAAAAGCAAATGATGAACTAAGATGCTCTTTCCTCAACAATGAACTATCTTTCCCAGCTTGCTACAAAGGAAGTGTTATGATTTGCATGTATTTATCTTCTCTTTGGCTTCTCTAGCTTAGCCTCTTTGCCCTAACACATCATCTGTCTAAAGAATTATCAGAACTTATTCATTCATTCATTGTTTGTACAAAAGTTACAACTCACAGCTTTTGTCATGGAACTCAAGATTTGGAACATGATAAGCAGGAGCTGTATCCACAAAGACTAGAATTTATTTCGGAAAAGTTGCATAAGCAGAAATAGGAAGCAACTGATTAGAAAACTGGACTCCACTCAGAGGGTGAGAGGTTCAGGTTAAGCCTTTCTCAGTTCTTAAGGCTTTCACTTAGTACGTGACTGCAAACTTACATTTCAGAATTCTCCCTGACATGTAGACAAAAATGGTAGAGTTGACCATTAAAGTTTAACCAGGTGCCTGATGAGGAAGAAGTCAGAAGAAAATGTCTGAGAGTTTTTGGTGTCTGTGGAGACACACACAGCCCCGTTCTCCTCCCACCTCCACAGAAGGCACAAGGAGAACTGAACAAAGAAAAGACGATGGGGGCACGAAAGAGGCTCTGGTCAGAAGCTAAGGGGAGACTATGCCATCGTGGAGTGGCTAAATGCACTTTTAAGGAAGGTGACAGTAGTGCCCCATTCATGTCACAGTCTTTGTTTTGTGTTCTCAAAGCCATGCTTTGAACTTGCTGACATGCAGAAGGAAACTTACTTATTGAGAAGTGTATCCTGGTTAGACCCAGGGCATGGCCTAAGTAGGTCCATGTTAGACCAGTGAGATATAGAAACCCATTTATCTTCTAGTCATAAACAATCTTGTGACTCATTAAAATTCTATCAGGACCCTGAAATCATGCTCTAATGGGTCCACTCTGAAGTCTACTGGAGTAGATGTTATTCAAATTATTATTTAAATATACATCAAATAATTCCCTCTCCTCTCCTTCCATCTCTCTCCATCCCCTTAACATCATCCAAGCCTCTGTGCATGGTTCTTGAAGAAATTTATGAAGCAGAAAGAGTAGGCAAGTGCCAGATCATATCTCAAACTGCCAAGAGTATAATGTCAATAAGACAGACAAGGCTACAGCTCAGAGCCCAAAGTCACTAAGAGACCATGTACCAAGGGACTACTGTGTACCTCAAGTCACTGTCTATATAGAACACATACTGACAAGTCACCACTAGGGTGATGTGATCTCTCTTAGATGCTGAAGAAGTAGATTGAAGGCAGAAGCATCTGTGAGACCAAGACACTATTTTATAAAAGTGCTAAGTGGCCTCTGAAAGGACCTTTATGCTATTGAATCTGCTCCTGCACCAACAAAGTGAAACCTGAAGTGTTCATTTATTGGTCTCCATCCTTGGGTATCAGAAAAGTATTTCCAGTCACTGTATATTCTTATTGTACTTGTACAGTGAATTAGAATAAGTTTCACTTTCTCATAGTAACCAACATTTACTGAATAATAATTATTGCCACTTATGCTTTAAGGTAATTAAAATAAATCTCATCATTTCCTCTCAGATATGTTTAGATTATTATTTGCATATACAGATGAAGAACTGTCTTTTAATGTCTTAAAAGGAATGACTAATTTTTTTCTAAAGCTGTTCAGTGATTTAACAGTGAAGTTGAATTTCAGCTTCTTCTTTAACTGTCCCGACCCGCAGGACTTCAAGGGGGTCCCTGTCACCTGTAGAGAGAGAATGATGGGGGTGCAGAAGAAGCACCACCAGTCTGGAAAAATCTGATCTAGTGGTCAATCTTTATCATTTCCAGGCTGCTTATATATGCTTTCGCAGGTGCAGGGAGGAGGGAGGGCTAGTGAGGGGGCAAAACTTGGCTTAGTGTTAGGTTGTTAGGAGCCAAGGTCAGTGTGTTCCCTAGTAGTTTCTTCCAAGGACTGTCTTGATCTAAAGAATGCTGTCCTAATCTAAAGGATGACAAAGGAGAGAATTCTTTAATTGGCTCTTGGCTAGTGAAACGGCTCCTGACATTTAACCATCAGGGCATACATAGCTTTTGAAATTTTGACTGTCTCAATGTACTCACTTGAAATTTTCTTTATTAAATTATACAGGTTAGAGATATTTATTTGAAAAAAAATTAGTGTGGGAAAGAAAAGTCAACCTTACAAACAACAG
Source organism: Phyllotis vaccarum (assembly GCA_033318265.1). Lineage (NCBI taxonomy): Eukaryota > Metazoa > Chordata > Mammalia > Rodentia > Cricetidae > Phyllotis > Phyllotis vaccarum. The sequence continues at coordinate 2,554,353 of JARWLC010000004.1, forward strand.
CCAGGCAAACCAGGCCTGCCACATTCTAGAACATGTAAGAATCAAGCCTCGGTATCAAGATAACAAGAAACAAACAGAAAAAAGAGCCAAAGACATATCAGCTATTGTGAGAATTCCCAGAATCTCCACATGCTCATAGCTTCACAATTCAAAATGTCGAGAGTCAACGGTAATTTTCCATGTTCATCACATTTCATCAGTACAGCTCATATGACTGCAGGCTTTTTCCTTCATTCATTATTCTAAAACAAATGCTCACACCTGCCATGTACACAAGACTTTGCATCTTTGAGCTGAATTCTCTAAATTCTCTGACTTTATAGAATTAATATATTAATTAATTATATATTAACATAATACTTCATATGAAGGTGTATTGCTATTACTAAAGGTAGATAAAATATGAAAGTCCAAGCATGCACTAAATGATATCATGTGCAATGAACCACACTGGTCGTTCATTGAAATGCAATACTTACCGAAGTGAAATCATTGTATGAGGCACAAGAGAACCCAGCAAAGCCAGTTGGGTTAACGATACTGTCCGTATAATACTTGTAACTTCTTAAATGATTACAGGCCACAAAGTCACGAGTCCCTGTAAAGTTAGACATGATATCAATGACAGATATTTTTTCTAAAATTACCACTGTAATGAGGATATAGACTTCTGTAATGGGCTCATGCCCCGAATTCCTGACAGTCACAGCATAAAATCACTTATGGTGCATTCATGATATGAGATGTGATCTGAAGTTCAGCATTGCTTAAGATTAAAATAACTGAATGTTGTTAAGTGAAATGAAAAAAATAACCAGAGAAGAGAAAAATTGGTCTGTATAGACAGAAATGTAGTTTATTAATGTGTTCCCTGAATTAGGTTCTTTAAAACTGTTTTACAATTTTTTATTTATCACTTAAAAATGTGTGCATGTGTGCATGCATGAGTATGTGTGTATGTGTGTGTGTGTCCTTAACCATTAAACCACTCCAACCCCTGAATTAGGCTCTTGAAATGTTCATTGATAATAAAGTATACTTCTCAAAGTCCCTGATGCCCACTTGTCCCTGGAAGCCTATATCTAAGGGATGTAGTTAAAGACCTCTGTTGTACAAAATTAGCGGTTGTATGGCATCAGCAAATTTAGCAACATGGAACACATCTGTCTATTTCCTGGTGAAAATCTTGGTCTCCATGATGATTTTACCTTCCCAGATTCCGTCCATATCAACAATCTGAGAGAGAGCATTTTTCTGGCATCCAGGCATTTCTTTTCCTCCGTTTGGAAAGAAATCCAAGTGACCCACAGTTTGGCTCATTCCTAGTCCTGCACAAGTTTTGAAAAGCAAGGAAAGTTTGACGTTATTGATGCCATAAAGCCATTCTTACCATTGTGAAGGGCAGGCAGGTTTTAGGACTCACCCATGTTGGGAATCATGGGGGCAGAATCTGTGTGAATTGCATCCACAAACTGGGCATCACTGGGGTCCAATCGGACAACTTCGGGTGTATTCTGAAAGTAAGGTTCAGCTGGATCCAACCCTAAAGCACATGAGCTGAGTTTTAAATTATGCCAACATTCAGGTGCACCCAGCTTTCTTCATTATTTCTAGACCTGAGTTCAAGCATTGGTTGTAATTTCAAATTGCCCATGGGAGAAAGAGATCACATCTTCCTCACCCACCACTTTCCAGAGAGAAAGCTGCTTCTAGGCTGTTTTTTATTTGTTTGGAAGTGAATTTGCCTCTACTTAAGGATGTTTAATTCCTGAGAGAATCTTGGTCCCTGGCAGCAGAGAAGAGGCTATCGATGACAAACAGTGCAATACAAAGCTGCTGAGGCTTAGCGCTCTCAACAGACTGTAAACTTTTAGAAGAGTAAGATTCTAGAATGCCATAGCTCCTCACTGAGCAGGAAAGAACATTTTGGCAGAACTTCCTTTTCCCTCAAATTACTAGGTTGAGATAAGCACCATCAATCTAAAGTAACTAATTTTTTTCCAGTGCATAAAAAGAGAGGGGCTGAGGAAATGGTTCAGTGGATAAAAACCTTGCCATATAAACATGAGCTAGGCTTCCCAATACCCACATAAAAGGTAGTGGCAGCACCCTACCTCAATAACCCCAGTACAGGGGATATGGAGGCAAGTGAATCCCCAGAGCTCACTGGCCATTCAGTAAGCTAATTGGTGATCTTCTGCCTCCAAAAATATAGTAGCATATGCCTTTAATCCAGCACTCTGGCAACAGAGGCAGGCTGGTCTCTGTGTGTTCACTGTCACCTGGTCTATTTAGTAATTTCCAGGGCAACCAGGGACGCATGAAGAAACCTTGTCTTTTGGGGTGGGGGAAAGAAGAACACCAAAAATATATGTTTTCTGAACGTACATGTATGATTCACACACACACAAACACACATGCACGCACACACATGCCACATACATATAAGTCTTAAAAAGAGAAGGAATTGTCAGTTCAACGCAGAAAGTTGGAAGGCAGAGGAGAAAATTAGTTGTTTTCTGTAGGGTCCATGTCACAGATCAAGGCCTCATGGGGTTACCTGAATGGTCAGCATGAACAAATAGGCCCTTTAAATGCCTTTAGCAGCACCCAGAAGAGGCAGAGTGGTTCCCTTCTCTGCAGCTCTGACTTTGCAACTGAAAAGGCTCAGGGTCATCATGCATTCATATTGAAACAGGATTCAGGTAACTGTATGTATTTTAGCAATGGGTTAGACTCCACTGTGTTTTACATTAATTTTATTTGTGAACCTCGTTTTTTGCAAAGATATGAGCATGAAGAAAATAAAGGAACAATGCCTCTCACTGTCCTTGAGCCCCACTTTAAGTACAGTAAGTATACATTTTAAAGAGGATACTGAAACCCAAGAATCAACATGTCAATTACAAAATCACTGTGCCTAACTTCTGATCATGCCACCCAAGTGTGACAAGCTAGAAAGGACTCTACTCCAGACTTCCTTCCTGAAGTTCCTTTTGGATCTCACAAAGGCCACGTGTGGTCTAAGTCTGTAGCTTTTTGTTGTTGTTGTTGTTGTGACCAACCTGTGATTCGTCCAATGGCCCCATTCAACCTCTTTCCAGCCTCACCAGCAACATGGGAGCCCAGACTGTGGCCGATGAGATGAACATTGGAGGGTGAATATCCAAAGTTGGACTGTGGCAGAGGGAAGCAGTCAGAATGTTATCCACTATGTCGGTCTCCTGTGTCTCTCCTGCCTCTCCCTTGTGTGTGCCTCTCTCTCCCCTCTGTGCCTCTCTCCCCCCCTCTGTGTGGCTCTCTATCTTCTGTCTGTGCCTCTCTCCCTTCTGTCTCTCTCCCCCCTCTATGTGTGTGTCTCTCCTGCCTCTCTCTTTCCTCTGTGTATATCTCTCTCCTCTCTTTATGTTCTCTCTCTCTCCCCTCTCTCTTTCTCTCTCTCTGATATATGTATGTATGTATACGTGTGTGTCCCCTCCATGAATGTCTTCTGCCTCTACCTCTGAATTAAAAGGCATGCACCTACACCTGGAAAAGCATGTCTCTTTGACAGTCATATTTTTAAACCGAGTACACTTCTCTACAGACATTTGTTTGAAGGCTTTGAAAATTCATGGAAGAAAAAAAAACAAAAAACAAAAAACCCTGACAAGGGCTTTTAAAACTAGGCTTCTGAAGAAACTTTAATATCATATTGTATTTTGTAAAAATTTCTAAAATTCAAAAGAGGATATAAATGGACTTGGGAAACTTCTATTTCCACACCAAGCAGGAAACAGAACAACTTGTATAGGCTGAGACTAATGAAATATGACTTTCTTTTGGAAACATCATCATGCTTTTTATATTTTGAATTTATAATTGAGAATTTTAATGTTATCTATATCCTATAACAATTTTGGTATAATGTACTAAGTGAACAACAATTAAACATTAATTTTTTTACTGCTAACTGATTTCTCCACAGAAACTACTTTGTGCAAGTTCTAGTTTCTACGGTAATACAGTTATGTGTGTAAGTTCATTAAGAATCTGTTACCTTGTAACAGGGTACATTTTGTAACATCTATATGACAAAGGCCTTGACCCAAATGCATATTTCCTGACATGGTCAGACAACTTGAAGGGACTGAGGTTGGCTTTACAGATTCTACAAGAATGCCCCCTGCTCCCTGTAAAAGCTCCTCAGGCGTCTTGAACACGTGTTTCCATTATAGTGTTTCTAGCCTTATAGTGAATCAAAAGCCATGTCCTGGTTAGCTCAGGATCTTAAAGTTATGGTGGAGAACTTGAAGAGAAAAGATATCATTAGGCCATTTTAGCACTGATTCTTCACTTGGTTTCCTAGCCTTAAAACACTTTTAATGTCTAATATGAGATTTCTTTTAAAAAATTTCTTCAAGGGCCTGAAGAGGTTGCTCAGTGCTTAATAACACAGGCTGCCCTTCCAGAGACCCAGAACAAACATGGCGACCTATGACCATCTGTATCTCTCAGCCCATGGGATACAACACTTGCTTCTGGCCTCTCCCATCATACATGCAAGTGGTGCCCACACATAAAAATTCCAATGAACATAGTCTTAAAAGAATCAGCCATTGTTCTCTGTGCAGTTGCCAAATAATCAAGCCAAGCATAGGGAGACTAATTTTGTTTTGGCAACAAAAGTATCACTACAAGTCTTCGGTAAATAGGGGAGACTGATGAGAAAAACTACGTATATTTGAGATAAAACTCCTGTAAGAAACAGATATTACATCCTATCTCAGTGTTGGGTGATAATTTTAGATTTTATTATTTAGCCATAAACTAGATCAAATTCTAAATTCTCCAACTTTCTTCTAGTATCTGATTGTAAGCTACAAACTAAATTTCCTGTTTTCTCCTGATTTTCTGATTAGGATCATGGAAATAAACAAAGGGTATTTTTCTTGAAGCCCTGGAAATAGAAGCTGGGTGGTATTTAAATGAATATCAGATTTCTACTACCCTCCCTTGCTTCAACTGGAGATATATTGAGTCCAATACCTAAAAAAAAATATTATCTGGCTACCCCTCGAATCCAGAAAATAACCTAAATGCTTTTGTTATTATTAGTTTTTATTTTTATTCTGTTTCTATGGAAATGCTATTTATTTGCAGTCTTTGTATTGGCAGCACACAGAAACCCAATGGTAATGGCAGTCTGCCCTTAGCCCCACCTCCCAAGAGAAGCTCTGCTGTATTGGACGAATTGACCTGACTGGCCTTAGGGTCAAGAGAGCAGTTACGTGTGGAAGGAGCACTAGGATTTTCTTCTTTTCTCCTTTTTCTAATCTATGGTCCCACACACTTTTTGCCAATTGCATTTCATAACCTTGAACTAAATGCTCCAAAGAGCTGTCATATTGGCCTTTCATAGTGAAATGTTCTAAAACTAAAGCTTCAAAGTGAGGACTCAAAACTGGGCTATGCTGCTTCAGAACCTTATTGACATAAACATGAGGTTCTTGTTGATGGGAACAAGTCTATGCTGCCCTGTTTTACCTACAGAAAAGCTGTAGATGTTCCTGTGTGAAAAATGTCATCCTTGCACTAATGTGAGGTGACACTCCTCATCATGGACCAGAATTCATGCTGCAGTGGAGTCCTGTAAATTGGCTAAGATGACCCTGTTCCTGTCTGCTTTACAACCGTCCATATAGCTTTTACTTGGTCCTTCTGGAATTTACCCCTCCTGCCTGAGAGCCTTCTGTCTTGATACTTCTTCACAAAAATTTTTATACTATGTTTAAAAATTATTAAAGTTTTCTATTACTTTGCCATCTATTTCAATCTTTTCTCTTGTGACTACAAGCATGTAACAATTATAGCCATTTCTCCTGCTAACATATCTTAAATTCAAGACAGATTTATATGGACAGCTTTTCTAAACGGGAACTTTCAAACATTCTGCCCTTTCAAAGAATTTTATTTTCAGTTTTCAGACAACCACAGTAAAAACTTGAAACTGATTTAGACTATTAAACTGCCAACAGGCTTATGAAAAAAATGATCAGCATCATCAGTCATCAGCAAAATGCAAATCAAAACCATGGAGACCTATGACCCAATTCCAGTAAGAACAGCTAGTGGGCCAAAGGAAAAGATAATACATGCTGTCAAGAGTGTGCAGAAAAAGACCCTGTGTGCTACACAGGGAGACGGAGTGCATGGTCATTGTGGAAAGCACAATGGAGAGTCCTCAAATAATTATCATATGACCGAACAACCCAACTGCTAAGTATGAACAAAGACATCTGTATTCTTAATATTCAGGAAGCACTATTCATAAGAGCCAAGAAATGGAAACGTCCTACGGGTCCACCAGTTGGTGGATAAATAAAGAAAACATGACATGTACGCATAATGGAACGTAACTTAGTTAGAACAAAGGTAACATTCTGTAATTTGCAAGAACATGGATAGACCCATGTCAGGCATAGAAAGATAAGTACCACATGGTCTCACCCATGAGTGGACCTAAAAGAAGTTGATCTTCAAGAAACTGAGGGGTGGAATCATGATTACTAGAGGCTAGGAAGAATAAAAATAGAGAGAAATGAGAAATTGTTGATCAGTGGGCACTAAGTATTAGGTAGATAAGAACCTCTGGGGTGGTACTGCATGGTGAGGCAAATAAATTTTAAAAACTAGAACATCCCCCAGGTCTGGGCAACAGGGCACAAAACATACCCTCTAACCCATCTCAGCTCCAGCTGCAGGCAAGCAGGACCGCTGCCTGCAAGCATGACTATCTACACCTCTCATTGAACCTTCTGCCTCATAAGCCTCAATCCGTTTCCATAAACCACCCATCCCTTCAACCTCAGCTGCTTCCTGAGACATAGTCTCTGGAAAGCCCCATCAGAAGAGCTTCAGCTACAGCTGCTTCCTAAGACACAGCCCCTGGAGAGCTCCATCCTAAGAGCTGCTCCCTGAAACACAGCCTTAGGAGAGCCTGTCACAAGAGGAGCTTCCTGAGACACAGACTCTGGATAGCTCCTTCACAAGAGCTCCAGCTACAGATATCAATTTCTCCAAGGCACAGATTTTACTGCCTCTGAGTTCTCCAAGAGCTCCAATTGCACCAAGAGTACCTAGTAGACCAAAAAACAGCTGGCTGAAACACAGACAACATTTGAAACCAACCAGAGGAGGAGATGGGTTTCCACCAGTTCAAAAATTCATTTAACAACATAAAGAACAATCTGGCACCATTAGAAACTATTGGTTCTACAACAGCAAGATCTGAGCATTCCAATGTAGAAGAAACAGAAGAAAAAACAACCTTAAAATATTTTTATAAAGATAATTGAAGCCTTTAAAAAAGAAATTAAAAGCTCCCTTAAGGAAATAGAGGGAAAGACAAGTAAAAATATTGGAAGAAAACAATAAATTTCTTAAAGAAAGATGAGAAAACCAAGAAAAAGCAATCAAACAGGTGGTGGAAACAGTGCAAGACTTTGCAATAAATAAAACATAAACTAGGGGAAAGCTGGAGATGGTAAATCTGAGTAAACAAGCAGATGCAGAGATGCTTAACAATGCAAGGGAGGGAAGAAAGAATCTCTGATGTGGAAGATATAGTATTTGTCAGTCAAAGAAAACTCCAAAGTTAAAAAAAAATTCAAAAAATGTCTAGAAAATCTGAGACACCATGAAAAGGCCAATCCTGAGAATAATAGGAACAGAAGAAGGAGCAGACACCAGCTCAAAGGCGCAGAAAATATGTTCAACAAAATCATAGAAGAAAACTTACCCAACCTAAAAACAGAAATGCCTCTTAAGATACAAGAAGCTTACAGGACACCAAATAAACTAGATCCCTCCCCCCCAAAAAGTCTGCTCACCAATAATAGTCAAAACACTAAACATGGGAATTTTTTAAAAAGAATTTTAAGAGCTGCAATGGAAAAAGGCCAAGTAATTTATAAAGGCAGACCCATCAGAATAATACCCAACTTCTCAGTGGAGACTGTGAAAGCCAGAAGGTCCTGGATAGATGTTATAAGGACACTAAGCGACCACAGATGCCAGCCCAGACTACTATATTCATCAAAACTCTCATCACCATAAACAGAATAAACAATACATTCCATGACAAAACAGGATTAAACAATATTTATCCACAAATACAGTCCTACAGAAAGTACTAGAAGTAAAACTCCAACCCAAGGAAGCTAGAAACACCCACAAAGCCACAAGCAATAAATAATCCCGCAGAAGCAAACCCAAAGAAGGGGAACACACACACACACACACACACACACACACACACACACACACACACACACACACACACCAAAATTAACAGAAATTAGCAATCACTGGTCATTAACATCCCTTAATATCAATGGACTCAGTTCACCTATAAAAAGACGCAGGCTAACAGAATGGATACAAAAACAGGATCCATCCTTCTGCTGCACACAAGAAACACATCTCAACTTCAAAGACAGACACTGTCTCAGAGTAAAGGATTGGGAAAAGACTTTCCAATCAAATGGACTCAAGAAACAAGCTGGTATAGCCACCCTAATATCTAATGAAATGACTTTAAACTAAATTCAATCAAAAGATATCAGGAAGAATATTATTTATCCATCTCAGGAAAAATCCATCAAGAGGAAATCTCAATTCTGAACATGTATGCCCCTAATACAACAGCCTTGACATATGTAGAAAACATTACTAAAGCTTAAAACTTACATCAAACCCCACATTAATAGTGGGAGATTTAAATACCCAGCTCTCACCAATGTTCCTTCCGAGGAAATCTGAACAGAGAAATAAGGGAGTTGACAGATACTCTGACTCAAATGGACTTAACAGATACAGACAGAACCACCCAAATACCAAAGAATATACCTTCTTCTCAGCACCCCATGGAACTTTCTCTAAAACTGACCAATACTCATCCATAAAACAAATATGAATAGATAAAAAAAAGTGCAAATAACCTCTTGTGTCCTATCAGATCACCATGGAGTAAAGTTAGAGTTCAACAACAACACAACAGACAGCCTACAAACTCATGGAAACTGAACATCACTCAATTGAACCACCTCTGGGTCAAGGAGGAAGTAAAGACATCAAAGACGTCCTAGAATTAATGAAAATGAATCCACACACACCCAAACTTACGGCACACAATGAAAGCAGTGTTAAAGAGAAAGTTTGTAGCACTAGGTGCCTACATAAAACACTTGGAGAAATCTCACTCAAGAAACCTAACTGCACAGCTGAACAATCCAACACCCCTTCATGATAAAGATCCTGGAGAGATTAGAAATACAGTGAAAATACCTAAACATAATAAAGACATTATACAGCAAGCTGACAGCCAACATCAAACTAAATGAAGAGAAAGCAAAGCAATTTCACTACAATCAGGAACAAGACAAGGCTGTCCTCTCTCTCCTTATCTCCTCAATGTAGTTCTTGAAGTTTTAGTTACAGCAATAAGAACAAAAGGAGATTAAGGGGATACAAATTGGAAAGGAAGAAGTCAAACTATCTCTATTTGCAGATGATATGATAATAAACATAAACGACCCTCAAAATCCAACCAGGGAACTCCTACAGCTGATGAACATCTTCAGCAAAGAAGTAGATACAGGATCAACTCAAAGAAATCAATAGCCTCCTATACACAAATGATAAAAGAGCTGAAAAAGAAATAAGGGAAACATTTCCCTTGATAATAGTGCAAATAACATCAAATATCTTGAGGTAACTCTAACCAAAGAAGTGACAGACCTGTATGACAAGAACTTTAAGTCACTGAAGAAAAAAATTAAAGAAGATAACAGAAATGGAAAGATCTCCCATGCTCCTGGATAGGTAGGATCAATCTAGTAAAAATGGCAATCTTACCAAAAGCAATCTACAGCTTCAATACCATCCCCATCAGAATCCCAACACAATTCTTCACAAACCTCAAAATATCAGAACTCAATTTCATAGTAAAAGCAAAAAACCCAGTATTGCCCAAAAAAATTTGTACAATAAAGGAACTTCTAGAGGCAGCCCCATCTCTGACTTCAAGCTCTACTATAGAGTTACAGTAACAAAACAGCTTGGTACTGGTATAAAAGCAGACTTGGGAATCAATGGAATCAAATTGAAGACCCCTGCTGTTAATCTACACATCTACGAACACCCGATCTGAGACAAAGAGGCCAAAAACATACAATAGAAAAAGGTAGCATCTTTAATAAATGGTGCTGGCATAACTGGATGAGGTTTGTAGAAGAATGCAAATAGATCCATATTATCACCCTGCACAAAACTCAAATCCAAGAGGATCAAAGACCTCAACATAAACCCAGCTACACTGAACCTGATAGAAAAGAAAGTGGGAAATATTCTTGAATGCATTGAGACAGGAAACCACTTCCTAACTATAATATCAGACATTAAGAACAACAATTAATAAATGGGACTTCCTGAAATTGAGAATCTACAGTAAGGCAAAGACACTGTCAATAAGACAAAACGACATCCTACAGAATGGGAAAAGATCTTCACCAACTCTACATCTGACAGATGATTGATCTCTAAAATATACAGAGAACTCAAGAAATTAAAAGTGAAAAATCAATTAATCCAATTAAAAATGGGGTTCATAGCTAAATTGAGAATTCTCTACAGAAGAATTTCAAATGGGCAGTTAATGAATTGCTCAACAACTTTAGCCATCAGAGAATCCAAATCAAAGCAACTCTGAGATACCATCTTATACGTGTCATAATGGCTAAGATCAAAAACACAGATGACAGCCTATGTTGGAGGGGACATGGAGCAAGGGGAACATTCCTCCATTGCTGGTAGGAATGTAAACTTGTACAGCCACCTTAGAAATCAGTATGATTGTTCCTCAGAAAACTAGGAATCAATCTACCCAATGATCCAGCAATACCACTATTAGGCATATACCCAAAGAATGCATATTCTTACCCCAAGGGCATTAGCTCGACTATGTTCATAGCAACATTGTTCATAATAGCAAGAACCTGGAAACTAACTAGATGTTTATGTTGAAGAATGGATTAACAAATTGTGGTACATTTACACAATGGAATACTAGCCAGCAGAAAAAAAAAAGACACCCTGAAATTTGTAGGCACATGGACGGATCTGGAGAGTATCATCCTGAGAGAGGTTACACAGACCCAGAAATATAGACATGGTATGTACTCACTCATAAGTGGATTTTAGACACAAAGCAAAGGATAACAAAGGTGCAATCCACAAACTCCGAGCAGCTAGGTAACAGAAGGAACATAAGAGAGACATCCATGGATCCCTCTGGGGAGGGGAACTAGAGATTGCCAGAGTAAATTGGGAACATACAGGAGAGCGAGCAAGGGGAGGTGGGAAGAGACCATGAGAACTAAACCTTACCAATGTAGATGACAGTCAAACATGGAGCTTCTTGCAGGAGGACCAGAGTTTATTCCTGGTGCATGAACTGGCTTCTCAGAGCCAATTCCCTACAGAGGAACACCTAACTCAGCCTTGATACTGGGGGGAGGGACTTGGACCTCCCTCAACTGGATATGACAGACCAAACTGACCTTGGGATTCCTTGCCCTTCCTGGGGAATGGATGGGCAGATGGGGTGGGGTATGGGAGGCTGAGGGAGGACTGGAAGGAGGGGAGGGGAGGGCAGCAGTGGCAGGTATCAGAAAAACCTTTTTAAATAAAAAATTTACTTTTAAAAAGTGCTCCTAGCACTTCCTAATAGCCATGAGGGCCCTCAGAAGCCAACCTGGGGTCAGCCTGGGGATCTTGATGTGAGATGACCTGGACCACAGGTGACCACTCTGCAGCAGCAGATGCCAGCAAAGCACAGCCCTCCCCACTGGCTGGGAGAAGGCTATATTAAGGCTTGACCCTTCCTCAATAATTGAGCTTGTTTGTTTAAACTAGAAGTGATAACAGACGACTTCACCTTAGACACATGTCCTTATCCTGATTTGAACACAACAAAGTAAAAATTACATAAAAACACTACACGGTACTCATTAAATAGGTCCAGTTTTATGGTCAGCTAAAATATGTTGAAATACAAAATGTTCATATCTACAATTTTGTTTTGGTAAGAGAGTTGAAAAAGCATTAGGTATTTGTTTTTAAGTGATCAGGAAACACTCACCTGAAAGGCCTTAACCAAATAAGCAATTTCTGCACCTACGATCTGCACATTCTGAGTGGCCTGAGTATATCCTGTTCGAGAGCCGCCTTTCCAGTCCACACAGATGCAGTTTGCATTTTCCACCTGAAACATGTTCTGATAGGAAAGGCACAAATCAGGGTAAAGACTCTGGAAATTCTGTCTTTGACCTGAACAATATGCACATAGCTTTTTTAACCCAAAAGTTATGACCAGAAAAGTTAGCTGGTAATGGATATAGAATTCTTCCTCAAGTCTAACACTGACTCTAGACCGAACATGGATCCTTGGGGGAACTGCTATCTTGGAATTCCAACTGCAGCAGATGCATACACATTATTTTAATTTAAAAATGTAGATGTGGCACAGTGAATAATATCATTAGAGCATCCCTTTGCCTTGAGCTGCACCATGCCTTACCAGGAAGTTCTGTGTATACTGCTTATCTCTTTCACTGCTGTGTCCTCGGTGTCTACAGCACTTCTTGGCACACAGTGGGTGCCCAGCAAAAATCAAAATGATCTCTTAGTATATATAAAGACACAGTTAAGGTATTAGAGCAAGCTTTTCTATGCTAGAAATCTAATCTGGTTTCCAATCAGCATTTTGTAGAGCATTGGGGTTATCTCACAGCAAAGCACTATCTGCCATATGTCTACTGGAATCTAGGAATAACTGAATCAATAATAATGTTCCTTCATAACTAAGGAAACTTCTGTTTAGTTTTCTTTTTTCTCTGTCCATTATTACTGGGGACAGAGCCAAAGAAAAATAGAATTATTGCTCTGGAAACATCCAGACATGAAAACGTTCACACGAGTCCTGGCTACAGAGGATCTCAGGGCACCTAATGAAAATCAAAAGAAAAAGTTTATGTGAGTAAAGTCCCTTACCTCTTCATATGGAAATTCAAGGCCAGAGAGAATAAATGTCTCAGTGATCATCTGGGAAGCATGTGTGGCAGCTTCTGTTAAAGCCAGAAACATCCCTGTATGTTTTATCTAATGGTCACTGCCTGGGCCATCCATCAACCTCACTGTCCTGAGTGTCCTCTACCACCTTTTTCCTCTCCCAGGATAGTCCAAGCTTTAGGCCTCAGAGGCATCCCTGTGTTGTGGTGGCCAACATCCCTCTTAGGTACAGATCTGGTCCAGCTTCCTTCTGCGACTACCCTCCTTTGGGAGAATACCTGTCCTTACCTTGCAGATATTGGACAGCCAACTATCTTCTCCTCTGTCTGTGAATCCATGAATGATGAAGTGGGTTTTTCTGTTTGTCTTGAAATTGGAGCTCCTGATACTTGATGCATCCGCAGTGATTACCTGTTGGCCAAAGTATTTCAGGTCATGTTCTTCTAGTAGGTGATAGGTAGTCAGGGACTATTGGGATTTGAGATCCCTGGAAATAAGAGTTCTCATGTTATAGCTAAACTTCCGGACCACCTAAAAGTCAACACTAAAACTGCAACCTTGAGAGTGTATAGCTACTATAGTATTGTTGATGAGGCTCTTTGCTGCACATAATGAAAGCATGTGTGTATGCTGTATATACTCATATACATATGTCATAAATTTACATACTCAGGATATATGTACTATATATTATATATAATGAAAATATGAGACAATATGGAAAGTTAATAGAGGTTGTAGAACACTTATAAATGTTTATACTTTATAAATTAGATAGACTTTTCTTGGAAGTCTGTTAAGATGCAAATTTCACCATCTGACTAATCATCTTCAGAAGACTTAAATACATATTTTCTACTATGGTGTAAATATCCCCTTTGAAGCATGTGACAGTCACTTGCCATTGTGAAGGTAGGATGAGATGGGGCCTTTGTGAGGTAACTTCATAGCTCTTACGAGTGAATTGATGTGATCATTGTAGGGCTGTTTAGTTATTGTGGAAATGAGCTCATGATAAAAGGATACACCAGCTCCCCCATCTCTTCCTATTTCTTCCTATCCCTCCCTCCCTCCCTCTCCCTTCTATTGTGTGATGCAATGGGAAGACTCACCAGATCATACTTTGATTTTAGATTCCCTAGATTCTAGACTTTGATCCAAATGAATGCATATATTTGATAATTTTATTTATACCACTTGCCTTCCTCCTTCAAAATTGACCACGGCAGAAAATTAGTTTCAAGAGTGGGAATGTCATAATAAACACCTTAAAATGTGGGTCTGATTTAGTACAGAGTTCTTAGCACAGAGAACCAAATTCAAAATAGCCCCACTTTATCATGAATAGAATACTGAATAATATTAGTGAGCACTAATATCCATGACTGGAACATCAGGGGAATATTAGTAAACACTTTCCATGAGTGGAACAGCAGAATAGTATTAGGGAGCACTCTCCATGAGTGGAACAGCAGAATAGTATTAGTGAGCACTCTTCATGAGTGGAACAACAGGATAGTATTAGGGAACACTCTCCATGAGTGGGACAGCAGGATAGTATTGGGGAGCACACTTCATGAGTGGAACAGCAGGTTAGTATTATGGAGCACTCTCCATGAGTGGAACAGCAGGTTAGTATTAGGGAGCACTCTTCATGAGTGGAACAACAGGATAGTATTAGGGAGCACTCTCCATGAGTGGAACAGCAGGATAGTATTAGGGAGCACTCTCCATGAGTGGAACAGCAGGATAGTATTAGGAAGCCCTCTGAAAGAAAGTAATGACTGGTGGAGATACGGCATTTTTTAGAGATTGATAAAGTGGTTATAACCAGTGTGCTGATAGAAATGTGAACAGTAAAGTCATTTTCATGAGATAACAAATAGAAATGGAGAACATCTTCATTTTATAGTCACAAAGAACTTAGCTGAATTGTGTTCATGTTTTAGGCCTTTATAAAACACAGGACATAAAAAAGTGATAGACTATTTGGCAGATTAAATATCAAGGAAACAAGGTATTCAGGCTGCTAGAGTGATATTTTTCACTGCATAAGCTTTTGGAAAAAGTAATTTCAAGGTATAAGTTATAATAAAAAGAGAAGAAAGACAGAAAGATGGGGAAAATATGAAGCCTGGGCATTTAAAAGAGTGAGCAGGTGGCTTTAGAGAGCAGAACAGGCATGCGCCCAGGGACAGCTTTCCAAAAGAATGATTGGGGATCCGGGTGACATTCCTTAGGATGATGGAAGAAGGAGAATCCCAAGACATTCCCAAGATCTTAGATGTGTGTTTCCCTTCATAAGACAAGAGCTCTCCAGGAGGTAAACTTGGACCTTTATCCATGGACTTGCTGGTATGAGCTGCATTAAGTTTCAGTGGTCACAATAAGAGTTCAGTTGTGGCTGGAGTGTGACTCAGGCCACCCCTCTAGAGGAAACACCCAGTAAATCTTGGTTATATACATGTAATATTCTCAGGCAGGCAGAATGTACGAGCAGGGTGCATTAGATTTCATCTAGATGTGAGAGACCTTTGTGGACAAAAAAAAACTATGATAGAAGGTAGAACCCCACAGAGACACCCCCACTAGAGCAATGTCTGGTGGAGTCCCTGAGCCCAAAGAGCTGGAAGCGTATTAAAACCAGCCCAGAAGATCTTTGGGTATGAGGCTCAAGCCTATGAGAGGTGCTGTGTGGTCTGAGCCCTCAAAACAGTGAGTTGGTTTGGAGGTCCAATTCTTACCATAGAATGTTCTGGAAGTTGTCTGTAAAGCAAGAAGTTATTTTTGAGTTTAATGTTATTATCCTTTCTTGTTTTGTATTTACTTGGAAGTGGATACTCTCTCTTTTCTGGGATGTTTCTTCCATTTGGAATAAATACCATTCCTATGCCTGTGCCAATGAATGTATTTTGGAAGTGGAAATCTTGTGTTACTTTCGCAGGCTGAGGAATGAAGGACTTTGAGGAGAAATCATGCCTTGGGCCTTAGCTACATCTGGTTTCGATGAGGCTTTGAGCTTTGGTGCTGGGGAGAACAAAAGGAGGCATATTAAGATGGGGATTCCAGGGAGAAAGGAATATGTTGTGTATCTAAGGATGTACATTTGCAGAAGTTAGGATGGAATTATTGGCATGCTTTTAATGCCACCTCAAAACGAATTGAAAATTATGATCATCGACATGATGTTAAGGATGGTGGCTGCTAATGGGTGATTAGGTCACAAGGATTCTGCCTCCATGAGAAGGTTATTGCTAGTACTTGAGAGAGGGGTGGTAACTGCAGGAGTCTCTTTAGGAGATGCTGTCTACCTTCCTTATGTCTTACACACTTTCCCATCATGTGATTCTGCTCATTATATTGTGATGCAGCATGAAAGCACACAGCCAGGGGCTTTGAGGGTCTACACCTTTAATCCTAGAGTCCCCGTCTATATCTGTGAGCCAGGCAAACATCAAAGTCCAAGTGATTCACTGTAGTATTCTCTTAAAGAAGCATAAGACATATTTAAATAAAATCTGTTCATATTACATAAAACTGGAGCTAAGTCCTAAAAATCCAGGAGATCTCTTACTTGGTGTTTGTTGGGGTTCTCGTTAGTGTACAGGAGAAAGCGAGTGTTGACAACTTTTGGAGACCAGGGCAACACTTTGAGAGGTCTTTCCAAAGTTCCTCCATATGGAGAATCATCACTGAAGCAGCCGAGTCTGTCATAACAAACTTCTCGTCCTAAAATCATCCAGCATGTCAAGGAGTTAGTTTAGCCATAATGTTCTCTTAATTGTCTCTCAGGCAAAGTATGAGTTAAATTTCATCTTGAGGCATATTTTCTTCCTCTGCTTTCCCAAGTACCCTTCTGCTCACACTCATGAAACAGTCTTAGGGGGCAGTGTTTCTGCTGCAGTCAGACTGCTGGTCCTTACTTCTGCCTCAGGGACCATGGTACCCTCCTCATGTCTCTGCCTAGCCAAAACAAGGGCCTCATTTCAGCCTCTCACATAATTGTTTGACCGCTGATGTCCAGAAACAGAGGTGCCTTGTGTTGCAGTTCCTGATAAGCAGCGTGTAAATGTTGGCTCTGAACTACTGGTAGCCACCATTTGACTTTGTACTTAAGGTAGAGACATTAAGTTCCATGCATGAGCCAAACTTTATATCTACATCTCTACATCTTGGCTGACTATGTTTGAGAACTAACCTGAATCCTGTGATGAAGAACGCACTCACAAAGAAAAGATCTAGGTTTTAACACAGGGGTAGGCAGGTTTGCTAGTCTAAGACCGGGATGGGCAGGAGCAGTTTTAAGACCAGATTAATGATAGAGTAAGCGTAACAGCATCTGTGAGAGATATATTTCTCTAAATCTTACTCTGTACCTTTTGCTGGACAAGATGATCTTTTTATCTTACACATCGCTGTCATCTTGAGAGAGATCTCATTATCTACATTTCACAGATTAAGATACCAAACCTCAAAAGGGGTAAGGACTATGGATTATTAGTTATGTGATGAAAAGAGTGTTTTTCCTTGAATCCAAGTTAGGCGCACTGGTCTTTGAACATAAATGATAATGTTAAAATTCAAATGTTTATTCGATATTTTTGATAAGAATGTAAGATGACTATATTATACATTTATACTCATTGGATTGTGTGTTTGCAATTCACTAGAACAGTCTATGGGGGTTTTATCTGGCAACATAACCTAAGTGCCTGTGTTCTACACCATCAAACTCACTTGACTCCTCATCCACATCATGAACCCAGCTGTCATGGTCTTCTGGAACCACACACCCATCCTCTCCCGTCTCCCACACATCTTTTCTTACCAGCTACTGCTCCCAGCAGCACTGCGAATGTCCACAGTGGCAGCATCTGCACAGAAGTAAAAACATGGCTGAGTCTGAAGAATGCAGCTTTGGAAAGACTCACATAATCATGTTCACTAGACTGGGGGGAAGTGAGTGCACTCAAACTAGTGTCAAAACCGTGTTCCTGACTCACCATGGCGGATCCGTCAAATTCCATGGACAGCAAGGGAACACTGAGATGTCCTTTTATAGAAGAGCCTTATCTTTCCAAGCAGTGTCATGGAAAAGTGGCAGGAGAAGGGAGGGGTTCCAAGGACATATTTCTAATTTTAATTGCAGATAAGCCCAGGTCTGTAAAGTAGGGTGTGTTCCAAAGTGTTTGTGGGAAGACGAGAAAGTGCTAGATATGGAATGTTCTCAATGTGCTCGCGTACTGCCCAGAACCACTGTTGTTTTTGTAAAAAAGAATTAATTATATTTAGGAATTAGCCTAGTACATTATTTCCACATGTGTTTGGCTTAGGTAGTTCCAGCTCACCCACGCCTCCCATTTCTCCACTGTCATTTCCAGCTTCCAAGTGTTACTCTGTCTTTCCCAGCTCCTGCCCTCAGAATGTCTTCTTTAACCTTTACAAAGACCCCGTTCTAGATTTGTTGCTGCCCCTGCCCTCTGGTTATACATGTCTAACCATTGGCATTTAGGCTCTGTTTCTGATAAAGAAACACGGTATTTGTCTTTTTATGGTAGGGAAGGCTATCATCCCCCATCTTAGCTTACAGGTTAATGTACAGGACTGAGCGGATGGCCACTTTCCTCAGATTTGAATAGCCACATGAATCAGCACACATGGGTTTTCTATTATCGTTTCCTCTCAAATACAGGTGAGGCCATCTTAAGAGGGAGCAAGTGACAGCTTTTGTTAGTAGTTTAAAGTACTCAGCTATTTCTCAAGAATAACATGCACAAGGAATAAATAAGACATAAAAGGAATTTTATGTATTATTGAGAGCATAGAGGCATGGTCACTGAGCCAGTCATTGAAGGAAATTATAAATAAGAGTGGTGGTTGGCCCCCATAGGCTCAGATATTTGAATGCTTACTCATCAGGGAGTAGCACTTACTTGCAAAGGTTTGGCATAGTTTGAGGAAGTATATCAGTAGGGGTGGGCTTTGAGGTTTCAAAAACCCTCACCAAGCCCAATCCTTCCTCCCTTCTCCCTCCCTCCCTCTCTCTCTCCCCTCTATCTCCTCTCCCTCCCTCCTGTGCATTTTTTTTCTCTCTCTCCCCTATTCCCTCCCTCCCTCTCTCCCTCCCTCCCTCCTTCCCTCCCTCCCTCTCTCTCTTTCCCCTCTCGCTCCAACCCTTTCTCCTGTCTTGGCCGGTGGATCGGGTGGAACGGGAGGGAGTTCTCAACCACTTCCCCAGCTCCATGTCTTTCTGTAAACAGTATGTTTCCTGACATACTGATAATGGACTAATCCTCTGAAACTGTAAGCCACCCCAATTAAATGCTTTCTTTTATAAAAGTTGTCATGGTCATGGTGCTCTTCATAGCAACAGAAGAGGAACCAAGACAGTGTTCTGGGAACTTATGCTAAGAAGAAATATGATAGAAAACATCTGGGATGTTTTCAGTTTATGACAGGTTGGTTAAAATCAAATTAAATTTCTTTTAAGCTTTGCTTATTTTTATTTTATATGTATGAGTGTTTTGCCCACGTGTATGTCTGTGTGCCATATACAGTGTCTGTGGAGACCAGAAGATGGCATTAGATCCCCTGGGAATTAGAGATTCTTGTTAGCCACCACATAGATATTTGGAACTGAACCTGCAGTCAGTACTCTTAAGATCTGAGCCATCTCTCCAGGCTCTAAAAAGTGTGTGTGTGTGTGTGTGTGTGTGTGTGTGTGTGTGTGTGTGTGTGTGTGTGTGTGTGTGTGTGTGTTTGTATGTGTGTATATATATGGTATATATGTATGTGTGTGTATGTGTGTGTATGTATGTGTACATGTATGTATGTGTGTATACGTGTGTGTGTGTGTGTGTGTGTGTGTGTGTGTGTGTGTACGTGTGTGTATATGTGTGTGTATGTTTGTACCTAGAAAGTTTGGCAGGGGAAACATGAAGACAAGGTACAGGAACAGAATTCCATGATGGGCTTGCTGGCAATCCCAGCTGGTCCTCCCCAGGATGATGTCCCAGCTTTCCTCAGGTTGCCACCCAAGGTCTTTAAGGGGCCTCCCCTTAGCACATCACTCACTTACGACATATCACACCAGTCCCAGGCCACAAAGGCAGCATGGAATTTTCTGGAACACTTTGACACAGCTGAGCATGTTGCTGAGTGCTTGCTGCCTGGCAGGCCTCAAGTCGCTGTTGAATAAATGAGCAAACCAAGAGAGAACAAACCCAGAAAGCAGCTGTGCTTTGTCACTGCTGCAGCAACAACTGCTCACACCATCCAACAAGCAACTTTGAATTTTTTCTTAATAGTCATTTGCTCAATTAAGCAAAATCCCAAACTGGAAACACAATCCTTCCCCAAAGCAGTGAAGGGCTTAAGCTTTGCATCTCCATGGTGTTTACTCAGTGACTTTATGTTGAGCATATAGTTATACCTCATAGGAACCAGTGTCTATTCTCATCTGTCATGAAGTTTCTAACAAAATAGCTCTGTTGCAGGCATAAAGCTTCTCTTATGCAACACCTTGATTCTGGCAGCTTTGTGAAACTTCAGGCGAGGGAAAGAAAGGTCTCAAGACACCTGTGTGGCTGGATAACAACACAGGGGCCAACCTAGTCTCATTGACCCAGCCTCCAGAGAACCTGTCCTGAGACCTCCTTATCTAGCCCTGTCATGCCCAAGGCTGTCCGTGGGAAGAAAGACATGTTGACCTCAGATTTCAAAGTTCTTTGAGAAGAAAATCTATGGCTACAGAGGGTTATTAATGCTTTGTATCTTAAGAACGTCATCTTACCATACACAAGTCTTCAGCCTCAGAAAGTGAAATGGCAGTAGTCAATACTCCACTGAGATTTGCATCTCATCTGTAAGAGAGAAGAATAAGCATGCCTATGCACTTTGGCATCTAATCCAGCCCATCTTCACGGGAGGTTTGTTTTCTTCTGAAGATTGTGGAGGTCATTCTTGAGGTGCACATTCCTCCCAATGACCTCAGCTGACCTATTGTGTCAGCATGTAGAAGGCCAGTGTTCTCTGTCTTCGTTCAGAGCAGAACTGAGGAGAGGTCAGGAGTGAGCACAGAGGTGGTTTAGAATAGGTGGCAAATTTGCACACATGTTTTCGAGAAGCTACTTTTGTTACAGTTGAATATTCCTCTCTACTGTTGAAATGCAAATTTTAGTAAATAAAAATCTATATGATATTAAGTATGGCAATTATTTCTTTTCTAGGCCATCACAATAGTTTTTCAAAAAACACATTCACTTTTTTTTGCCAGTACCAAAATATGCATGTTTTATTTCTGAAAAGAAAAAAGAATTAAAATTACCAGTGTCTTAATCATTCAAACAAGAAAACATGGGTGTTCAGAGCAGAGCCCTGACTTTTTATATCTGTATGTATGTTCAGAGAGTCACACCATTTTAAAAGCTATATAGCGTAATCATGAGGATAAACTTGGAACATGTATGATATTTCACAAATACCACTATAGTATATCTAGGGCATGTTTACATATTTTAAGACACGATGGTAATTTCCACTAGGAATAAATGTGTTTCTTGTAAATGATAATTTTAAATGCATAGGTATATTTTTTGGTTAAGTGGAACATTATAATCACTTAATATACAACTGGAGATACAAACAGATGTTGTTTTTGCTTGAAAACACACTTACATTTTAAAAATATATTTGTTTCATCTGTGTGCATACATGTGAAGGTATTTACATGCTACCGCACACGTGGAATTCACTGGACAAATTGTCCTCTTATTTACCATGTAGATTTTAGGGATCAAACTTAGTTTCTCAGCAAGAAGCACCTTCCCCCACTGAGCCATCTTGCTGGGCCGCATGACTGTGGTTTTCTAGCTGTTCCCTTGTCTGTCCTATATATACTGCCAGACAGTCATAAGTGCTGTGTAGATGGTCTATATATTTTTACGTAAATTCTAAATCCCCCGTTCCCTGATCTGTGTTTGCTTGGTAAGCAGTGCTCAAGAGGAATATAATACAAGACAGTCTGAGAATGTAAACATGGATCAGGCATACATTTCAGTGGTGGAGTCCACACATTCCAATGCCTCACTCCATCCAAAACAATAGCAACAAAACCATGACACGATTTGGACCCATGCCAGAAAGTGCTGCCCTAATTGAGGGACTGTCAGTCCTTCAGGAAATGCCCTCACAGTTTCCCCTAAAGCAGTGGTCCTCAACCTTCCTAAAGCTGTGATCCTTTAATACAGTTCTTCATGCTGTGGTGACTCTCCACTACAGAATGATTTCTGTTGCTACTTCATAACTGTACTCTTACTACTGTTATGAATTATGATATAAATATTTTTGAGATAGAAGTTTGCCAAAGGGGTTACAAGCTACAGGTCAAGTACCCCTGGCCTATAGGCTTCTCAATTGATTCCAGATCAAATTCTCAGTTAAGGTAATCAATCGCCTCAGGAGACAGCTCCTTCTCTTGAAGGTTCTGTAAGTTTTAATGTCTCAGCATTAAACCCCTGCAGTCCCAGGCTTTTCTTTGATTGGACATCCCTTTTTACTATTCAGGTTCCTAACTCACCAGTGCTCAAATGTTCTATTTCTTTATGCTCAATATTGGTATGTTGTATGT
Organism: Phyllotis vaccarum; assembly: GCA_033318265.1. Classification (NCBI taxonomy): domain Eukaryota; kingdom Metazoa; phylum Chordata; class Mammalia; order Rodentia; family Cricetidae; genus Phyllotis; species Phyllotis vaccarum. The sequence continues at coordinate 2,577,091 of JARWLC010000004.1, forward strand.
GCTCAACGGTGATCGTTTGTCCTAGATTATACAACTTTGTGCCTCTCGTCATAGTAGGTCTCTCGCAGTGCTTTGTTTTTCTGTAGCATCAGTTGAAACATTTCTTTCAACTGACATCATCATCATCCTTTGCATCCCATTCTAAACAAAACTATTGATTTTACTTTTACTTTGTAAAGCAGCTCCTCATGGTTCGGATCTTCTGTATTTCTCTATTCTCTGTTTCACTTATTTCTTCCTTTATCCCAATTATCTCCATCCTTCTAACAATTTGAAGTTTGATATGCTCTTGGTTGTCAGTTTTTTGGTTACATTATTAGATTGTCTATGATTCTTCTTTTTTAATATAGACATTTATTACAATAAGCCATCCTCATAACCACTCTTCTGTGTCCTATGAAACAACATTTTTTTCAAGGATAATAATATAATAAAATTGCATTCTTATTATGCAATGTTTCCATTATCATTTATCTGAAATTCTAAATTCTCCTATTCTAAACCACCTTTTTGCCTTTTCAGTGAACTATGCTCGTTAATTTTCATGTATGAGGAGAGCTGTCAGATTAACTCCTGTTGATTTATAGTTTTATTCCATTGAGTTCAGAAAAGATAATTGAAATGATTTAACTTTTTCTAAATCCTTAAGGCTTTTTGTGACCTAACATATGATGTATTCTAAAGACTATTTCATCAGTGTTGAGAAGTAATGTATGACAGTTGGGTGGTCAGCAGGATACCAACTTAGGAAAAGTTTTCAGATCTGACTCAGGGTCTGTAATGAGGGAAATCTATCCACTGTTGTCATTTATATTGAATATAATACTAGACATCCTTGTATCCAATAGAAAGAAATAGTATATGCCCAAGTTAGAAAAGATGAGGCCAGATTACTCCTGTTTATAGATTTCATGGTCTTACACATATAAAAATGCTAAGTGATGCACAAAAATTCTATTAAAATTAATAAAGAACCAGTAGAACTTCTAGGTATAAAAATAAACATTTTAAAAAATAGCAATTTTACACATTAGGAATGAACTGTTTGTAAAGGAAACTGAGAAAACCATCCTATGCACACTGGGTACTAAAAATAGTCAGAACTGTGTGCAGTTGTGTGCTTTTACAATCCCAGGACCTGGGAAGTTGAAGCTGGGTCCCTGTATTCTTTCTTGAAAGGAATACTGTTACACAGCTTTGAAAACAAGAATGTTCATCCATGTACAGAGCAAAGCAACAGACCAGCTATGAAGAACAAAAGTAAGACAACTCAAGATCATTTTGGTTTGGGACCCATCGCATTCAAGTTCACTTAACAAAGATATCTTTATGAATCTTGTCACTGTATACAATGAATATATGCCGATGAAAATAGTAACTAAGGCTACATAGTGGTTAACAAATATAGAGAAAAATGAAAGAAAACAGAAAACAATTGCTCCATCATAGAAATCCACTAACTTTTGTGGCATGTAACAGTTGTGCAAAGCCTAGGTCCTTACATGGCATAAAAGATCCTTAGGCCACCTTGTGGCTAATGTTAATTACATCCTAATGTAATTAGGCCAGAGGACAGAATTCCAGGCAGTAGAAGAGCGTAAATAAGTAACTGTATCACTACTGTTCAAATTGTGCTACTGGTTATTTTAAATAGTAACACCCCCACAGCCTTTTGTTTTTACTTTGCTCTAATATAAAATAGTTATTTGCTACTGCATAACAAACTGCCACCTACTGGATAAACTTGGATCTGCACAGTTGCTAAGACCCTTGTTGTATGTGGAGAAATGAATCAAAATTTCTGTTTGGTTAAAATGTATATATTCCTTGTCTGGCTCAGTTTTGGTGGATTTGATTTTAGCTGGTTTGATCATGGGAACTGACTTTAAACTCTTGACATCCTCCTCATATGCATAGTAATGGTCTCTCTAGGGGATGTTTTCTTACAACAAATCTCAAATGTCAAATGTAGCCATGTGATGACATTAATCAAAATGAGCTATCTGCGCAGATGGAATGATGGGTCCTGTGAACAGGTAAATGATAAGTTGGGAATGAAAACCCAACATGAAGATGACTAAGGGCAACATTGTACGGAAAGGAAGAATTGTTAAAAGACCTTTATGAATGTCTACTTTAGACTGGCTTTCTACACTTGTCCTGACAGACCAAAGCAGGATGGTCATTAAATCCAATAGCTTTCCATTGCTGAAAACTCAAGGCAATCAGAGTTAATGTAATAATGATGATATTAACAATAATAAAACGTCCTATGCTTTCAGGGAAGCTAACTTTGAAAGAAGCCACAGTCTCTTCTTTCTGTTCTCTTTTATACTTTGGTTCACAAAGAACAAAACGCCTCTCCTTTGGATTAGCTCATTGGAACATTTTTCCATTTCAAGAATTGTCCAACTAAGAAATTGCAAATGAAAATTAATAAAAAATTAAGCTAATCTGTTTTAGCTTTTTATATATTATATATGTGGCAGGTTCAGGTATTATTAAGCGAGATGAAGAGGCTTAGCTTTGAGGTCTCAAGGACCCTGGATGGGGCACGGAAAGCCTCCTTTGAAGACCAGTTGGATGGTAGTTGGCCTTACTGTTTGTTCTCAAAGGGAAGATCGCCACTGCCACTGGTGCATGGGACATTTCAACCCTCCAGGAATTGCCCTAAGGTTCAATCTTGTATCAGTGAGTGTTTCATATAAACCCCTTAATAAATATTAATCCTCTTGTATAATCAATTGCCAGTGAATAGTTCCTACAGTATCTGGCACCCAATGTGGAACTTTCCAGACCCTAGGGCTAAGCCGGGTCAGAAACTTAAACCACGAGCCTTTCAATTCTGGGCTACTGGAGGCCTTTCCCCTGCCCACATCAGAGACCAAGAGCCACTCACATAGTCCCAAGCCGTTTTCACCTTGGAGTTTGTAGGCTCTGAGATAGATTAGAATTTGATCTTCAGCTGCTTTTAGAAGGAAATGTTTTCTGTCCAGCCAAGCAGGCATGCACACATTCCCACACTGTGCTTCCATTGCTGTTTCCCATTGCTTGAATCTTTCCTGTGGCTGCCTGTAGCTTTTCAGCAGCTTATGTCATGGTGGCTGCTGAGGCACCCCCTGCAACTTTCTGGCTGCCGAGAAAGGGCCGGTCAGATAGGATAGATGGTTAATATCAGTGTGTTGTTCAATGTGTATTTGTAGTAAATTGTTCTGATTTTCTGAGAAATTGACTTTCATAAGATTATCTTGTATCAGTTAAACCTGAAAGCCTAAGTCAGCACCCTAATTGGAGCAATGCCTGTAACATCTGCTGGCCAAGCATCACCATCATATCGGGTCTGAGGTAAATAATACTTCATATGAAACACATATGGCTTTAATACTAATAATTTCTTCAAAAATGGCATGCAATACAACTTCCCAAGAATTAGGATTTTTTTACTTCTGTAATCGAGTTCTTGGATTATTATGTTTTTAAAGGCTTCATATTCATAGTTCTTTTATTTCTTGGTTTGATTCTACATTTTATATCTCAAAAATATGATCTGAATCCTGTACTAAATATGAGACTTTAGTTGGCTGGATGGAAGACTTGAAGTCTAAGAAGAAAAAAATGCTCTCTGAAATGCATAATGTGGAATCTACTGATGATAATTTGGTATGCAAAGTTAATTTTCTGGAAATTGGTTGCAACAAACTCTCAGATAGATCTTCCTCCTTGGACACAAATATTAGGACCTTAAAGATAAGTGTAGATCTGTAGAATACTATGTTAATGATGAGAATAATAAATTTATTAATTCTATGGAATCATTAAAAATATTGACTATTCAAGATATTCAGAAACTAGAGAAATCAGTGGTTTCTAAATTTCAACAATGGGAGCATCATGTTGATATAATTGAAAAGGATATTAAGGCATGATTAATTCAGAACAGTTCAGGAAAACCATCACTGATATCTTATCAAGATGATTTGCCTAAAGTTGTAAATGTGAAGGGTATTCCTTTATCACTTCATATGATCTATCAAGTTATCATTCAGAGAAAACATACATATAATGAATCTCCAGGATTTGTAGAATATAACTGGCAGCCTATAAAATGAGAGATATAAAGGACATAAAAGAAGCTCTATTATTCCACAGGATTCACGTTACAGGTGTAAAACAAATATTAAATTCATGGTCAATAAAATATTGAATAACACCTAATGACTGGGTGCAGTTAACAGTGGCTGTATTGACCTATAGCCAACATTTAAAATGGAGAAATTGACTGAGGGAAGAGGCTAGAGCCATTAAACAACAATGAAAGATGAGGTCCTAACATCTCTCAAGACCAAATCCTTGGTGAAGGCTCATTGCTGATGTGAAGTTTCAGACTCCTTATGATGAACATACATGGCTGCTATACCATACTGCTGCTTTGAATGCTTGGGAAAAGATTCTAGACCCAGGACATAAAATTGAGCCATATACTAAAGTCAGGCAAGGCTTAAAAGACCCTTATACTGACTTTCTGCAGAGATTAACCAAGGCAACACCTAGAGCAATATCAGATCCAGAAGCTAAAAAGCAACTAATTCTTTCTTTGGCTTTCGACCTTGCTCATTTGGAATGTAAAAGATCAATCTGCGTCCATAGAGGAATGAATTCAGTATGAAATCAGTGCTGAGTCTCTTAGTTATGATGAAGAAAATTGGATAGGCCAAGCCATTTCCAATGTTATGGTAAAGAATCAAGGTATCACATTCTTTAATTGTGGTAGACCAGGCCGTATGAGAAGGAATTATAGGTATAACATTGCTGGAACTAATGTTCTTCCTAGGAATGATCAAAATAGAAGGTCCCTACCTTCTGGATTATGCAGAAGATGTGGCAAAGGCCAGTACTGAACCATTGAGTGTAGATATACAAGAGACAAACAAGACAGCACTTTACTATCAGGAAATGCTTCTTGGGCTTCTCATGGGAGACCCCCAAAACACAGATCTCAAAATCAAAAATGATTCAGTCATATCCGGTCACAGTGGAGGAACAGCTTCCTCAGGACAATCAGAAAGAACCACACAGCACTGGAGAATAAGACAACCAAAGGGGGAAACAAACCACAAGACAAATATTCTGGCAGATCCATAAACGAACAAGAGCCAAAACTAAAAATTTGAATAGATAATATTTTTATCCAGGGCTTAGTTGACATGAGGGCAGATGTTTTGATTATAACCCCACAATCATGGTATCCACAATGGCCTCTAAAGAAGGTAGATGTTCAGTTTCTAGGGATTGGAGCCATATCTCAGGTAAAATGAAGTGTAAGATGGCTTGAATGCATATGACAGAAAGGGCATAGAGGAAGGCTGAAGCCATATATGGCTAATATGGCAGTGAATCTATGGGGTCATGACTGACAACAAGATATAAGCCATAGACTCAATTATGTTACTGAAAAAATATTTAAAAGTATTATACAAAAGCATTCACTGGCTATTCAGGTTGTACAAAATCATAGCACAACAGCTGCTGACCCTGTTGACAGATAAACCCATATGGCTTCAGCAATGGCCTCTAATGAAAGAGAAATTCATTAGCACAGTGCATCAGTACAGCTAGTACAGGAGCAGGTACATGCTCAGCATATTGAAGAGTCAACCAGACCTTTGAACTATCCTGTATTTATCATCAAAAAGAAATCTGTAAAATGGAGAACGGTGACAGATCTAAGATTAATAAATAAGGTGATTCAGTCAATAGGCTCTTTACAATCTGGAATTCCTTTGCCTTCCTTGTTACCTAAGGGATGGTCTACTATTGTTATTTATTTGAAAGACTGTTTCTTTACCATAGTGGTAACTACAAGTACAGGACAAGGAAAAAATATGTGCCTTTATGATGCCCACTTATAATAATTCTCAGTATATATAGAGATATCAATGGAGAATTCTCCCACAAGGAATGCTAAATAGTCCCACCTTGTGCCAATATTTTGTACAACAGCCATTAGAAGTGATACGCAAACAATTCCCACAAATCTACCATTTACCATTATATGGATGATATCTTGTTGGCAGACTCAAATATAGATACATGAGAAAGAATGTTTGAAAAAGTAAAGAAAAATGTGCCTGATTGAGGATTACAAATTGACCCTGAAAAATACAAAGAAAAGATTGTATTAATTATTTAGGATATAAAATAGGTCTACAAAAAAGTAGACCCCCCAAAAGGTGAAACTCAGGAGAGATAGATTGCAAACTCTTAACAATTTCAAAAAACTACTAGGAAATATTTCTCATATACTGCCCATTACTGGAATTAAAAAAAAATGAGCTAATACATCTATTCAAGACCTTAGATGGTGATAAGTACTTATTAGTTCTAGAGAATTTTCTTATGAAGCAAGAGAGAGCTGGCTTTAGTGGAAAAGAAATTATGAGATGCACAAGTAAATTGTGTGTGTCTAGACCTTGATTGCATTCTGGTTATTTTAACCTCTGAGAATTCTCCTATGGGAGTTATAATGCAAAGAAAAAAATATTTTTATTAGAATGGATGTTTCTGTCACATTGGTCGAGTAAAAAATTAAAAACGTATGTGGAAAAGATTTCTGACTTTATTTTTAAAGGAAAATTAAGAGTTTGCCAGTTGACAGGAAAGGACCCAGCATAAATTGTCATTCGTTTTAATAATGAAGAAATTAATCAATTTTGGTGAACAGTGAATGTTGGAAAAGAGCCTGCAGTAATTTTTTTGGGAAAGTTTAACAACAGATTTTCCTAAATAAAGAGAATTCAATTTATAAAAGAAACTAACTGGATTCTTCCTCATGTTGTACATCATAAACCAATTTCTGGATCCCCTTTTTTTATGCTGATGCAAACAAATCAGGAAAAGAAGGTTACAAATCAGAAAATTTAAGTAAAGTGGTTCACAGCCCTTATAATTTTGTCCAGAAGTCAGAATTAGATGCTATTATTATGGTATTAATGGACTTTAAAGAACCTCTTAACATAGTAACTGTCTCTCAGTATGTAGAAAGAGTTGTTTTACATATTTAAACTATTGCTTTCATGTCTGATGATATTTAGTTAACTTCATTGTTTATACAATTACAGGATATTATTAGAAATAGAATTCATCATATATATATAAAACACACATCCGATACCACATGGGTCTGCCAGGTCCTATAGCACAAGACAATGAGAAAATTGATCAGTTACTAAATAGGAAACACTTTGGAGCCTCAGAATTTCATAAGAAACATCATGTTAATAGCAAAGGATTAAAATAAGAGCTTTCCTATTACTTGGCACCAGACCAAGGAAATTGTAAAGAAATGTCCTGCTTCTTCCTTTTATAACCAACCATTACTTGCAAAGAAATGAGACTGGACAGATGAATGTGTTTCATTTTGCAGAATTTATAAAGATAAAATCTATGCATCATACCATTGACACTTTCTCAAGGCTACAATGTGCTACTACCCTGAACTCTGAAAGGGCTGATTCTGTAGTAACATACCTTTTGGAAGTCATGGCCAATATGGGAATGTCTGTGTAAGTTAAGACTGACAATGCTCCAGCATATGTTTCCCAAATGACAAAGCAGATTTTTGGATATTATAATATACAGCACATTACAGGTACAGCACACAATTCTATAGGAGATGCAGTTGTGGAAAGATCTCATCACACCTTAAAAGAGATGCTTCATAAACATAAAGGAGGAACAAAAAATCCAGGGAGAGATTGCATGGTGTCTTACTAGCCTTGAATTTTCTTAATACTGATGAAAAAGTAACAATGGCTGAAGAGACACACTGGATAATAGAAAAATCTTTCTGATTGTAGTTTTCCTTTAAGTGTTTCATTCTCTCTCTTCTCTCTCTCTCTCTATGTGTGTGTGTCTTGTCTTTTGTGAGTATGTGTATGTATGTGTGCATGTATATCTCTCTTTCTCTTTACCCATCCATTTGTTTATCTATCATTATCAACTATCATCTATTTATCATATCTATCTATCTACCTACATACCTATCTATCTATCTATCTATCTATCTATCTATCTATCTATCTATCTACCTACATACCTATCTATCCATCTATCTATCATATATCTGTCTATCATCTATCTGTCTATCATCTGTCTACCATCTGTCTACCTATCTATCATATATCTATAATGCTAGAATTCCTGAGGTAGAAATGCCCCTCTAGAGTCCTGGGGTTTATTATTAGTACATAAAGCAGGGACGGTGAAGCTGGACAAACACTGCTGGGTAATATGACAGACCAAGAGGAAGTCATGGAACCCCCCTGCTGTGGCTAGAGGAGATCAGTTTCCCCTTGGGTGCGCTCTTTCTCTTCACTTTGCTGATTGCTTCTTTGCCATGCCGCAGGTTTTTAATTTCACATAACCATATGTACTAAGTATTTAACAACTTCCTGGCCTACTGAGGTCACTTCAGCAAGTCCTTGTCTGGAGCTGTATATAGAATTGTTTCCCCACGGCAATTTCTGATCCTCTGTTCATTTTCAGATAGGCATCTGGTTTCCATATTGAACATGCAGTTTCCCTAGCACCATATGAAGGGTCTCCCCTTTCTTTAATGCATTTTTTAATATCTTTGACTATTAGGTGGCCATGGCAGTCTATTGGTCTACCTGAATGTTTTTTGTGACAGTACCTTAGTGTTTTTGTTTGCATGGTTCAGCAGTATAACTTGAAATCAGGTATAAATGGAAAAAAAAACTTTGTAAGAAAACAAAGATTTTGTCCCTAGGGATAAGTCCAGAATATGGAGTTTCAGAAGGAATGTGCTGAGAGGTGAGACTGAAGTTCTAGATAAAGGCCAGATTGAGAAGGACCCAGAAAGACTATGAAATAGAAATTCTATCCCAGGACTTTGGGAGCAGGATGCTTCAGACTGTGCTTCTGGAAGAACAAATATATTGTTGAGAGGCAGATGCTCTGGGAGAGCCACAGCCAGAGAAGCAACACCATAGAAAAGACCAGGCAGGTCTCAAGAGTCCCATCTCCACCTCTCATTGTTCCATCGTCCTGGGATATCTGACCAGAGAGTGAAAGAGCAAGTGGGTAGATGTATCACTGTCATCACAGGGCTACCAGGATCACTGTCATCACAGGGCTACCAGGATCACTGTCATCACAGGGCTACCAGGATCACTGTCATCACAGGGCTACCAGGATCACTGTCATCACAGGGCTACCAGGATCACTGTCATCACAGGGCTACCAGGATCACTGTCATCACAGGGCTACCAGGATCACTGTCATCACAGGGCTACCAAGATCACTGTCATCACAGGGCTACCAGGATGGATTTCCTTTGAACCTGGAGCTCTGTCTTAAATGGGCAAAATGGCTTAATAATATCAATAGAGGGCATGATAGGGTTATCATTTAAGTGATAATTCCAAACCTAAATACCACAACAAAAGTTTACAGTCAATCATTTATGGCTCTTCACAACCACTGAGACTTTAATGTTTTATCATCTCATCCAGAAGTTTCTTTATAAATAATCAACACTGACAACAGAATGTATTGCTTTAATAGGTTTTATTACAATGGGTCTCAGTGGTGGCATGTCAGTAACTTCCTAACATGCAGAGAGTGTGAGCAGGACATCCTCCCTCACAGTTTCTAGGCTGCAGAAGTTGAACCTGGGGAGAGAAAAATGCAAAATGGTCACCTCTTTCTCACACAAGTGGAGAGCTGGGCATGAGGACAGCTGTGCCTGTCCCTTCATGCATCACATCCCTATTCCAACAGTCTGAGAAGGGCAAGGCATTAGGGTATTGAAAGAGACTTAATCATTCCTAACCTTATAATGTGATTATAAACTTAGTCTACAGAAGACTGTTAGTCACCCCCAAAGAACAAGAAGTACTCATTTTCCATATTATTTGTGACCATTGTTGATGGTGTGTGACGGAAGCCATGGGAAGTGAGGCCATGATGTTAGGAACTCTTAGCAGTGTTGTGGCTGGTGTGGTTGGCTGTGGGGACATGTTCCAAATTTAATAAAAACATTCGGGGATATCAGAGGGATCTACCCACAGTCAGTATAGGAGGATCAGACAGTGATAACTTACACCTTTAATCCCAGCACAGCAAATATCCAGGAGTGGTGACCTATGCCCTTAATCCCAGCAGATCTGAGTTTGAGGTCACCTTAGTTTACAGAGGGAGTTCCAGGCTCCCCAGCAGGCAGTGGTAGCATACACTGTTAGTCCCAGCACTTGGGAAGCAGAGGCAAGAGAATCTCTGTGAGTTCAAAGCCAGCCTGGTCTTCAAAACAAGTTCCAGGACAGCCAGGACTGTTACACAGAAAACTCTGCCTTGAGAAAACAAAGACTGGAAGAGGTGGATCTGTCCTCTGATAACTCAGACTGTTTTTATTAAATTTGAAACATATTCCCCCAGTTGGCTTTTAAGGAATTATTAGCAAACTAATTTCTAGAATGGCGGTGTCATTTTTTACGCCATGAACAGTGTCTGAGAGTTAAGATTCCTCTTGTCTCCAAACATGATTGCTATTGTCATTTTTAAAATTTTAACTATTTAAATAAATTCATGGTGGCATTACATCACTTCTAATGAGTAGCAGTACGGCTTGTCCGTGGCCTGCCTTTTGATTTATATTTAAGATACATTTCAGATAAGCACAGTTCAGTTGGGTATTGATGTTAAAAACTAAAGTGTGATGATCTCTGTCTCCTGATCTTGGTGTTTTGGCGACTTTAATTTCATATTATCACTGCTTTAGTTGGGTGTAAGTCCGTTATATCATTCTTTGTGTTTTCTTTATTTTTTTCTCTTTGCCTTTGCATGCACATTTTGAGATTTAAAATTTTTCATTGTATAACTTTTTGTTAATTTGTTTGCTATATATAGTTCTTTATTCTTACAGTGATTTCCTTTAGAATTGGTAATACACACTCCTAACCTATTGCATTAAACTAGAAGGTGACAGTTTACCGATTCACAGGCACAGGGACCTTCCAACGGTATCTTTCTAATTCTCGCCTTCTACTCTTTATGATGTTGCTATCATATGCTGTACTTATTCATATTCTATACTCCTCACACTCCATCACCAAATGCCATATTTCTATGCACACCATGCCCTCCCCCTCCATCATCATATGATATACTTGTACACATACCGTCCTATCATCCATCACTGCCATCGTCTCCTGACCTTTTTGTGAACAAACTGAATGTGTGTTGATAATAACGACCTTACCTGTCATTCTAACATCTATACCAACTCAGCTGGATTTTAATGTATTGATTATTTCCTCATTATAGGTCGTATTGCCTACTGCTTGCATAGCTTGGAATGTTTGAGTTAATGTCAGGTATTGGATTTTTATCTTGTTACTGCTATCCAAGTTTACATCTTATTGAAGTGTGTTGTGAGATATAGTTATTTCAAGCCATTTCAAGTCTTGCTGAATCTAGCAAGACACAGGACCTTACTAAATACCGCACCCAGTCTCCATAAAATGGCAGGCTTCTTCAGCCTGCCTGGTAGATATAGGCTCTAGTCTCTCCATAGAGAAAAGTGAATACTGCTCTAGCTCTGAGTGGCTTGTTCTCTGGCTGTGACTGGGTTATCCACGTATGTGATAGCATCAGACTGTGACAAATATCCAAAGGAACTTCCTAGAACTCTACCATGGCTCTCTGTAACTCTATCTTCTCTGGTGGGCTGTGCCACAAATTCTAGATGCTCAGTTCTTAGCTTCATCTTCTAAATTCTCAGAGTCCACTCAACCTTTCCTACACCACATCTTAGAAGTCTCCCAGGGCTGTCATCTGGGGAGATTTAAAGGCTCTGCAGTTTTTGGGCTTCACTGTCTACTGTTACTTAAAGTTCAGTGGCTTAAAAACTGTTTTTATGTGTTTTGTTGAAGTTTTGGTCATTTCCTTTGATAACTGAGGGGTTTTGGAAAGAGCAGCAGTCTCTGCTTTCAGAAGGATGAACAAGTATTTGCCACCAAAAGAAATGGCATTCTATACCAGAATGTGGCTGCCACTCAGACCCTGGGACTGTCTGTGTATCAGTCTATCCTTCCCTTTGCTTGGGGCATGTTAGTATTGGAAAAAAATGGAGAACTGCTCTCTGGACCTCTGACTTCACCAAAAAGACCATGTTACAGAACAGGGTATAACCTTTCTTGTTCCTTGATAAGTTAATGAGTTCCTGACAACCAAAATGGCGGTTTGGTGAATCCATGAAGTTTGGGGGATGATTTGCACATGAGTCACACATACAGTCTTAACCTGTTCCCCCGTCTAAGACTCTATCCAAGTGTTATTTCTAACATTCTACACTATCTCCTAAAGACACACAAGGTCTTAGGAAGCAGAAGTGGCTGGGACATTCATTACTCCCTATGAAAGGTGCGAATTATTTTAGTGTGAACACACACATTCAGTCCTTCTTATCCTTTGATTCTGAATACTCACACTCTGCCGTCATTTCTTTCCACCGTGACCCTCGATGCTCCCACTCTGGGTAGAGTTGGGTTGATCACGTTGTTGTACCAAATAAATTTAACCTTCTGCAAATCCCCGACATCCACATCAGAGTCAATTTCACTGACATGAGTATTGCCTGGCTGCAGAGAGCCCCTGAGAAGTAAAGATGCCAACAAAAAATTGTGAATATGAATAAATGTGCACAGAATGAGTCACATATATAAATACACACGTGCATAAAAATATGTGCATATGTTCTTAAAACCAGTTCACATTCCACTCCGGATGTCTGAAGTAAACTCGCGCGTGTTTGAACCCAGTGGTAGGTTTTTCTGTCAATAGCACAGATTTATTTCAGTCATCTTTAACATGGACCCAAATGTGTCTTTATCACAGTTCTCATAGTTTAGTGAGTGATACTGTCATTATAAAAATATTTTATCTACTGTTGTATAGAGATTATTTACTTGTTATAAGCCAAATTTGTCCGGTAACAAATTAAACATGAGTGGTTTCCTCATAAAATATCAGAAAAGAATTTAAAATATAATTTTGAAATTTATTAATATGTAGGGCTACAAGACAGCTTTCTTTTTGTTATGTGTGATTTTATGCTTTATACATATAACATAGAAAAACCACAGACAGTGTACATGAGACATTAGAATGCCAGAACTTAAGAAGTACTGAGTAATATTTTAGACATTTTACTCACTTGAAAATTTCATACTGTTTAGAGTTTCCTCCATTTCCAAACAAAGAGACTAGGATGTGTCCAGTGACTTTCTGTCCAGACAGAGTGACAGACACCTGATAGCGCCAACCTGCATAGGAGGCAACGTTTGTACATTGTCAGCTTGGGGAGAAGAGGTCCTGACGACAGGCTAGCATGACCCCACAACTGCAGGATCCGAATAGTTTACTCCCTTGTTGGTGGTTCTCCTGCTAAAGATCACAGTTGTTTTACTTAGTGTTTGGGGTCGGGCACTGGAGGTGCAGATGTAGAGAATATTTATAAAATTGATGAATGAGGGTTTTTTTTAAAATTTGTTTTGTTTTTCAAGCCAAAAGGAAAAGAAGTTCATCTTGTTTGAACTTTTGGCTTGGGGTGTAGCTCAGTGGTATAACTATTGCTAGCATTTATCAGGATCTGGATTTCATACTCAGAACTATCTGTACCTTCCCAAAAGAAAAGCCAAACAGAAAATTAATAAAAATGGAAACTTACGTGCAAAGTTACTCTTATCACCAGTGTTCAGATAAAATTTCTGGAACAATTCTTTGGTTTTCCCAGGGTATCTGTCGGCATAGTGACCCATCTGTGGGCACCCTCCACTTGAGCATGGGAAGCACTTGTCCTAGCAAAGCAAGAGAACAATGACTGGCAATGTTCTGACTTTTAACAGGGCACCACATTATCATGTTTATAATTTATAGTTTTGTTCTTACATGTTTTATAATTGAGTCAAAGCCAATTCTGTCCCTGATGATAATGGTGGGCAGTGTAATGTTACGTATCTCAGTGATGTTTCAGTGAAAGTTAATGGTGCCTCTCATTATCCTGGGGGGTAAGCCTTCGATTACACAAAAATACGAAAACCACACCATAGGATAATTGGTGTGTGTGTGTGTGTGTGTGTGTGTGTGTGTGTGTGTGTGTTTCCTACGTTGCCTCTGGAGCTTTATTTGTTCTAAGACACTCCCTCTCTTGCTAGGTGATTGGAATTTATTTAAGAAAGGTAGCATAGGAAAGAACAAGAAATGACAATGTCTGTCAGGCACAACAGGGTCCATTCAGAGGGTGAAAGGCTCAAAACCCAGGCCCATCTCCATTCCACTCACTTCTCCTGGCATGTTCACATCCCAGAATCTGAGTCTCCCAGTGTGGAGATAACATGATCCAGTTTGCTGTTTAGGACTTAGCCAGGCAGCTAGCATAGAAAGAAGACAGGTACAGGAAGATACTCTCCTCAGCCAGGGGTTGTGGTAACAAGGACAGAATGGGGAAGACTGACACCCCAGTTCCCACTTTGGAGGGTAGAATTGGAGGAATCATGAGGATTTCTTAATCAGAAGACTCAGTGACCTGGAGGAGTCTCAGGTTTGGATACCAGCAAGCTAAGCCAGGGAGAAGTGCCCTAGGCTTTCTAGGACATTTTCCAAGAAGACTGCAGGAGTCCCAGAATTCATTTCCAAGTGTGTTCATCCGTAAGACAGACAGGGAAGAAGGCGACCGTGCACCCAGGGATCTCAGCCGTCCCTCTTCCAAGCACACACAGGATGACCTGGGTCCACAGCACACTGAATGGAAGCATTTATTGCGTTTTGTTGCAACCTAAACAGTTTCGGATCATTTGTTTACAGGAAGATAAAGGTAAAATCATACCAGAGCAGAGAGGGGCTCACTAATCTGTGGATGAATGTGTAGCCCTCTTCCCTGTTTTGATTTACTGTGTTTTGTTGTTCCTCTGGGCAGAGCACTTAGCATGTGATTAATTGCTCTACCAAAGGCATTGAGTCTGACATCATCACATTTCCAGATGAAGAGAAAGTCTTAGGGAAATTAAATACTTTGCCCAATGTCATTAAGGTCTTTGATCTTAATTACTAAGGTATAGCTCTCCAGTGATTGTGACTTATATGGAATGTTGATGACTGAAACTTTCTTTGTTACATGGCAATGGTTAAAATTTTCAATTAAAAAAAAAGCTATAGTAAAATGTCAACTTTCCAAAACCTAAGTTAATAGAAATTTCATGTTCAAGATTACACTTAAGAAGCCGATCTGGATATAAAACCTGGCAAAATTTAATTACTGATGAATATATGATTGCAAAGACATATCCGTATGTCCATGATCCTATATTTTAAGGATCAGCATTTAAATAAAACATCCCATGTTCGTCACCACCCTCTAGACATGGCTTTCAGAAAGCTACAAACTAGAATTTTATGTGTTTGTTTAGGATCCCCCACAACAAGTTTGAACTTTTGCCAGAGACAGAGAAATGTTAAGTAAGACATTTCCACTTACAAGCCCCATTGTTCTGATGCTTTTCTGCTGCGAAAATGCATGAGTTACTATAACAAATACACAGCTATAAATGATCAGTAAATGACATCATCACAGTGAGTCACACCTATAAAAAGAATCTGTCACCAAATCAAATGGGGGTCCAGAGTCAGAGCGCTTGGTACACACATAGCTGCCTCTCCAAGTAATGAGGGAAACAAAATGAATGAAACATCATGAAATCCAGGGGAATGAAGACACTGGCTACTTACTGCAGAAAAAACATTGTAAGAGCTACAGGAGAACCCAGCAAAGCCGGTGGGGTTGATGATGCTGTCAGAGTAATACTTGTAGCTTCTCAAGTGGTTACAGGCAGCAAAGTTGCGAGTTCCTATAGAGTCAGGCATGACACCAGTGTCAGACTTTACGTCTCTAAGTCACATTCTGATGAGAACATAGAGCTAATACATAAGGGATCTAGTCAAGGCAAACTCATAGAGGTCACAACATGGAATGACTTGTGAAGCATATATAGGATGTGAGATAAGAAATCAAACACCCTTTAGAATAATAGTTATTAAGCAAAATGGAAAAACAATTTAAGAAGGGAAAGACATGGAGATTCCCTGAGGACTGAATTGCAAGAAATGGAGAGCTAGGTCAGCTGGGTCACTTGCTGCTTCTGCAGAGGACCCAGGTTCAGTAACCAGTACACACATGGTGGCAAATGACCACCTATAACTCCAGTTCCAGAACATCTGAATTTCCCTGACTTCCACATGCACCAGGAAAACACATATGTTATGCACTTAAATACATACAGGCTAAATACCTACAAAAAATAAATCTTTTTAAAAGATAGGAAAAGGGCTGGGCTGCAAATACAATCTCTGCCTGAGTTCTCCATGCTTATTTGCCACAGTGGAACTCATGTCTCAGAGACACAACAGAAAGTCCTTTGGTATAAAACATAAGGGATCTGTACAATTCCAACGTGGCCAGCAAGTTTAACAGTGAGAAACACTAATTTCACAGTGAAAATATTTGTGTGATCAATGGTTTTACCTTCCCAGATTCCATCGATGTCAACAATTTGGGAAAGAATATTCTTCTGACATCCTGGCATTTCGACTCCTCCATTTGGAAAGAAATCCATGTGACCCACAGTTTGGCTCATTCCAAATCCTGAAGATTAACAAAATAATAATAATGGTAAGTTTTTATTCCTGTATGATCAAGGCACTTTCAAACATTCTGAGATTAAAATTTTCTGGGAGACAAGCTGGAGGATCTCACCTAAATTGGGGATGATGGGAGCAGCATCTGTGTGAATTGCATCCACAAACTGAGCATCAGAAGGGTCCAGTCGGACTTCTTCAGGGGTACCCTGGAAGTAAGGTTCAGCTGGGTCCAACCCTGGAGCAAATAGGATGTCATTAATTACGTCA
The DNA here is from genome assembly GCA_033318265.1 of Phyllotis vaccarum. Lineage (NCBI taxonomy): Eukaryota > Metazoa > Chordata > Mammalia > Rodentia > Cricetidae > Phyllotis > Phyllotis vaccarum. The sequence goes on from JARWLC010000004.1 coordinate 2,594,071, forward strand.
TTTACATCAACATGCAAAGTCATCTTCTCCATCAAGTGTCGGCTACTGTGGTGAGGTGGGCATGGGGAGAAGTGGGTGACACATTCCCTGGCTGTACCAGGATTTGCCTCTGTTCATGGATAGTTAACTTCCTCAAGAACCCTGCTTACTAGCTGCAGTTGACATCAAATGGCTGACCCCATTTGGGTGCTCTTAATTCACATTTTAGTCATGTGCAATATATTTAAATATTAAACAATGTGGTGATAGTCAAAGATTGAAAATAATAGAACAGCTCACTAGGACACAGTAGACTGAGCTCTGGTCACCTGGCAAATTTCAGAAAGTGTGAAAAGTTCGGAGCAGACCCACCAAAGTTCTCTCCTGTGCCTTCCTGTGTTCCCCACAGAGAGCACAGATGGTATAATCTTCTACCACTTGTTGGACTAACCTGTAATTCTGCCCATGGCACCGAATGTCCTCTTTCCAGCCTCACCAGCAATGTGGGAACCCAGGCTGTGGCCAATGAGGTGGACGTTGTTAAGTGAGTATCCGAGTTCAGACTGTTGAAAGGACAGCCTTATTAAAATGTTCTCAAGCAATACAAAATGCCAGATGGTCAGAAGGAGACTCCTCCAAACCTTGGTTTCTAAGAAGATGCCACCTCCTCTCAGAGTACTCCCAACATCACTATGAAGAAATGGAATTCATCGAGGTCTAGAATGCTATTGTGTTCTCCCTCTGCTGAGAGAAAACCCCTGAAGGACGTCTGAGTCATAATCAGAGGTGATGGAACAAGTATTTGGATCAGAAACCCATGAGGCAAACCCATTACTCAACCACATTTGAATTTGACATTTTTAAGACTTTTCTGTGCCCCAGTTAGACTATCTTGTTGCAATTTTCCTGATTCTGGTCAGTAAAATAAATGAAAACTGTGGAGACGGCTCAGTTAGTGAAGCACAAGGACCCAAATTAGGATCCCCAACCCCATTGTAAAAAATGGATGCTTGTGACCCCAGTGCTAGAGAGGTAGAGACTGGCAAGTCCTTGGAACGCAATCCTTCTGGGACAGCAGAACTGATGGGTTCTGTGCTCAGGGAGAGAGTGCTTCAAAAAATGGGGTATATGGCGGTCCAGGAGGACACTCCTCATATATACACACAAGCATGCGCGCACACCCACGTGAGCACATACACCACACAGATGCACACACACACATAGAAATAATAAAATGAAATAAAAATAAATGCAGGTGTGTGGCTGATCTCAGCATACCAAACTGATAATGGATACAGCAAAGTTAAAACAAATCTTGACAGTTTAGTGGTGATTCGGGGTCCATGCCCAGAACTAAACTAATCTAAAAATACTGACAGACTCAAGTCATATAACCTGCCTACTTTCTTACATCTACTTTATTAAAAACTAAAACTAGTTAATGAATTAAATAGGTTATTAATGAAGCCTGAATCGAGATGGGAGGCTCATCTTTAACCGAAGAGGGAGTATTATCTTATTTAGATTTGTTCTTATCAGTTATCATATCTACTTATTTTGTTACAGAAGGAGAATCCAGACAGCAGTGTCTAAGGGGGTTTTACACAACTCAGGATCAGTTACCTGAAGAAAGTTAGCCAAATATGCCACTTCTGCCCCTACAACCCGAACATTCTGAGTGGCCTGAGTATAGGTAGTTCGGGAGCCACCTTTCCAGTCCACACAGATGCAGTTCACACTCTCCACTCGGAACATGTTCTGGTGGGAAAGACACAGTCAGTGGTTAAATAACCCAGATTCTTCATTCACTGTTGATTAGCATAATTAAAGATTTGGTAAATTCCCCTCTTCACTTAGATAATAGCTTCAACATCAACCCCAAAGAACCCTAGTCTCTAAGGAGTATAGAGTTGTTCCTCAAGTTCAGTACTGACTCAAGACACGCGGGAATTGTATTCTCGGGATCTCTATTGCAGACATTTGATGTAGAGAAAAATATTGGACACTAAAGGGTCCATAGTTAACTGGAATGCTTTGGCATGGCAACTTCTCTTGTTAAAAGTCTGAAATATCTCAGCACTAGTTACTAAATAACTATGTCCTGGAGCCTCTACATAACCTCTACACTACCGTATCCCAACTGTCCCAAACTGTCCTCCACTCCCCCACACACAGTCTCAGGCTCCAGGATGGTGGTGACCCCATTTGTCCTCCCTTAGTTGGGGCCAGTGTCCTGCTGGTCTCTAGCACACTCCTTAGGGAAGGATCATGGCTTCACCTTGCACATGTCAGCTAACCAGTTTTCTTCTCCTTTGTCGATGAATCCATGGATAATAAAGCGGGTTTTTCTGTTGGTTTTGAAATTGGAGTTCCTGATACTCGATGCATCTGCAGTAATTTGCTGTTTGGGAGAGAAAAGTGTTCAGGATCAAGTTTCTTCTAGAAGCTTGTAGGATCATTTATGTGTGGATGGAGATGGTAGATGGGATTCTAGAAAGCCCACAAAGGCAAGCCATTCACAGTCATCCCCAAGTAGCTATTGCCCACTTGTAACTGTCATTAAAATCTTCAGTGGAAGTGTTTGTACATATGCTTGTCTATGTATGTTTATAATCTACTTAACACCGGGAGGTGTGTACATATCCAAGTATGATGGAGTTATAGCTCAATAGATCTAGTGTAAGTTGAAAATATTATAAGTGGATTTTGTTAAGGTTTTTTGGAAGGGTCTCATATGTAGGCCAAATGCCTTCAACTCACAAAGTGGCCAAGGATGGCCTTGAACTCCTGAACCAGGCTCTACCTTCCAAGTACTTGGATTAAAGGTGCTATCACAGCTGGTTGGGAAATATTATATGTTGTAAATGTATCATAAATGTCTAACTTAGCTTCTGTCATCACCTCATGATTGGTGCAAAGCTAGAAGCCGTGGTTCCTTCCTATGGCAACAGTTCAGCATATTGCTAGTCCAGAAGCTTCTCTTGAAGACCTATCACTTTCCAACCAAATTTTATTAACTTGAACTGTCTCCAGTGAATTCCTTATGTGTGTCTGTACTATATTAGGGAATACTATTTAAAATACACAAATGCAATATAATATAACCTCTGTTATAATATGCATCAGGATGCACATTATATAAGCACGTATAATTAGTTTATCCCTGTTTATGTAATATTTTAGGTAATATGTTGGAGATAGGGCATCAATAGTAAGAACTGAATGGCCATTTATAAATTATGCTTTTGAAGGGTACTTAATCTGACTGCTCTAAAATTTGAAAAAGACACAAATTCCACTGTCTCCTGTATTCTCAGTAGAAGACGTGAACATTCATACTAATCACATAAAGCACGTGAGACTTACTCCAGAAAACAATAGCTATTTCTACCTGGTAGTTGTTTTGGTTTTCATTGGTGTAGAGGAGAAAGCGGGTGTTGATCCGTGATGGACTCCAGGGCAATGCTTTCAGGGGTCTGTCTAGAGTTCCTGACCATGGAGCATTGTCGCTGAAGCAGCCAATTTTGTCATAGCAGACTTCTTCTCCTGAAATCACCCACAGATATTTCAAAGCTGTTTCTTAAACCTTCTAAATGTTCAATCAACCAGTGTAAGTTGAATTGCATCCTGTAGCCTAGTTTCTTCCTCTGCTTTCTCAAAGACCCTCTTGCTCACACTCACAAAGGAGCTGTTGGAGACAGAGCCTCAGTGGCAGACAGGCTATTGCCCCTCACTTGTGCTTCTGAGATCATACCACTCCCCTTCAAATTTCTGCTCAGTATCAGTCAAGGACTTATTTTAGCTATTTGACGCAGATGTTTGGCCATTGGGACCTAGATATGAGCTGATCCTTTATCCCAGGAGCTAGTGGTAGGTGTGTTTGAGGAGGCTCTCAACTTCGAGTAGCTAGCTACTGTCTATCTTCACGCTTTGGGTAAAGAATTTTAAGTTTTATGCAAGGGCCAAACTGTATCTTCACTTGGCTTTAGATGTGGGGGGCTGGCTTGTGTTTGAGGACCGTCCTGGATTTCTGTGGTGTAGTAGGCAAACAGAGAAAACATCAGTGATTTGACACCTGCTGTCTAGCATGCTACTCCATGAAGGAACAACCTAAAGAAGAGTCCTGGAGGAGTGTGAAGCTGAGGTTAATCAGAAACAGGGGTAGCAGTGTCATGAGAACTGCATTTCTCCAAATGTTGCTATGTGCATGATGCTGAACACAATCATTTACTCTGAAGTCTCACTGTCATCCCTCAAGATGAATGTCATCACACTCATTTCAAGCACAAATATCCTCATATTTGGACAGCTTCAGGTTTTGCTCAGTGTTACAGAGTTGTAGGTGATAATGCCTCACGTGTCCTCAGAGGGGCCAGGTGCAGAAAATAAATATTCTAGTTAAACTGAAATATTGGATTAACAACGCATTTTTAGCACGATGTCATGTATAATTTGTCCACGCTATTACTTGTCTAAAAACAAATTGAAATGTGTGCAGAGAAAGTATTTAAAGCAGGCATAGAAACACAGAGCAGGCAGAAGAAGCCAGGAGGAGCAGGCTGAGGAAGCTGGAAGACAGCTGGGTGAGATCTGACTGTGGCGTTTCTTCTCTGATATCTCTGCCTTTTCCAGAGATCTGGCCCTGAGTTTCCTTTATTCGTGCAACACTCCACATTACTCCAAGCTCTGGAGCTCTTAACCATATCTAAACTCAATTTATTCTTAGATTCCTTAGTTCTACATCTCCATTAACTAAGTCCCCATCCTCATCCTCATCATGAACCCAGCTGTCATGGTCTTCTGGTAGAACCACACACCCATCCTCTCCCATCTCCACACACATCTTTTCTTACCAGCTACTGCTCCCAGCAGCACTGCAAATGTCCACAGTGGCAGCATCTGCACAGAAGTAAAAACATGGCTGAGTCTGAAGAACGCAGCTTTGGAAAGACTCACATAATCATGTTCACTAGACTGGGGGGAAAGTGAGTGCACTCAAATTAGTGTCAAAACCTTGCTCCTGACTCACCATGGCGGATCCGTCAAATTCCATGGACAGCAAGGGAACACTGAGATGTCCTTTTATAGAAGAGCCTTATCTTTCCAAGCAGTGTCATGGAAAAGTGGCAGGAGAAGGGAGGGGTTCCAAGGACATAGTTCTAATTTTAATTGCAGATAAGCCCAGGTCTGTAAAGTAGGGTGTGTTCCAAAGTGTTTGTGGGAAGATGAGAAAGTGCTAGATGTGGAATGTTCTGGATAGTGTGCTGTGTTCTGCCCAGAACCACTGTCTCTTCACTGCTCCCGAGAATACTTCCTTGTGCTCTCTCTCCTTTGCTCACCACTCTCTGTAGATCTGTGGACATGTGAACTCTGCGTGCTTGACAACAGCTGTCTTGAAGACCAACTCTGTTGGCCACACAACCCCTGCAGTCTTTGAGTGACCCTGAGTTCTCCTTGAACACAGCGAAACAGGAAAAAGCCTTAAGGGTACAGAAATAAAAGTGGGTAATGCTTTATGTGACAAGTTCACACTGCTGACTTATTACTCAAGAATAACCCCAGGGGAATTCACAGGAGAACATATATTGTGCACACACCTGTGACGCCAGCACAGTACTCACTTAAGAGAATTGTGATGTTAAGGCCAGCCTGATACACACACACACACACACACACACACACACGCACACGCACACGCACACGCACACGCACACGCACACACACACACACACACACACACACACACACACACTTGTGTGTATCCTATTTCAAGACAAAAACAACAGCAGATCAAAGGATAAGGGTGTTATTGTATAAACCTGACGTGAACTGAATCCCCAGAAGCCGCGTGGCAGGAGAGAAGCAACCACTAGAAGTTGTCCTCTGACCTCCACATGCACATGTGGCTCCCACAGTAATAACAGTGGTAACGTTAAAAAGAGAAGGGAAAAGATGAAGAAGAAAATGAGGAGGTAGGAGGGGTGTAGATGTCTCTACCACCAGGTGAAATTATGATAAAATAGAAAAATAAAATTCAACAAATGCAATCTGTAAAATTGTTCTGACAGCACAGTGTCCCATGACAGACAACCTGAGTGGATTAGTGTGGCAGATTTCATAAAATTTTGGAGGAAAGATAATTTTAAGAACTGGAACCATTTAGAGTGGGTGTCACTAACTTGAATAATATAAATTTGGTACATATTTTAGATCTAGATCGGGAAGAGTTGAGTAATAAATAAGTGAAGAATCCAATAAAAACAGTATAGAACCAAAAATTTTCCTAAGAGCCATTAAGAACTGAAGTCTTGGGTGAGGGACATGGCTCTGTGCAGAGTGATACCCAGCATGCTTGAGGTTTTGGGTTCGATTTATAGTACTGTGAAGGAGATGGGGGAAATCTGAGAGAGAAGAAAGAGGGGGAGGGGGAAGCGGAGCAGGGAAAGGGTCTTAGGAAGAAGGACGAGTGGAGACGGGAAAGAGAACTGAAATTCTGCATTCACGTTATTTACCTCTGGCCATCCTGTGTTCATGCTGAAGTCATATCCATACAAGTCAACGTTTATCCCGATTTATCAAGTCATTTATGTTCTGCTTACAGTAATTCACACATTTTTGATTTGGCACCTACGCTATGTGTCTCATTATTTGGGGACCCTTATCTTGATCAGCCTACTGACTTAGAATTCAAGGTCATCTAGTTTTTAAACACAGAGTCAAGGAGGGAGCTATTTTATAAATTGAAATAGTTTTAGATTTTAGAATGATCCAGAAAAAAAAAATGAGTTTCCTAAATCTACAAATGCCGACAAGGGAGTGGGGCCTAATCCACTGTGTTCTGTCAGGCCAGAAAAATGTCCCCAAGTTCCAGTCCTGCTGAACTCTTCAGCTGAGTGATGAAATGTATGATTGTTGTATTCAGACCATTTATGTTTCCCGAGGCTCTGCTTCTGTTTGTGCGGCAGAGGGTGCTTACATCTTCTCCCAAGGAATAGAATTAGGTTTGATTCCCCAACCTCTCCTGATGTGTGTACACCACGAACCTGCAAGTGTCCTCCATGGCAGTGGAGTCTCTGGAACTGGAGTTACATGCAGTCACAGCTGTAAGCTGTCCTATGGGAGCAAGTGTTCATAACTACTGAGCCTCATATATACCAGGTGAGCCTTGAACTCACTATGTAGCTAATTATTGATTTTGAAGTTCTGATCAGTGTGCCTCTACTTCCCAAATTCTGAGAGTTCAGAAATTTGACATCACACTAGTTTACATACTGCTGACGATAAAACCCAGGGCTTCACATATGCTAGACAAGAATGCCACTGACTGGGATACACTCCCATCCACCAAGACTGCTTTAATGTATGCGCTGCCTCTAACATCCATGACCTGGTCAGGGGAAAACATCTGATTCTGAGTGAGTATTTGAGTGTAGGTCTGAATGGTCAGACTTGGGCATTTGCCTTCCTCAACATTTTTTTAAAAATCATTTTCCTGTTACAACCTCCTAAATTACACAAATATATTTAAATGTATTTAAGTCTTGAACTCAATATTTTGGAGTTTAAAGCTATTTTTTTTAACTTCAATTCCTGATGAGAACCATTGCTTCATAGATACCTGAGTCTATGATACCTCAAGGTTTAGTGAAAATCAGACCTTTTTGCCTGGTCTCATAGGTGTAACTGGCATAAAGTTGAGAGAGTGCAGCAGAGGGAATGTGGAGGGCACTCTTCAATGTGAGTATGCAAAAATTCCACTGTGCACCAGCCTTTAATGTTCTTCCTCACATCTCCTGATCAGAGGCTTAGAGGTCATCTCTGTGCAGTAAAGGCATGGAAGCTGACGTGTGCTCTCCACACTCTGAGCATATCTAACACAGACTCAACTTTGACCCAGAAAACTTGGATGGCCCTAATGTAACAAACATAGGACTGAAGGTTTCTAACCAAATAGCTCTATTTGCAAAAGAGGTAAAGCTTCCCTTATGTAACACCCTGGTTCTGACAGCTTTGTGATACCAAACTTCAGGTGAGGGAGGGAAAGGCATTAAGACACCTGTGTGGACAGATAACCAACAGCCCACCACAGGAGCCAATGTGGGTCTCACTAATGCAGCATCCAGAGAACCTGTCCTGAGCCACCCTTATCTAGTTCTGTCATGGCCAAGGCTGTCTGTGGGAAGAAAGGCATGTTGGCGGAGGATTACAAAGAAAATTCTGTGAGTGTGGAGTGATAGCTAGTATTTTGTACCTTAAACAACAACCCTCTTACCAAATGTGAAGGTTCTAGTCACTCACACACAGTGGAGAAACAACAGCCAACACTCTGCTGTCACACAAACACCCACATTTTACAGCATTCAGTTTCCACAGTTTATCAGCTTTGCTTCTAATTCAACTCCAAACCTGTGAGAGGCCAAGTGGTTTTCTGGTTTGGTTTTGTTTTGGTGAATGTCATGGAGCTCAGAGACTTTAAAGAGTCTTTTCAGGGTGGAGTGTGGAAGTCTATCTGTTTTAATCCAGAGGCTTAACTTCTTCCCACTAACCTCTGACCTATTTGTATGGGCGCGTGGAAGACTGTGTTCTCCCAGACTGTGTTGGTCTAGAATTGACCTCAAGAGTCAGCACTGAAACAACAGGACACTGGGAAGGCACACACCTGCTCAAGGCTCAGTATTTGCTTTTCTAAGACAAACGTCTGCACGTTTCAATCATATTTTCTTCCCTATCGCTAATGCTGCAAATGTAAATCTTATAAGATAGAAATACAAACTCGGTGCTATTCTATGATATCCGCTTTTTTTTTTTTTTTTTTTTTTTTTCTGGCCACTACAGGCTGACCCCTCCCCAACCCATGTCTGCCTTCTGTGCACCACCAGCCCTCAGTTCTAAATGTAGACTGGATATGCATGCTTCTGTTCTTCCTAAAGCCCTCACCCCCTTCCAGGTCTGTTCTCTGTTGTTCAGCATTGCCCAGTAGAAATATAATGCCATCCACACTTTTAAAATGTCATAGGGAAGAGTAGAATTCACATTTATAGTTTATATAATCCAGTAAACCTGAAATACTATTCTTTTCATTTGTGGTACCAGCTGGTCACACTTCAATGATCCTGTCACCTGTGGCTGGCAGTTCCTGTGCTGGAAATCAACTCTAGGTCAAGTTTATTCTTCATAGCATCACAAATAGGGCTTTGTAGTCTGTTAGGTTTATCACACGATCAAACTAGCTGTGCATATATCTGTTCAATTTCCCAGTCCTTCTGAACTCTCAGAACCTGAAATCTGTTAGTGATGGGCAAGGTGATGGGAGTTAACCGCAGGGAACTTAAATGACTGACTCTCGGGAGCTTCTAGATGGAATTGATGAAGCGGGAAGAGAAGGTGAAGTCACATTAGGTGTTTCCTAGTGATACATGAGGGACAGCAATAAGAAAGCCGTGAGATGCAATGATTTGCCCAGTGAATTGGTTTTTTGAGATTGCTAATTTCATCTGTCAACTTGACTGGATTGAGGGATATTTAAAATTTTTGTAAGACATGCTTATGAGTGCTGGTCAAGTGGATGATTCTGCAAACATCCTCACTCTCAAGGCTGTGGTCATCCATGTACTCTTCCAGTTGGGTGGCTAGTCCCCATGTGCCCCATATCTTCATGTCTCCTGATTGCCATCCTTAGTCCCTGGGATACTGATGGCCAAGAACCTTCTTGTGTTAACATTCCTAATGATGAGAATTGCCCAGATTTATATTTTGAGGCTAAGGCTGATGAGTTTTGAGCTGGAATATGGAAACTGAAGAGGACTCCATTGGGATTGACCCTCATGTTCATTGAGGATGAACAGCTGGAAAGCTGTGTATAGAATCTGGCACATAGTAGGCTCTTGATACTGTTATTGTTTACATTAATATTCTCTGCTGTATTTCTTTTTCTACAAAGCCTTGCCACAATTTGCTAATTTAATCCAAATTATTTCCTCTAGTTTATATCACTATCTGACCCCATCTAAGATAATATCTCTGGTTAACAACATAACACACATTAAACAATAAGATGCTTTTAAAAACTTTCTTTTTATTTTTTATGTGTGTGTGTCTGTGTGGGTGTGGAGGCCAGAAGAGGGTATCAGTCACCCCAGAGCTGTAACTATCAGGTGTGTGTGCTGGGAACTGAACCTAGGTCCTCTGCAAGAACACCAAGTGATCTTAACCAGTGGGCCATCTCTGCGGCCACTATCCTATGTCAATTGTGAAGTGATGTAATCAGGTCCAGGTTAAATAAATGCATACCTAAAAATCATGATTATTAAGAAATAACTGACAAGTAATTAATATAATCATGCAATAGAGTCACAGTTAACATAGGATAATAAACCTAGTTGTTTTCCTTCTTCTAATACGATGAACACAGTTTTGTCTAGACAGCATCAAACGTGGATGAAAAGCAAATGCTTCAGAAGAAGCAGCTATTTAGATGATTGGGCTTAAATTAAATTTAGTTTAAAGTTAAATTTAATTTCCTCTAAAATATCATTTCTTGGGTAAGTAGTTTGGCAAAGTATTTCTTAAGTACATAATATGCAGAAAGTTGTATGAGTCACAAAAATTACTGGAAAATGTTCAGTTTCCATTCTTTCTATTCCTTTATGGGTGATGTGACTCCCTGGCCACTGCCGTGGATGGAGCTAGAGAATGTCATCCCAAGTGAGGTAACTCAGATTCAGAAGGACAAACACAGAATGTACTCACTCATGAGTGGATATTAGACATAAAGCAAATGGTAACAAAAGAAATAATCCACAGCTCCAGAGAAGCTAGGTAACAAGGAGGACCCTAAAAGGAATGCATGGATCACCCTTGGAAAAGGAAATAGATGAGATATCCTAGGTAAACTGTGGGCATGGGGGGGGTGGGAGCAGAGGGGATGGAAACATGAGTGGTTGGGAATCAGTTGGGGGAAGGATAGAGAGAGAGCAATGAAAGAGATAGAGAAGGAGCCATCATAGGGCTATGGAGAAAGTTAGTACCAGGGAAACTTCCAGGAATCCACAAGGATGACCCCAGATAAGACCTCTAGCAACAGTGGAGAGGGAGCCTGAACTGGCCTCGTCCTGTAATCAGATTGGACATTGTTCTTATAGAACCTTCATCCAATAGCTGATGGAAGCAGATGCAGAAATCCACAGCCAAGAAATGAACTGATCATAGATAGTCCAATAAAAGAGATGAAAGAGGGGTTATATAAAAAGGGGGGTCAAGATTATGGCAGGGAAACCCATGGAAACAGCTGACCTGAGTTCTTGGGGGCTCACTGACTCTAGACCAACAGCAAGGGAGCCTGCATGGGAACAAAATAGGCCCCCTGCCTATGGGTGACAGTTGTGTACCTTGGTCTGTTTGTTGAGCACCTAGCAGTAAGACCAGGGTCTGTCCTGGTGCATGAGCTGGCATTTTGGAACCTATGGTGGGATGCCTTGCTCAGCCTTGATGCTTGGGGGAGGAGCTTGGTTCTGCCTAAACTTGATATGCCAGACTTTGCTGACTCCCAAGGGAGGCCTTATTCTTTCTAAAGAGTGAATGGGGGGGGAGGAGGTAAATGAAAGAGGTGTGGGAGGAGGGGAAAGGCAGAGAGGAGGGTGGAAAAACTGTGGTTGGTATGCAAAATTAAAAAAAAAAAAATTCAGGAAAGGCAAGATTGTCCTGCAGAGCCAAGGGGATTAGAAACTACTGTAAATGCTGTCTCTCAAAGACTGACAGGTCATAAATTCTCTGATGAAATCAGATTTGATAATATATTGATTAATGGTTCTTTTCTGATTAAAACACTATTCAAGGGCTGGGTATGTGGCTTAGAGGATAAATTAGTTGTCAAACTAGTGTGAGAACACAGCACCCATGTATAATGTCAAGAAGATGTGGTGGTCACATGAGACTCTAATTCTACCACGCAAGTTATATAAATAGGATTCACAGAAGTTGGTCAGATAGACTAGCTAAATAAGGAAGATCTGCATTCAGAGAGAGACAAGGCCCTCCGCATATATGTCTGTCTATCGCAGAGAGTGATTAACAAAGGAAGATACCTGGTGTAAACCTCTGGTCCGTGCCCCCCTCCCCCACACACAAGTGCCTGCTTACTCACATGCAAGAGCCCATACACACAACATACACATGTAGAAAAAGAAATGTAAAGACAAATTCTGTGCAAAATATCACAACACTGTGGACTGTCATTAGCTGGACCAGAGTCAGATTGAAACATTAAAACTATGAAGGAAATTTTGTGTTGAGTGACTTTTTATAGTTCCCAAGATCTGTTTTATACAGACAGAACATAGATTAAAAAAAAAAAAAAAACATGAAGCAAAGTTGGAGTAAAATATGGATTGTTCAGGTGAGTGTGACTCCATTAATGGATGACCCAGACCACATCAGCAAAAGGTTGGTAATAAGAACTCTCTCCAGAAGATGTCTTTTCCCGTCACTTTGGTATGATCCCCACCAAACACAGAGAGTTAAAATGATATGTAAAATCCATTCATAATAAAATAAGAATGAATCATTTCAAATATTCAGTGAATTTGACAAAACCTAACATTTTTTTCTGGGGGGAAATCTCTCTATACACCTAGTGGTTTTATAGTCTCAGACTCAGAGTTAAAGAATTCTTTCTGTATATAATTTTTCTTTTCATCTTTTTATAAAGGAACCTATGTTCCTCTCCCTCAGTGTGTGGTCCATGAACCAACAGCATCATCTGGGAGCCAGGGTGAGGCTACTAAACTTGAGCCTGATTCTCAACAAGTTTTCCAGCGAGCCTAGCAGGCCATGGACATTTGAGAGATGCCCATTTGGATGTCTGTGATATGAGTCATGCCAACTCTGGTAGATATTTAAAATAAAATTGTTGTCTTAGACAAGGTCACTCTCTATATAGCTCTGACTGTCCCAGAGCTTGCTATATAGCTCGGGATGGCCTCAGACTTGCAGAGATCCAACTGCCTCTGCCTTCCAAGTGCTGATATTAAAGGTATACAGCAATATGCCTGGCTAGATAGGTATTTAAAATCAAGAAAGTAAAATTAATAAAATTTCTATCCAAAGAAAATTAGCCAAATGGACATGGAAGCATCCATCTGTTCAGGGATCACTGAAGCTCTTCTTTGACTTGCAAGTACCAAAGTGGATCAATGGAGCTTGGTGCTTCTCTGAGCTGGGTGGACACAACACACACACACACACACACACACACACACACACACACACACACACGATTGATTATTTGTGCCACTGGAAAAGAAACCATTGTGAAACCAGCTGCCCCTCTGTGAATTAGTCACTCAGAGTCTTGAGCATAAAACATTCCTCTGTGTGGCAGCCCGATGTCTCTCCTCTATTAAGACAAAACTCATTCTGGGTGTGTAGTGAACTTCCTTGAATTGCTTAAGCCAATGTGACAAGCAGCATCTGGCTCCCTCTGCCAGCATATATTTTATTCTCATCCTCCCAAGGAAATAGCAGTCTTTCTGAGCAGTACAAGGGGGTGCATGCAATTCACAGCCCTGTGTGGGATATTGCAAGAGACTTTCCACTAGAACATACTGATTTTTCCCTCTGTGTGCACAGGGTTGTTCCAGCCGATGTGTTACTTGTTGACTGCGTTGGTGTCCCCAAACCCACCGAGAAGGAAGTACTCAAGCCCACTGTTGCTCCCAGGGGCTGACATTGCTGTCATCTTCAATGTCCTTACTTGGATTTACATCTGATTTTCCTGTTGCTTATAAATATTGTGTTTATAGACTAAGTGCAAATACATTGGCATGTTGCCTTTGCAATGGGAACATGGCCACAGACACCAGCTCTCAGTCCTGTCTATGTGGTGGACAAGACTTTCCTATAATTTTTTGAAGCAAAATCTTCAATATTATCATTTATCTAAATTAGGCCTCTACCAGTTTTCTTTGTAAGATGGGAGCAGTCATGGTAAATGCCCTCAGAGTTATTGGGAGAATGTAGGGACTGCCCTTGGGCTCAGCACAGCCCGTGAGAGTCTGCACCCGTCAAGTGACAACAACTGCAGATGTGGGAATATGTCTGACTGTGAAGGTTAGGAGCTCCTTGGGGGATGAACAGGATCCTGCTAGGGGTGAGCAGGGCTGTTTCCATAACATGGCTTTGCAGTGCCTGTCCAGGGCATAAGCTAAGAAATATCAAAGGCTTCTCTAGGATACTTAAAGACAACTAAAGTTCCTAAAGAATAGGAAAGATAAGGTGGAGGGAGCTTTGAGAGAGGCATCTGTGTGATTTAAATCTACAAAGTTGACACTGCTGCCCAAGAGGATAGCAAGCAGCCTACAGAAAAATAATTTAAGTTATAATCTTATGTAAGTAGTCTCTCATGCACTTTAGTATTAAATGCAACTTACAATTTAATCTGAGTGTGAGCTTGAATCTTGAAATTTTTATTGTAATATGGAAATGGGTCCTTACTGTTTAATGAGTAGGAATAGAATGCAGACTCAGTGGCTATTCATTCTGGAAACACTTGTTATACTTGGTGCAGATTTTTCCACTAGAGGGCCCCTCAACTAAGTATATTGAAGGAAAGTCAAAAAACTTTTCTTATGATGAAACCATCAATGTTTTCCGAATCAAAAGACTTCGAGTCTCTTATTATTAGAAAAAGTCATTTCACAGGAAAGCATGCAGTATCCAGTCAGCGCTCTTTAAGATAGACTTACTGTGATCAGAGGAAAATTCAGGAAAGCAATGGAGGCAGGATCATCCATGTTAGGAATGTGGAAATTTTGGAAAGAATAACAAAATAACTTAGAAACAGCTTCACTGGCTAGTATTCCTTTTTTAAGGACAATGATATCTTTTATTTTTATTACATCATAGATGGAGAAACTGAGGCTTACCACAGTCAGATTCTCCAAACTCAGGTTCTTGATCACTAGTCCCCAATGTGACAGTATTCTCTGTGTCATCCATCCATCCTCCACCCATCCATCCTCCATCCACCCATCCATCCTTCACCCACCCACCCATCCATCCTCCACCCATCCATCCTCCACCCATCCACCCATCCATCCTCCACCCACCCATCCGTCCTCCACCGACCCATCCTCCACCCACACATCCATCCTTCACCCACCCACCCATCCATCCTCCACCCATCCATCCTCCACCCATCCACCCATCCATCCTCCACCCACCCATCCGTCCTCCACCCACCCATCCATCTACCCACCCATCCATCCTCCACCCACCCATCATCTACCCACCCATCCATCCATCTGTCCACTATCATCTATCCTGTTCTATTCTTCTAGCATGGTAGATAACTGCACCTCTAATTCTGGATCCTAGGGAAAGTCCCTAACACACCTGGAATTTGAGTAAAGTTTTGGGGCAAATTGCTGAGCTGCTGCCTTCCTTGTTAAGTTTACCATCACACTCCCCTGGCCACAAATTATGTCCCAGGCTTCTTCAAACATCCTTTAGAAGGTGAGTAGATTAGTAACTTTACCATATCTATACAACAGCACAACGCTAATTTATCTAAAAACCTATTTTATGATAAATGCAGTTAGTCATATGGAAAAATCTCAAAAATCATTTCACTGAATCAAGGAATCCAAATACATGAATATTTCAGACTGATTAAATTTATCTAGGAGATGTGCAAAAAGAAAATACATGGTTTCTTGTGGGGGAGGCAGAAGAAACATGGATTCATTCCTTGAAAAGTTCAAGAGGAGACAGGGACAATGTGGAAAGGAAAGATCTGGGTAGCAGCAGAGACCCCGATGATGGCAGCATTTTCAGAGGTATATACATTTGTCAGAACTTATAAGATTGTACAATTTCTACAAATGCAAATCTAAAAACTAGAGTCTGGAAAGATGGTTTGGTGGTTAAAAGCACTTGCTGCTCTTGCAGAGGACCCAGGTTATGTTCCCACCATCAGCATTGTAGCTCACAACTGCCTGTAACTCCAGTTCAAGATCTGATGGCCCCTCCTCACCTCTGGGTACCAGGTATGCACATACCTACCTACCTACAGGCAAACACTCATATACACAATAGCACCAAGGAGATGGATGCTATTAATATTTCCAATCTATAGGAAAATCACTGTTATACTGAAGAATAAGAATGCCAATATGTATAAATTAAAATTAAACTATATTCCTTGATATTACTGATTCCAAACATCTACAAGTATATAAATGTCACTATTTAAAGCTAACTTGAAATTCTCTCTCTCTCTCTCTCTCTCTCTCTCTCTCTCTCTCTCTCTCTCTCTCTCTGTGTGTGTGTGTGTGTGTGTGTGTATGTGTGTGTGTGTGTGTGTGTGTGTGTGTTCACAGATGGCCAAAAGTCAATGCTAGGTTTCTTCCTCAATCATTCCCTGCCTTAGATTTTGAGGGAGGGTCTCTCCATGAACTTGGAGATCACCAATTCAGCTAGACTGGCTGGTTAGCAAGCCCTCATCTACTTCTACATTACTGAGATTAGACACAAACCCCACCTGGCATTGAACTCAGGTCTTCATACCTACAAAGTAAGCACTGTACCTACTGAGCTGTCTCCCAATCACCATATTTAAACATTTTAAAATATTTTAAAGTTAAAGGCTTATGTTTAGTAAGGTACGCAAATATTAAATCATCATTTGATTAATTTTCATAATTGATACATTCATGAAGCCATCGATCCAAACAAGATAAAGAGCATTCCAACAGCCAAGCTTCCTTAGAATCCCTCCCTAGCACATAGTGAGCACCCAGCCAAGGTGGGGGATGCTGGTTCCTTAAGTAGCCTAGTTGTGATGGGGAGCTCTGCTCCACTGGATAAGCCTCTTGGGCACAGAAACCACTTTCTGGGTCATATCATCTACCACCAGTCTTGTCTGGTTTTGAACTTCATGCTGTAGAATCACATGATGTGATATTTTTGTGCTCTGTAGTTTTCACCAATATGCCGGGGTCCTGAGAAAGTATTGCACATACCACCAGCTACTATTTCCAGTGGGCACAGATGTCACAGTGTTGCTCCAACACAGTCCGCTTAGCTAGCCTATTGCTTCTTAACTTTGGGCTGGCATGATAAAACTAACAGGAGCATTTTTTCCTTTGTTCATTTGTGTGTACATGTGTGTCTGTATGCGTGTGTGCTGGCATAAATGTGTGTGTGTGTACACTTGTACTATGTGGACATGAATGGGAAGGTCTGATGTTGATGTCGGGAATCATCCTCAATTGATCTTCCACCTTATTCGAAGAAGCAAGGCCTCTCAAACCCAGACTATCAGTGTGACTGCACCTTGCTAGCTAGCTTGCTCTAGGAATCCTCATCTCCCCACTCAATGGCTAGAATTCAGGGGAACCACCATGGCCACCTGGCATTGTACTTGGGTTCTGTGGATCTCACCTCAAGTTCTCACATTTGAACAGCAAATGTCTAACTGATGAGCTGTCGCCTGGGCTCTATTATGAACACTTTTGAGACATGCTTCCTGGCAGGTATATATGAAGTCCAGAATTTCAGGGTTATAAATTCAAGACAAATATCATATTTTCAGTTTTATTTTGATCAGATAAAATACAGCTTTAATAACTCATCTTGTTTGACATTTTCCTCTGTTACTATGATACAAACAATTGTTACTTTCTTTCTCCCTGGGGAATCACTGTGGAAAATGTGTGGGAAGCCTCACCAAATTCAAGGGTGTCATAGTTTATCCACAATATGGGCTGAGAGTTTGTCTTTGTTAAATGATCAGGAGGTAAAGTAAACAAAGTTCATGGCAGGTGCTTCTTCTCACTGAGCAGTCTCTCCCACAGACTCACATTCAAACTCCCAAACAAACATTTCCTCCAGATCTTCCAGCATGTGGCAGGAATGTACCTCTTAAGAGTGTCTTTCCTGCCATTTTTCAGGTAGGCTGGCCGTTATAAAACTTATTTCCTCTGCTTCAGGAAGTTACCCCTGATCGTTTAACCATAAAATACATTTTTATATTGAACCTAAAGTTCTTATCACAACCGTTTTTCCCTTTCCAAGCATGTCTGAATCTTTTACTTCTGGCCTGCTTTTGAGGCATTTCCAGAAGGCTCCAAGTATCATGCCAGAATATAAATGCATTGTTATTTCTTTTTACTATAATTCCAAAAGAAGGGACCAGAAAAGAAAGATGATTCCAAAAACATGTTTCCAATTTTAAACACTGAAAGGCTTGCAGCAGTAGGATTGAAGGGAGCCTTGTGTGCACACATGGTTTGCCTGTGAATCTCGTCATCTGTGTCCACTGTGATTTTTTTTTTGATGCCACAGTTTTGCATGTGTACATGGTTATGGTTGAAAGGACTTTGTTACTGCAGAGTTTATTGGGAAAGTTTGGCAAAGAAATATGTAAAATAATCATCCACCTACCTACTTTTCCTATAAATATCTTTCCTAATCTACAGGAAAATGAAACTTAAAAAATAAGTGATAATTCTTCACTTGTGATCCGACAAGACCATTCAGAAGTACGGGTATGATTTTGGCTTAGAATAAAGTCTGATTGGTTCATGTCCCTCTTCACAAAAATGTATAAAAGGTCTTGTGGCTAAAGTGTAGAGAAAGAGTTAGCCTCAGGCCACCATATGAAAGCTGACCGGAAAAAAAAAAAATGCAGCATTCAACCTGAGAAGTTCCAACTAGGAGTATGTCAGAGAGTGTCTCCTTGAGGGAACAGACATCTATCTATGGATGATGTGCACCATGTTCCAGTTCATCAGCAGCAGGAGGGTAGGAGCATTACAGAAAAAGGATCGGTACCATTAAAGCCAGCCTGTGTCTCTAGAAGAGGCATCATCATCCAGACAACATGTACAAGTAATAGAAGAGGCCAAGGGGAGGGCAGCAGCCATCGCGCCCTGGCTGACCATGAGGCTGGCTGAGTGATGTGCCCTGTAAGCCAAAACACGGAGAAATGAGATTTTTTTGACAGAGTAAGATTGGTTATGGATAGAAAGTGTGAATTTCCTTGTCCAATGGGTGCTGGAAATCACCTGCCTATAAAGTCTTATGTTTGGATTATAATAAGCTCTCTTTATCTCATTAAAGATGGAGGGTGGAAGAACATTGAAGAACAGAAGAATATTTTGAAACAGTTTGGTTCTATAATTCCAGGTCAAGCCTTGGAGTCATGAAGACAGACCAAGTCTTCACAGCAGGTCCTACCAACAACACCCAAAACTGAATAGCTACAGTCTAGTCACATTGAACAGTGCTGACTTCTCCCATCAACCCATGGGAATAAAGCAAAAAGGTGGTCAAAGGGAAACCTATTTTAGTCTTTAAATTGCTTCACAAAACACAATATTGTCAAGAAAAGTGACAGTCCACTTGGACAGTATAACAAAATGTCATTCATCAGGCGGGTTATAAAATGGAAATGCATTACGGTGCTGGAAACTGGAAGATATCAGCAGATTTTGCTTCTGCGTATCAAGCTTTCTTGCTGTGCCTTCACAAGGAGAAAGGATACTTAATCTCTCTGGGACAAGGACTAATCTCATCAGTGATCAATGAGGGCTCTGCCCATAACCTCCAAAAGTCTCTGCCTCCTAATAGCATTACCTTGGGGATTAGGATTTTACCTTTTGAGTTTGGGGAAACACAAACATTCAAACCATAGCAAATATCTGTGTAAGGTATAAATATTCATGAGCAGTGACTTAAGTCTTTTGCTCAGAACCTCCCAGAAATGGAAGAGTCATCACTGGGATCCACACCCAGCTCCTTCAATATGAGTACTTCTCACCTGTTCATTCACTCTTCCTAAAGTAGACACCACTCAGCTCCTGCTTCATGCCTTTGCCCTGACCTTCTTCTGCCTATGGCTTTCTAACATCCACTAGCTTGAGCCTCACTTTCCCAAAGGCTACTCATAATGGACCCTTCCTTAACCACCCTGTATTGCACTGCAAACCCTCTTTGAACTCTACTTCCTCTCTCCTGCATGTTCTTTAAAAATATTTGCTATTAACTAGACATATTTGCTGTTTGAATCGCTGCGTTAGCTCTAGTGGGAAGGACGTCTGTTGTCTTTCACACAGAGGAGGGCTCTGCAAGTATCTGTTGAATGCATTCATGGACAAGGCCCTACAGATCTAGCCCACAGCTGGAGGAACAGGGCAAAGCCCCTAGTTCAGCCAATCCTTTTCAGACCTCTCCTCTCCCAGTTGGGGGTGGCTTGGCATGTCCTTGCTTCTGTGCTTTCTTTATACTTGGACACACAATATGTATTTGTACCTCTAAAAATAGTTTTGGATACCTGTGTATGTATGTGTGTATGTGTTTCTGCACATGTGTCTGTGTGTGGCGTGCAGAAGCCAGGGGTCCTTGTCAGGTACCTTTCTGTAACTCTTCATTTTATTTTGTATGTGTGGGGGGTGTATGTGGACAGATGTGAGTACATACAGAGGCCAGAGGAGAGAATCATGTATCATGTACTATCAGACCCTCAGCTTTACTCTCTTGACTCTACACTGAACATGGAACTAGTGATCCACTTCATCACATCTCGGTACTTGGACTCCTCTCTCTCTCTCTCTCTCTCTCTCTCTCTCTCTCTCTCTCTCTCTCTCTCTCTCTGTGTGTGTGTGTGTGTGGTTTTTGTATGTGGGGGGGTTGTGTATGTGTATGTGGGGGGTTGTGTGTACATGTGTGGTTTGTGTGTGTGTGGTTTGTGTGTATGTGTGAGTTCTGGAGATTTGAGCTGAGGTTCTCATGCTTGCACACACCAAGCCTTATCTGCAGCCTCATCTACCTTGTTTGTTTGTTTGTCTTTGAGGCAGAGTCTCTCACTGAGTCTGGAGCTCTCTAATTTGGCTAGAGTGGCTGTTCAGTGAGTCCCAGGGCTTGTCCTGTCTGTCTCTGCCTCCTCGGCACTGGGCTGTAGGGGCTTTGCTGTCACACCTGGATTTTACATGGGTGCTAGGGATCAAACTCATGCTTGTCCTTGTGGAAAGTCCTTGATCAACCGCACTATTTCCTAACCACATAGTTTTGACGTGTGTGTGTGTGTGTGTGTGTGTGTGTGTGTGTGTGTGTGTGTGTGTGTGTGTGTGTGCACCCATGCATTTGTATGTACATATATATGTTCTTTGTGGTTTGGCTTTTTGACTCAGTGATGTATGTATAAAACTCATCCACATTATATGTAACTTCAATTCCTGGTTTGTTTCACAATGAAGTTCTATTCTAGGATCATATCATTGCTAATATCATGCTTTTTTGCTGTCTTTACATTCACTGATATTTAGATTATTTATGGTGTTCAGTAATCCAAAAGTTGTTGCTGTGTATCTTCATAATCCTGTGCAACTGTGTTTTCAGATTGTGTATCTTGAAGTATACTTCATAAACTGTATGGTCCTGACATCTCAAGCTTTTCAGATTGTGTATCTTGGAGTATACTTCATAAACTGTATGGTCCTGACATCTCGAGCTTTTCAGATTGTGTATCTTGGAGTATACTTCATAAACTGTATGATCCTGACATCTCGAGCTTTTCAGATTGTGTATCTTGGAGTATACTTCATAAACTGTATGGTCCTGACATCTCGAGCTTTTCAGATTGTGTATCTTGGAGTATACTTCATAAACTGTATGGTCCTGACATCTCGAGCTTTTCAGATTGTGTATCTTGGAGTATACTTCATAAACTGTATGGTCCTGACATCTCGAGCTTTTCAGATTGTGTATCTTGGAGTATACTTCATAAACTGTATGGTCCTGATATCTCGAGCTTGGTCTTTGTAAATGACACCAGCTGATTTCCAAAAATGCTTCCAGTCTTTGTTTGCATCAGTATTGTATGTCTATTCCATTCATCTACACTTCACAGGGACTTACTGTTTCCTGGCATTTAAAAGGACTCCCCCACCCCCAGTCTCTTGGTGGTAAAAACCACCCAGTGGTTTGGATCATCCTTACTTGATAGGCAATCATGTGAAGATCTTTTGTCTGTTTGGATGTCTTTTCTGTGCATCTCTTTGACTATTTTTGGCTGGTATCTGTTTTTTCTTTCTGTTTAAACTGTAATCCCCCTTAACTATGTTGGTTATTAGTGACTGGTAAGTTATGTATGGTAACATATATGTTATAATATGTTTCCCAGCCTTGGGACTGGATAATCACGTGTGTTTGTTTTCCTTCCTGGAATACAAGCTGTTGGGCTGGAGAGCTGGCTTAGTGGTTAAGAGTACTGGCTGTTCTTGCAGAGGACCTTGGGTTAAATCTCCAGGATCCATATCAAGTGGCTCACAGACATCTGCAGCTCCAGTTCTAGGGGATCCAGTACCTTCCTCTGGCCTCTGTGGACACCATGCATGTTTGTGGTACTCACACACATGAAAGCAAAGCCTTCGTACACATAAAGTAAAATCTTAGAAAAAAGAAGTTGATGGTGTAGTGTAATTGAATGTATTATTTTTACTTTATGCTATAAATTTTTAACTTTTACATTAATTTTTAATAATTTTTTGTAATAGTAAGAACTATACCATCTGGGGAGAGACAATATTTCCTATTTCTTCACATGCTGTAACTATATTAACAAATAAGAAGCATGAAAGACAGTGGGAATATTCTATGAGGTAGTTACTTGTTGAATTTATGTGTGAAGATTAACAGATTCCATTTCAAATAAATACTTTATCTTGTAAAAGAAGATAATTCACAAAACCAGATAAGACACAAAATATCTGGGAATAAAATAATGGCTAATAGTGGTCACATGTTGAGTTTTTTCTGTCTATATTAGTTTCTATTTCTGTACTATATTTGCAATTTTGTAACCATAATTAATTTTTAAAAAGAAAAGATTTATTTGGGTTCATGGCTTCAATCCATTATGGAAATGAAGGCATGGAGGAACCTCACAGTTCATGGTGGCAGGATCCTCTGGAGGTGACTGTTCCCAATATAGGGGAACAGGAAGCAGACAGCAAGCAAAGGACTGAGCAGAGATAATGTGCTCCCAAAGACCCTCTGCTACTAGTTTAGCTCCATCTCCTATAGGTCTCACAGTCTCCAGCCACCAGCTGGGATCATCATAGCAACAAAGAGCCTGTGGGGTACATTTAAGACTCACACCAATCATTTGGGATATTAGTATTACAGTGAATCTGTAATTTGACAAACTGAGCTTCAGAAATGCTCCACAGATGGCCTGGGCCATGCACAGAGCACAACATCATCAGGATTAAAACCAAAGTTTATAGTCTTCATCATTGAAGGCTGCTGTTCTCTGCTTACAAAGAAAACTGTGGACTCAGTGGACATCTTATGGAAAATGACGGTTGAGTATCACAAAGCCTGTCAGTTCTTATCCAGTGTTATTTAGAATTGAATGCAAACTGGATAAAATTCTGGCAGGATATTACATACTCTATTGATATATACTTTGCATCAGGGATTTGTTTTTTAGTTAGTCAATTGATCACAAACTCTGGAAGTCTATGGGCGGAAATTCAGAAGAGGAATTTTCTTGGCTGATGTTAAAATACACTAGAAAATCACAATTGTTAAAGTAATGACACATTGGGAAATAGACTGGGGTTCTTAAGTAATGACACTTTGGCCTCAAAGATGCTGGGAGAGGTCTAGAGGCATTTTGGATTAGTTACATCTGAGGAACTGGGTACCACTGTCACCAGGAAATGGATGTCAAACATGCTTTCACTGGAGTGCACCCCAATGCCCAGTCTTATCATGTTCCTAAATGGCAATGATGTCAAAGTTGAGAAGCTTCTTAAGACAAAAAACAATGAATAGAACAGATATCTGCGTCAGACCCAAGTATTGATAATATGATCTAACGTAAACTCATTATTTAATCACTGTAACATTATAGACCTTATATAACCAGAGTATTGGAAAAGGACATAAAAGACAATCTTAACCTCATCTCTCACGCCTACAAATGCATAAAAATGAAAACACAAAAACAGCTTAAAAACAAAAACAAAATATAAACCACAGTATCAGAGGAAAAAAACCAAAATTCTTGATATGCAAAGAGTTTTCAAATTCATTAAAGAAAAATAAAAGCTATTTGAATATAACAGGTAAAGACAGAGGTAGAAATTTTATAAAGCAACAATTTTACATATAGTAACAATAAATACTACATATAAATAATTCAACGTAGGAATAAAAAGTTAAAATTAAAATTAGATAAATGTTTTACCTTGTGGTAAGAAATAAAGCCAAGGCACTGTAATGACTGAGGCATGGGCCGTGCAGTCAAGGACCCAGGCGTGAATCCTGCAGCACTGTGTTGCCAGCACTAATAAATACTGCTATGTACATTATCCACTCTCCCATCTCATGGGAAAGCTACAGAGGGCACGCAGCAGGCGTGGCTCTATAATGAATAGTCTACATTTACGTTGCCCAAATGTTGAAGAAAGAGTGCTCTCCTTTCTATAGACTGACCTTGTTTGTATAAATCTATACAAATCCAATCTTCTTGGTACAAACTCACCAGAGGCAGCATCAGGGAATTTTATTAGCTGTAATGATTTATCCAGCTCTCTAGAGTGCCATTTATTTCCCAGTAGAAAAACAGTTTAGAGTATTTCAGTATTTCATTATTCACCAATTTCCTCCTAAAGTCTATTAAAAGTTCAAATCTTTGTTGTAGTTTTGTTTTGTTTTCTAAGAAAACTATCATCCTACGGGCCTGCATGCATCCAAATGGCCTGGGTAGTACTCATGAATATTTCTGAAGAAATAATTTTTGTGCTTAATACTAACTTTCTAAAAGGAACATTGCTTTAATAGGAGGAGGGAAAAGCAATCTCCTTCCATTTCTACATCTCTGTTACACCAGATTCTTGCTTCAGCAGAATGCTTGAATAGACTGTTAATACCCATCTTATCTATGAGAACTGTGGTTCCCAGGAAACCTGAGGTCTGAATCACGATGCTGGCTGTGCTGTGTGGATCTCAGACAGCCTTTAATGCGGAGGAAGATGCCTAGTGAGCTGTACAAAGTGTGTTCTCACAGATGGCAGGTGCTGCACGTACTTGCCACCATAACTCAAAAACTTGTTCCTGTCTATCTGCACTAAGTATCAGATGTCAGGATAACCCAACTGGGACACCCTTGGCCCATCCAGGGCCCCTCTAGTAATGGATGTTATCAGGGCAGGCAGTAGGGCTCAGTGAGCTACTGATTGATGAGCTTGCAACTGTGGGAGCCATGTGGAGAGCCATGTGGCAGATACAGAAGTGTCTCAGACAGTCTAAGAACTCTCCAGGACTCCCTGGTAAAATTTGGATGGGTATGGTAGCTGCCTGTTATCTCACTACTAGAGAGGTAGAGACAGGGATGCTGAGGCAAGCTGCTAGTTAGCTGATGGACATACTCTGTGTTCAGGTATGAGACCCAGCCTCAAAGGATGACATTTGACATCAACTTCAGGCCTCCCTCTACCAGCACACGCGCACGCACACACACACACACATACACACACACACACACACACACACACACACACACACACACACACACACGCCAGTTTGTAGAAACACATGCAAAGTGCACTTTAAGCTTTCAGGAAAGAAAAGATATCTCCTTGCTGGGAAGTCCCAAAGTTGCAAGAAAGTCGTTCTTCAGGACTCTTTGTTTAGAGAAAAGACCCCACAGATATTCACAAAAGAAATCAGTTTTCGGGAGCCTTCCAGTGGTGATCACATCCACCTGAAGGGCATGGATCATGAACCAGGAGCACTGTGAGTGGAGCTGAGCTCTTCCTCTTCCTCTTCCGAAGTCCACATCACTGGCTCTTTCCCACTCCCCTCAGAACTATTCTACATTCCTTACTATACCTTATAAGGCTGTCTCTTTGCTCTCTGCTAATATTTCCTGCCACTTTCTGTATCAGATGTCTGCTTCAGAGGACTCCAAACAAAGGCAGCAGGGTCTTGCTTCAGGAAAATATTTTCTGAATAAATAAATGAGCATTATGTTTCAAGGTCAGGGAAACAAGGACTCCAGAGACCAGTCCCTATGTCTTCCCATGTGCACATGAGAGGCTCCAAAGAAGTGGGTCTAAGGGCGGTGCTCAGAAGGGGAGGTAGGTTCCTTGCACCCTGGGCCGAGTGGGATCTTCTCTCACTTTCCCTTAAACACAGAGTTAGCATTTCCTCTATGCCTCAGTGCTCTGGGAAGTTCCAGAGGCTAGAAGGTATCTATCTGGTTAGGATCTTGGCAATTCTGAGACTATCCCCCGTTGCGGAACCAGCTCGTATTCCACTCTCTGGAGTGAGCAGGAAGGGAAGAATGTCCTGTTGTCAACTCCAGATTAGCAAAAGTAAATGGAATAAAATGTTAAATCAGTGTCCAAGAGAGGTAAAGACAGGGGTTTGCTCACTCAGCAGAGCGCTAAGAGCTGTACAGATCTGAGAAGCATTAGGACTCTAGACACCTTACAGCCCTTGCAGGTCTCCAGAGCAGCTGCTCTCAAAGGCTAGAAGCAGCCACACAATGAACTCCCGTCCGCAGCCCAGCTGAGTGCAGTCTTAAAAGCTGAGCTAGGAAGGAGCCCTCTGCCTGCAACCACTAGCCAAGACCTAAAGGTTTCTCTGCCTAGGAGAGAAGCCTTGGGTTCATCGAACCTCCCCCAAGTCTGTCCCCCGCGAATCTTGAATCTTGAAGGCGGTCTTCCTTTTTTCCCTTCTCCATCAGCTCCTGCAGTAGTTGACTTTTGCAGCCAAGGTATCTGAATTATGAGTTGCCAGCTGGGCCCTGATGAAAATAAGGTGAAAAATAGGACCAATCAGGGAAGAGCTGTCAACCGCGGTGTGTGCTGAAAGAACCCTAAACTTACCAAAAGCTGCTAAAATTTCACAATCAGGTCCTCTGGCACCTCACTCTCTGTAGAGGTAGGGACATTTATAAAATGTTTTTGTCTGTTCTCGTGGCCACAATATCTTTCCTAGCCTCTGTGTGTGGAAAGCTCGGCCCAGCTGGGTGGGGGTGGGATCTTTTCAGCAGCTTCTCCTGCTCTACAGCCTGCCTGCTCCCAACAGCTCTGTCCTGCGATCTCATGCTATGGTGTTGTTCCCAAGTGAAACCGCTGATGTACCCTGCTTCTTCACTACTTTCTCTTCAGGAGCTGGGATTAAATGGGCCATGATGTCACTATGCCCGCATATGCAAGACGTCATGGGTATGTGTGTGGACAAAGGGAAGGGTTTTCTTGCACAGTATATTAAAAAAAAATTAGCGCTGTTATCTGAAGCCAATGTGTTAAAGCCCTAACATGGTGCTACTTCCCCACATCACCAGCTTGGTAGCTGAGAGTTAGGATTCAAAAAAAGAAAAAAAAAATCAAGCGAATAATTTATGCTGAGATTTGATTCATTGTAAACCAAATAGAGTCCTGTGATTCCCTCCTTCTCAATCTTGCAGCACAATTTTTAAAAGAACATGCTGATGCCAGGGCCCATGGAGCCAGGCTGGAGAGGAGCCTGGGCATCTGCATTCTTAGGCCATCCTGAGAGATCCTGGCACATCTTCCCCTTGTCAGCTAAAGTGATGCTTGATTCTGACTAAGTCGGATTCCCGTATTAACAAGGACAATCGGTAAAGGTATTTGGGGACCCAGCAGCCATGCTGAGTCATAACTGGGTCATTGTGCTATGGACAACAGCTGGTGTTTTACCAAGACTGTTGGAGGATCTGGACATTGTGAGCATCCAAAAATGTGGCAATTTAAGGAGTCTTTCTTTTATTCTTAAGATGTACCTATTTGGTGGCAGTCACAAAGGCATAGAGAGAATTATCCCATGAATATAATTACATCATTTTCCCTTCCCAATCCTCCCTCTAATCTTCTCCATTTACACACACACACACAGAGGGATACACAAACATGCACACACTCACACACACATACACATACAGATACACACACACTGACACACACATTCATACAGGTACACACACACTCACACACACCACACACATACACATATACACACGCACACACACTCACGCAGATACACACACTCACACACACAGAGGGATACACAAACATGCACACACTCACACACATACACATACAGATACACACACTCACACTGACACACACACACACACTCATGCAGGTATACACACACTCACACACACCACACACATACACATATACACAAGCACACACACTCACACAGATACACACACTCACACACACAGATACACAAACATGCACACTCACACACATACACATACAGACACACACACACTGACACACACACTCATACAGGTACACACACACATACACATACACACACACACTCACACTGACACACACACACTCATACAGGTACACACACATTCACACTGACACACACACTCATACAGGTACTCACACACACACCACGCACACACATACACATGCACACACACACAAACCCATTACTTGCCTCAATTTGTGGCTTCTTTTTCTCATTTTCTTTCATTATTATATATATCCATAAGTGCATAAATACATAAGCACAACCTGCCGAGTCTGTTTAGTAATACACATATGTATGTTTTCATGGATCACCACTTAGTTAACCTACTGAGGACGTATCTTAGGGTTTCTATTGCTATGAAGATCCATGAACACACCAGACCACTGTAACTCCTATAAAGGAAAACATTTAATTGGGGCTGTTTAATTGTTAAGTTCAGAGGTTAAAGAAGCAGGGCAGCAGGAAGAGAAACCCCAAAGCCCACCACTTGTGACACACTTTCTCCAACAAGGCCACACCTACTCCAACAAGGTCATACTCCCTAAGACACTTCCTAAGCATTCAAATATGAGCCTAGGGGCACAATTCTTATTCCATCTTATTCAATCAAGTCACCACAGGGCTCTCATCCCAGGGGAAGACTAATTTCCTTTCTCACTGATTGTAGTTCTTCCTTTAGGGGGCCCTGTGAGATTCCATCTTTCCATATCAACACATCTATTGCATCTTGTTTAGGTCTTCCTGCTTCTCTGTCATTTCTTGGAGACACAACCTCAAAGCAGACTTCCTGTTCTGCTTTTTACTATCTGGCACTTCCATGATGCTCCATCAGCCTAAAGTATGAGGGTTGTGTGGTGGAACTGTCAAATGACCTGCGGTTCTCTGTCAGCTTCCAAGAGAAGCTTCTTTAATGAGGGTGATAACTACACTTGTCGGTGAGTATAAAGAGAAGTATTTGGAATACTGTTAAGAATTATACTTGTGTGGGGATATGTTTCAAATATAGTAAAAACAATCTGAGAGGTCAGAGGGATCTACCCACAGTCAGTCTAGGAGGATCAGACAGTGGTAACTCACACCTTTAATCCCAGCACAGGGAATATCTGGGAGTGGTGACCTATGCTTAATCCAATCAACTTTGAGTTTGAAGTCATTTTAGTTTACAGAAGTTCCAGGCTCCCAGGCAGGCAGTGGTGGTGCCATGCCTTAACTGAGTGAAGAAAGTATTTAAGGCAGACATAGAAAGACAGAGCAGGCAGAAGCCAGGAGGAGCGGGGCTGAGGAAGCTGGAAGACAGCTGGGTAAGATCTGACTGTGGTGTTCACTCTCTGATATCTCTGCCTTTCCCTGAGATCTGGCCCTGAGTTTTCTTTATTCCTGCAACACTTGGCGTACAACTTTAGGGCATTCATTCCTCCCCTCCCTACCCAAAAAAAATGATGCTTGCTGGCCAGAGCAATACGTGGCCAGAGGAGTAATTATTGACTGGCTAGGCTTTCCGTTCTGAGTTAGCCTCCAGTCTTAGGCAGACCGGCCACACGTGTTTCTGTTTCACTCTCATCTGGGTAAGTTTTTCTGACGGCAGCCTCTTTCTCCTGATGGGTTGTGGGTTGTTTCTTTTTTTCTTTTTGAACCCCTCCTTGGGCTGTTATCACACTAGGTAGCTGCCCCACTTCACAGTCATCTGAATCATCACAGACAACAAATTAGTGAATAAATCATTTTTTTAAGGGGGAATTTGTTTAAGGCAATGGAGGGTATTTGGTCCCTCTGTGGTCTTTCTTTAGATGATATGATAATAGAATCAGTGAAGGGAAAGATAAATACGGTAGATAGACTATCATGTTTATCATACTGTTTATTATGATTATTTTTGTTTGATTTCTGTTTTATCATTTAAATGTCAATTAGTATAAATGCAAAGGAAAAGGTCTTTTAAAAGCCTGTTGAGAGAGAACACAAAGATGCTCAAATTCAAACAGAGGAATATGAAGAACCAACTCCAGCAAGGTGATCTAAAATTAGACAAACATAGGCAACATTAATATACCCAGTAACCTTTAAAAAAACGAAGAATGATAGAGATGATACCGAAGCTAGCTGGGCTCCAGTACAAAATGCTAGAATTACGGGGAGTAAAAGAAGCAATTGTAACATATGGGATGCATTCACCATTTGTAAAACAAGTGTTGAACTCATGGTCATGCTGTAACCGGGTGACCCCTAAAGATTGGTTAGATATGGTTACAGCTGTGCTAGAGGTAGAACCGCTTATACAGTGGAAATCACAGTGGAGGCAGAAGGCTAAAACAATGGAACAAAGAAGCAGGGCCAGAGGCATAGAAATCTCCCAACACCAACAACTTCCTGGGGAGGGAGATTATGCTGATATTGACAAGTAGTCTTTATACAATGAACATACTCTGGATTTATGTCACATGGCAGCTTCTGTAAACTAAGATTTGAGGGGATTAAGGATGTAGGTCCTCACTCCCGGATATTCCCTGTGCTGGGATTAAAGGTTTGAGTTACCACTGTCTGATCCTCCTAGACTGACTGTGGGTAGTTCCCTCTGATATCTCAGATTGTTTTTATTAAATTTGAAACATACTCCCACATACTTGTTTTGTAAAGTGGCAGTAATAGAGTCTACTTTGAGATCCATGACCTCACTAACCATGGGAAGTAGGTTACATTTCTAGTTCCAAGCATGATTCCCCTTTTGATGAATGGGCCTTAGTACAGTGAGACAGCTGTTGGTTACCACCAAGGTATGAGTTCCATTATTGCAGTGTTATCTTGCCCTGCTGGTTGCTGTTGTGACACACAGGCATCACAGCTGAGTAGGACTATTGATTGTCTCTCTCCTTTGGCTGTTTGCACAGTCCCTTCCTGTCCTTAGGAAGAAGGCTTTGGGTTAGATAGAGCTCTGTTCCTCCAAGTTCTATGTCCAAAGTACATGGTGTCTTCATAATAGAGCTTTATCTTCAAGTTCTGGGGGGAAACCAAGGGCAGGAGTAATAGCCTCTGTTGTTTCGGGTGTCTGAACTCTCCTGACCAACAGCTTGAAAGGTTTTTCACGACTGCTACTGTTTTTGTTATATAGTCTATGACTCTTGGAGGGGACATTACCACCCAAATGGCATAACTTAATTTAAACTATATACATAGATATTTGTATGTGTACTTATTTGCATTATATCTAATTATAGGTGAACATGAAATATTATGATTTCTTATGCTTTTTTAAACATCCTAGTATTATTTAACCTTCTCTCTCCTTTTATATTAACTTCCTTGCTCTCTCCCTAATTAAAGCCCTTCCCCCATTTTTACCATATACCCTTATATCAACTCCATTTGTCTATTTCCTTATTCAATACTCTTCCCACATAGCCTACATATTCTTACAGTTTTTTTTAAAGAAATGTATTTATTCATTTTGAGATTGGGCTTCAGATGTATCCTAGGCTGACCTTGAATTCTCTCTATAGATAAAGATGACTTTTAACTTTTGGACCTCCTGAAAATACCTCTTTTTTGCTGGGATTATGGGCTTGGGCCACCATGCCTACTTTGGGTGTGCTGGCAATCAAACCCAGGGCTTCTACCAGGCTAGGCAAGTGTTCTACCAACTGACCTGCATCCAACACTCTTGATATAATTTCTAAAAATTAAAAATTGTGACTTTTTCTGCCACAGAAAAAATTCAAGCTTTTCTCAAAGCCGAATTTATTGCTAGGTCTTTCACTTGAAGTCATGGAGTAAATGTCACCTGGGCCACTAGAAATGCCTTCATGGAGGACCTGCTTTCTTCAGAAAAGAGAGTTTGTTTCTTCATTCAGTATGTGGGACACGCGTTCTGTGGCCAGTAGGTAGGACAGTTATTTACAATGTAATAACACAATCCCACTACATAAATAGCATGATACTCTTAATCTCAGGGTCATGGGTCCATGCCTCATGTTGGGCACCATTTGTGTAATATGTTTCTGGCCCAGACTTGTGGACCTGCAGTCTCACAGTCCCATAGTCCCACTGAAACACACAGACGCTTATAATAATTGTAGGCTGATTGACCTGGGGCCCAGACATATAATTTGCTAACTCTTGCTCTTAAACTAGCCCATGCATGATTCTTATCCTGTTCAGCCATGCGGCTTGGTACCTTTTCTCAGAGCAGCATAGTTGTTCTCTGCATCTGCTTCTCTGGTGTGTCTGTGGCATCTCTGCCTGTTCTTCCTGTTCCTAGAGTTTTCTTAGTCTAGTAGCCCTGCCCATATTTCCTGTCTGCCTTCAGCCAATCAGTGTTTTTACTAAACCAGTAGGAGGGACAATTATTTACAATGTAATAACACAATCCCACTATGGTGGTCACCCAAACTATCACATGAAAATTTCCATAGTTTCTCTGGGCATTGTCAGGATCAGAGATGTTTCTGTAGAAAACTCTGATATGCTCCATCCCTGCGTTCAGTGGCTATGTTCATCCCTCCCAGAAACTTCTTGGCAAACACATCTTGCGGCAGTGATATCCATTTCCATCCCCACTCAGTGTTTCTAGTCACAAGGATTAGTCAGTCATTTAGGCCGTGCTGATCTTTACTCAAGTGCTTTGACAATAAAGGCCTGAGGGTTTGAGCATCAGCACATATCCTTTGTAGCATGGGCAATGTCCATGGTTGTACAGCTGTGGAAAGTCACTGGTGAGCACAATGATAGCATTCCCACATAGCGTCCTTCTAATATGGTGCAACATCCAACAACTCCCTGACACAGGAATTCAACCCATAGCTTATTCTTTACTTTATCAAAATCATTTGTTGTGATGATTTTAGGCCAACTATTCTTGCTCCTCTGTACTTATGCAGCTCCACATG
Source organism: Phyllotis vaccarum (assembly GCA_033318265.1). NCBI lineage: Eukaryota > Metazoa > Chordata > Mammalia > Rodentia > Cricetidae > Phyllotis > Phyllotis vaccarum. The sequence goes on from JARWLC010000004.1 coordinate 2,627,241, forward strand.
GGGAGTGTGTACGATTGTCTCACCTCCTGACAATGAACCTCATTTCAGAAAATACTAATTTGCTGTTTTAAAAAGTATCTAAGGGATGGGGAGGCGGCTTCATGTAAGCATGAGGATGTAAGTTTGATTGCCATCAACTGTGTAAAATGCCGGGCACACTTGTAACCTCGTACTGTGATGATGGAAGACAGGAAGACCCCTTGGCTCACTAGCCAGCCAAGCCAAGGATTAAGCCTGAGCTTCCAGTGAGAGCTGGCTCAAGAAAATAATGTGGACAGCTCCTGAGGAACAACACCTTATGCTGACCTCTGGCCTCATACACATTCACATATACACATGCCCACACATTTGTGCACACACACACACACACACACACATGCACACTCACACAATGCACTCACACACACATGCACACACGCACACTCACACACACATGCACTCACACACATGCACACACATGCACATGCACGCACGCACACGTGCATACACATGCACACACACCCCTATGCACACACATTCACACACACACCCCTATGCACACACAGATGCACACACACATGCACACACATGCACACACACGCACACACATACACACGCACACACACACGAGCACACACACACGCACACCTCTACACTTTAAGTCATTGCATTTTTCTTAAAAGTGATTCCATCCTGGAGAAATGTTCACATACCAGGGACCTGACAGAAGATGAGCAAAGATTTACTGCTCAGTTTTTTCCTTTGTCCGTCCAGACTCACTTGACCCGGGCGGGTCTTATGTGCCATCTTTCTGAGCTGTAATATTCACACTGCCATTGTCAGTTCTGACTTCCCAGCTCAGTGAACAATGCTGGGATCATCGATCCTTCTTAGTGGAATTGGCGATGTAACAAACAGGAGAATAATACCAAATTGTGCAAATTAAGAAGCTCAGCTGAAGAATCAATGCACAAATGGTATGAGAATATATTAGTAAGGAAAGATTATTGCTATGAAACAAAATGTCTTACTAAAGGTGATGGGCAGCTTCTAAGCTTACAGCACAGGCTACTGCTTGCTCTTAGGAAGGGAAGAAGGTTCCTTGGAAAACGGACTTCATGTATGTTCCATATGTGAATGATGCTCTGTCCTTTTACTCGGCAGAAATCACCAGACTCTATGTACTGGCTAGTTTTATGTTAACTTAACTCAAGCTAGAATTATCAGAAAGGAGTAATAAAGTAACTCCATAAGATAGGGCTGTAGGCAAGCCTGCAATACTTTCTAAATTGGCCACCAATTGGGGAGGGGGCAGTCCATTGTAGGTGGGGCAACCCCTAAGCTGGTGGTTCTGGGTTCTGAGAGAGCAGGCTAAGAAAACCATGATGAGCAAGCCAGGAGGCAGCTCCTCTCCACGGCCTCTGCATCAGCTCTTGTCTCTAGCTTCCTGCCCTGCTTGAGTTACTGTGCTGACTTCCTTTAGTGATGAATGATGATGTGGAAGCATAAACCAAATAAACCCTTTTCTTTTCAACATGATTTTTAATCACAGCAATCGTAACGCTGACTAAGACACTATGGTATCCCATTACAGAGCCCCTCTAAGAAGTATAGGAAAGAGAGCCTAATGAAGCTAGGGACTGTCCTTAACCATTCTGTCTGGGCCCCTGTCTGGGCCCCTAAGACATGGGTTTACTATAAAACTACTTGTTGGAGGGCTTGAGAGTAAGTGGGTAAAGTACCTTCTGTGCAAGCATTAAGATCCAAATTCAGTCTCCATAACCAATGTGGAAAGGTTTGGCGTGGTGTACACACCTGAAAATCCCACGCTGAGAAGTCAGAAACAAGAGAGTCCCTGGAGTCACTCATCAGCTAGTCAGCTGAACTGGTAAGAGCCAGGTTCCATGAGAAACTGAATCTAAACAAAAAGAAACATGATCGAAGATCGCCAAGGTTCTCTCTCTCTCTCTCTCTCTCTCTCTCTCTCTCTCTCTCTCTCTCTCTCTCTCTCTCTCTCTCTCTCTCTCACACACACACACACACACACACACACACACACACACACACAGAGTAACATATATATACATTAAATACTTGTTAAATAAATGCCTCTACCGTGGCAGGAAGGCTTGTGATCTCTCTCACCTCATCATCACCTCCCACCCACAGTCCCTGGTGTGAATTAAGCAACAGATGCAAACGTGTCATATTTTTCTGCCTACTTGATGTACACAGGGGTAATGGCAGTGCCAGGGCCAAGGATGACAAATTGCTTTTGATTTGTGTGTCAACAATAATTAACTGGCACTGAGAGCCTGGAGCACTGGAGTGAGAAGGATTCTGAGGTCACGTTTGATCTCAGTGGAGAAGATGGATATCAGTTAGTAGTGAGACCACAGGGAAGGAATGAAGAATGGTACCACACGGGCTATGCATTCTCCCTTCTCATCTTTAGTTAGTTATTTTTGACAATCAAAAACTAAATGCTTTTTATTGGATAGTGAAACTGCAGGTGCCAGCCAGCACTAAGGCGAAGGAGTGTCTGAGGATATCAACCTCTTGATGGATTTCTTCAAAGTATCCCAAGGATTTGTCCAGCTGTAGCTCCACACAGAACACTCAAAATAGTACTTTAAGGGTCGCAACAGGGAAATTAATGACTCCTGTTCCTGATGATGCATCATAGATATTTGAGCTTTTGTAAAACCAAGTCTTCTTTGAATACCTATTAAATTATAGGCTCAAGGTTAGAGTTTGGAGTTCGGTGCTTTTAAAGACTGTGTGTCTTTTGCTGACTTGGATGCATGTAAAATAGGGAACAATGATCAAATCTAAGGGGGCTGGAGCATGGGAACTGATATTTGAATTCTCACAGAGTGCAGGTGACCATGAGCCTGGGGCTCACAGTTGCTTCTTAGTGATTCCACACTGCTGAAGCTAGCTGGTAGATTTCTATACATCTGATGTCTCTTTGTGATGTTATGAGCCATCGATAATCATTGCCCAGACACTTTAATTCCTCAGTGTTTAAAATTAATGGCATTCTAACTATCTCATCTCTTCTCCTTGTATTGGCCGAGGTATTTCTGTAAAAGAAATTGGCCTCTCTAATAACTAATGGCTCCAGGTTATAATTTGTATTAGAAATATGGGGTCAATGATTGATTTCTCATTTATTTGTCAACTTACTGTTTCGCATCCTTCAAAGGCGATCAATGGGGGTTTGGTTCTGTTTCTTAGAATCAGTTTGAAGGCACAGATAAGAACATATTGGCACTGTTTCGATCCATTGCTGCTTAGCTGTCATGCACTGATGTTCAGTGTCCAAACCCAACAGGTGTTAATGTCCACACCCTGGGATTTGGCCCTTGGGATCCTCAGTAGTCCCCTTGTTTGTAGGTTATGACGAGGTTTTCATCTTCTTTTCCCTGGACTCAGCATTTCTAAGCATTTGGGAGCTCAACACTACTGAGTCCGTCATTGTTTCTAGGATTTTAAAAGATGCTTTTGGAGGGACTGGAGTGATGGCTCTGCAGACAGGAACTGCTGCCTTTCCAGAGGATCTGAGTTCAATTCCGAGCACTTATTTCGGGAGAGTCACAGCTGCCTGTGGCTCCAGCTTCAGGGCGCCCAAGGCTTGGTCTCCCCTAACACCTGCACTCAAGTTTGCATACCCAGATGCAGATGCAAGCATGCCACACTCAGGTTAAAGTACAAGCAAATATCTGGAGTGGTTTTATAATGCAAAAATGGTAAAAGGTAAGACTGCAGGCTATCCCTCTTCCAAAGCTAAATTTATAAGTAAGTACATTTGGGAGGGGAGATACTTTGTCTCTTTTTCCAACTCTCTTCTTCCGTCCTTTCTCTCTTCATCATTGGTAATCAATTAACAAATTAAAATGTGTACTCCTTTTTCTAAGTATAGTTACATAGTTAATGCATTTTTACACCATTCTATTGCTAATAAGGTGTTAGAAATAGTAATCCAATACATAAAGTATATGTGTCTGTCCCTTTATCATATGCCATTGTTTATGAACAAGAGCAGAGATCACTGCAGAGAAAGCCATCCAGGAGCAGTGCTTCTTCAGCTACGGTCATCCAGCCTGCACAGGGCATCTTTAAATGAGCTCCATGGCTATCCCTGAAGATGCACATGCTGACAGGCAGAAAAAGAAGAGACCCTGATGGGTTTTACTCTTGGATTTACAGATTCCTGATGACTGGATTACTAAGATTAAATAAGAATTATGGACTTTGAAGCATGGTAGCGCATTTCAGCTGAGGTATTTATTTAGTTGCATGGACCCCCATGCAGCTCAGTATGTGGGGTTGAGTTGGCTGCACACTTTCCCAGATGCCTGCATAACCACTTTCAGAAACTGCCTCTGCTTTCTCTCCACTGATTTCATTTACATCACCCCTCCCCTGTATGGGCTTTATTGTTATTAATGTGAGTCCTTGCTAGGGCAACAGAACAAGGTAAGCTTTTATTTCTAGCTCAAACTTTGAGCCTTATCTAGTCAGGTTCCATGGATTTTCTCGGTTCCCATTATTCCCTTGGTCTGAAGTTGGGGAGACATTTCCTTTGTTGCTGCTGACTCTGGTACATGACTTCTGAGCTTAGAGTCTTGTTTCTGTCACTGACTGATTTTTGGCCGCTCTCTGAGTCCTGTTTCCAGAAAAACTGAGGTCCCCTCTTTGTAGCCTTAGCCTTCTCAATGAAAGAGTTTAAAACCCAATCCAGAGAGAAGCTCAAAGACATTCCTTTTAGCATTTATGAGAGGAAGAACAGTGGTGTGGTGGCTCAGACCTTCAATCCCGACGCTTTAGGGGCAGAGACGGGTATATTTCTGTGAGTTCAAGACCAGCCAGAACTACATGGGGAAACCTTGCTTCGAAAGCAAACAAAACCCAAAGAAGCGCGAGCAAGAGGAAGACAGATAAAGAGAGAAATGGCATGGTAGGCAACCTTGCAGAGAGGAAACCCCACACCACGGTGACAAACAGGAGGGAACAGTCTGCAGAACAAGAGTGAGGAAATCTGTGGTTAGGGAAGGCCTGGTAAGAAAGCAGAGCAAGCAGAATCGCAGGGCAGTGGCTCTACAAGCAACAGGGGCAAGGTTGGGGGGAAATAAACACATTCTATTGTTAGAGGATAATTATTCCCCCATGTCCTGATTCACTGGCTCCCTGAGGTGTGTCTTCTGCCCGATGGCTGATGATAAAGGCAAGGGGATTAACTCCTGAGAGAGTAGGCACCATAATGAAGGGTTCTCATCTCAGTCAGGCTGTGCTGTCTCCACCCAGGGTCTTATTTCTAGTATTACCAGAGAAACAGGGATGGGATCCATAGTCCCTGTGGCTCACAACACTACTGCAACAGTATGTAAGGCAGCCAGCCACTCATAGCCTGTCACGAAAACTGGACCAGAAAGTGTATAAATCTTTTTGGAATTAACTAGCATATAGTGTGAACTAGATATATTTTCATTTTTCCTTATTATTCTGCTAACTTCTAATCTAAATTACTCCTGTGTGAGGTAGTGTCTGCCTATTTTACCTTTCTCAAATTTTCTAAAGAAACCCGTTTTACTTCTGCTGATGGAAAGCGATAACTTTCCCACTCTGAGGCAAATGATCTGATCAGTACCACCAATTCAACAAATGACTAGCAGCTTATTGATTAACATAGTGCAAAGTTTTAGTTTTAAAATATTTTTAAAAGCCACTTCCTTCTAACATTATATGAGATAATTCTTTGCTAAATGTAAGTTAATTGTGCTTATCATTTACATACTTAACAAATTTTTCTTCCATGCAAATTCATACAATAGGATTCTAAACAAGGGAAATTTTCAAGTTGGTTTTGTTTGGAAGAGAAGCTTTCTAAAATAGGACCTTTCTAGACACTCGTATAAAAACATGTTTCAACTGTACTGCGTGATTAGTAAGCAACAATATAATTGGGATAATTATAAAATTAGTATTTAAAGCAATTGTAATTATTGTTTTTAAGAAGGGAGAAAATTGGAATTTATAAAGAAGAACTAAGCAAAAAAGTCAAGTTTAGAAACTAGAATAGCTAAAATTATGGGGCTGATGGACAGCTTTAATAGCCTATCAGAAACAGGAGAAAAGGTAAGTGAACTGGAGACAGGTGGGGAAATGCCTGGATGACAGGAAAAGTCGTAAGTGACATGAGACTGAGACACCACAGACCCCTTTTCTTGCCTATGTGTGTGTGTAACAAAAAAGCAATTAATTTAAGATGAGCAAATGATGTAAGTGTACAATTCTCAAAGGTACACAATGATAGTGTATATGAAAGAGCAAGGCTCTGTGTTCAATCCTCAGGAGAAAGGAAGGAAGGAAGGAAGGAAGGGAGGGAGGGAGGGAGGGAGGGAGGGAGGGAGGGAGGGAGGGAGGGAGGGAGGGAGAGAGAGAGAGAGAGAGAGAGAGAGAGAGAGAGAGAGAGAGAGAGAGAAAGCTAACCATCAATAGTCAATAAACTATAAACCAACCCAGTTAAGTGGTAAACATAAAAAATGACAAATACTATCAAGGATGCCAAGAGGGGAATCTCATCCACTCTTCCACTGGTGGTGAGAATCTAAATTAGTACAATCATTATAGAGACAGTGGGGAAGCCTTTGAAGAATTAGAAACAGAGCAACCGTACAATCCAGCAGCTCCACTATCAGGTATTTTGCCAAGAAAATTGAAGTCAGTGTATCTAAGGGACATCTGCACTCCCATATTTATTGCAGCCCTACCCACAAAAGCCAAGGTATGGAAACAATCCAAGAATCTATCAACTGATAAATCTAAAGGACATGTGGCACATATACACAATTGAATAGCAAGTATCCAGAGACAGTTAAGTAGCTAAGAGATATGAACCAGAGAGGTTGTTATTCAGCCATGAAAAGAATAAATCATGAATCATGGAGCTGGAGAGATGGCTCTGTAGTGTAGAACAGAGATTACTCTTCCAAAGGACCCAGGTTCAGTTTTTAGTACCACATCATGTAGTGGAAAGTAAGATATGGCCTTTGGTCAGCGTAGTTCTAGGAGATACCTATGACTTCTGGGCACCAGTGTTGGGGTGTGGTCCAGGATAGAGTACATAGCCCCCTTCTGTCATATGCTTTTGGATGGTGAAGAAGACCAGGTCAGACTGTGAGAGTGACATGAATCAGTCTACAGCCTTCCAGCGACTCTGTAATTGAGGGGGCTGGAGAGATGGTTCAGCATTTAAAATCACTGGCTGCTCATTCGGAGATCCTGATCTCAGCAACCATATGGTGGTTCACAATCATCTGAAATGAGAACATCAGGCATGCTGCCTGTAGCTGCAGATCTAACAAATCTAAATGCCTTCTTTTGGCCTCCAAGAGTACATGCAGAATCCTCCTCCTCCTCACGCACGCTGTACCCTAGGAGTATGCCCAACTCCAATGTCAATTAGGAGTCAAATTAAAGTTAAAAAATAAAAATCCATTAAAATAGTTGTCATGGAACTTTCCATGGCACTTTTGCTATGAGAGGTGGCCAAATTTAATTAGAAGAGTTACAGAAACTTACTACATCAGGAAATTAGAGGGATGGCTCAGTAGTTAAGAACACTCTAAGAGGACCTGACTTCTGTTCCCAGGTCTCATCAGGCAGCTTGGAACCACCTATAACTCTAGCTTTACACAGCACTTGAGATTTTCCTTTTGACTTTGCACCCATGAGGCATATACATGCACGCATATAAGCAAACATGAACCTTAAAAAAGAAACATACTGTTTCAATGGTGCCCTAAAAATATTAACCAAACTAATTAGTCACCTTCATGGATTCAAGATGCCAACATCCTATTCCAGTCCCCTGTTTACTCCATAACACATTTTGTGTGTACTCCAATGTGATGCATTTGGTGGAGTAGTGTATTGATGTGTTAAAATTGCAATCAATGATTGGTGAGATTTTGTTTTCAAAAGTCAGCATCGTTGTTTAACTAAGATGTTTTTGTTGCCTTTTAAAAATTGACCAGTTAATACTGTTAAATTGGCTTGAAGACATAACCTGAAAGCCGCCCTCACATGCCTTTAGTTTCTGTTCATGCGAGGGTAATGTTCAGTCTGTAGAGTAATGTCTTTATTGATTGCCATTCCAGCGGCGAGCCATGGAAACATTGGAGTGTGATGGCATGTCTCATACAGAAAATGAACAAAACCTACGTGTACCCTCTCTGCCCCCATATTTGCTCACTTTCTGAGGAAGTGTACTTCTGATAGAGTCAGTGTGCCCAGTCTGACACACAGGTTCTGCCCTTGTCCTAAGCAGACAGGAACTGGGAACACACAGTGAAAGCAGTTCTGAACTCTGGAGCCATCCTTTCCTTAGAAATGCAATCTGCACACTTAGTGAACACAATGAAATATCTTCCATGTTTTGTGTATCCCAATTCAAATTGTTGTTCCAAGAGTGATGATCAATAGACACCATCCAGGCTGTCTATTGACGATAGACTTGGTGATAGATCAGGCGATAACTTGGTTGGTGGAGTGCTTTCCCAGCAAACTCGAGGATCCAAGTTCTGATATGGAATGTCTTTTTGTACACTGTGAAATACCATTGGATAACAAAGGAACTGTTTTGGCCTATGGCAATCCAGCTTATAGGCAGGCAGGAAATCCAAGCATAGATAAAGGGGAAGGAGGGCAGAGTGAGACAGAGGATGTTGTGAGCTGCCACCAAGAGAGGAAGATGTAAAGGAATTTAGGTAAGCCACAAGTATCAGAGAACAGATCACCCACAGTCAGATCTCACCCAGCTGTCTTCCAGCTTCCTCAGCCTGGCTCCTCCTGGCTTCTTCTGCCTGCTCTGTCTTTCTACACCTGCCTTAAATACCCTCTTCACCCAGTTGTTTCACATCCAGATTAAGATTAAAGACCTGGCACCACCACTGCCTGCCTGGGAGCCTGGAACTCCCTCTGTAAACTAAACTGGCCTTGAACTCAGATTAGATTAAGGGCGTAGGTCACCACTCCCAGGATATTCCTTGTGCTGGATTAAAGGTGTGAGTTACCACTGTCTGACCCTCCTGTACTGACTGTGGGTAGATCTGTTCTCTGATATTCCAGACTGGTTTTATTAAATATATAACATATCACCACAACCAGCCATGTTGCAATACATAGATTAATAGAAATGGAATAAGATTCAAGAGCTAGTTATCAATAAACTTGAGCCATAGGCCAAACAGCATGTAATAAATATAAGACTTTGTGTGATTATTTGTGATTGCTAGTTTGGATCTTGGGACTAGACTGGGCCAGCAATTTTATACTACAGACTTCAGATTCTCAACCACCACATGGAAGATAGATGTGGAGGTCAGTTTGTAATCCCAGTATTGAAGGACATGGACAGGAGAATCTTAGAGACTCGGGTGCTAGCTGGTCTAAGCTGAACAGACACAATTCATGTGCAATGTGAGACCCAATGGAATGGAAGCAATGGAAGATAATGCACAGTATCAATATCTTGTCTCTATAACTACACAACAAACAGACATTATTATGGATGCTATTTTTACATTTCAAGATTTCTGCTGAACCAGATTTTCAGTCACAGGGCAGCACAATGAACTCATTTGTCCACTAGAGGGCTTCCTAACATGTTAAACGTAAGAAATGCGATCTACAGTAAAAAGACACATTTGTGGAAAACATGAATTTACTTAGAATAATTAATGAAGATCATAAAAAATGTCATCTCACTAGAGCCGTGTTTGGTTGGGGACCACAGCATAAAGCATGATGCTCATTTTGTATGATTGATTGACAGAGTCCTACGCATGGCCTTAAATTCCAGCAATGGGCTTCAGAGTGAGCAAGTCACTCCAGAAAACATGAATACTGCCTTTGTTTTACTGTGGAAACTGATGCTCTGGAGGGAAATTGTATTTCCCAAGCCCACTTCACTAAGGATGAGATTTCTGCTCACAACCTCAGGTTGCAACTCACTGCATTTCATTTTAAGATACTGTAGACTTGCAAAAGGGAACACCAGCGTCTGAGAGTTCAAAAGTGTTTGCGTCATTTTGTACAAACGTTTGACTCCCTTGTCTTGGTATTGCTGTTGCTGTTTTATACTTTTCTTCATCTAGAATCTGTGTGTTGAGCCCCATGATTGCAGCTCTCACCATGACTAAAAGTAGAATTTAGATCTTGGCCTTGAAAATCCAGAGCCTTTATAATCGCTGGTGAGAGAATTGTCTATAAATAAAACCTAAAATGGTTGCATTCTCCCCCCTGTAGCTCTGAGGGGAAAGAAAATGGTACTGTACACACACACACACATATACACACATATAATACACACACATGCACACACATACTTACATACACATGTATATACACACATACACACACACATACATACACACATACATACACACATATACACACTTGCACACACATACATACATACACACTTATACACACACACAAACACATACATACACACATACACGCACACACGCACACACGCACACACGCATGGTACTGTGACAGCTGCTTTTAGAGATAGAAAACCTGGACTATAGATACTGATGTCACAGTCCATTAGGCCAGAGGGTCTTACCCTTTACTTCTCATCTCATAGGTGTGTGTGATGTAGTCACTCAGATATAATCCCACTTTAACAAAGCACTGAAGCTGGGGTGATGGCTCAAGAGCCAAACACTTGCCTCACAAGCTTGAGGACTCGAGTTCAAATCCCCCAACCCCACAAATGTGCCATGTGGGTGTGAGGATCCACCTGTATGTAACCCCAGCCTCAGAAGGCAAAGAAAGGAGATTCCCAGAGCATTGCTGGTCAGCAAGAGAAGTTCTGAGTCTGTCTGAGGAAAGATTGAGCTAGAAGAGTGATCAAGGAAGGTTCCTAACACTTGCCTCATGTTGTTCAAATCCTAACTGATCTTGTAATAAAAACCCAGAGCCAGATATTGGGGAAAAGCTGAAAGACCAGAGACACAGAGGAGCCACAGCCACTCTTCTTCTGACCAACTCCTCAGGCCGAAGGGGAAGATCCTGTCTCCACGAATCCTCAGATTGGATGGGGAAGCGCAGGTTGAAATAGACATGGAGGGGGCGAATGCTGTCTCCTCTGTCTTATATGCCCTTCTCTGCTCAGCCATATCACTTCCTATCTTAACCTTCCTAGTGCTGGGATTAAAGGCCTGTGTGTTTCCCAAGTGCTGGGAGGGAAGGCCTGGGATCCCCAGTGCTGGGAGTACAGGTGTATGCCACCCCTGCCTGGCTCTGTCTCTCTTTTGAATTGGATTAATCTCATGTAGCCCTTAACTTGCAGAGATCCAGACAGATTGCTGCGTCTGCCTCCCGAGTGCTAGGGTTAAAGGTGTGTGACACCACTGCCTGACCTCTGTGGCTAACTCTGTAGCTGGCTCTGTCCTCTGATCTTCAGGCCAGCTTTATTTGATACAGTGTATCACCACAACCTTATGCCATTACACACATATATGCAAACATACACCTGTACACTTGTGCCACTTGCAAAACTGTGCATACATACATGTACATACAACACACACATGTGAATCTGGAAAGGGAAAAACAGAACTTGAGAATCGCAACTCTGCACGGGTGAACAGTGTCCAGAGGCACAATCTGCTGCCCACACATTTTTTTGAGTGAATCAGGAAAGAAAACTGTTTTCTAGACTATTTAAGTGGCATTGTTCTTCACCCCACACTCACCTCTTTAGCCTTACTATATAATGTTGATTTTGTTGCTGTTATTCCCAAATAAAGTGTGCTAATTGTATCTGTACTCATGCTTAGTGATCACTGCTCTGCATTGGTTCATTAGGAGCCATTTGATTGCAAGAGAGGAACCCAAGGTCATGCTTTGGTTAGCTTCCTCCTAAATCTATTGAGCATGGTCTTCGCTCCATTGGTCTGCGACTCACAAGAAATGACTGCCCTCCAGTCATGGTGACAGTCAAATGCAACCTTGATGGATAGACACTCCTGTGTATGACTGGATGAAATGCGGATTCTATTCCTCCAGAACTGAGCTTACTGGCAAAACAAAAGGCTGAATTCTAAAATGCAATTGCTCGTGAAAAGATGTGTGTGGCAGCCAAGAACTGGTAAATGAAAACATATTTGTTTCTCTGTCTTCATTCGTAGTGTCCTCAGGAGGTCAGTGAGGTCAGGATGAAGGTCTTAAGAATCGTGAACCAGTTGGTTCTTCTTGACTCTGCCTCCTTCCAACTCCCTCATGCACAGAGAGGACCTCTTTTGCTTCCATCTCAAGCATGCTTGACACTGTTTATTAAATGAATAGATACATTGAAGCCTTCGAAAGAAAAGACAAATAGATGACTATGTGACGGCTAAATGCAAAACTCTATCTAAAGAAAGAAAAATTGCCTAAAGTGCTTGGCTCAGTCTACACAGACTTTGATCATCCTTTATTGGAATAAAACCCAGAAGTCAATGCTGCGTATACCTCTCAAGAGTGTAACAAGAAAAGCATGCATAAAATAAAGAACCAACTGGGATTTTAATATAAGCATGAATATGGGGGAGGGAGAAACACAATATGGCATGACAAAAACCATACCTGTCATTTTTATTGCACAATCCCCAGGAAGGAAAGATTTAAAATCTCTTGGCCAGAGGGTCTATAAGAAAGACGTGAATTTTTCCAAGACAACATATGAGGGTCTCAAATGAGATGTGGGATTTTTTTTTTAAACCTTGATCCAACATGAGCCCATGTTTTAAAAATCTGTAAAACAATTACTTGGCATAAATTAGTTTTCTGTTCCTGGGGCTCCCTGCTTCTTCGGGGAGAGTTGGAGATTCCATAAATCTGGGCTCCTCTACGCTACTGAGGAGTCTGGGGAAGATCTCTGAGCTCAGCTGGTGTCTGGATTGGCCCTTCCTTTTCTTTGCACAGGGAGACCTCTCTTTATTCCTTCAGCCCTGGGGCAATGCAGGGTCGGATGCTTCCCCTGTAACTGCATCTCCACACTAGCTGTTGCTTTCCCCAAGTCCCTCCAGAGCAGAGGCTCATGAGCGTCCCTTCAGGGGTTCTCTTCCTACTCTTCCATTTATCAGGCAGATTTCATGCCACCCGAGATTCCATTTTGCATATGATTCTAATTGGGATAGCCCTTTAAAATTTATAAAATATTATTATATACTTAATCCTTTGAAGAAGGAGGAGGTGAAACAGCCAACCTGACAAAGAGCTAACTTGACAGGTCTTAAGAGAGGTGTGACACTGTCACACACGATGGGAAGAGGAATCTCAAGTCTCTCAACCTAATGAGGGAAGCCATCTGCTGGATGTGAATGCTTTCACAGGACAGTGAGCTGGTTTATTCAACAACAGGGAAGAAGGGAGAGTTAACTATTACAGATCTAAAGTGACCTAGACCAGGACAACCAAGTGCCCTGTGTGTACTTAGCCTTGATCTGAATTTAAATAAACTAGTTGCCAAAAGGCCTTCTTGATTAAAATAAATATCTGAATATAACAATAGGGAATAAGTTGTCAAAATTTGAGTTAATCTTATTGTTTGTTAACATATGTGGTTTATGTACGCATGTGGTATGTGCTTCAGTGGGCTGATGCAGAGGCCATAGAAGGATTCCAGGCCAGGCATCAGGCTGTATCAGCCTTGCTTCTTGATCAGGGCCTCTCACTGAAACGGAGTTAGGCAGGTCCAGCTCCTTCTCCCCACTCTAGGGATCAAATGTTTTTCCTACCACATGTACTTCAGCATGGACCTGTAAACTTCCTTATTAATGAAACTAGAAGATATGTTTCAAGTAATAATCACTTAAGAATAAACTGAGGGAGATGGGAGATGGCTCAGTGGGTAGGAAACCTTGCTGTGCAGACTTTAGGATCTGTGTCAGAGGAAGGAACCAGGAGGTTGGCAGAGATTCCCAATGCAGGTGCTTCAGGCACACCCCGATCACTGAGAAATCCCTGGGAAATACAAGTATACACTCACTGATTGGTAGACACATCAACCCATAAGGCATATCCTGCCACTAACTGTGGCCATAAATCGTCTCTCAATATTGAGTAACATAATAAATATGCTTAAGTAATTTTAGAACCATGATTTCCTTTTCAACTAGGAAATACTTTAAATGTGCTTCAAAACTTCAGCCAGATGTTAGGGCCACTTTGGCTCAGTGAGTTTACATTCCCAGCTTTTAAATCACTGCGTCTTCTTCAGGGAAATTCCTGCACAGCTCTGTCCTGTTACTGATATCTCAATTCCCATTCATCACAGGCCTGGACTCAGTCCTGGGTCACGGTCTGCTTCTCAGGCATGTATAAACATTTATTAATAAAACGTCATTCCATACAGAAACAATAACCAACTGTGATTTTTCTGTTTTATTTTTATAAGGGTCACAGCTGATGTTTTCTCACGGCCCCTACTGAATGAACTCAACCGTTTCTGGGATGGGCACCATTTCAGGATGGGGCAGAACTGGTCCACAATGTCCCAATTACAGAGGACTGACCTGAACATCTTAAGGGTAAAGGAAATCAGTTTGAGAGGCACCATAGCAGACCTTCTAATTTAATAAGTGACTATTACTATTTTGTAAATGCTTCTGTAAATAATAGTGTTGATTTCTTGAATAATTTCCCTCTTAATGGCAACATATCAAAGTCTATCTATTTTTATGCTTGTTGAAAATATCAAACTGCAAAGTTTTAAACACTATTAATGGGATTTAAAATATAGGTCTGGAGAGACAGTTAAGAAACTGTCCATGGAACTGTGACCCCAAACCTCACACCAAGCTTCTTAAGGAGTAAGCACTCATTTGGCTCAGAGTTTGTGGTAGACAGCTAGAGGGGCGTCTGAAGCCGCGGTGTCAGGAACTACTTATTCACATCTTTCTAGACCAGGAAAAACACAGTAGGAGAGGAAGTGAGGTCAAGGTAGAAAACTCAAGTTCCACCCTCATCTCCAATCCCCAGATCCACTCCTTCTATCTAGATAAGCAACATCTCCCAAAGATCCCACAACCTTCCAGAAACAGATCCATACGATGCGACAAGATGGTCAGGCATGCTTCATAAACAACCCAGAATGCCAGTTCAGTAGTCTAGCCTTCTTACTAAAGACCTTGCCAGCCTCCACACCTTCAGGGTAGTAAATGTCAGCACCACTTAGCCACATAAGGCAGTGTCTGTCTGTCCTTAGCCACACAAGGCAGTGTCTGTCTGTCCTTAGCCACACAAGGTAATGTCTGTGGCAGACAGAAATGGAGACATGGAAGAGGAGGTTTTGTGGGAAGAAATGCTGGTGTTTTGCGGTTTCACCAGGACAGAAAACAGACATCAGATGTAGAGTAAGGACTTGCTACAGTCTGGGACAGGAAACAGCTTCCCACGCATCTTTGCATGTACCCTAAAGCACTAATAGCAGCCCCTGTCAGTGGCAAAGCCTGTGTTTTCTACCCTGACCAAACAGAATTTAGTCTCTAAAGCTTAAAAATGAAAATCTTTCTCACTCTACTATAAAATAGATTTTCTTTCTCCTTTTCATAGTGATAACCAAATGAAAAATACATTTAGCTCAGATCTGACATCAAGTGCTTTATGAATCCAACAAAATCAGATTTAGTATTTTGTCACATATCGATCTCTATGAAAATCTCATGAGCTACCTGTGATTTTGTTTTGCTCCATATAAATAATTAAATTTTAATAAAATAATTTTCATGTCCCAAGTACATAGTAATATGTTTGGTTGCAGCTATCGATTGGCTCAGCCTTCTCAAGGCCTTTTCTGAAGATGGCATTTAAAATACATAAACCAAAAATTTCCCCTGGACTTGTGCCTGCTACACAGTAGCATCTAATTACTGTATAAAAAATGCCTCCAAAAAGCAAATTTGGATATAATGTTCAAAAGAGCTGAAATGACAGGAATACAAAAGGCTGGTTTAGTTATTTTAGCCCTTAAGCAATCCTCACACTGTTCCGGCCAGACGCAGAAATAATCCATTATTCCCAGAATGGCAGACCTTTTTTTTTGCCACATGCTCCTGGACCTAATTTTTAACTGGCTGATAATGTTTGAAAAAAATTACTTTCTGATTGAATTCTCCAGAAAAAAAATGCTTCTGTGATGCTTTAGAACATGCGTGGGACCCCCTAATATAAGCAATGAAAGCATCATTAAATCAAAGAAGCCTTTTTTATAAAACCAATGATTTATGTGATTCCATTCAAGGATGAAGCAACTTCTGTGTAAGCGAATGTCAAGAAATTTGTAGACATTAACTGTTAACTAAGAGCACCAGCTTTTTCTTATAAAGAAACACCTTTATTTTATTTATGTATTTATTTATATTTATTTTTAAAGATTTTATTTTGGGGTCTGTAGAGATGGCTCAGTGGTTAGGAGTCCTTACTACTTTTGCAGAAAACCCTGGTTCAAGTCCTGCACCCACAGGGCAGTTCAGAACTGTTTATAATGCTAGCTCCAGGGGGTCCAGCTTCATCCCTAGCTTCTCTGCAGCCTCCTACACACACAGGACATGTATACTCATGCACATTCACACAGATACAGAAATAAATAAATAAATAAACTTTCATTAATACATTTTATCATTATTTATATATGTGTATACATGTATTGATACCCACCAAGTCCAGAAGAGGATGTCAGATCCCCTGGAACTGGAGTCATGGATAGTTGTGAACAGATCACATGGATGCTGAAACCCAAGCTCTGTCTGTGCAAAAACAGCAAGTACTCTAAACCACTGTACAACTTTAAATTGTAGTCTCTGACTTTGGGCCACACCTCCATGTCTAGGCTTGGATACCACACATTAATCAATAATACATGTCAGCTTCATTGTGCCAAGACACTAAAGACTTTTTATGCCAGATAAATAAATAAAACCACATGTAGATGGCTGGCTTTGTGCTTTAGCATTTATATCTCCAAATACTTCCTGGGGTGTCTGACAAAGACACCCCTGTGCACACATATCTACTAACACCACATGTCTCTGTTCACCCCACATCACCTCCCCACCCACTTAGTCACAAAGCATGAACAAGTATTGAGCATATTCCAGTATTTCAATGTATGAAGGTTGATAGCAAATCAGTTTGACATTGTCAAGCAGGACCAATAGTTGAAATTGATATGATGGACCTAATAACATCAGTGCACACCGAAGTTAGCCTAGTATTCTGTGTATTCGAGCTTACTTTATTGTACAGAGCAGCATTTAGTGGGTGATGTGGACTTTGTTAGACATCTGAGGAGCTTTAAGAAGTTAGATTTGGGGGTTAGTTCATGTAGTGAGACATTATTGTTTAATAAGGGCCAGTAGTGAATCATTCCTTTGGTCCTCATGCCTCCGTAATAACATATTACCATACTTTGTTTTTTGTTTTGTTTTTTTTTTTTTTCTGACAGAAGGGACATGACCTGCTTTGTACCCTCCTGGATGAAAGCCTGATTGTGTGACCTTCCTTGACCAAAAGCTGATAGAAGGATCAGCATTGTGCAAGTTCTAAGGTGTGTGTGTGTGTGTGTGTGTGTGTGTGTGTGTGTGTGTGTGTGTGAATATGTGTGTGAGTGGGCATGTTTGTGCATGTCCCTATGTGAGTGTGCATATATGTGTGTGTATTGTGTGGATGAGTGTGCATGTGTGTACATGTGCCTATATGTGTGTGAGTGTATGTGAGTGCACATGAGAATGTGAGTGGTGTACATGTGGCTGTGTGTGTGGATGTATGTGAGTGGGCATGTGGGTTCCTGTGCATGTGAGTGTGTATGTGTCTGAGTGTACAAGTGCCTTTGTGTATATGTGTGTATATGTGTGTGTGGGTGTGTGTATATGTATGTGTGTATGTGTGTGTGCGTGTATGTGTGTATGCATGCATGTATGTGTGTGTGCATTTATGTGTGTGTATGTGTGTGCATATGTGTGTATATGTGTGTGTGCATGTGTGTGCATGTATGTATGTGTGCATATGCATGCTTTGGTGCCTGTCTAGTTTGTATTGATACGAAGGCCAACTTCAAGTGAGACAGGGTTTCACACTGGCCTAGAGTTTATAAAGTAAGTTAGGCTGGATGTCCTGCAGCCTCAGAGATCTGCCTCCTCTGCTGCCCAGCACTGGGGTGATCAATAAGCACATTACTTCTTTTTGGTATGAGTTCTGGGGTTTGAACTCAATTCCTCACATTATAGGGCAAGCACTTTACCTGCTTTGCTGTCTCCCCAGACCCAGACTTTTGGTCTTAAGGGCTTTTGTAAACCTTCCCTCCCTCCCTCCCTCCCTCCCTCCCTCCCTCCCTCCCTCCCAGTTGTCAGTGACTGGCTCAGAGGTTAAAAGTAGAGTTTGGTTCCCAGTAACCATATCATGTAGCTTACAACCCCCTGTAACTCCAGCTCCAAGGGATTTGACACCCTCTTATGGACTCCTAGGGAATCTGTGCACAAGCAGCAAAAATTCATAAACACACACACACACATAATATAAATACATAAATAAAAATAATTTTAAAAAACAGTTGCTACTTTATAAAGAAATCCAGATTGGCCACAAGTGGTGACTGATACCTATAATACCAGCATTTTGGAAACTGAGGCAGAAAGATGACTGTGAGTTTCATGCCAATCAATTACAGTAAGAGAACAGATCACCAAAAAGATCAGTCCAGACTCCACACTCCAGCCCTTCAGTCAGCCTTGTGGCCTCAAGGAACAATCTGACCATGCCCTCCATAGGCGCCATTATCTACAATCATTATTTGTAAAAGAACTATTTATTGGCAATTGATTATATAAAGGACTAATATTTATTAAGGGGTTATATAAATATGTATACAATTGAACTTTAGGGGAATTTTTGGAGGGTTTAAATTTCCCACACAGCTGCGGTGGCAGAAACAAAAGGAACAAGCGGCTGCACCCCTGCACCCAGTCTTCAAAGGGGACTGGTCACGTGCGTGCAGAGCCTGAGAGCTCAAAGCTATGCCTTTAGGTCGCCCACAATAACGCCTAAACCCACCACAACACACACAGAGAGAGACCTTATAGTAAGCCCTAAGACTCCAAGTTAGGATAAACACATGGAAAGGGGGTACCACCATGATGCTGCTAAAAAACACACCATGTGCTAGAGTTAGTACTCGGGAGCCATCTCAGAGTGGGCACAGGACAGAGGCAGACAGAGATAGAGAGCAAGGGGGGAGGGGACGGGCTGTGACTGACACACATTTAAGGAATATGCTTTTTGCAAAGGTGACAGTGGAAAGGCACCCGATAGCTGAGAATGGCCCCTGTATTCTGTATCCTCCCCTTGTATCCTGATTATAACATTCCTACCAAGAGGGCAAAAACCAGAATTTGCGTAGGTGGGAAATAAAATCAGTTGTATTCAGAGTTTCTGAAGCACTTTTCTGCTAATGCAGTCCACATACAGAACATAACCATTGTGTATCTAAACAAATCCAGATAGTCCTTCATTCCAACTCATTCAGGTCCCACAGGGGTCCTCAAACGCTGACTACAGTCTTGTTTGACATCAAGAAAAACACTATTTTGGGAGGGAACTTAGTACAAAAGTCTTATTTATTCTTATCACGAGAACAGATACAATCAGAGAGGCCCAAGAAAGCCTCAAAGCAGCAGCCTGAGGAGCTGCAGAGACCCACGCTTTTGAGTGTCACAAAATCGGGGAGAAAAAGTATTTGTGTGTGCTTCTTCTTCAACCTGGTACAGCCATCTCGAGTAGTATATCAAAATAACTGAGAACTTCTACAAAAGCATATGGAGTCAAAAGCAGAACACTTGGACTCTGGAATCCAAAGTTTGTTTGTTTGAAATCATAGGCACCTTACAGAAAGGAAGCACTAATTAAAGTATGTAGGCTTGATTGATTTTTCTCTAACATGTTTTGACAGAGATGCCTAACCGGTATTAGATCAACCTATCCCAGAAACTGTGCTTTCATTTCTAGTAAATCAAAGCCAGTCAGCAGTTGGGTGTGTGTTAATCTGGACAAAAACTGCAGTCACGGGAAGTAACCAGACGATTGACACCTGTATGCCCCTGGTGATTGTGAGGGACTGATGCCTGTATTCTCTAGTGATTATGAGGGATTCCTGTATCCCCCTGGTGACTGTGAGGGACGCCTGTATCCCCCTGGTGACTGTGAGGGACACCTGTATGCCCCTGGTGACTGTGAGGGACGTCTGTATGCCCCTGGTGACTGTGAGGGATGGCTGTATGCCCCTGGTGACTGTGAGGGACGCCTGTATGCCCCTGGTGACTGTGAGGGATGCCTGTATCCCTCTGGTGACTGTGAGGTACGCCTGTATGCCCCTGGTGACTGTGAGGGATGGCTGTATGCCCCTGGTGACTGTGAGGTACGCCTGTATGCCCCTGGTGACTGTGAGGGATGTCTGTATCCCCCTGGTGACTGTGAGGGACGCCTGTATGCCCCTGGTGACTGTGAGGGACGTCTGTATCCCCCTGGTGACTGTGAGGGACGCCTGTATCCCCCTGGTGACTGTGAGGGACGGCTGTATCCCCCTGGTGACTGAGAGGGACACCTGTATGCCCCTGGTGACTGTGAGGGACGTCTGTATGCCCCTGGTGACTGTGAGGGACGTCTGTATGCCCCTGGTGACTGTGAGGGATGGCTGTATGCCCCTGGTGACTGTGAGGGACGCCTATATGCCCCTGGTGACTGTGTGAGGGGAACTTTTGGCTTACAGGGGTTTATTGCACCTTACCACATTTATCTCTGACAGTTCCTTCTGAGACAGGGGGCTAAAGGGACAAAGGTGGACAGGGAAAGTGAGAGTGAGATTTCCCTAAGATGATGGCTTCTTGTTCCCAGAAGGCACTTTGAGGAAGAGATAGAAGAAAGGCACTTGGTAGGTATCTAAGCAGGACTAGTGGGGTAAAGGGAGGACCCGATGGCCTATAACATACAGAATCTGTCACTGAGCTCTTATCATCCTAAGGTGGCGATTAGTTAGCTTCAATAAGCTGTAGCTTTGCCCCCTCACCCCAGCCTTTTGTCTGTCCCCATGGTTGATCCCTCAGAATAATCTGGGCCTTCCCCTACGTGATCACCAGCACCTGTTAACTTCCTGGGGATGAGATTTGCTTATTGCTCAGAGATTACTTCTGCCTTCTTACAATAAGATGGCCAAAATCATACAACAGCGTATGGGTCAGATCTCAGGAAATCCTGGAAGTACACACTCTGACTTGTCCTGTATTTTAGTTATTACTTTAAAATAATGAGATTTTTGTGTGGTAAAACTTTCTTGCAAAAACTGTCAGGCCACAAATAGTGAGACAGAGACATTACTAATTATGAAAGCTTGGCCTTAGCTTAGGCTTTTCCCCAACTAGCTCTTATAACTTAGATTGTTTCTATTAATCCTCATTCTGTCTTATGGCTCCGTTATCTCTACTCTGGACTGTATGTCCAACCTCTTCAGGGTCTTCCTGCATCTGAATGGTGTCTCCTCCTTTCTTCTTCCCAGAGTTCGCTCTGCCCAGAAGCCCCGCCTTACCTTCTGCCTAGCTATTGGCTGCTCAGCTTTTTTATTACACCACTCACAGCAATACATATTCATCCAGTTTACACAGATCCCACAACACTTTTGCACTGGGATGTGCCTACAATGCTGAAGCCCTACATTCAGTCCCCAGCACTTCATAAACCAGGCCTGTTGTAATGTGGAAAGCCTGCAATTCCAGGATCCGGAATGCAAGTAGAGGCAAGATGATTAGGACGTCAAGGTCATCTTCATCCTATATAGCAAGTTCAAGGCTAGCTGGTCTACAGGAGACCTTGTCTCAAAAAACAAAACAAATCTCTTTCAACTTTCCACAGCAAAATGTCAGCCTTCAAATCTTTGCAGTGTGGGCGGGCTTAGTTACCCGTGATTTGCTGTGAAGAAGGATGCTTGCATGGTGACTTGATAAACAAAGTGCTTGGTTTCCCAATTTTATCCTCACTGATACAGGCTGTCTCACTTAAAGACTGGTTTTCTTCAACATCTTTTCACTGCTCACAAGAGTCAAGCATTGGACCCAACACCCTCTGAGCACCAAGTGAAGAGAAAGGTAACCCTCAGGAGACAGGTGCAGAGCCGGTTTCCTCAAACACTTGGATTCAATTTTCTCACTTGCCAAAATCTGCACTAAACTAATATAAGGTAAAAAGGATCGTTTGAATTATTTTAAATACAAGTTCCTCTGTGTTGTCACAGTTGTGCAGCTATCAACACTAACCTTCTCCAGAACTTTCTCCATCTCAAAGGAATATTCTCATTAATCATCTACTCCCCATTATCTCTGTAATGTAATGTTATAGTTAGGGTAGTATTGCCGTTCTAAAACACCATGACTGGCTTATACTTCCAGGTAACTCTGAAGGAAGTCAGGAAGGAACTCAGACAGAACCCTCACCTGGGGGCAGGAGCTGATGCAGGGACCATGGAGGGATGTTGCTTACTGGCTTGCTCCCCATGGCTTGTTCAACCTGCTTTCTTATAGAACCTAGTCAAGGGATATCATCACTCACAGTGGGTCCCTCCCCACAATCACTAATAAAATGCCCTATTGTCAACTCTTATTATGGAGGCATTTTATTAATTGAGATTCCCACCCATTAGATGACTCTACTTTGTTTAAAGCTGACACAAAACCAGCAATCACAGGTACCTCATATAAATGAGATAATTCCAGGTCTATCCTTTTGGGTCTGGCCTATGTTTCATGTTTCAAGGTTCATTTGTATTGTATCACACATCCCAATGTTAGCTATTTTTAAAACTAGTATTTCTCCCTTGGTTTTTGATATCAATTTCTTTGTTTCTGCACATTTTCCTTCCTTGTCCCAGCTCAGAGGTGTTTTAGAAGACGATCATATGCATGAATTTTGTGCATGACTGTCAACAGTAGAAATCAGCTTGTTTTTGTGGTACTGATGTGGCCTGGAGACAGGAATGGGTAGGGATACACTTGATGCATCCCAGACTAGAGTCTGTTTTAATAGCTCAATAACCCAGAGAGACCCATCACCGGGTTTCTCTTCCTTTTCTCTCTCAAGAATCCCCAAACACCATTTTTAGCTCATGTGTTGGCTTCTGTCATAAATTGCAATCTTCCTTTTCTTTATTATCACCCTGGGACAAGACGCAATGCTGCTGTCCATATGTAGCCCAGGCTGATCTGGAAAATCCACACTTAGTTCAGCCTTGTTTATCTGACGCAACGCCTTCCTAAGTTTCCAGTGCTGTCTTCTCTTCCTTGGCCCAACACAGTCTGTCAACTGTGCTCTCTTCTCTTGTAGAAATGGAAAGCAACAGGCTCCGCCCTTTAATTGTGGGGCGCCTCCCGTGACTCTACAAAATTCGTATTGTTATCAGAAAAGTATTGTTGCCTTTGGAGCTGATCAGCACAATACAATTACATCTCTATATCTGTGCTTTTATTGTTCAGGCACTCTTCAAAGGAGACGATCCAAGCGAATTGTACTTTCTCCTGCTGGGACTGCCCAGGGTCTGCCTTGTTTTTGATTGCTGAATACGTGAGCCAGGCTTTTCTTACTGCCTTTGTTTTCCTGGGTTCTCTAGTTGCTGTTTTGAATTGCTTTTCTACTTCTAGAACTTGAACATGCTCCTTCCTCAATAAGTCCAGAGTGGGCCATAGCTTCTAAATACTCTTCTGCCTGGAATCCATTCTCTTTCCCCTTGAAAAGGACATGTATCTGGTTCTAATATGGACTGGGGGTTTCATATTTGGTCACTTTTTTAATACAGCCTTCTGTTTTTTAGAAAATATCCAGCTGCCTTAATTATTTGCATCCTGTGGCTTTTCTGCTTCAGATTCTCACCAATATTAATTACTCTGCATAAAAGAGTTTGTAAATGAAGTCTTTAATATCTATTTATTTTCTACATTTTAAACTATATTTGTTACTTTTATGTCACCGTGGTAACGTAATTAAAAGCACTGAAGGAAGAAAGTTTATTTTGGCTTATGGTTCCAAAGGATACAGAGCATCACAACAGGGGAGGTATGGGGACAGAAGCAGATTCCGGCTGGCTTATTACATGTCTATCCATGCACAGGAAATAGAGAAAGAAAGGAAGAAGAGGAGAAGGAGGAGGAGGAGGAGGAGGAGGAGGAGGAGGAGGAGGAGGAGGAGACCCCTCAAAGCCTGAACCATTGGTGTCTTTCCTCCAGGAAGGCTCTACCTCCTAAGGGTTCCATGACCAACCCCAGCAGAATCAAGTGTGCAAATACTTAAGCCTTAGAGGCACATTTATCATTAAGCCACTGTGGTAACCAGGACAGTGGCCATTTCGCACTTTTCCATAAATAAATAATGGTAAAAAGAGCATAAACTTGCAGGGCACTAAATCATACAGAGCAGGCTGGGCCACAGGGGGAGATATTAAAGCTGTTTCTTTGGGAAATGGGGTGGTTTACACGTTTCTAAAATTAACATGCTTTCTATAAAATTTCTAAGTTGAGTGACTTGGGTAGCAATTATGAAGGTTATGGCTCTGAAACTTTGACACTTGAGAATATTATGAAGCCATTGAAATTGTCTGTGGAGAATTTATAATGTTATTTGTAATAGAGGAGCATAAAATTCAAAGGAAATCTGCCTAAAGAGGAACGATGAAATGCTTAGAAGAAGCTTTTATTTTCCTCTTCACACATATCTGTGATCTTACATCTTCATAGGTAAATATAAATTACTTTTATAGTAACAAGTGACACCACAAAAGAAAAATAAAACATGCTTTTTTTTAATCAAACAATGCCCAGTTTTATTTGTCTTATTAACTTCAATTAATAAATAATGACAAATGTATTTGTCTGATTAACTACAATTGTTAATACAATTTTGCTATTAGAATTCTAGTAGCAAAATGGATTGAGCCTTATTGAATATATATAACATATACATTATATAGAAAAGCCATAGAGAAAAAAATAATTACAGTGAATTTCTCTCCTGCTATTAAACGGCAGAATATGACCATTATGTGGGTCCCTGGATCAGTGCAGTCAGAGGCAGAGCATAACCATTGTGTGGGTCACTGTATCAGTGCAGTCAGAGGCAAACTATTTAAAACTTCCTTGCTAGGTATATGTGGTGGTAACAAATAGCCCTCAAATATCATTGGCTTACAAAAATTAAGGTTTATCTATTGCTCACATTATATTTTGGTGGCAATGATATCAGAGTGGCTCTGTCTCTGACCTACCAGATGTTTTCATGCAGGATCCTAGCTGAAGGAATAGGACCTGCTGTGAACATGTTGCTCTTAGACAGAAGAAATGGATGCAGTATTTAAAACATGCATAGCCTTTTCAGTATGGTCGGATATGAGGTATGCTCTTCATGTCACATGGTCACAGGTAGGATTATGTAGGGAAGGGGAGTAAAAGAATGGTGAAATACCAGCATCTATGGGGAAGGTCATATGTTCTATCAGAATGAAGACCTTTGATGGTTAGGGAAACAACGGAGTTGGTGCTTGTTACACACAATATAGGGACTTGAATTTCATCTCAAGAATCCATATATTTAAAAAAAAACCCAGGTAGGTATGTTGTTGTATAATTGTAATCCCAGTGCTAAGGTGGTGTAGATTAGCAGATCCCTGGGGCTTGATGGACAAAGTGTCAGGTGAGAGACTAAATCTCAAAACCAAAGCAGAAAATGTTCCAATGAGCAACACCAGAGTTGACCCCAGCTACACAAACAAAAATATACATATAAACAAATACATACATGCACACACACAAACACAAATGTACACACATAGAGTAATGGTTTTGTTATTTTTATTTGCTTTTCATTAACTATTAAAAATCTGGAATAGCCTTTTGTGTACTGTTGGCTGTTGGTATGTTTTCTATGGATGATATTTTAGGAGTATTTTCTAAGGGTTTGTTCCTTATTTATTTGCACAAATTCTTCTGATAGTGGAGAAATTTACTCTCTTCCAGTCATATATTTGGCAAAACTATTGCAGTTTATTGTTTATATTTTTGTCTGAGACCATATGTGCCATATAAAAATTGTCTACTTTATTCAATCAAAATTATCAGTCTTATTATTGATGGCTTTGGGTTTTCTTACTTAGAGAAGCCTTTCTCATCCCAAAATTATTAACAATTTCTTTTTTTCTTTACATACTTCAGTTGTTGTGGTTTTTACTCTTACATGTTCACCCATCTGGGATTTATTTTGCTATAAAATTAGAAATTTTAGGCAGAGTGCCAGTGCTCTTAGTAAGCACTCATGCCAAGTACAGTCTTAATTTCCTCCCCATCTCGGCTTGTTTCCCATGTTTATTTATATTGGCCATCAGGCTCTCCTATTTTATTAGTTTTATTAAGCTACTGCCACAGAAATTTATATTTTCTATTTTTCTGTTCATATTGTGCTCACTTTGACTTTAATTTTTATTAATTAAATTCTTCCTTCAACTTCACTTGTTCTTTTTTTGGTTTCAATATATTCTGCCTCAGTACACTCTGCAATTAAAATACTTCATTTCCTCTTTGACCTAAGTGTTCTTTAAGAAAACATGTGAAATCCAGTGCATAACAAGAAGCTAGGCTGAACTGGTTCAGAAATCACATAAATTGGTAGATCATTTCATAATGTCCTGGTTTCTACTTTCTGAGTCATTTCTCCATGTTACCCTGAATGGACTTTTCTAATAGTACAAACAAAAATCTACAAGATGATTCACATTAGGGAGTATCTTTCTGAGTACTGATTGTCAGTGACCCAACACCTTGGCTCTGTGGAATGAGTAGTGGAACTGGGCTGTGGAGACAATAACAAGTAGGTGACCTGAATTCATAGTAACAGAAGACAGCAGACAATGGCTTTGGATTGGAGAAGGGAGTGCTTCCCACATGTGGACCTCACTTAAAAAGGTGGTTTGTAACTTCGTGGAGAGAAGGTTTTCATTTGGCTTATGGTTCTAAATAGAGTCATCGTGCAAGGAAGATGTGGCGCATGAAGGGAAAGCATGGGGGCAGGAGCAGCAAGCTGGCTGACGACGTATTCATACAAACACCAGAATCAGAAAGAAAACAGGACCTGTGGGTGTGGGAGGCTGTCATATTCTACTTCCCACTCCCCTCTCACAGATGGTCTTTTTCCAGAAGGGCTCCACCTCAGCAAGGAGTATCGCCAAGTGGGGATTAAGTGTTCAAATACATAGGACGGGTCTCCTTTAAACCATCACAGACTGAGAATAATAAATGCTGGCGGCTATTTGTTTTCTCTTCTTAATTCAGTGTTGGAATCTTACCCCCACTGAATGGTGCTGTGTTCTTTCAGTCAAACCTTCCTGAAAACATCCTTCATACACATGCAAAGGGGTGTGTTAGAGAGGTGTGTTTCCATGGTGATTATAAACGGTGAAGACTAGCCACCACAACTTAATTCTTCATCAAGATGACATCCAAACACATCACTGTAAGTCATACCCCCTCTAGCCTCCAGAGTCTCATTTCATAATTCAAAATGCATTTACTCCATCTCTTGAAGCCATAGTCATTAATAGTTCTGATAGTTTTCAAAATCCTAAAGTTTCTTCTGACGCTTAAAGAAACCTCTTTTAATTGTGAAGCCCTAGAAAATTACAAAACATGCTATTAATATGCAAATGCACAAAATATATGTTTCTATTCCAAAACAAAAAAGTGAAAACATAGCAAGAAAAGACTGGATCCAAACTCATCAGGGCAAACATCAATCCTTGTGGCTCTATATCTGCAATCTGGGGCTCCTGATGAAATCATCTGGGTTGTAACATGTTCGATGTAGCTCTGAATCCTTCATCTCTGCTGCCTGCAGTACGTTTGTATCTTGGGCTGGTGTACTGGGTGGTTTTGTGTGTCTATTTGACACAATCTAGAGTTACCACAGGAAGGAGCCTCAGTTGAGGAAATGCCTTGATGACATCCAGTTGTAGGGCATTTTCTCATTTAGCAATCAAGGAGAGAAGGCCCAGCGTATGGTGGGTGGGGCCATCCGTGGACTGCTGTTCCTGGATACTATATGAAGGTGGGCTGCACATGAAGCAAGTCAGCAAGCAGCACTCCTCCATGGCCTTTGTATCAATTCCTGTCTCTGGGATCCTGCCCTGTTTGAGTTTCTGTCCTGACTTCCTTAAGTGATGAACAGCAATGCTGAAGCATAAGTTGAATAAACCATGTCCACCACAACTTGGTTTTTGGACATGATATTTTGTCACAGCAACAGAAACCCTGATACAGCCAGATACACTTCATACCTGCAGTTTTCCCTGGAGGACCCCCCAGATCCTGGCACCTCCAACATTCTAGTATCTTCATTGCAATTTAGGTCCAGAGTTTTGTACCTAATTTACCTTCTGTTATAACTAAGTAAAACTATATCTGTCTTCAACTCCATCAAACGCCCCAGAAGGATATATCATCTTAGTAAACAGACAATACAGTGAAAACCAATTCCAAAGCTGTAGAAATGACAGCTATCTGGCTTCCTTGATAGTTACCCAGGGCTCTTCTGTAATGTTGGGGCATCCAAACTTTGGTCTACAGGACTAGAATATTTGGCAGACTTTTCTACGAAGCAGGAACTTTGAAGGACTATCCTGCCTTGTTTTGGGCAAAATTCTGCACTGTGTGTCCTACATGTCCAGTTTTTTAGAAGTCGAGGCAAGAAAAGTTTCTTTTCCCAGTGGCTAGCAGGGCCACAATGAAAGCAAACTCCATATGAAATTCTTCAATGCCCATTGTCCTTTCATAAAATGAATCGGTGCTGCTAGAAGCAGACATATTTAACTATCATGAAAAGCCTCAGGTTATTATGCATCTCATACTTTGAAGTATTGGAAGAGCATATATCTAAAATATATCTTTTAACATTGAAAACATACTTAATATGACTACAAGTTTGATTGCCAATGAGAAATGTCTTAGTTAGGGTTTCTACTGCTATAATGAAACACCATGACCAAAGGTAAGCTGGGGAGGAAAGGGTTTATTAGGCTTCCACTTCAGCATTGCTGTTCATCACCAAAGGAAGTCAGGACAGGAACTCAAACAGGGCAGGATCCTAGAAACAGGAGCTGATGCAGAGGCCATGGAAGGGAGCTGCTTACTGGCTTGTTCAGTCCAACCCAGGACTAGCAGCCCACTGTGGCACCACTCACCATGGCCTGGGCCCTCCCTCACTGATCACCAGTTGAAACATGCCTCACATCTGGATCTCAAGAAGGCATTTCCACTACGGATTTGGTCAAATTGACGCACAAAACCAGCCAGTACAACTACTAACCTATGCTTCCTAATTATACATTACATTTTTTAGATGAGGTGCATAAGCTCAACACCCCAAACAAGAATAGAAACACATACAGTATAATAAAAATAACATAAAATTATATCAAAATATTTGAGGTTAGTCTTATATTAATATTTGAGGTTATCCTATATTCCTATATCACCACTAAATGACGATAAACATCCATAACCCATCAAGCCACCAAAAATCACCCACCCTACCTCTTGGGAATGTGGTGTTGTATTCTCTGGACAGCTTCCTATTGTCTGGGGACAAAGGCATCTTTAGGTAAGCTGAGAAAATTGAGAAAATGGTCAAATCCCGAAAAAAAAAGCCATTTTTTTTTGTGGCCCAAGTCTCTGTGCAATGGGAAAGCATAAGGCTTATCTGTGAGCTGGACCATCTCAGGCAACAGCCTTGAAGCTGTTCTGAAAGCAGAACTCTGAGGAAACAGAAATAGAGGCATTCTGAGAGACTGGATCACCTAGGCTACCCATTTTCACTACTGTCTGGTCTTCTTGCTCTGAAAACACACAGACTTTTAAAAGTAGCATACATATCTAGTATCTAGTATACAATGCACAGTCCATACTTAACACATGCATTGTATACAAGCCAGCCAGAGATAATCACTATTAACCTTGAATAAATCCATAGCATTTCATTCCCTGTAGCAAAATAAGTATAACTTTCCCCAAAACAACAATATATGTTGGGGGGTTTCCATTTTAAAGTTAAAGCATTCCTAGCATATATGGGCTGGTTTAATTCAGCAGTTTCTCTCACAATCACATTTCTCCCCGCAGCTCTTATTAGCTCACCAGCATTTAAAAAATCCAAAATAAATACATCAACATACAGGATCCATATGGATATACAGGGAGTGTATTTCCCATATCTACATGGATTATTACTTTTTATTATTTATAAACATTTACTTTTTATATGGCTATCTATACCCATTTTCTTTTCTATGAACATTTTTTAGCACTGCAACATGTTTAGAGTGGGGTTTTTTTTTCCATCTGAGCCTGTTTTATTGCTTATCTCTAGCTTTTTTCTGCATTCGGAAACAAACTGCTAAGCTACTGTCGGGTCCTCTGCCACAGCTTTGATGGCTGGCTTTACGCTCTTCTCCAGCCTTAAGCTAGCTGCCCCAGCTCTGGGAAGCTGTGCCCCACATTGTGGTGGGCATTTTTACTTAACTCTCTGTTTTCAACATACTGGCTACTCAAGGGTTTACTGTATAGTAGAGATTCTTCAAGGAACCCTATCCAGTTTTTTTTCTTTTTTTTTCCAGCTTTCTCAGGCTCTACATGGCAATATAGGCCCTATGTTGAAACATCAAATGTACCAGGCATTTTCTTTTGGGGCTACCAACCAGCTCCTAAATTATGACAGGAGACTAAGTTTTGAATGTCTGGTCAAGTTGCACATTTCTAGCTAGCTCTTTTAACTTAAATTAACCTATTTCTCTTTATCGACCTTTTGTCTCAGGACTTGCTGACTTTCTTCTGTATGTATCACTTTCACTGATTCTCTGTGTCTGGCTGGTGCTGCCTGGCTTCTGACCCCAGGTGTGTCCCTTATTCCCCCTCTCCTCCTCTTCCTCCTCCTCCTCCTCCACTAATTTCTCCTGAGCCTATATGTCTCCTATTCTTTCTCTCTACCTTCCAGCCCCAACTTCACATAAATATTCCACAGCATAAACCAACGCAACACATCTATACATAGTCAAATATTCCACAACACAGTACCGTTCTTCTGTACTTTTAGCTTTTTTTCTATTGTAGACTTAAGTAAGAGAGGTGTGCAGTCACCACGGCACAGTCTAAATAATACCCAATCTTGAAATTTTCTCTGCCAAACAGATTAATCATTTCCTTTTAACTAAGTCTCACAGAAGTTCACAGGACATAACAAAACATATCCAGGGATTTTTCCAGAATGTAGCAGAGGTCGTCTTTAGCCTAAGTTCCTGTTACAGTCCCTTCATCTTGTATAACTTCATGGCAGAAGAATCCATCAGTATTTTGGTCATCTAAACATCCGCCAAAATAGTTTTACTAGTAAGCTCTACTTACCATATTCTAAAGCCTCTTTTTCCCAAAACTCCAAAGTCTCCCATGGCCATTCTGAAACAAGTTCTAAAAGTCCAAGAACCATACATAGTTATTACAGCAAAAGCTCCACTCCTCAGTACCTAGTTTTTGTATTACTAATACTCACGCTTCTTATTTCTGTGACTAATACCTACTATAAAGAAGGGTTTATGTTATCTTGTGGCTTAATAAGGGGCATAGTCCATTGTCCCTAGGGAGGCAAGATAATAGGAACAATATTGAGTCATACATATTCAGCCTGAGGGCCTACAATATCTAACAGACTTTTCTCTAAAGCAGGAATTTTGAATGTACCCTGTTTTGGTAAAGTTCAGCCAGCACTTTATTTTGTGTCCTGCTTATCCAGTTTGAACAGTATATTTTCAGCAGTTGAGGCAATAACAGTTTATTTCCTAAATGGAGAGGTTTGGCCACAAAGAAAGCAAAGTTCATATGGAGGTTATTTATGCCCTCCATCCTTTTATGAAGAAAATTGGTGCCGCCATGAGTAGATGTGTCTCACTGTCATGGAAAACCTTACGTTACTAAAACATTTTACATGTTTTATTTTGTAGGTCTTTGAAGTATTTGAAGACCATCTGTGTATCTAAAATATATCTCTGTGTTGCTGTGGGACTATGCTCTGGTACATTGTAAATATTTGTCATTCCTACTGGTTTAATAAAATGCTGCTTGGCCAGAAGGCAGACAGGAAGTGTGGGCGGGGCTACCAGACTAAGAAAACTCCAGGAAGAGAAAGAGTCAGGGAAAGACGCCAGCAGACCACAGAGGAAAGAAGTCAAAATGCTGCTCTGAGAAAAGGTCTAAGCCACTTGACTAATCATGGATTAGCTTAATAGTTAAGAGTTAGCAAGTAATATGCCTGAGCCATAGGCCAATCAGCATGAAATTAATATAAGCTTTTGTGTGGTCATTTGGGACCATGAGAAGGTCTGAACCTTCAGTGTAAGGCTAGAAAGTCCAATCTAGAAACTTCATATTATACTGTATGACCTTAAAAAACATACTAGCATGACTATAAGTTTGATTGTTACAAATGACTATTAACCTGCATTTCTTTGTTATTCTAAATAACTTTCAAGGACTAAAACATTACATTTTTAAATGAGCTCTATTATACAATACATTAAATAAAAAATAAAAATATGTAATACAGCATAACAAAAATAACCTTAAATTTGTATCAACATACAAATATATCTTAAACAAGAGTATAAACATATATACAGTATAATCTTATATACAACCATATATAAAACCAGTATGACAATAAATACAAATATAACCTTAAATTTGTATATAAGAGGACTGAGCAGATGCCATAACAGGCTTCTCAGTCTTTTGTCAGAGATGGGGCCTCCATTTCAGTTTCCTGAGACCGAGGAGGCAGTTTCTAAAAGAGCCATGAACAAAAGACAATTACTCTTCAATACCCCCAATAGCAAAGACAAGGAGGCCTGGGATGTGCAATTCCAGGCTGGAGCCAAGCCCTACAGTCAGTATGAGCCTCTACAACAGCCCAAGACAATTAGTCCAGAGCCTGGGACTCATCTATGCTTGCCCCCAAAATGGAAAAAACTGTAACCTTAACTATCCCCTGACTAGCCCTAGCCCCTAGCCAATTAAAATATACTAATATGATTGCCACTGAAACAAAACAGAGATGACCTAACTGACTTACAAACTTCTTCCCCATTGGCTTAAAAAGAAACGACAATCTCCTCTAGAGGTCATGGCCATTTGTGTGGGATGGATGGCCCCAGCATGCTGGTAATAAGCACTCTTGCTGGTTGCATATGTGGATGGCAGTATTTTGTGGGACTTCTCCAGGTCCCTAACAGTACCAATATACAAAAATCCATACCAATGTAAAGTATTTGAGACTACTGATAGTTGCTTTTTAAGTCTGAAAACATATACAATAATCTACCTCTATCCTGTAATTTCTCTACCTCCTTTTTTCTTTTCAAATTGAAATCCCTGAATCTAATTTCTTTTGCTTGGTCAAAAACAATTTCTAACCAACCCCCCTTAAACAATGACAAATATCCATCAAAGGGTCATAAACCACCCACCCCACCTCTTGGGAAGGTGGACATCAAATTCTTAAAGTTACTTACTGAGGTCTGGGAGTGACAGCATCTGTCGGAACTCTGGAAAATTGACATAAAGACCAAGTTCTGGGAGAACTAGCTATTGCCCATTCTTGGTGTAATGGGAAGGTATAAGGCTTATCTCAAGTCCTAACTGGAGTAGTCTGCAAGGCTGGACCATCATAGATAACTGCTTTGAAGTTGTCTTGAGAAGTTTAGAGTCCAAAACTGATCTTCAGATGGTGTTCATCAGCTTAGTGGTATTACCACAACCCAGGAGGATTCATCATTGTGAGGCCTAAATATCCTTTTGGATACTACAAAGGTCACTGTTATAAACGGTTTACCGCAGGAAATTTAAACATTTTAAATCTTGGGCTTAGAAAAGGAGGGAACCACACTCCCAACTGCAAAGCCAGCTTTAATTAAATTGAATTGGGACTACAAAAAAACCATTTGCTTTTTATGACTGAAGAGAACAGTAAAGACAAATATCTGGGAATATTTATGAAATGTTATCCTGCTGGAAGTGGGCTATACCATGAAGCCATTTTATTCTTTTTCTTGGAACATTTTCTCTGGATGATTTGTCCTTCTTCTTCAAATGTCTCATTTGTCCAGTGGTCTTCAGATTCCTTAGCTGCATGCTTTTATTCTACTAGAAAGACAAAAGCAAAGCCTTGCCCTGACCTTTATTTGGGAGCTTCCTGTTTTGATGGGTTGAATTGCCATACTGTCTGATTAACTATTGCCTCACCTAATCGATGAAGAGATTTATCTTATTCAAATATATATAATCAATTTTGATGATATCCCTAGTTTTCCTTCTCCAGTGGAAACAAAAGAAAAACCCCAGTGTAACTAACACATATCCTAGCTTCCACTTTGAGGTCAGCACATCCTTAAAGAACACAGGCTGACTTGGTTCAGCAGATTCCCTACTATCTAGTATCTCTCTGTAGCTAGCACTGCTTTCTCATTAACACTTTAAAAATTTTAAGTTAATTAAGCACTTGTAATCTATCTCTGGAAGTCTTGATTACCCTTCCTATTTATTAAGCATATCTTTTAAAGTATGATTAGATCTTTCTTTTTAATTTTTTTTAAATTTATTTATTATGTATACAGTATTTTGCCTGCATAATACACCAGAAAAGGACATCAAATCTCATTAGAGATGGTTGTGAGTCATCATGTGGTTGCTGAGAATTCAACTCAGGACTTCTAGAAGAACAGCCAGTGCTCTTAACCTCTGAGCCATCTCTCCAGCCCCAGTGATTAGATCTTTCTATAACTGTTCATCTTGTAGAATTGTGTGGTATACTTGTAATGTGCTTTATGTTGCTATATGTAAAACAATGTTTCATTTTATTAGAGACATATGATCAAGTACCGTCAGTCTTAATGTATACAAGTATTCCCTGATGACCATAACTTGTAAAAAAGAATATGTGATTATAGAATCAGTTTGTCGCTCACTGAAATCCTGAATATGTATCTATGGTCTGGTATACAACTTTAATTGTCCAGACCTGCAAAATGAAACATACAAATTTTCCAAATTTCATCCCTTGAGTGCCTTTAGGATTACTTCTTGCATTAGTGGGGTTTGGCTACACAAAGAACGCATAAGACATTTTCTTGTAATTTTCTTGGCTTGTTGCCAAGTGATAGAAAAATCTTTCTTCAAACCCCATTTAGGTGTAATTGAGGGGGCCTAGAGGTGAAGCTTTGGGGGTCTCAGGACCCTGAATGAACCCAGTGGCACACTAATATTGCTTCCTGTTTTATTCCTGCATTCTTGGAGAAAGAGTTGGTCCATCCTGCGTGGGACTGTTCCACTCTCCAAAAATTGCCTTAAGGTTTAGTTTGTATCAGTGAGTATTTATATAACCCCTTAATAAATATTAATTCTTTGTATGATTGATTACAAGATATAATTCTTATAATACCCTTGATATTAATATAGTGTTTCTTATGAAATTTTGAAGTTTTTAGCACCTTTCCTATCAACAGGTGATTAATTTCATCATTTTATGCTACAACATTTGGTAGATACATATGAGATCTGATATGTGGTCTATTCAAAAGATTATTTCTATTTCCAATAATTTCTTATAATTTTATATATAACAAAGTTAATTATGAATCATATGGAATAAGTTCAGTAGTTTCAATATGTAAAAGCACTTTTTATTCATATTGAGAGTCAGTAACTAATCTATATTAAGAGATTCTGGAGAAGCTAATACCATGAGATTAGCATAATTCTGAGTTTTATACAGAACGTAAGAGATTTTAGCCACATTATTTAAACGTTCTGATTATGTATTATCTGCCTTTCCTGATTTGTTTGCATCAGTATAGAATGTAGGGGCTCCATAAATTGGTGTTTCATGTATAATGTGAGAAAGGATCCAATTAGCTCTTTTAATAAACTGAAGTCTCTTGCTTTCTTGGGATATTTGTTACTAATCTCTCCTGAAAAATTGCTGCAAGCTCTTTGCCAATATTCATTTTCTTCCCATAATTAGACAATTTCAGCATTAGGAAAAGGTACTGCATTTTCTATTGGGCCTGTTCCTGTTAATTGACAACATCTCAATTTTCCTTTCAGAATCAATTCAGAGAACTTTTCTACAATAAGTCTTTAATTTCTTATTCTATTTATGTGTCAAAATATCCACTCTAAAATATTATCTTCTCTCTGCATAAGAGAGAGAATGCATAGAGGGTAATAGGACCAGGTTACAATCAAGCTGTGGATCTAAGCAATCCACATGTGCATCCCATAATTTCTTTTCTACAAAAACCTCAGCTGATAGTTTTGAAATCAATTACTTAGTACATGAGTTGGTAATCTAGTTGTGAACCATGCAAGTTTATATTCCCAGCAATTTTTGAAAATCACAAAGTGTTCATAATTTATCTCTTCTAATTTGTACTTTCTATGGTAGAGGGATTTTTAAATAAAAACATCTATCCTAGATAAGTCACAAAATAAGATACTGTCCATATAATGGCAAATTAGATATTGAGTAATCTGTTTACAAATTATATCCAATGACTGTTGTACAAAATACTGACACAAGATAGAACTGCTTAAATTCTTTGTAGAAAAAGTTGCCATTGATACCTCTTAGTAGCCTGGGAATTATTATAAGTAGGCACTGTAAAGACAATTTTTTTCTCTATCCTGATCTTTTAAAGGTATAGTAGAAAAAAGAGTCTTAAAATAAAAATTAAATAAAACTATAATAGACCATCCTTTAGGGAATAGAGAAGGCAGGGAAATTCTAGGTTGTAAGGACCTCACTGGCTGAATCACCTTATTTATGGGTCTGTTTTCCAGATTTCTTTTTAATGTCAACATAGGAGAATTCCAAGGACTGGAAGATTCTGCAATATGTTGAGCTGCTCCTGCACCAGCTGTTCTAATGCCTATAATTTTTCTGATATCAAAGGCCATTGTTCTGCCTAGACAGGTTTGTCAGTTAACCATTTTAAAGGCAGGGTTGTTGGTACCTTTGAAAGATCACCAACTGTTGTGCCCTGCATATGTACAAACGGAACAGCCTGTGGCCATTTAGATACTACCTTTTACTATTTCTCTATAAAGCATTCTTTAGTTTAGAGTCTTGTGGAGTAATCCTGTTCTGAGTTATCCATGAATTTAACATATGCTTCACAAAAAAGTGAATGCATACCATATAAAACAACTGATCCTTAAACTTCTTCAAACCTGTGATGTCTATAGGATCCTGGTTAACTTCTGCATAGCCTTGAGGGTGCCTACCGTCTTGTGGATATGCCTGTATGGTAACTGGATAAATTAAGGTTAGTTTCCCAATAACCTTAGGCGGTTCCTCTTTGGCTTCATAATGTAGTGGTGAGGTAGGTTCTGCTCTAAGTCCTTCTGTGACTGAGTATTTTTCTTATCTTAATTGGTAGGTCTTTCTAAGGTTTGTATATTATCAGTAGAGTTTTCTTATTTTTTTAGTAATTTTTTCTAAGGCTGTGTCCTGTCAATACAAATTCTTTCTAAAGTTCGTGCCTTATCAATAGTAAGCTTTTCCAAGTCTTGTTAATAATAAGTCTTTCTAAGGCTTATTGTATCTTTTATATCTTAACAGTCAGATAATCATATTTGGCACAGTTATCAAACCACTTTTTAAGAATAAATATGAATTACTAAATTGATCATTATGATCAACATTATGTCAATCCTAGCTAAGATATTTATGCCCTCATTTATTTTTTCCATTTGAAAGCCAACCATAGTAGTAGTAAAGAGGGTTCTAACTTCTTGTATTGGAATATTCTCAATTTTTAACAAGAAAAATATCCCTCCCAGTTTATAACCTAATTCCCATTTAAAACTTCCCAAGTGCTTACCACATCTGATAACACCGACAGTGTAAGCAGAGAGAGTGGTAGTGAGTACTCAGTTATATGGTGGCACTGTGGTGGGTGGAAGTGCAATGCTCAGGCAGCCATAATAGCAGGCAGGTTTGGGGATCACAATTGCTGCCAGTCTGCTACAGAGGCCAGACTGTGGGTACCTGCAGCTGCTTGGGTATAGGGTGAGCAGCAGGGTTCCCTGAACTGTGCTAATTGACTTAAATTTTGAAGTCAAGATATTTTTAAAAATATATAGATTGGTTTTAATAGCTTTTACAATTGAGCATCTCTCAGCAGTTGTCATTTGCACACTAATAGTCAAAAATCCAAAGACAACACAATAAAATATAGAATCAAATCTCTGTGCATTTTCCATCTCTGTAGTGGGATTATGTTGTTACATTGTATATAACTGTTCCACCTACTGGTTTAACAAAAATATTGAATGGCCAAAGGCAGACAGGAAGTGTGGGCATAGCTACCAGATCAAGAAAACTCTGAGAACAGGAAGAACAGGGCAAAAATGCCACAGAGAAGCCACAGAGACTCCAGAGTTGCCAGACAAGCCAGAAGATGCTGAGGACAACTATACTGCTCTGAGGAAAGGTACCGAGCCCCATGGCTGAACAGGATAAGAGTCATGGGTTAGTTTAAGAATTAAGAGATAGCAAGTTATATGCCTGGGCCTTAGGCCGATCAGCCTAAAATTAATACAAGTGTCTGTGTGACTATTTGGGCCTAAGCAGCAGTGGGGCTGAGAGTGGGTCCAAACCTCTGGGTTAGGCCTGAAAGTCCAGGCAGAAACCTAATACAACACATCTCTACACGGCTTATCGTATTTTTTTATTGTTCTAGTCCCCTTTTAAGGACGTAATCGTTTTACATCACTTTTGAATCTGTAACTGTTTCTACTCTTTTCCTTCTCCCTTCCAAGCCTACACACATTTTCTTGCCATTGAGTAGCGCATGCGGCTGAGAAGCAGCATGAAATAACAATGCCTTCTTGTAGTGAGGTGCCTGACCAGTGTCCATTGGCTATCGTCTCTTCACGGCATGTTTGCGTACACCGTACACCGAGAGCAGCAGTTAGAACACAAGCCCCAAGCAGGTCTCAAGTTGGCTGAGCTGGTCTGGGTTGGTGGCTCAGGAAGGAAGGCCCGTGTGGTAGGATGCGAAGGCACAGGCCAATCGTAGGGCGGCTAACCTAGGAGTGTTTTGGCACTGGGAATGGGGATGCAGCTGAAGGATGTTGTAGAAAGATTGCAATAGAAAAACCCCAGACAAGAAAAACGGGCACAGAAGGCTTGTGGGAAGGGAAACAAAGCGGGCTGCTACAGCAGCGGCAGTGTCCTAGCGGGTTTAACTGCCTTGGTAGAGTTTGATAGTACCACATGTTAGGTATCAGATGTGGCTGTCAGCTAGAACAATTACCTAATTTATTCTAGTAAAATAAAATCCTGAGGGTCAGAATTGAAATAATAGACTGAAAAATCAAAGGAAAGCAGAGGGACTGGAGAACTCTTTTCTACATTTTTTTTCTTTCCTGTAACTCTACCCTCTCCTCTTCCTGTCCTCTCTAGCTACTCTCCAAAGTCCTCCAAGAACTTTATGACTAATCCTGGACAGCCAATTGCTGACTTCTTGCTTTGATTCAAGGTTACTTTATTGGCTGTATGAACAATTCTTCTACAATTGTTAGAGAAGCATGAGAAGCTAATGCACTCAGTATGTGGCAGATCGTGGTGGAAGCAAGTGGAAGGGCTTTGGGAAGGCAGAAGAATGATAGTAAAGTTGGCTTCAGCATCGAGAATGGACTAAGGTGGGGCAAGAGTAATACACAAGATAGCACAATGGTGGCTGAGTCTTAGGTGGTAGCAGTAAAGGCGTTTGGAGTGCCCAGGTGCTGAAATGTTTGAAGGAAAGATAGGTCCAAAAAGGATTTGTCGGTAGTGAGGGCTGAAGAAATGTCAAGGATGTCAGAAGGCTTTCAAAGCCATAGCACCCATGAGATGGAGTGCTTTTAATAAGGCAGGGAAAGTTTGGGAGAAAAACATATTCAGGGTTGATAGAGAGACTTAAGTTTTCAGTATGAAGATTTATGATGAATTAGGTACTGACGTGGAGATGCTACAGAGGCAGTCAGCTGCATAGACGGAACTGAATCCAAGAGAAAGGATGAGCTGGAAACACTGATCCACAAACACTTGGCATAAATCCCTTCGGGCCTGAGGATTCAGTAGTGCTGAGAAGTTTCTCAAGTGCTTAATCCTCTGTCTCTCTGTCTTTCAGGTTTACCCAATATCTGGCTCTGAGTTTTTATTATAAGATCAACTAGGATTCATATACCACCTGCTGGTTTTCCACTCTGCCTCCTCTTCCACAGCGTCTCCTGGGTCCCAGGCAACAGATTTAATGGAGACATCCCATTTACTGCTGAGTGTCCCAAGGTCTATCACTCTCTGAATAATGTCTGGCTGTGGGTCTCTGTGTCTGTTTCTATCTGTTACAGGAGGAAAATTATCTGGTGATGGCTGAGCAAGGCATAGATCTGCTTATCTGGCTAGAGTGTCCAGCAGAGTCCCAGGAAATAGACATAATCATTTAATTTATGTCAACTATGCAATGATGCGTGTGTGTGTATATAATGGAAATATATATTTTGGAAATGGAAAAATCATATATATACATGCATACATATATACATAACTGAAGTTACATATGTAACTTTTTTGTTTTGTTAAGTTTTAACTCTCTTTTCTCTCCCAGTTTAAATCCCATGGTTATTTGTAATATTCCTCCGTACTTGTCTGGTGTGCTTACTTCTTTTGGCTCATAACTCTAGTTAACTTCCCGCTGGCATCTGTGCCTGGAAAAATTCAAAACTATTCTGTCTCACTTGGGATGTGTGATTACTAAACTAAATAAACTCCCAAAGTGCCCAATGGACATTCATTCCCCATGTTCCTGGTCTACACTTCATGCTTATCCCCATCTACTCAAATCCTTGCCCACCATCCTCTTGGCTGATGACTTTGCTTCCTGTGTCAAGAAGAAAACAGAAGCATCTTCCCGCAGGCAGCTTCTCACACATCACCTTCCTAGCCTCTCTTCACCCCTTGCTCCCCACAAAGGCTAATCCTCCTGTCACCCACTAACAATAAAACTCAACAATGCTTCCATGTCCTCTGCCTTGCCAATTTCCTTCCTCCCTGCTGCCTCATCCCAATCACAGG
This sequence comes from Phyllotis vaccarum, assembly GCA_033318265.1. Classification (NCBI taxonomy): domain Eukaryota; kingdom Metazoa; phylum Chordata; class Mammalia; order Rodentia; family Cricetidae; genus Phyllotis; species Phyllotis vaccarum. Next base: position 2,668,512 of record JARWLC010000004.1, read on the forward strand.
ATGCCGCCATCCCCCATGGTACCCTAACAGTCTTCTTTGCCACTTCCTACCACTTCCCTGCCTTCCCAATGGGGGGCTGTGAGGACTGTGTCCTTGGACTTTCATACTTCTCTCCCTGCTGTCATCCCCTTAGTTACCTTTGTATTCACAGATTTAAACATCAACTCAGAGCAAACAAAAAAAGCCTTCATCTACCTTTTAATTCTGCTCTTACAAGTCTAACTCCTTTCAGGATTCGGGGAGAGAGCTGTCTTGGGGCAGGGAAAAAGCATGTTCCCAGAATATATGAAGATTAGCGACACTTGTTGTTCAGCAGAGGAGAGCTGAAGGGTAGGGACTCAAAGTCAGAGATTGGCCATTGTCATCCGCTGACACCATGGCCTTGTACAATTATCTTGTCTGTCCTTGGCTTTCTTCCTCTGAGAAAAGAAGTGTTTATGGATTGTTAACTATTAACATGTCCCAGATATCAAGGAAGCATTTTGCATGAATCGTCTTCAATTTACACAAGCCCTGGGGTTGTTTTATTACTGCTCTGCTTTTATAGATAAAGAAATTGAGGCCTAAAAAGGTTTAGAACTTGAGCCATGATCAAATAGCAGAACCAGGGTTCAGCCCCAGGCAGTGCTTATATTGTGTGTGTGTGTGTTCTTGTTGCCATGCTGTGTTGGCCCACGATAACACTTTCAGAGAAAGGGGTGGGCTACCTAACTGACCTATTTCAACACTGTCAGTCATTCTTTAATTCTACTTCTAACAGACTGGTGCTTATAGATACAACACTGAACTAAGGTGGTAGGAACAGAAAAACCAGGAACTACATGGGTAGTGTTATTGTTGTATCTATGTCAAGGGACCCCCAAAGACCACCAGGAATCTGGTTCCATTGTAAACACACAAGGGTCATTTTATTTTTTTGGACAGGTTCAAACAAACTCTGATCAAAACCCTTTGTTTCGGCACACTGGAGGGTTTTAGCCATGAGCTCAGAAGTGAGGGGTTTGTTTTTTTGTTTGTTTTTTTTTTTTTTAAAAAAAAAAAAGCATATGTAAGCAGAATACTACACATCTCAGCACTGCAGGATTTGACAAAGGGGTAGGGAGTGCAGCAACCATTGGCTACACTTTCAGCACAAGCCCAAACCCAAGCCCTGAATCTACTGGCTGAACTTTCAGTACAAAACCAGGTTTTGAATCTATTGGCAGTCAGGCACATTTTTGAGATTTTTTTCCCAGAATCTTAGACCTCAGCCCTGCCCTCAGGCATTAAATGGTCTTCCTAAAATAAAGCTTTATAATGATAAATCTATGCCTTCACATTATATAAGAATGCCACCTAATAAAGAACATGTCAATGAATACTGAGCTGCAAGATGTGGCTACAGACCAACATACTTTGACAAAACAACATTAATGATTCTTTTGTTTATGTATATCATCATGGCCTCTCAGTGCAATATCCTACAGTGGTAGTTACAGTACCTTAGAGACATTTAACAGAAAAATAACAAAAGAGTAGAAAGGTCTACAATAATACAGCACCTTAAGAAACAATCACTGGGCAAGTAAGATGGTTCAGAACGTGAAAGATTCTCCCTCCAAACCTGCTGACTGGAGGGATCCCTGCTTACGTGGTAGAAGGACAAAACCTCCCACAAGTTATCCTCTGACCTCCACATGTCTGCCACAATGTTGTACCCATGTCAAGGGACCCCAAAGACCATCAGAGAGCTGGATTTGATGTAAACACATGAGGGTTAGTTTATTGTTTTGGACATGTTCAAAGGAACCCAGGGTAAAACCCTTTGTTCCAGCACAGTGGAGGGTTTTGGCAATGAGCCAAGAGTTGAGTGGATTTTTAAAGAAAAGCACATGTAAGCAGAGTGCTACATGTCTTGGCATTTCAGGATTGGGTAAAGGGATACGGTAACTATTGGTTACACTTTCTGCATGAACCCAAGCCCTGAATCTACTGGCTGAACTTTAGGCATGAACTAACTTTTGAATCTATTGGCAGTCAGGTGCATTGCTAAGATTCTTTCCACACTCAGACCTGGGCCTTGCCCTCAGGGGCACCAAATGCTATTTTCCTAAAATAGGTTTTATAATGATAAATCCATGCCTTTACACCATGACATGCACATAACTCCACATACAAATAGACAGATAGATGATAGATATGTAGGTAAATAGAGAGATGGATGGATGGATGGATGGATGGAAGATATTTTGGAGGGATATTCTCAAAATGCATTATGTGCTGCATGAAAATGGCCTTAGGCAATCCAAAATAATAAAACTTCACTAAAAGGAGTAGTTTTTAATCCCTTTATTTTCCTTGTGTTCATAGCACTTTGCAGTGAGTCAGCTACAGCATAAAGCACAGTAGAGAATCACCACACATCAGCTATTATTCTCCTTCCCTTAAGGCAAACCACTCTGGAGTAAGAACTGAGATTTTACTCATTATAGGGACTGCAGTCCCTATCAATAGGCATTTGGACAATGTTGAAAGGAAATATACATCATTAGAGTTCATCAGTCCTACATAGGTAAGACAATACTCACTCCAGAGAGATCCCTTTTGAGAAGTTTACATAACTTCATGAACACGTTCGTGTGCTGTCCTGGCCTCTGCCTCCCTAGTCAGACATCCTAAACTTTGTTTTTAGATAAATTCCCTGAAACCATCTATCCTCATATGTTATACTAAGTGAAGCTCAAAGTATTTCATTTGGCTTGGGAACTCCCATTTTCTCCTGGCCACCTTAAAGCCCACATTGGTTCATATCTATTGTCCCATCTACCTTATGAGATTTCATGTAGGCTTTTCCTTCCTACTTCATGTTTCCCCAGCCTCTTCATACCAAATTTATGAAAATAGAGAGGTTACGAGAATAGCTCAGTTGGCAAATGTTCATCTCAAAAGCAAAAGAATCTGTATTCCAGTCCCCAAAGCCTTATACAGGTTTTAAAAGCTGGGGTGTTGACAAGTTGCCTTACAGAGCATTTCAGTTTCATTGTCTATTTTAGTGTCTGTGCTGTTGGTGTTCTGCTTTGGAAGTGTGTTCAGGGCTGTCCCTACTTTCTCTTCTTTCAGGGTCAATGTATCTGGTTTATTTGAGGTCTCTGATCCACTGGGACTTGAGTCTTGTGCAGAGTGATAAATATGTACCCACTTACATTCTTCTATATGCTGATGTGAAGGCATGAATTTGTCCTTACAAAGCTATTTCAGGAAAAGAGCATCTAATGTCTGAGGGCAGGCCCAGGTCTGAGTCTGGAAAGAATCTCAGGAATGTGTCTGACTGCCAATAGATTCAAAAGTTAGCTTCTAGCCAAAAGTTCAGTCAGCAGATTGAGAGCTTCAGTTCATGCCAAAAGTGTACCCCACACCCCTTTGACAATCCTGGGATGCCAAGATGTGTAGCACCCCACTTACATGTGCTTTTCTTTTAAAAAAGCCCTGACCACTGAGCTTGTGGCCAAAACCCTCTGCTGCACCGAAACAAAGTGTTTCAACCTGGGTTCCTTTGAACCTGTCCACAGCAATAAACTGACCCTCATGTGTTTACATCAAATCCAGCTCCCTGGTGGTCTTTGAGGTCCCTTGACACAGGGACAACAGCAGACATTAAGCTTGACCAACACCATTTGTTAAAGATGCTGTCTTTTTCCAGTGTGTATTTCTGGCTTCTTTATCAAGTCTTAGTTGTGTGGACTTATGTCTGGATCTTCAGTTTGATTCCACTGATCAACGTGTCTGTTTTTATCATGTCAATACTATGATATATATATTCCAGACTGGCTTTATTAAGTATATAACATATCACCACAGTTCAGGATTTCTTTAACTTTCCTGGGGTTTTTGTTTTTCTGTATGAAGTTGAGTATTGTTCTTTGAAAGTCTGTAAAGAATCGTATTTGAATCTTTAGATTGTTTTTGGTAGGATGGCAATTTTTACAATGTTAATCCTGCCGATCCATGAGCATGGGAGGTCATCTGATATCTTGCTTCTTTCAACCACTTGAAGATTTTGTGATAAAAGTCTTTCACTTGCTTGATTAGGGTTACCACAACGTATTTTATATTGTTTGTGGCTATTGTGAAGGGTAGTTTCCCTGAGTTCCTTTTTGGCCCAATTTTTGCTTATATATAGGAGGGCTACTGATTTTTTTGAGTTAATCTTTTATCCAGCCACTTCACTGAAGGTGCTTATCAGCTGTAGGAGTTCCCTGGTAGAATTTTTAGGATTCCTTAGCTTATATATACTGTCATATCATCTGCAAATAATGATACTTTGACTTCTTATTTCCTAATTTGTACCCCTTTATCTCCTGTAGTTTTCTTATTGTTCACCTAGAACTTCAAGTATATACTGAGTAGATGAGAGAGTGGACGTCCTTGTCTTGTTCCTAATTTTAGTGGAATTGCTTGGATTTTCCTTCCATTTAATTTGATGTTGGCTGCTAGTTTGCTACAAATTGTCTTTATTATGTTTAGGCATGTCCCTCATATTCCCAATCTCTCCAAATACTTATATCATGAAGGGGTGTTGATTTTGTTAAAATCTTTTTCAGCATCTAGTGTTGCTGTTTTTTTCTTTCTGTTTGTTTACACAGTAGATTACATTGACTGATTTTCATATGTTGAGCCATCCCTGCATCTCTGGAATTAAGCCTACTTGATCGTGGTAAATGATCTTTTGGTGTGTTCTTGGATTTGTTTTGTGAGTATTTTGTTGAATATTTAAGAACCTATGTTCAAAAGGTAAATTGGTCTGTAATTCTCTTTCTTGTTGAATCTTTATGTGGTTTGGGTAACAGGGTGACTCTGGCCTCAGAAAATGAATTTGACAATTTCCCTTCTGTTTCTAAAGGCAGCCTATAGAAAAGTAAAAGATTTTCATTATATTTGCATCTGATAGAAGACTAGTATCCAAAATATGTAAGAAACTCAAGAAATCAGACATTAATAAACCAAATAATCCAACTAAACATGGGGTACACAGGCACTCATGTGGTGCAAATATTTGTGCATACAGGCAAAATATCCATACATATAAAATAAAATAAATAAACCTTCAGAAAAAAGACCCGGCTCTCAGTCATGACCCAGGGACCACAAGGACCCCTCTTAGCCCAAAGAAGAACACTTTATTCTTCTCTTTATTCTTGGATGTTTCCACTCTTGACTTTTGATCCTCAGAAAAACTGTTCAACTAAAATAGTAAAAGAAAATATGCTACTTAGCTAGGCATGGTACTACATGCCTTTAATATCCGTACTCGTAGTTTGGGGCCAACTCAGTCTGCATAGTGAGTTCCAGGCTAATCAGGGCTTCAGAGTGAGACTCTGTCTCAAAATTTAAAAAAAAAAAAAAGTTGCAACATCTTTCTTGTTCTCATTGCTAGGCAGGAAAGGGAGATTCCTGCTTGGTTGCTCTAGGATACTTTTTCATTCTGCTTCCTTTCATTAAGCCTAGAAAGCCACTTTGTAACGAAATGAAGACCCAATTGAGGTGTGTGCTGCTGCCTAAATGGATCCACGTTTCTCTAGTCAAAACTGAGAAGCCAGAAAGGGAAATCTTGAGAACAGGCAAGGACAAGAGCTGTCCTAGTGCTCACCTTTCAAAAGCGCTGAAGGCTTACCTTCTGGGAGCTGCTGAGTCCTAAAGTATAAAACAGAGGTTGATGGGCCTACTTCATAGGTGACTAATCACTAACATCCACTCAAGAACTCTGATTCCTGGCACCAGGATTATGTTCTAACCCCAGTGAAGATGGCTCACAGATAAACATATGCATGTTTCCTGATGTTTCTAGAAAGTATAACACTGGCTACGGGAAAGGTTGAGAATTTTCTCTCCAAAACTGTGAGTAAATTTATTTTTCCACTTTAAAAAAAAAATGGGTGCAGATCTAACTCAATGGAGTGCCAATCAAAAGTGCTTTGAGGTTCCATCTTACATCTGTGAAAATACAGGGACAGGTCATGCTAGAGATGATGTGGGGCAGGGGAACACGCTCCTCCACTCCTGGTCAGACTGCAAACATGTACAGCCACTGTGGAAATCAAGATGGCAATTCCTCAGAAAATTAAAACCCACCCATAACACTTCTGGGTATACCCAAAGGAACTTTCATCTATCACAAGGACAGTTGCTCAATTATGTTCATCCAGAAACTGGAAACAGCCTAGATGTCCTAAACTGAAGAATAGATAAAGAAAATGTGGTACATTTTACACAATGAGTATTTCTTGGCTGTTAAAAAACAAAACAAAACAAACAAAAAACTAACTCATGAAATCTATAGGATGGAAATGGATGGAACTAGAAAAATGCGTCCTGAGTGAGGGAACCCAGACTCAGGACAAATGCAGTATGTTCTCACTTATAAGTCGACATGAGCTGTTAACTAAATAATAATAATCATTTAATTACAATCTATAGACCCAAGGGGTTAACAAGGTGGGCCCAAAGGATTACCCTAGAAAGGAAAAAACAAACAGATTTTTTGGGTGGACTGGGGTCAGGTGAGGATGGGAATGGGAAGGATCAGGTGGGGTGAAGAAGGACAGGACTGGGAGAGATGACTGGAATTATGGGCATGGGGGAGTATGTTATTGAGACCTAGTAGTGGGTAAACTTCCTGGAACCTTTGAGGGTGACTTTAGTAAGAACCCTAGTATTGAAGGATGCATAGCTTGAACTGGCCATCTTCCATAACAAGGCCACCAGCCCAGCCATAAAACCTTCGACCTACGATCTGTCCTGCCCATAAGGTGTGCTGGGGCATGGTGGCTCAGAGCTTATGGGAGGGGCCAGCCAATGACAGTTAACCTGAGGCCTGTACCAGAGGTTGGAAGCTGGATGGCCCAGAGTCCCAGGATAGAGCCAAATACACTGACTGGCAAAGAAAAAAAAAAAAATCAATGAAATGATTCCTAACGATACTTTTCTGTACCCGTAGATTGGTGCCCAGCTCAGTTGTCATCAGAGAGGCTTCCTCTGACAGGTGATGGGAACAGATCCAGAGACCCACAGCCAGACGTTAGGCAGAACTTGGGAACCCTGTGGAGGAGGGGAAGGAAGACCAGGAGCTGGAGGGGTCATGGACACCAAGAGAACATGGTCCACTGAGATTGAAGCTAAAGTCATGGAGCCTGCAGGGGTCTGTGATGGGTCCTGTGCAAGTACAAGGTGGTTGGCTTAGCTGGGAGACTCCTACCATTAGGAATGGAGGGATGTCTAACTGACTCTTTGCTCTGGGAACCGGAACCTTTCCCTCTTACTGAGTTGCCTCATCCAACCTTGATTCCAGACCAGAGACTGCGCCTATTCTTATTGCACCTTGTTATGTGTGTTTGGCTGGTCTCCCTGGGAGGGCTGCTCTTCTCTGAAGGGAACCAGGGCTGGGAGCAGGGGATCTGTAGGAGAGGGAGGGGCTGGGAGGAGTGGGAAAGGGAAGAATTGCAGTGGGGATGGGAAATACAAGAGAAATATGTAAAAATTAAATATGAGGCCAGAGAGGAGGCTCAGTGGCTAAGAGTCCTTGCTTCTCTCCACACCCTTCACATACATACTTAAAAATTTTAAGATCTAAAAATAAGTAAATGAGTTATAAAGCTGAGTTTTGGTATTGTAATCCCAGCACTGGGGATCCCTGGGGCCTGTTGACTAGGCTTCCCAGCCTCAGGAAAATTCCAGCCCAACCAGAGAAACTATTCAAAAAGTAAAGGGCATTTTTGAGAAATGATGTGTGCATACACACACACATACACACACCCCCACACACATACATACACACACACACGCATACACACATACATACACACACACCCACACATGCATACACACATACATACACACAAACACACTCACACATACATATACATACACATACACACATACATACACACACTGACACATACATATACATACACATACACTCATACACACATACACACATATGCACACACATACACACTCACATATACATACAAACACACACATACACACACATACACACACATATAGGGGGATTTTGCTGCTTCATTGTAAATAATTGTCCCACCCACTGGTTTAATAAAAAGCGCTGATTGGCCAAAGGCAGACAGGAAGTGTGGGCGGGGCTACCAGACTAAGAAAACTCTGAGAACAGGAAGAGCAGAGCAGAATACCACAGAGAAGCCAGAAGAAGCAGAGGACAATTATGCTGCTCTGAGAAAAGGTACCGAGCCGCATGGCTGAACAAGATAAGAGTCATGGGTTAGATGAAGGGTAGAGAGCTAGCAAGTGATATGCCTGGCCTTAGGCCGATCAGCCTAAAACTATTGAAAGCATCTGTGTGTCTCAGCGAGTCTGCGGGTCTGAGGGTCTGCAGGTCTGCGGGCCTAAACCTGGAGGCTAGGCCCAAAAGTCCGGGCCAGAAACCTCTTACTACACACACATGCACACACACACTGACACATACATATACATACACATACATTCAAACACACACATATACGCACACATGCACATACATTCAAACACACACACATATACACACACATGCACACACATACATACACACACATGCAAATAAATAAATAAGAAAAATAGATATATGTATTAACTATAACATGTACTCCCATGACAATTATTAAATATCTCCCACAACGATAAAAGCTAAATACTCTCATCAACTAATTCAATACAATTTTACCCGTTTTCCCAGATGGGGAAGAGATGGCTTGGGGGGATCAGCATGAATACTCTTGGGCTCTCTCCACATAAGGGGCAGTACTGGGGCATTGCAGATAGGACCTGCTGCTCTTCCAGCCTTGTGCAGTGCATACATGCCCGGGCTCTCTTTGTGCGGTAAATCACTGAATGTAGTTCATCCACAGTACTTATTTCCTCTGAAACATTTTCCTCGACAGAACATGGAACAGAAAAGGCAACTCAATTTCACATCCGAAGAGAACGGGGAGAGGAGAAGCAGCTACCTGGAGATGGAGATCTGGAAATGCGGGCGGGTCTCTGCTTCTGACATGCGCATTAGGCAGCTGAGCGCCTCTGAGACAAAACAGTCTTCTTGGACTTGATTATCTTGTGTGTAAAAGTTCTGAGGAAAAACACTGACTAATCTGACTTCCTGCTTTACGTCTAAGCAGAGTGGTTTCCTGGCTGCAGACCCCAGTCGGTGGTGGTCACACCCCGAGAGAAGCACCACTCCTGAAGCAGGATGTCCTCAATTGACTTTCTGGAGAATGAAGCGATGGAAGAATTGGTGTTTCTTGTTGAGTAAAGGGAATTAAGTTCAGTAGAGCTTGCTGACTTGTCAGATGGAAAGCCAAGTATTGCTGCAGATGCACCCCTAACTCCATCACTGGGGACAGACACAGTTGGACCTCTGAGAACCAGAATAGTTGCAGGTTCAGGCTCAAGAGAATACACGCGCGCACACCACACACCCCATGCTCTTATAGATCTGTTATTTGAAATAGTGGAATTGAGGACTCTGTTCTTCCCACTGTGGGAATAAATAAAACAAGAGTTCAGTATGTTCAGCTCCTCCTCAAAGGATGGCGTACCTTTCCAGTGCTTGGAGTCTCATGAGAAAGGACCAGTTTGGGGTGCAGCCGTGGCTCAGCAGCTAAGAGAACTTGCTGATCTTCCAGAGGGCCTAGGCTCAGCTCCCAGCACACATATGGCGGTTCCCAACAGTCTCGACCCCAGTCTGTGACTCCAGTTCTAAAGATCTGACTCCCTCTTAGCGCCTTTGGGCATCAGGCACACGGCACACAGACATACATTCAGGCAAAACACTCATGCACAGTAAAGGGAGGGAGGGAGAGAGGGAGGGAGGGAGGGAGGGAGGGAGGGAGGGAGGGAGGGAGGGAGGGAGGGAGGGAGGGAGGGAGGGAGGGAGGGAGGGAGGGAAGCAAACAGGCAGACTTGAAGAGTAAGGGACTCTGTTTAAGAATAGAATCTCCTGAGAGACACAATGTTCCCAAATTAGAAATCACTAATTGATTCCTTCAATGAAATACTTTAGAACATTATTACAGGAAAACACTGTTTATCAGCGGGCTGAGAGGCGACGGTTAGCTGTTGACTCTTCCTTCTAGGTGACAGTCTCCTAGAATTTGTAAGACATATACATAAAGAAATCCAAAACCAGATGGAAGGTAAAATTTATGAACCAAGTCGAATGGTAATAAATCCAATGTCATTGGCAAGGAACAGGAGAGGCTTCGTGACTGTTTGGGGTGACGTAAGAAAGATTTATACATCTGGTTGGAAGTTAAACTCCATGACCTTCAAGATCATCTCCAGCAAATGCCCTGTGAGTTTATTAAGTCCATCAAGCTCTGTATAAGGATATTTAAAGGCAGGGTTGTTGGATTTTTCGGTCCCACCCACATTTCACTTGGTGTTGCTCTGCCCTCCTGAAATGCCTGCCTATTTTGTACTGCTTCCAGCATCAGTTCCCAGAGCAAACATTCTTACTTAACTTACTCACACTCACCTGAGAATTCAACCATTTAGAATAAGCCAATTGAGCATACTTCAAATTGTTTCCAAAAGGCAGAATGAAACATTTTTCAATATAATTATGATTGACTTTAATAAAGGAAAAGCTTAATTATTGCATATAAGGCAACCTAGAAAAATGTACTAATATAATAAACATATCTATAATTTTCATTTATTCTTCATACTACTTCAGCTTTGAGATTAATTGTTCAAAATCTTATTTCACAGTCATTCAACTTTTATTGACTTCAATATTGACAGACTTGGTACAAGTTATAAAACCTATGTGGCGTGCTATATAATTAAAACACTTTGTCTCATAATTTATATTCACGCCAGCACGTCTGAGGATGCCTGCTTGCCTCTGCAAAGGGTGTAAATCCCCATTAATTAGTTTACTGTGGTCCAGCTTATCAGGGCCATTTGCCACTTTGTCTTACAAAGTGAAGTGTCAACAGTGCCTGAGCTGAAACAGTCAGCTGAGCCTGTTTTCCTGGGCCTTCTCTTCATGCTGAACTCAGACTCAATTAGCCTAGAGTGGGCAAGAAATTAAAATGCAGAGACCATTCAAACAGATAGAAATTAAAGAAAACCAAGCCATAGAAACATCTTTCCTCGAAACTAACCACTAGCACACTGAATGTCCAGATTTCTCCAAAAGTATTTACCAGTGGCTCTGCTCATCCATCTATTTGAGCTTTCAGAGCAATAGTAATTTTATTTCTAAACTATGGTGGTAATTCATAGTGGTAATCTATTGTGCGCATATACTCATGTGTAGGTTCAGCTTAACAGTATGTATGATGTGGCCATTTATCAGGAACTGACCCACACATTTTTTTCAGGCTACCCCAAAGTGGTAAGCCCTAACTAGCTGATTTAGCTACCCAAACTGACAAGAGACTGCCTCGTGAACTAGAATGCAAAAAAAAAAAAACAAAAAAAAAAAAAAAAAAAAAACAATGTGTAAAGAAAAAAAAATTCCTGAAGAAACAAGATAGTTTTTAGCCTACTAATTATGGTTGTTCCCTTAACCAGATCAGCAACATCCATTCTCTGGTGATCACTGCATCCAAATAAAGATAGCTAACTGAATGATAATTATAACCTGTTAACAGCAGGACAATGTGATGCATCTGTGTTCACAGTGACAACATCCTTAGGTTACTGTCTGGGTACATTTTCACCTCTCTGGCAGATTCCTGCTCTTAGGACTCTCTGCTTATAAACATGACAACATGGATTATTCTCTTAAGTATCCTCTTTCATAACCTACCAGAGCAGAGCATCATACAAAGACTTAAGGTCAGGACCAAGGTTACTCATCCAAATGGCCACAAACTTATAAGTCATAAAGCCTATGTGGCATGATCTATAATTACAATTCTTTGTTCATAACTTATATTCATCCCTGCATGTCAGAGAATACCTTATCATGTCTAAGAAGAGTACAAACCACATTAATTAATTTACTGTGGTCCAGCCCGCCATTAGCTTCTTTATCTTTGCCTCACACAGCTGATGCTGACAGTCCCCAGGAGCTATCTACTCTAATAAATAGACAGATTAGATGTTAGTCTAGTCAAGAAGAGGAAAAACAACCTAAACTCTATGTCCTGAAGGATGATACAAACATGTAACAAGATGTCAGGCAGGAATACACAACATTGGAAACGTTTGAAATTTCAAAATAAATACTTTATTTCTTACATTTTGCAGCTGTGATAAATCTCCCCACACACACACACACACACTGGGGGTGGGGGGAGAAACACCTCCAGTGATATGTACTTCCTCCAGTAAGGCCCCACCTCCTAAATGTTCCACTGTCTCTCCGATCAGTACCACCAACTGGGACCAAGTGTTCAAATGCCTGAGCCTTTGAAGACATTTCTTTTTTCAAACCACCACATTTCACTACTGAAGTTTTCTTTCATAATTTGTTGCTATGTGGCTTGTCACTGGAAGTTATTGTAGGATATCATTATCAGGCCTAAAACCAAAACTGTAAGTTCTTCAGCTAAAAGCAGTAACCTGTTTCAATCCATTTCATATGCCAAACCTGATGTCCAAGCCCTGGTGCTCTTTGCCTTGAGTTCACTCTCCTTATACAACAGAGATTATCTGGGAGATGTAATAGAGCTTGCATTCCAACATTTTGTTTTCAGTTCCTGACAGTTGGCAGTTTAAAAACTCCAATTTGTAACTCTTTATATTATCATTATTAAACTGGGAAGGCAAATATAGGCAATATTTATTTTCATAAAGCTTAATATAGACAGATATAGATATATCTCCCACATATATGGTATTCTGTTCCTGACTCTGCTTTGGGGTTGTGGCTCATTCTGTGACTCAGACTAAATATATATATATATACATATTCCTGATTATTTCTTGCCAAATTAGTTTCTCAAAGACAATTTCTCTAAGTTTAAGCAAATCAAATCAGACAAGTGTAGCTACTTAAGAATATTTGCAAAGTCATCAGCTCTAATATCACCATGTGGCTTTTTCTCCCAAATGATAAACAAACACATCCTCTGAGCGCTCTGCCATGATTCCTATGCACTACACAGACTCTCACCCATCTAGGTTGTTAAAAGATGCTCTGGACTGTCTGGATTTTAGCCACAGGATTTTATCTGTTTTGTGGTAGCAATTGCTAAACAATTGTGGTACGTTCTTAAATATTTAAAAATTCTTGGGCACAAACAAATTCTTAGCAAATTACATAATCAGAAAATATAAATTCTGTTTTCTTGAAAGATGTTTCCTCCATTGCAGAAGTTAAGTCACCCTAACTTATGCTGACCAATTATGAGACATTTTACAAAATGTTCTTTACTGAGTTCCAAGCTGGTTTCTTATCTTCAGACATAAAGTTCTTGTCAACATTGCCAATTAAATATCCATAATCAGGTGGTATACTTATATCCCTGTCGTCAACATCTGCAATAGGAGTGTTAAAACCAATGTATCTGTGTTTATAACTTTCCTGGAAGTACTCAGACATAACTTGATCAACAGAATTTCCAGTAAAGATTGCATTTACAAATGCTGTCTCAGTGTAAGACACAATTTCCCAGCTTTCTATCAAGCGCTTTGATAAACTTTGCATCTGCAAAAGCTTTTGGTGTCTGGACATTTTTTTAACTGAATATATAACTTCCTGTATAATGATAGAAAAAATAATTGCTTGTAGAAAGTGTACACTCTCTTTCCATTTCCACTAATCTCCTCATCTTCTCCATATACCACTCAGAGGTCTGACCTCTTACATTGTACTTCTTTCATTTTCTCAAAGATGATCCCTTCCATTGTGCACAAATCTAACTTCATGTTCAGTAGCTCAATGGGCACACAGAGTCACATGCTCCCTCTAGCAGACACGAGGGCACTAGTGGCTGAAATCAGAGTCTGTTAGGCACAAAGGAGTAATGGTGCTCATGAGTGACAAGCACAGGCTTCATCTACAGCAATGGTTCTCAACCTCTGGGTTGTGACCCTTTGGGGGGTCAAATGACCCTTTCTTTTTATTTCATTTAATTAACATTTTTCACTGATTTTAAATACCACAGTTTCCCTCTCTCCTCTCTTCCATTCCCTTCCCTACCCCGATTCCCATCTACGGCCTCCCCCATCCATTCCTCCTCCTTCTCATTGAGAGAGGCGCAGGCCTCCTCCCATAGGCTTGAACAAAGCATGGCATGTCAAGTTGAAGCAGGATGAGCTCCCAGCCCTGCCTCAATGCTGGGCTAGGTAATCCAGCATGAGGAACCAGTTTCTAAGCACCAGGGAGAGGTCCTGATCTCACTGCTAGGAGCCTTACAAGCAAACCAAGCTACTAAACTGTCACACACCACATGTAGAGGGCCTAGGTTGGTCCATGCAGGCCCCTAACTGTTGATCCAGAGCCCAGGAGCTCCCAGGAGCTCAGTTCAGCTGTCTCTGTGGATTCCTCCATCACGACCTCTGCTGCCCCCTGGCCCTTTTACAGGGGTCACCTAAGACCATCAGAAAACACAGATAGTTATCTGCATTACAATTTATAACAGTAACAAAGCTACAGTTATAAAGCAGCCGTGAAAATAACTTTATGGCTGTGGGGTCAACACAACATAAAGGACTGTATGAAAGGATTGCAGCATTAGGAAGGTTGAGAACCGCTGATCTGTAGAAAATGCTACAGTGCCACTGCTACTCCACATGAGAGGTGCTATGTCACAGTAGGGATGGAGGTCTGATATTGTCAGAAGTGACTGTTTTTTTAAGGAAAGCTGAAAAACAATACTAGTACAAGTCAATAGGTCGAAGAAAACAGCTTGGGAAGCTAGATTATTCAAAACCAGCATTGCCTGCATTCAAATGTTTAATATTTTCATAGGATTTTACTTTCTGAAGCCATACCACTCACTTCAAGTAGAATGAAGTCCCACAGACCTCACACATCTGTGGCAGTGTTTCTAGATGCCGTAGTGAGAACCTCCGGCTTCTCTCATCCCACCTGGTTCTCCCTACTGGAAAAGGTACTAGGTGCACAGTCCTGCACTCATGGTTGTGGGGGTGATGTCAGCTGATGGAGCGACCCCCAGGGCTGGGCCTAATGGCTGCTCAGGCTTTGGTAAAGCAAGTGACAGATACTACCTGTGATGGTTAGAATGACAATACTCTGGGGGTAGCTTATCTATATTAGGCTAATTGAGACACAAAGACCTGCCCACTGTGGGTGGAGCCATTTCCTAGGCTAGGACTCAAGAGTGAATAAAAAGGAGATGGTGAGCTGACTATGGATGCATTGTGACCTACTTTCTGTAGCCACGGCTTCTCTGTCATAATGGATTGCACCCTGGAAGTGATTTGCTTTAGTCAGGGTAGTTTATCACAGCTTCTGAAAAGGGGACAATGAAATCTAGAACCGTTTCTGATCAATGTTACTTCCATGCATGAGTGTCTACCCCAGAATGATGTGACACAGAGAAAAGACAGCAGTTATGAGACCATTTTAAATGCTGGATCCAGCTAATTATGATGTCAGGAACCACCTTGCTTCCCTCAGGGGCTCAAAGAATCTCCTCTGACACCTCCTTTCTTCTTCCTGTATCTCTCTTAGATTCCCTGCCCGTCTTTATCCTGTCTTTCCGTAGACCAAAACAGCTTTTAATTAACCAATGATATCAACACATATTCACAGTATACAGAAAGATCACCCCCCCCCAACACACACACACACACTTAACTTGAAACACCTGATATCAGACTGTCAGGTGGCTATTTATGACTTCTTAAAAAAATTTACCCCAAGAAGTTCAGAAACAGCAAGAACTCCTTGTGGATGGCCTTCCTATCCCAAGGCTTTCCCCACTTTATGTGATCAATGTAAACAAATATAATTCCTTCTGAAATTTGTATTCTAAAAGTGGTCTTGTCTATCAGGTCCCTCGGTCATGTTCGCATTGGTATCAAACCTACTATTGGTAGCTGTAAATCTTCCCACTTTGTCCTTTGTAATGTCTCAGCAACACTTTTATTTCAGAGAACACTTGCTTTCAGGAGATTTCATGTAGCAGCCATAACCCCCATAAGGAAAAGGAAGGGTCTCATTTTCAATACCAAGGAACAGTCTATTATTTGTAACTTGTCACTAACTGCGTGATCAATTACTGAATGGACAAAAAGGGACTCAGGGAAAAATCAAGACTATGGAAAAATGTAAGTTTCACAAAAATACCATCATCACCAATCATTGTGGATGTCTGGTGGGCTGCATCAAAATTTTAAGAAGCCTAAGACAATGTGGCCTTCTAGCCCTCGGCATCTTTGTTTTCCCTCTCTCACCTCAGCTTCCCCCTGGATTGTTCCAGAAGTTCTTGCTAGCCTTTGTTTCTCATCTATGCGAACCACCATCTCTGCAACATCTGTCCTCAAGCTCACTCACAGAGACCATGGAGAAAAGAGGCTGCACTTCCCCCACAGGGTCAATGGCCAGCAGCTCCCAAGCCCATCACTGACTCACTTAACTGCTTGCTTTTGCTCCATTCATACATAAAATGGAGAAAATATCATCCATTGAAACAATGTCACTTTAAAAAATGTATCTCACAAAACAGTGACTATACAGAGAACACAGTTATTAAAGCTGTTTTTGAAATTGAACATTATGAACAAAGACCAGTTGTCAAAACGATCAGAACATGTAACAAATGTGATCCAATCTGATTCACAAAACAGAGCACACTTGTTTTAAGTGTGGTCAATATTATGGAATTTTTCATTTTAAAATAAGAATTAATCAGCTCAAAAGATTCTAGAATAATTTCCATATTGTTTTCTCCTAAGTGATAATTTCACATTGAACTAACAAATGAAACAACACATGATTTTAATTGTGTAAAACAAAAGAATTCAGCCAATTGAAACTGAGAAATGTCAAAACTTATACTTTTAGGATATTTTGCTTTAGAAAAACATGAATTTTTAAAACTACCTTTTAAAATTATATTTTCTTCCAAAAAAAATCCTTTTATCTTTTACAATTCAGAAGATAAACAAGGGCCTTCTTTGCCAAAAGAAAAAAACAGCATGTTTTATTGAGACCTAACACAGCAATCTTAAAAACAGTACTCCTTAGAAATTCTCTCATCAAACAATGAGCATGTCTTTTTCCACAAAATCAATATGCTTGCTAATGTGTTGCCTAGCGACTGTTGCTAAGCTATTTTACATTTTATTTTTCTTGAAAAAGAGTATCATGTCATATAATCTGTGGGCTCACCTTTTCTTATTTAACGTCTATATATAAAACTAAAAATCTACAAGACATGGCTTTGTTTAAAATTGTTACGCATAGAATTGGTTAGAATTCAAATTGTTTTAAATGCTCACATTGTGCTTCAAGCTGTAAAGTCTCTCAAATGTGAAATTTGGGGTTCTGGCAGCCAGCTACTCCATCCATTTTTGCATGAATGTCTATATATGAATTATTTCTGTAAAAAATGAATTGTGAAATGGTAAGCAAAGATGACTATCCCTTAGGAAACAGGAGGAAAATATTACATTGTTTAAAATATATGAAGAGCTAGTCACCCGTAATTATATCTTTCTGGTTATATAAAATCAAGGACAGTCCTAAAAGTGAACATTCTTTCCTATCCTTGGGGCAGAGAGAACGCAGAAGTCTGGTGCTTTCAGATCAAGAACTAGAGGGTCGCTCTGCCCTCCTCTTCCCTGATCTCTCCATAGTCCTTTCTCTCTCCTCTCTCTCCCTATCTCCCTGCTTGAGAGGAGAGGCTCCTTTCCCTCAGGAATCCTTCCTAGGACTCCAGGTGTGAAATCCCATGGAGCTGGAGGGATTAGTGAGTATACATTGTAACAGTGAGACACCATGTGCCTAGAGTGAGACAGCCCGCTCCTCTCAGCTCTCCTGAAAACCCTTCACTGCCCACAGCTCCCTACCCCTCCTTACAGAGGGCATTTAACCAACCTCAGGCATTGATCCACTTTGGCTTTACTGTTTATATATCACTGCTGTGCACACATACATGCTGGTAAACAGGCACACTTTATCTGCGGTGCATCTGTTCCTTCCTAGACATCACCAGCCTTGGGGGGGGGGGGGGGGTGTCCAAGGCCTCCATACTCTAGAACTAAATGTTTTTCACAGTTGATTTCATGAATCCACAGGGTGTCTTTGTCACCTCTCAGTTTCTTCAGACATGTAACAACATCCCACTAGCCAGATAAGAGGAATTTAACTATGGAAGTTGACGGAGCCACCCTCCAGCTGTTATCTATCTACCAACACCTCTAATGCTAGATCATGAGTATGAAGGACCACAGTTTGGGAACTGAAAGAAATGGTTTCATATCAAGACGATTTGGGTCAACTGAGTGTGCAGCAGAGCAAAACTACTCCATGGCTGGGAAGTGAGATCAAGACCAATCAGATCTCACAAGTCCCCAATGACCTAGACTTCCCACTGGGATTCACTTCCCAGTCTCTCAGCAGTGTGTCCCTGATGAGCAAACCTTTCCTACACAGAACTTTGAGACCACTTACCAGCCAAGGTGAAGTACCAGTAAAACTTTGCAGCTTGAATTCAGCCAACATAACAGCCAATGGAATCACAATCAAGCCTCACAGTCATGAAACGCATATATGGATTATACATATGCTACTGCCATTCAGTATCACAGGAAATTCATGCAGCAGAAACAAGGAAAGCAAACCTGGCTAGCTGTTATCTACAGTTCAAGGACAGTGTCTACACTGTCCTGAGAAGTACTGCTTTAAGAGGCACCTACCTTAGGAAGAAGATTTACTAAGCATTAACATACATGGCTGAATGTGAATATCAATTTGGTCTGGAATATGAGTGTCTTCCTTATACGTGGGCCTCAAGGCAGAGTGACACGGTGGTAGCTCTCCATGATCAAGCAGAAGCTGTGCTAGTTCATGGGCATCAGTCAACATTAGATTCTTTCTCTCATGGTCTGAGCACTAACCAGTGTCGTGTGTGTGTATGTGTGTGTGTGTGTGTGTGTGTGTGTGTGTGTGTGTGTGTGTGTGTGTGTGTGTGTGTGTGTGTGTGTGTTGGGAAGGGGAGCAGCTTAGGAACTTATCCTATTAAATAAATCATTTTCGTCATTAACAATCCAGGTTTGTACCTAGAGAGATGACTCCATGGTTAAAAGCATTTACTGCTCTTACCGAGGACCCAGATTTGGTTCCTAGTATCCATACAGACACCTCAGAACCACTGGTAATGCTAGCTTCAGGAGATCCAGTGCCCTCTTCTGACCTTGGCAAATACCTGAACTCATATAGTATAAAGTTACAGGTGCACACACATACATATAAATAATAAGTTCAATAAGCTTAAACAAATAAAAATATACAATATGGCCTTATAATGTTGTTAACAATTTCTAAAATGTAATATGAGAAGCTCATTAGCATATATTATGGGGTTAGTACATAGAAAACATTCTACTGGGCAAGGGGACTGTGGTTGGATAAACAGGACTAGTCAAAAGGACTCGGCCTTTCACATAGAGTCAGATGTCAGGGTCTTAGAAAGTAAAGGCTACAGAGGATGATATTCAGTGTTCCCCACAATAGAAAAAAAACAATGAAGAGAGTTGGGAACTTGAGAGTTAGAAAAATAAAAAATAAAATAATAAAAAGACCTCCCTGATTTCCACAATGGCTCACGAGAATGAGATCCACAGATATGAAAAATGAAACTGTTATCTCTGTCCCTGAGCCACCAAGATAGACTTTCATGGAACAATCATACTTGTAGTTACTTACAGCTGACAGACTGCTGGATAAAATAGCTTCTGAGCTGAGCCCAAAGAACGAATAGCTTGTTTTGGTTGATACTAGGCAGTCTGTGAAGTCAGGAATTATTTGAGCCACCCACTCAGTTGTCTCCAGCACATATTCAACCAAGGTCATCACACTGAAGATCTCTGTCAGTGTCCTCAGCATTCCACAGGCTTTCCTGTCACGTCCCATCTTAAGTCTGTCCAGTAAGGACAAGTGGTTCTGTTCTGTGCTGATCAACTGAAAATGTTTGACACTGCAAACTCAGTGGTACTGAAGCCACTAAATACTGAGTATTAGAATAACTGGGGAGTGCCAAGTCTTTGGCACCAGGTTGGATTTTTCGTTTGTTCTGTTGCTGGCTTATAGTGTGGGTTTGTTGTGTTAAAAACCAACATGAGTGTGTCTGGTTTGCTACACTCACTCTACCCTGAATGTCCCTGGATCTTAGAAGGTAAGCAGGGTAGATCCTGGTTTCTATTTGGCAGAACATAGGGTCTTGCTGGCCATATCTAGATGTTTAATCTCACATTTACTTGTTATTTATATTACAGATTGAATAATGAGACAAGAAGGAAAATAAACATTTGAACTGAAAAAAATATGTATAGATGCTAGAATGTGAAAAATCTGTGGACTCAAAATTTAGTAGAACTAAGATGTAAACGCAGCAAGATACACAAACAATATTACAAATTAATTACATTTGTACTAACAATAAGTATTACAGAATTAAGTTTAAAAGGATATCAAGTTAAAAGGCATAAAAACATAAAACACTTTAAAAATATCTTACATGTATCTTACAAAAATATACAAGAAAAGTCTGAACAGAAAAGCTGGTAATTGAAAGTTTCTCTTTCCTGCCCGGCCAGTCCTGCAGCCGTTTATGAAATAATTACTCAGAGGCTTAAAATTATAGTAACTGATGGGGCAGTAATTCAAGTTTGTTACTAAGTAGCTCTTACACTTAAATTATTCCATATTTCTTACCCATGTTTAGTCACGTGGCTTGGTACCATTCTCAGCGCAGGATTCTCATCCTGCTTCCTCTGCATCCTCTTCCCAGAATTCTCCTAGTCTGGCACCCCCTTCTCTATTTCCTGCCTGGCTACTGACCAATCAACATTTTATTAAACCAATACGAGTAAAAAATCTTTATGGTGTGCAAGAGCATTATCCCACAAAAGCCTGAATGCTACTCAGTCCTAAAGGACAGAAGTAAACAGAAAGTCGCCACTGTTTAGGGATCGGTCTTCTCCAGCTTAGTAATAGACTCAGTGAAATCCCTATTAATATGCCTTCTGATATTGGGAACAAATGTATGAATTATTTTAAATTTTAAATAAAACTGAAAAGATCTAGAAAAACTAAGATAATCCTGACAAATGGGTTGAACTGGCAGAATCCTACTTCCTACTTTCAAGATATACTACCTGACTTTTCCATAGTCAAAATACTGTGGAAGATACTGGAGAGACGGTACAGCAGTTAAGAGCATATACTGCTCTCACAGGGGCCTAAAGTTCAATTCCCAGCACCCACACTCTACATATCACAACCACCTATACCTCCAAATCCAAGAGGATAATGGTGGCTCCAGACTCCATAGACACCTAAGTCGTGTGCATGCACACACATAATTAAGAATAAATATTAAAGGAATAAAGACTTTTGATATGACACAAAGATGATACAGAACAAAACAGGGGTTAAGACAGAGACTTAACTCTTGGTGCTAGAAAATCAGAACCTTCCTGGCAGGGCAGAAGGAAGAATGTGGGTACCAGAAAACTTTCTTTGCCAAGGGCTGTGTAAGCACATTGTGGTCAAATATTTGTATTTGTCAAAACCTACTGATCACAACTAGGATGGCTGTTTACAGAAACACAAGGTAAGTTTTGGTGAAAATGTTAGAACACTGGTAAGAATGTAAAATGGTACCATTGCTATGCAAATCAGCAAGTCTTCATTTAAAACAAACTAAACGCAGAATTACCATCGAATTTGGTATCCACTTACCATATTACTATTTACCAAATTATAGCAGCATGACAATGTATATATACTGTTCTTAAATATGGTTAAAATACTCAATTTAAAACCCATTAATTGTGCTACTTGTTTTATGTTTGTTGGAATGACGTGTCAGTCAGTGGGAGTGGAATATTGCAGTCACAAAACAGCTTTTGTGCTAGGCTTCATCATGAGTTTATCTTTAGGAGTACTTTTTAATGAAACTGGGAGTACCTTTGTTGGGGGCATATATTTGGGACATTAACGTCCCCTGGATGATTGTTCTCTCAATCAGGACAGCTATTTGTCTGATACTAGAATTTGTATGCTCCTACATCCATTAGCTTAGAATACCCTTTTCCAGCCTTTCACCATATGGTGGCCTCTGTCTTTTGTGATGGGGTTCATTTATTAAGAGGCCATAGGCAGATGCTCCTGCCATGATCAGTCTATTAGTCTGTGTATTTTGATTGGACAATTGATACCACTAATATTCAAGAGTTATTATTGAAAGTTGTTGGATGATTTCCAGTGTTGGGTTGGTTTTCTCCTTCCCTTCTTGCTTAGCATTATCCTGTCATGGTTTACCCTTCGTATGACCTACCTCATGGGTGGATTTGTTTCTCTCTTCTGTAAGAAATCCTTTAAGTACCTTCCATAGAACTGGCTTAGCAGTTATAAATTCCCTTACTCTAATTTAACTTAGTGAAACAAAACCACATTATTTCCTCTCCTGCTCCCCTCTAATTCCTCCCTCCTATGCACAACTGGCCCCAACTCCTCAGATTCACGGCCTCCATTTCCTTTATTATTACATATATATGTGAATGGATATATACATACAACCTGCTAAGTCTGTTAGTGTTGCTTGTATGTATGATTTCAGGGTTGGCCACTTGCTATTGCAGAACCATTTAGGGGCTCAGTCCTGGGAAGATCAGTTCTCTCTGTCAATATTGTTAATTTCATGTAGTTCCTCATCTAGGAATGAGGTCCTCTGAGATTTCCCCCGTCCAAGCATGTCAACAGGCATTGTCATCACCCAAGGTCGTATTTAGGCAGCCATATTACTGATACTTCATGATTACTGCTTCCTTGTCATAGCTAAACAACATGATCTTGCTAGATGCCACGGTTGTAATTTCAGTACTCTTTGAAGCAGTAATGGCTTGGATTTTCTTTTTTTCTCATGATAATTTTGTGTTACTTTTTGCTTAATTTTTCAGTTCAAGTATTTTCAATATTCAGGTGAGACTTGTATATAAGAGTATTGAGTGTGTAGTTTCAGAAAATAATTCCTCACACCAAGAGCTCTGGGTATCTGGAAAAAGCTCCAAATTATTCCCTCAGTAGAATATTGAGTGTGAGTATGAGTAGTGTTTGGTATTACCACAATGCAACTGCCATGTTAGCCAACCAATAGCAGCAGCTCCTTAGACTCTGGAAGCTGTTGGAGAGTCAGAAGCAAGGCTGGCATGAAATAGATTTGAATTACAATTGATAAGATGGGGAGGGGAATGAGATTAAGTAGTAAATTGGGTTTGAAGAGAGGCAATGAGGCCAAAGGGCAGACTCTGGAAGCCTGCAGATTTTAGAGTTTGTTAGCTATGGAAGGTTATGTGGGGATATGTTTCAAATTTAATAAAAACCAGCCTGAGATATCAAAGAGTAAACACCACAGTCAGATCTCACCCAGCTCCTCCTGGCTTCTACTGCCTGCTCTGTCTTTATACGCCTGCCTTAAATACCTTCTTCGCCAAGTTGTTTCACATCCAAGTTAAGATTAAAGGCCTGGAACCACCACTGCCTGCCTGGGAGCCTGGAATTCTCTCTGTAAACTAAGATGACCTCAAACTCAGATTTTCTGGGATTATGAGCCTAGGTCACCATTCCCTGATATTCCCTGTGCTGGGATTAAAGGTGTGAGTTACCACTGTCTGATCCTCCTAGACTGACTGTGGGTAGATCCCTCTATTTCAGACTGGTTTTTATTAAATTTGAAACATATTCCCACAAGGTTATAATTGCAAGGGGGAATAGATAAGGATAAGAGAAATAAGAAAAAATGGAGGGAAAAGAGAAAGAGAATATGAAATGTTCCCAAAGGGAACAGTAAAGATGCCTTCAATTAAACTGGGCACAACAGTCATAAGCCTAAGTGAATAACACACACACAAAGAAAAACAAACACATTATGAGATGTGGGTAGAAGGTAGTTAATAGAAAGTAGCCAGTAAAAAAGATACTTAGAAATGAGTGGCTGGAAAACTGTTGAACTGAAAAGCGAAGTTCTCAGATGCCCCCAGCTCTACTAGGTTGCAGGATCTCTTAAGTCTCAGGTGTTCTATGCTCCCAAGACAATCTCTGGTCTTGTATCATTCTGTAATCCCAATGTTCAATTTTAAATAAGCAGACCAAAAATAATACCAAACTATTAGAATGTTCCCCAAATAATTCCAGTGTTGGCTAATTCTAAGAAGTACTTGTTATTGTCATTGGCTTAAATTAACATGGGCTACAATATGATGATCTGATGAGAGCGTGCAGCATTTAATGCTCACACCACGGGAACTGACATTTTATATCCATCATTTACCTTTTCCTGTGGGAACCTTTGGATTCTTCTCTTTTTGCTCTTTACATGTAAGTTGAGAACTGAAGTCACCTACTTAGGACTACAGAATGACAGCTTTTATGTGACTGCCATGGCATCTGTTACCTCTTTCACACCCAACACTATACTACCTTTAAACTTATATTTATTTCATTTTTATTTATGAAGTATGTGGGTGTATGTTTGCATGTGAGAGAGCACATGTGTACGCAGGTGCTCATGTAAGCCAGAAGACAGCATCAGGCTCCATAGAGTTGGTGATAAGAAGCAATTGAACCACTTGAAGTTGGTGCAAAGGCCCAAACTCCATCTCTGGAGAGCACAAGCGCTGTAAACTGTGGGGCCATCTCTCTGCCTGCTGTGCCCCCAACTCCTAATGAGCAGTACCCTCCTCCTTGAATCAACTTTTCTAGTTTCCAGACACAAGGAGGAATGTGCAGGATTTATACGTCTGAGTGTGGCTGACTGAACTTGATGTAATAGCCCCCATTCCATCCATACTGCCATTGTAAAGAGTGTTTCAGTAAACCAAGGACTGCACGTGTCTCTTTGATGCTCTTGATTTCATTTCCTGTGGATATGAAATTCTACCTATGTGGTAGAATTGCTGACTCTTGTGGCAATTCCAA
The DNA here is from genome assembly GCA_033318265.1 of Phyllotis vaccarum. Taxonomy (NCBI): domain Eukaryota; kingdom Metazoa; phylum Chordata; class Mammalia; order Rodentia; family Cricetidae; genus Phyllotis; species Phyllotis vaccarum. Next base: position 2,693,626 of record JARWLC010000004.1, read on the forward strand.
TATTAGGATTTTGAGGAACCTCTGTATTGTGCTATGAAGTTGTATGTGAATTTATTCCTGGGTTTATGACTTTCCCTGCACATTCACCCCACCCCAGAAACCTGGACGTTTCTGCCCTTTTTCTATACCCATTCTCACTGGGTGAGGTGGTACCTCCTTTTCTCGGGTTATTCCTCTGCTGATCATTTCTTCTCATAGACTTGTTGGTCGCTTCTTTTGATAAATGTCTCTCTAGATCATTACTATTATTATTTTGCTGTTGAGTACTGACAGATGCTTATATGTCTGGATATGAATGCCTTGTTGGATGAATAGTTCACAAATGTTTTCTTCCATTATTCTAGATATTTGTTCACTCTTTATTGTAACAATCTCATTCTCTGCTTTTGTTGTCTGTGATTTGGGGGTTTTACAAAACAGCTGTCTGCAGTGTCGTCTTCCTGCTATACTTTGTCTAGTAGTTTAATGGTTTCAGGTCTCACAGCTAAGTTTTTTTTTAATCTACTTGAGCCTATTTTTGTATATGATAAGAGCAAGGGATCTTTCTCCTTGCCATGGATATCCAGTCTTGCTGAGCTGTGCTTCTCTTGGTTCTGATTATTATTTGTTCCACAGGAAAAGGATGTTTCAGTTGACCAGTATGGAACAGTTATATTACATCCACACTATACTGTGCATTTCAGAGTTATCCTCTCTATCTGTCTCAGCAAACAACTTGTAAAAATATTATTTTCTTTGATGACCAACTTGTTAAACTGAGTGAAATGCAGGCATGTTCTGTCTGATATTGCTGGCTCTGAGGATGAGAAACGGGGTCACAGGTTAAGGAATGCAAAGACCATCAGAGGCTGGGAAGGTGGGGAAATAGACCCTCATCTAGAAGGAATACAGATTTGTCACATTAAATATGAACCATGCAGAATTCACTTCTTTTATTTTCCTTCCTTCCTTCCTTTCTTTCTTCCTTTCTTTTTGAGATAGTGTATCTCACTAAGTAGCTCTGGTTGGCCTTGAACTCACTAAAATTCACTTGCCTCCTGAGTGCTGGAATTTAAGACATGTGCCATCATGTCCAGCTTGAGATTCATTTCTTCCCCCTTTAAAGATGAGTCTTTCTTATGTAATCAGAAGTTTCTGACCTGGCCTACGTCTGAGGTCCCAAATAATCACACAAAGTCTTATATCAATAACATGCTGTTTGGCCTATGGCTCGGGCTTATTACTTGGTATTTCTTATTCTTAGACTAACCTATGATTAGCAAAGTAGCTCAGTACCTTTGCTCAGAGCATTTTCATTTTCTTTCCTCTGTGTCTGCCTGGCATCTCTGCTCTGCTCTTCTTCCTTCCAGAGTATTTTCTAAGTCTGGGAGCCCCAGCCATACTTACTGTCTGCCTTCTGGCCAATCAGCGTTTTATTAAACCTGTAGAAGGGACAAATATTTACAATGTACAAGAGCATAATCCCACAGCACTCTTATATAGCCCAGATCTACATAGATATCTCATGAGGTCAGGGTTACAGGTGCAACCTACTGCACTTGGCTTCATTTCTTCTGACTTCCAGGATTGTAATATGTCCATAAATCTTCTTTGATGTCATTAAATCTGTAACAATGTGTCTCAACAGTAACAGTAACCTAGCAAAATATATTACCATCCATGCATGGACACACATGCACACATGCAAGCTACACCTCCCAGGCTTTAAGATGCCACTGTTATCTACAGTGTCAATAGAGATTCTAGGTTTTTTGTTTGTTTGTGAGAATATGTCATGGACATTTAATAAAATGAGTAACAGTTATTCTCCAACTGTCAGTGGTTACATATTAGCACTGGTTATACAATGTGGTCGTCTCAGTTATTTAAAGCTACAAATGTTGTTATATTCTTGTGCATAATCATTCAGACACCATGCTGGAGTCTAACAATACCTGCTAAGGTATGGAGTATAAATTTTAAATGTTGGTAGATAGGGATGCACTTTTCTGGCACAATGTTTTTTACTTAAATTTTTGCCATTTGTGGGGAAATTACAGTGATTTTACTTGCATTTTTAAATTATAAATGAGGTTGAGCATCTTTTCATATAAATATTAGCTTCTGTGTCTTTTCTCTTAATTATTAATGTCCCCTGACCACTTTGTCCTTTTTAATATTTTACATTCTCTATATTAATGTTGTGCTTAATTTATCACTTATTTTACATATATTTTCTCAACTTTGCATGTACCTGTTAATTTCTTTTTTGTATTAGAATCAGAAGAATATTACAGTGTCTGACAGTTTACAGCCCATAGTAGTGTTCAGCGTATGGACCTACTGCTATTCATGCTTTCCTAGGATGGTTATAGGGTTTATGCTATGAGCACTCATCTGTCCACACAACTGTAGTCCTTTAGCAAAGAAAGTGTATCCTTTTCATGTGACTCTGGCTTATGAGCACCCACTTCCACCAACTCCCCTACCATGGAAAATTACTTTTTACCTTTGTGTGCTGTTAGCAAAACACTCAGATCTAATCTGTCTAATGAAGCTGACTTCTAATAAATCTAAAGTAATTCATAGTAAAACATGATGTTACTTTCCAAGAAGAGCAGCAGAAGAGTCTTGGACAGCTCATCCTTGGGAACAATATACCCTTGATGAAGCAAAGGAGTAGTAGATGCTGGTCAGCCTTGAACTCCTGTGTTCTACTCCCCAGCACTGGACAAGAGGTGGTGAGCTCTGGTGGAAATTTCACTGTGAACTTCCGCCACAATGAAAAGCACTGTGTGAACGGTCCTGTTGGCTTCATTCAGTTATGTGTATGTATTTTCATGCCCACTAAAGTGCTGTTAAGTGAGTTAAACATGTTCACATGCTCCAGATAGGCATGGTTGAAAGGTGACAGAGCTTCCATGAGAAATCACAAGATGAAAGACAGCTCAGTTGGAAATGGGGCCTTTCTAATGAAAGACCGTACGTTTTGCCTCCTTACATACCAACTTTTATCTTGCCTTGAAGGTCAGTTCCTACTTTATTTTACTCTATCTGAGGCACTGTCATCTAATGTTTTAACAACAACAACAAAAAAAAAGCAGTTAACTCAATTATTCGACTACCGAGCACATACAACTAGGCTGTTTTTCCCCCTCAGAGATACTTGCTCATCTAACACCCTTGTTCATGATATCCAAGACAGGAAGAGAATAGCCATCCAGTGGAATGAATAAGGATAACAAAGTATAAACATACAATGGAGTTGTATGAGGTGTATGGTAAGAAGTTAGAGGTCATCCTCAGCTCTCTCTCAGCATTTAACTAATTATCTAATTATTCTTTAATCAATAAAAAATTCAAAGTCAGATATTGGAGTAAGAACCCAAATGATTCAAGGAGCTGGAAAAAAGCTACCAGTCACCTTATACCTCTTCTGTTCCTTCCTCCAAAAAGTGCTCTAAGTCCCACCTTAGTATTTCCTCAGTCCTCCAAAACCTCTATTATTAATTTTGGTCAGCTACTAGCTATCTCTGCCCTCTGATTCAAAATAAACTTCACTGTCAGAATGTCATCAAAATATCACACAGCATTTCCTCCTTTTTGTCTAAATTAAAAGGGAAGGTTTCAACTTTAACATAGTAAAAATGTAAACAATAAATACAATAACTATATACAAATATATACAGGTAAGAACTGCATTTGAAATGTGCAGTCCATTTTCCTTTGGCAAATTCAGAGAAAATTATCTATCCTATCTTGGTGAATCCAAAAGCGTACCTAATTTACTTTCTATTCTAACTTGTTTCATCAACCCAGAACTATCTTTTATGAGTTTCAAACTTATATGCATTATACCTCTGAGGTTTTTTTATGAATTTGGTAATAAGAAAAAAACTATAACTATAGTTATTTAGACTTCAACTCCATCAGAGACATGAGAAAGACACCACACCTGAGTAAACAGGAAGCTCAGAGCAAATAAATTTCAACATAGAAATGACAGAAACAGATGACTACCTGGATGATTACCCAAGGTCCCTGCAACACTGGACCTCCATCTTTGTCCTAGAGGAATAGAGTATCTGACAGACCTTTCTGGAAGAGAACATTTGAAGGACTTCCATGCTTTGTTTTTGCAAAGTTCAGCAGTTGGTTTCTTTTCTGTTCTGCTTGTCCATTTTGGACAGCACACTCAGCAGTAGAGTCAAGTGCAGTTTCTTGCCCAATAGATAACTTTTGACACAAAGAAAGCAAACTCCTTATGGAGTTTTGATGTGGGAATATCTTTCTGTGTGCTCTATGTATCAATCTTTAAATAAAAGTGATATTTTGGCCCATGAAACGCACCTTAGAAGAAGTAGGTGGGGAATCAGAATAGTTAGGAAAGGAAGGGCAGAGTCAGAGACAGATTGAGCCAGACACCCAAAGAAGAAACATGTAAGGGACATAGGTGAGCCATGGGCCACGTGGCAGACAGATTAATGGAAATGGGTTAAGATGAAGGAGTTAGCTAGCAATGTGCCTAAGCTGTAGGCCAAACAGCATGAAGTTAATATAAGTGTCTGAATCATTTTGGGGGGAGCCTAAGCAGTGACTGGCAGATAAGCAGTTTGGGATGGCAGATCTGTGGGTCTGGACCTCCGGCCAGCTGGGACCTGAAAATCTTACTGTAACAGATAGTCTCCCTAGGTGGGCCAAATACCCATAGAAAGCCTAATAAAGATTAGAAAGGGTTCTAGAGCACAGAAACTGAGCCAAAGCAGTTTTTGAATTGTGTATCTGAAGCGGGTCCTTGTACAGAGATAGTGTGGCATTCATCCACAGACAAAATGGCTCAGACAGGCAGCAGGAGCGTAAACTGCAGCCAGGGTGGTTCTGAAGTCTCACAGAAGACTCAGCAGCATGTGACTGATTTAGGGTTTCTGTTTATTTTGAACAAAAAGGAAACAGAGTCAAAGATGGTTTCTTAGTAGCAGCATTTCTTATGTCTTCTCTGTTTGCTGGTGGCAGAGATGTAGCCCCTTTAAGAGAACTTCCTGACTTAGCTTTTTCTGAAAAAAAACTGTGGGGCTGTTAAAGAGAGTGTGAGAATTGTAAAAGCCCTTCTGGTTGGAAAATGATTAAGGATTCACAATTTAAAAAAAGATTCAGATGGGGAAGAAAACCTGTAAATGGGTTACAATGTGTGCAAAATGTACATAGGCTTCAGAGAGAAAAGAAAGTAGAGGAATCTTCTAAAAAAGAGAAATAGAGAAATAAAAATATGATAAGCTATGTAAAGAGGGAAAATATACACAGAGTCTGGATTATGGTTATTATTGTGTTTTATTTTAATTTTTTAACTGTTAATGAGCTAACTGCAGAAAGATAATGGATTGCAAAGGCTCCTAAGTTAAACAAGAATACATATTTTAAAAGTATCTTGACTTTGAAATTTGTGTCTAAGGATTTATTGCTTTGGAAGAGTTGTGCTTTTGTTTCCACAGAAGATGAGAACCTGTGGATTACTTCCAGGCTTGTATGGTTTCATCAACCAAGAACCTGTGAAAAAAATCTCTGATGAGAATAGATGGCTATATCAGCTTCAGGGCTGCAGACTAAGATGATCCAGTCTCAAGAACCTGTAAGATTGCCTATGCTCCTTAATCAGCAGGCAATAGTAATAGAAAGTTATGCCAAAAATTCCCAAAATATTGTTTATAAATGTTTGTTTTCATTATAAATAGTTAATGGTCATAGTTATTCTCTTTCTAAGAAGAAAAGGGGGCTATGGTATATTAATGATTTTTAAAAATTATATTATTGAATTTACTTTGTGTAGTAAGAGGTTTCTGTCCTGGACTTTTGGGCCTAGCCTCAAGGTTTAGGCCCGCAGACCCACAGACCTGCAGACACACAGATGCTTACAATAGTTTTAGGCTGATCAGCCTAAGGCCCAGGCATATAACTTGCTAACTCTTTACCCTTAAACTAACCCATGACTCTTGACTTGTTCAGCCATACAGCTTGCTTGGTACCATTTCTCAGAGCAGCATAGTTGTCCTGTTTCTTCTGGCTTCTCTCTGACATTCTGCTCTGCCCTGTTCCACCTGTTCCTAGAGTCTCTTAGTCTGGTAGCCCCGCCCACACTTCCTGTCTGCCTTTGGCCAATCAGTGCTTTTTATTAAACTCATAGGTGGGGACAATTATTTACAATGAAACAACATAATCCCCCTACAACTTTGATCAGAAAATCAGCTGTTAATCTCAAAATATTTTACATTGGTATGAATTTCTGTTTATTGATACAAATTTAAGGTCAATTTTGTTATGCTGTATGTATTTTTCTACTCTTGTTTAAGGTATGATGTTTATGTAACTCATTTAAAATCGTAATGTATAATTAAGAAATGCATGTTAGAATTTTAGGTATACAAAGATATATTTCAATTAGATAGGTAGTCTTTAAACACTTCTAAGACCTATAAAATATAGCATTTAAAATATTTTAAGAACTTAGATTTTTCTGGACAGTAAAACAGGTCTACTCCTAGCAGCACCAATCTACTTCAAGAGAAAAAATGGCATTGAAGAAACTCCATATGGAGTCTACTTTCTCTGTGGCAATGGTTAGCCATTGGACAAGAATCTGTTCTTGTATTGACTGCTTGACAATACACTGTTTAAACTGGACATGCAGGTTCCATAGGAAAGTGACCTCTGAACTTTGGCAGAACAAGCTGAGATGGTCCTTCAGGTTCCTGCTTTACAGAGAAAACTGTCAGAAATTCTTCAGGACTCAAGGAGAAGCGACTAATACCAGAATGGGCAGAACAGATTTCCTGCTTCACTGAAATGAAAAGAGACTCTGGGCCTGTAGGCTGAAAATGGATACCCCAACTTTGTAAAGAAACGTTGGGTGACTCTCCAGGCAGATAGTTGTCATATCTGTCATTTCTAGATTTTGGAAGTTGCTTGTACTTCTGGTTTACTTGGGTAAATATATCATTCTGTGGTCTTTGATGTAGTTGAAGATTAGATAGTTATTGATATAGTTTTCTTGTTATTTTAAAAGATATATTGGATATAAAACTTTAGATTCACAAGAATAAGGTTGATTATAGAATATTTTAATTTTGTTAAATACAAATAGACTAGATATTGTAACTGTAATTCTTTCTTGGTAGCTATTTTGTTATATGTAATTTTGTAATGTTAAAATTGAAACCTTCCTTTCTGATTAGACAGAAAGGGGGGGGTGATGTGGAAATGTTTTTGTGTATGCTGTGAATATTAATCTTTAAGTAATGGACTGTTTTGGCCATGGCAGGCACCATAGAAAAAGTAGGTGGGGGAAATCAGAGCATAGGTAGGAGGAGGGCAGAGTCAGAGACAGATGGAGCCAGACAACCAAAGGAGCAACAGGTGGGAGCCACAGGCCACGTGGTAGATGGATTAAAGAAAATGGGTTAAGATGAAAGAGCTAGCTAGCAATGTGCCTAAGCCATAGGCCAAACAGCATGAACTTAATATGCACACATCTGAGTCATTTGGGGGTGCCCAAGCAGTGGCGGGCAGCTAAGGGGTCTGGAGCTGAAGGTCTGTGGGTCTGGACCTCTTGCTGCCTGGGGCCCAAAAATCTTATTGTAACAGAGTTTCTTTGATGCCCATTATCTTCTCTGAAGTAGATTGGTGCTTCCAGGAGCAGACATGTCTCATTGTCAGAGAGAGAACCTATGTTATTAAAAAATCTTAAGTGTGGATTCTGTAGATCTCTGAAGTGTTTGAAGATGACCTGTCTATCTAAAATATATCTCTGTTTAACGTGGAAAATGTGACTACAACTTTGACTGTAATAAGTGGCTAACAACTAAACTGCATTTCTTTATCACCCTAAATAGTTTGTAATAATCACTTTCAAGGACTAAAAATTTAGATTGTATTGTTAAGTGATCTACATAAGCACAATAATTTAGATAAGAAAAGAAACACATGTATAGTATGTTCTAACTAAAATAACCCCAATTTTCTAACAATATACAAAAATATCTTTGGAGTAGAAATATATATAGTATAACAATAACCTCAAATTTGTATCAATATATAAAAATACATACCAATGTAAAATATTTAAGACTAATAGTTATTTTTTGGTTTAAAAGTAGATTCAATAATATACCCTTTTATTCTATCATTTCTATGTCCATTTTTTTCTTTTCAGAATGAAATTCTTAAATCTAATTTCCTTTGGTTTTTTTTTGACAATTTTTGATAACAACTTGCAAAATGACTAACATCCGTAGCCAACTGAACGTCCAAAAGACCCTACTTATTGGGAATGTGGATGTCATGTTCTCAAAATTACTTTCTGTTGTCTGGGGGTGATGGCATCTCTACAGGACCCTCAGAAAACTGAAATAATTGTCAAGTCCTAGGAGAGATGGCTGTATCATTTATCAGTCTTTGTGTAATAGGAAAGTATAGAACTTATTTGAAGTCCTGGATATTGTAGTGTATGAGACTGGACCATTTCAGCTAACTATCTTGAAATTGTTCTGAGTAATTTGTAGTCCAAAACTGATTTTTGGGTGGTGTTTGTCAGCTTGGTGGCATTACCACAATCCAGGTGAAATTGTTGTTGTGGGGCCCTATCATCCTTTTGAAGACTTCCAAGGTCACTGACAGAAATGATCGTAGTTCATTGTAGAAGACTTAAACATTTTAAATGTCATATGTAGCAGATCTCAAAGAGGTTAAAAGATGACAATATGGTAAGTACATCTAGAGTTCAAAAACTTAATTCCTAATTATATGAGAGACTCAAACCTAAAATCATGTACAGGAAACTAGATAAAACTCTTTTTAAAGAATTAGTTGTCTATTATGAACATTAATATCATGACAGAAAGTTTAACACACACACAAACACACACACACACACACACACACACACACACACGTGTATATATAAATGTTGAGATAATTTACCTTAGAAAAGCTTTAAAGAGTCAAAATAAAACCAAAGAATTAGGAGATTAGTGGTGATAGAATAGTCCCTTAATTTTGGTTTTCCTTCTGTACCATATCAGGTGGCTTTTCTGACATGAGACAGAGATATCAGATTTTCCTTTAACAAGCATGCTTTGGTTTAGAGGAGAGAATATATAGAGAGAATAGCAGAAGTAAATTATTTGATAAGATTTATGAAATTTTCTCATGTTGGAAATGTGATAGAGAATTAGGCCAATTCACAATTTATTCTATTTGGGGGAGACATTTTATATGAATAATTCATCTTGTTTTTCATTTTTTTTATACCTCTCATTTGTCCACTGGTCTTAAGATTTCTTAGATGTATGTCTTCATAATCCTGGAAGGACAAAAACAAAACCTTGCTCCAACTCTAACTTTGCGGAATTGTTTGCTTGGGCAAGTGAGCAAATAAAAAGTATTTGTTAGACTTATTAATTTAGACTGAATGGTTACGCTGTTTAAAGAACTATTGCCTCTTTTAATTAAGAGGTCTTTCCTGTTTGAATCTAATGTTTTACCAATATTTGTATCTACAGTTTTTCTTCTGTGGAAATAAAACTTCTCCAATGTAACAAAATCTTGATATTCATTCTCAGGTCAACATATATTTAAAGTATACAGGCTGATTTAATTTAGCAGTTTAATTTTATTATACAATGTCTCTCATAAGCTATAATTTCTTTATTAGCATTTAAAAAAATTAAAGTTAATAAAACATTGTGTGACCTATCTATGGTGATTTTCATTACCACTTTTATTAAGCATATCTTTTGGAGTATGATTAAATATTTATATAATTGTTTGCCTGTAGTATTGTGTGATACACCTGTACTATGGTTTATGTTGTAATATGCAAAATGTTGTTTCATTTAACTAGAGATGCATGTTGGAGCATTATCAGCCTGAAATTTCTACAAATATCCCCATGAAGGCCATAAATTCTAATAAACATATAATTATAGAATCAGCCTTTTTAGAATTCAAAGCAATTTCCCATTGAAATCCTAAATATGTGTTTATGATATAGTATACATATTTTAAATTTCAAACTCTGCAAAATGCGAAACATCTATTTGTCAAATTTTATTCTTTTTGTACCCTTTGAGTTACTCCATGTACTAGTGGAATTGTTACACAAGAAAAGAACATTTCCTTATTTCTTTGGCTTGTTGCCAAGTGATGTGAACAACATTTAAATTGTTGAACATCATATTTCTTATGAAATTTTGAGGTTTCTAGCATATTTCCTACAAATATCTGATTAATTTTATCATTATCTGGTGCTAGAGGGCCGTGGTAGATAAGTATGGGATCTGATATGTGTTATATGCAGAGGAAGATGTCTAATTTTTTTGTAAGTGAATAAATAAAATGTTAATTATGAATCATTTGGAATAAACTCAGCAGTTTCAATATGTAAAACAACTCTTTCTACATATTGAGAGTAGTAACTATATTAAGAGGTTCTCAAAAATTTAATAATGCCAGGAGAATAACATATTGGAAGAGAATAAGGGCTTTGCACCATTTTATGTAAATTTTTTGATTTATAACCTGCCTTTTATGGTTTGTTTATATCAGTATAGAATGCATAGGTTTCAGAAATTGGTGTTTCCCTTACAATATGAAGAAGGATCCAATCAGTTCCCTTTATAAACTTGAGTCTTTTGCATTGGGGATATTTGCTGCTAATCCCCCCCCAAAAATATTCTGTAAGCTCTTTGTCATTGTTTATTTTTTGCCCATAATTAGGAAGTTTTCCAATTAGTAAAAGGTATCATAATTTCCATTGTGTTTATTCCAGTTTGTTATAGAACATTATTTTAAAGTGTGTTGCTTTTGTTTGTTCTGTGGACTATTTGCTTAATTATATAAAGATGTGTTGCTTTTTGTTGTATGAAGTTTCTGGCCCCGACTTGCCCCAAGATCCTGGACCAGCAGTTCTAAATAACCACACAAAGTCTTGTCTTAATTTTATGCAGATCAGCCTATGGCTCTGGCATATTGCTAGCTAGCTCTTGCTCTTTTATTAACCCATGGTTCTTATCCTATTCAGCCATGCAGCTTGGTACCTTTTCACAGAGCAGCATATATGTGGTCTGCATCTGCTGGCTTGTCTGGCATCTCTGCTCTGTTCCTCCTGTTCCCAGAGTTTTCTTAGTCTGGTAGCTCCACCCACACTTCCTGCCTGCTTTTGGCCAACCAGCATTTTTATTAAACCAGTAGGCAGGAGAATTATTTACAATGTAACAACATAATCTTACTAAATTTCCCCCTTTAAAAAAAAAAAACTCAAATCTAATATCCTTTTTCCCATTACCTATAACAATTTATAACCAACACTGTAAACAAATGCAAACATCCATAATCCATTTTTGGGGAATGTGAGCATAGTTCTCTAGGCTACTTCCTGCTGAATGGGGGTGCTAGCAATCCCATGGGAACCCAAAGGAAAAAATTAGGATTATGGACAAGTCTTTAGTGGAGTAGTCTGTAAGGCTGGGTCATCTCAGCCAGTCTCTTTGAAGTTGTTTTGGATACAGAACTCAGAGGAAACTGCAACAGAGGTGCTCTGAAATGTTGAAGCATCTAGGTCATCCATTTTCATTGGATACTTCTCAAGGGATCTTCCTCTATCAAACTTTAGTTTCTTTATCCAAGAATAAATCCACAACCTCTCATTTTCTGTGGAAATAAAAAATACCCTATTCTCCAATTTATCATATCTTTTGATTTCAATTTTAATGTCAATTCATTAACTAAATATATAGGTTGAATTAATGCAACAGCATTTATATTTAAATGGCTTTAAGCAATTTTTACTACTTCCTTAATAGCCAAAAAACTTAAGACAACACAATAATATACAGTATCCAGACACTCTTTGTAATTTCTATCTTTATGTGGCTTACTATTTTTTTACTATTTCTTTTTTAAGGACTTTCTTTTTTCTTTTCTCTCAAGCCCGTGTGTGTGTGTGTGTGTGTGTGTGTGTGTGTGTGTGTGTGTGTGTGTGTGTGTGTGTGTATTAACACACTCTAAATCATTTAATTTTTTTGAATCTGTATTTACTGTATATTTCTTATTTTTTTCTGTTTCTGACCACAGCTTTGCTTGGTTAAGGTGGCTGACTCCATCCAGCTTTCTCTCTTTCTGATTCTCACCACACCTTTAATCTGCCAAGGTGTGGCTAAGGATTAAAGGTTTGGCCAGGGTGGCTGACTGGCTTCACCCAGCTCCTAGTCTAGCTTTATAGGATTTATCTTTTTAACAGAGGTACTGGTAGGACCCACAGTTACCACTCTGGGAATTTTAGGGTCCATATAACCACCAAGTAAGGCTTTTCCATCTGCTGCTCATTAACTCCATTTAAGTGTTTGACAGCAGGGCCTCTTAAAAGACTCACAATTGGTTTTTGCCAATAACACTGATTTCAGGAATCAAGAGTTGACCCAAGAAAATGATGCTGCTATGAAAAGCAGTCTTTGCCTCTGTTTTCTTTCTTTCTATTTAAACACAAAGCTTAACTATGTCATTTACAGCTTGTTGCTTACATTTAGGCTCCTGTGAGAATTAAGAAACTAGCCACTTTTAAGCTTAAACTGAACTCCAAAAGCCTGCCATTTCTAATTCAAACCTACACACCACTCCAGGGTTTCTGAACCACAGCCCATATGAGAGACACAACTCAGAAGCTGCTTTTGGCTCTGATTCTGTGCTCCAGAACCACTTGTAATCTTTCTTCAGCTTTATAAGGGTGTATATCACCCATGTTGGGCTGCCATTTGTTGTATTAATTTTCTGGCCTGGACTTTTTTGCCTGAACCCATGGTCCAGACCTGCAGTCCTACAGAAACATGGACACTTATATTAATTTTATGCTGATCAGCCTAAGGCATAGGCATATAACCTACTAACTCTTTACCCTTAAACTATTCCATGACACTTATCCTGTTCAGTCATGCAGCTCAGTACCTTTTCTCAGAGCAGCAAGGTTGTCCTCTGCACCTGCTGGCTTCTCTGGTAACTCGGAAGTCTCTGTGGCATTTCTGCCCTGTTCTTCCTGTTCCCAGAGTTTTCTTAGTCTTGTAGCCCTGCCCACACTTCCTGTCTGCCTTTGGCCAATCAGCATTTTTATTAAGCCAGGGGGCGGGACAATTATTTACAATATAACAATATAATCCCACTACAGCTTTTGTTTATCCTGCATTTTTTAACTCAGCAAAGCTGTGTTACTCATTTGTCTAAAACACCTGATGCTCTAATTGAGAGCTGAACAGCCAATAGTGAGTCAGGAAAAAAAAAATTCAACAGGTGGCACTGGCAGATAGAGATATAAGTATAAGGAGAAATATGGGAGGAAAAAAAGTAGCCAGGGAAGGGAGAGGATCCAGGGACCAGTGATCCAGCTTCACAGTAAGCCCTGGAGTAAGAAACAAAGAAAGGTAAACAGAAATAGAAAAGGAAAATCCAATGACAAAAGATGGAAGGGATAACTTAGGTTAAAAAAAAAAGAAAAGAAAAAAAAAGTTAAAGCTTGGCAGGAAACAAGCCAAGCTAAAGCCAGACATTTATAATTAAGAATAAGCCACTGTGTGTGATTTATTTGGGAGCTGGGTGGTTCCCTCTCAAAGAGAAAAGAGTAAAATAAAAACCAACAATTGTTAATTGATGAAGTCTTAACTTTCTTTTTAGAAATAACTTAGAAACTTTTTTATATAGGTCTTTTTTTTTTTTTTTTTACTGTTTGTATGGTAAAATATCCATTCTAAAGTATTATCTTCTCTCTGCATTAGAATTTCAGTAGGAGAATGAATAGTAGAAGAGAAATTACAGAATACACACACAGATCATTTGTATCCACAGCTTGATTGTACTCTGGTTATTTTACCTTCTATGCATTTGCTTACTGGAGGATTATTTTTAATTTCTTGCTATATTAACCACCTATGGCTTTAACTTTCCTCATGGTCTTTCTGGCCTTATACATTCTACCCATCTTGTGTGCTTTACCTGAGATTAAGTTCCAATCCCTAAAAGTTGAACATTTACCTCCTGAAAAGGCCAGTTTACATGTCAAGATGTTGGTGCAATTATTGCTACATTTGCCCTATGTCTACCACACTCTCAGTTACATTTAAGTCATTTATTCATATCCTTAACTTGGGTTTTTGATGATTTACAGAATTTTGTCAAATTATTTGTTTCATGGTTTCTCCTGAAATTTTTGTTTTATCTTTTAATGCTTTTCTGTCATCCCAGCATTGTGGCTTTCCATAACAAGTATTATGTCTTTTAATTGTTTATGTGGAGTTTTCCCAATGTTGACAGCAAATCACTGAACCAAATTTGATATGGGGCCTGTGAGAGAATCCTTATTAATTTTCCTATGGCAAATGGTTACCTTGCCTGTTCCATGTTGATCTGCATACTCCAAAAGGCAGGAGCCTTCTATTTGGAGTCTCTCTTAAAGTTCCTAAGAACACTCTACCTATAATCTCTTTCAGATGATCTGGTTTAGCACAATTAAAACACCTAACATTTTGATTTTTCTTAAATGGTTTAGAAGTCACTTCTCTTTTCCAAGTATCATCATAAGTGTGAGATCCAATATCAGCTATATTTCTAATCCATTCATCTGAGTGCGATCTTGCCTTTTAAAACCTGATCACTCTTTTGCATTCTGAATTAACCTTTTCAAAGCCAAAGATTCAATTAATATATATCTAGCTTTTGGATCTGATATCATTATATTTACAGCTGAAGTCATTTGTTGTAAAAAAAAAAAAAAAAGTGAATGCTTCTTTTGGGCCTTGTGTAATTTTAGTAAATGACTCAGTTCTCTTTCCTTATTATTTAATCTTATCCTACGCATTCAAAGCTGCTGTATTGCATAGGGCCAAAATGTGATCATCAAATTTAATCTGTCTTTCCACATCAGCATAATGACCCTCACCAAACATTGGATCTTGGGATCTCACACCTTCTAGTCCTACGTTGTTCAATGACCTTAGCTTCATCTCTCCATCATGTTCTCCATTGTAACTGCTGTAACTGAATCTTTTCAATCCTATGGAATAATTCTGCTCCTAGTGGCACATGAATTAAATGTTTCACAAAAGTGGGTGCATTTCATATGAATCTATTACTTTTTAAAATTTTTTCAAATCTAATGCTTCTATAGGATCCCAGTTAACTTCTGAATAGCCTTGGGGATGCCTATCATCTGATGGTCACTCTTGAATGGTAATTGTATAAACTAAGTCGGTTTTCTAAAAACATTGGGCCATTCCTCTTGAATTTCATAATTATATGGGAGTTTCTGCTCTAAATTCCTCTGTTTCTGTGTGAATATTTTTCTTAGTTTCATTAGTAGTTCTTTTTATGAATTGAATCTTATCAGTCAGATTTTTCATGTATGGTATCAATATCAAAATTCCAGGTATAAAACATGAGTTACCAAATTGATAGATTATAATTGCATTGTGTAAATTCCAGATACATTAATTACCCCTTCGTCTAGTTGTTCCATCTTCAAACTACCCATTGTGGATTCATACAGAGTCCTAACTCCCTCTGTCATAATATTTTTTCCCATTTTTAATGTGAGAAGAAAACCTTAAAAAAAAAAAAAACCTAATGCCCCTCCCCCTTTAGGAATTCCCAGTTGTCTCACCAAATCTGCCTATGTTGACAGTGAAGAGTGAGACAGCACAGCTGGGCAGAGAACACAGATGGTGCACAACCTGGCTGAGTGCAGATGCTGGAGTGGAGATTGTTGTGGAGGTTGCAAGAACAACAGGAGCCTGAATGAAGTGTTGAGGCAGCTACCCTAGTGTGCCAGGAGTCCAGAGGAAATATGCAACCCCCAGGAAAAAGGAGCCAAGAAGCCAACCATCTGAAAAGTGGATACAGGGGAACATTCGGAAGAAGCACGTGTGTCAGGACCTGCTGTGTGTCAGAGTCTGAAGATGGTGACAAAATATGCCCAGAATTTGGAGCCCAGACATCTGGAGTTTGGGGCCTGTGGAGTTTGGGTGGCAGCTGAAGACTGTTGTAGAAAAGCTGCAACAGGAAAATCTCAGACTGACTCAGAGGGCTTGGAACAGAAAAGCAAAAGGCAGCAAGCCCTCAGCAGCTATTGCCAGTGTAACTCTGGTCAATGTGTTTTGGTAGGTGCAAAGCCAGAGGCAACCTACTATCTTGTGATTTTGTGTCCCACCTTGGACACCAAGTGAAGCATTTAACTAATTACTTATCAATAAAATATCAGAGTCAGATATTTGGGTAGGAACCTGAATTATCCTAGAAACTGCAAAGAAGCCACCAATGATCTCCTGTCTCTTCCATTTCTTTCTCCAAAATGGGTCAAGAGCCTCTTTAAGCCCCACCACACTAATTCCTCAGTCCTCCAATGGTTAATTTTAGTCAACCACTTGCTAGCTCGGCTCTCTGATTGAAAACAAACTTTATAGTCAGAATGCAATCAAAGTATCATATAACTTTGTCAAAAGTAAAATACAATTATGTTATTTGCAGGAAAATGGAAAAAAAACAGGGATTATGTTATGTGAAAAAGCAGGACAACAAAAATTCCACATTAATTTCTAGAAGTAAATGGTGGCATACAACTCAATGCCATAGAAATTAGAAAATCATGTCAGGATCTAAAATTTTTAATATTAAGTTAATCAGAGACTGACTCAGTCAGGCACAGCTGCTATAACATAACAATTGGCTTACACAACATATATTTCTTCCTAACATTTCTGTAAAGAGGGAAGATCCAAGATCAAGGTGCTGACTGGCAATAGTCAATTGAGGACCCATGTGTTGATTGCAGATGCTTTCTTTCCAATGTATTCTCACATGACAGAAGGGGGGGGGCTAAGCATTTATTTGCCTCTAATGCCATCCATGGAAGCTCTCAGGCTCATGACCTACTTATCCCCCCTAAATCCCCCTTCCTAATACCATCACTTGAGGACCCAGGATTTCAACTTATGAATCTTAGGATGACATTCTATTCTTTATGTGTATCTAGTCAAAGAGCAGAAACATTACTGAGTAGCTATGTACAGAGCCATGTTTTGTACTCTTGGCCTTAAATTTGGAGATATATAAAAATATGGCTATTCAGACCTAGACCCACCAATGATGTTTTTATATAAACTAGCCACTTAGGAGACCTGGTCATCACCCTACTGTTAGAGCAGCAGGGTGTATCTGAGGCGCTGAAGAGAACTGGCACCAGAAGCCTAAAGCACAGAGCTGGATTTAATGTGTGCTTTATTTTAAAGCACAATAGTTTGCTGTGGCATCTGTAGGATACGGCTGGTAGTGTGAAGACTGACTAGAAAGTGTAAACTAGTGGGCAAAGAAACACCAAAAGCAAAACAAACCTTTCTTGTGTTTCCCCTTCTGCCAAATTAAGGAATGGTCGCTTCCCCACACAGAAGCTTGAAGGTGATGGTTTTGAAAGGTTCACATGAAAATTATTACTAAATTGTGAACCCATGGTTTAATCCATGCTAAGAACTTTGTAAATTTTATCTAAGTTAGGAAAATAAGCATGATTGAGATGCTCTGGTCCAAACTATATAGGGTCAAAATAACCCCTAAAGTCAAGAATCTTATAAAAAATGTGGTAGTTTGAATGTAGTTGGTCCATTGTTAGGAGATATGATGGAGAACTGTCTTTCTGTATGCTGTGAATATCAATCTTTAAATAAAGGAGCTGTTTTGGCTCCTGGTGAACACTGTAGCCAGTGACAGCATAGGTACAAGCAGGGCAGAGTCAGACACAGATCGAGCCAGATGCCCAAAGAAGAAACATGTAAGGAACACAGGTGAGTCATGGGCCATGTGGTAGACAAGTTAATGAAAATGGGTTGAGTTAAGATGAAGGAGCTAGGGAGCAATGTGCCTGAACCATAGGCCAAACAGCATGAACTTAATATAAGCATCTGTGTGTTTCTTTGGGACTTTGGGATTGTTGGTCTGAACAGGCGGTACTGAGTAGGTCCAAACCATAGAGCTAACCAGGCCAGAAATTCATTGTAATAGAGGTATAAACTTGTTGGAGGAAATATGTCATTCCTATCATCTTCCCATCCCTAATAACTCCCTTATACTGTCCTGTCCCTTGGCTTAGTTTGGGTTTCTGTTGTTATGAAGACACCCCATGACCACAGAAACTCTTATAAAGGAAAAGTATTTAATTGGAGTGATTTCCATTTTCAGAGATTTAGTCCAGTCTCATCATGGGGCAACAAGGTGTCATGCAGGCTGACATGGTGTTGTGGAATAATGTTTTTACACTGTGAAGATGTATCTTTACTAATGTGTCTTCTGATTGATTTAATAAAGAGCTGCATGGCTAATAGCTAGGCAAGACTTCCTGAAAGAGAGAGAAGGGAAGATGAGAGAGATGCCAGGGGACATGAATATGAAACTGGAGGTGCAAGATGGAAGAGGTAAAAAGCCATGAGACAAAATGTAGATGTGTTAAGCTATAGGAGACAATGTGACAAATCTAAGCTATAGGTCAAGCTTTCATAATAACTCTCCATGTTATTTTTTGTGAGCTGGCAGCCCAAAGAAAAATCAATCTGCAGACATGATGCTAGAGAAGATGAAAATCCTGCATCTTGACGCACAGGGGCAACAGGAAGTGGCCGGAGGCACTGGGCATAGCTTGAGCAGAAGAGACCTCAAAGTCAGTTCCACAATAACTTACTTCCGCCAACAAAGTAAACTTCTGTATTCTCTAGTTTCTTGGGTATTTGTTATAGTGACAGGAAGCTGGCGCATAACTACAGACACTGTAAGGAATGATCTTTCCGGTTCAAGAAAGACAGTGGATGCTGGGAGCCAGAAAAACCTTAGCAGTGATGATGCCATTTGGGGACCAGCATATTAAGCTTCCTTTTCCCTAGAAAAGTCCCTCCCCAGAAGCCAGGCAGGCTCCCCCACTGTTAATCTAATTAGTTGAGTCCCTTGCCAGGAATTAGGTGACCTTCCCCAGGGTTGAACAATAGCTTAGATAGGTCTCCATGACAAGACATCCTGTTGGTGGAACAGCCTGCAGCTGTGTAAAATCCTTGTTTGCTTAACCTTGCTTACCCTTCTCCCTAAAGGACTCTATGTACTGCTGAGAAGAATAAAGTTTTGGAGCTTGATCAGAATACTGTCTTGCTCTCATTCTTTGTGTTTCTTGTCCCTTTATTTGTCCGCCCCATCTTTAGGTCCATGTTGTTAGACCCCATGGGCCAGGGCAAGTGGATTTTATTCAGAACTAAATTGGGAGTTGTAAGGCAGCACCAAGGCAATCATTATCACATCCATTTAAATCTTGTAGAATTCTTGAGTCCTGATGCCATTCTTAACAAGCATCTCAAAGCAGTTCATGTCCTTTATTTAAAGTCAAGGATTTGCATCATCTGTATGGTATTTGAACATCACACACTATGGCACAGTCAACTCACTTGCTCTCATGGCCTTCTCTGCATCATCAAATCATGATGTTATGAAAACATACCTGTTCCATCTTGTCTTCTCAGTTGGGCCTCATCTTTTACTTTATCCACAGATAAAGATCCTCTTTCTGCTTCTGAGTCCAACCCACTCATTTGTCCAGCAACCTTTCTCTAATAAGCAACATCTGAGGTAGCTATAGAGGCTAAACGCAACCAACAACTCTGGAATGAGACCTGGCTCTTGCTTTTCTCCTCATGCATAAGAAGTCAAATGTTCTATCTTTATTCTTGCAA
This sequence comes from Phyllotis vaccarum, assembly GCA_033318265.1. NCBI lineage: Eukaryota > Metazoa > Chordata > Mammalia > Rodentia > Cricetidae > Phyllotis > Phyllotis vaccarum. The sequence continues at coordinate 2,713,392 of JARWLC010000004.1, forward strand.
GTGAATGATTCCTAGACCAGCCCCTTGTGGTAATCCATTTAAAAATGTTATTTAAAGTTATTTATGTGTATGACTGTTTTGTCTACATGTGTGAACGCAAATTATAAGCATGCTCTATGCCCTAGATCAAAAGATGGCAGTGGGACCCCAAAAGCGGGCACTGCATGCCCTGGAATTGGAAACATGAATAGCTCTGAGCCTTTTACCCCTTAGAAATTTATCAGATCCATGTGGACAGCGTGTCTGTGTGGTGCTTCCACTGAGCCCTAAATCTATAAGCTTATGTTCTTTAATTCCTCAAAAATCTCCCATCTGCTTTTATTCTGGTCTTTTTCTAAATTGCTATTATCTGATCTCAAATGGAAAGATTAACCCTTTCTCCCATTTCCCCATTGTCTTTTTACCTCTACTTTCTGGTTGATTTACTGTTTCTGCCTTTAACTCTTTTGTTGATTAAAAGCTATCTTAAAATTCATTTATTCAAAAAACCAATAGGATGGCAAGTAACTTACCTCATTGAAGGTAGTCTTCAATTCTAACTTCGTCTGGGTATGGAGGATTCATCCCTGTACTTGACAGGCACTTGACAGAGGTAGGACAGTCATGAGTTCAAGGCTAACCTGTATTACACACTGTCTAAAGAACAACAAATGTCTTAGTCCTTGTCCAGTAAGTGTCCACCACCCTCTCTGGCTTCTTTTTAAAGGCCTATCCTGTAAATGTTGGCTCTTTATTGTAAATTAAGGCTGCAAAGGCCTCACTGTTTTATCCTGTGATGTGGGTGACTCTGACTTGGAACTAGACTGTCTTCCAGCTCCACAGCTGTAGTGAAATCCCCTGGTAGGTTTGGGGTTTTTTGTTTTGTTTTGTTTTTTGTTTTTGTTTTTTTGTATTTTGTTTTTTTGGTGCTTGTAAAATTCACTGGAGAAGAATGCTGCCATCCTTGGCTTAAATCTGTGGCTCTCAGCCTTGCACATACATCACTGTCACCCAGACAGCTTCACCAAATGAATGCTGAAAGGAATGTAGGGCTAAGTCAGACTCTAGAGGTCACAGCATCCAGAGTCCACTGCCCTTAGCCTCTGTCTTCCACACAGCACTGCTCTTGGTTCTGTGTTCTCTGAGAAATAAAGTCAAAGTCAACAGGACAGCTACTGGGGAAAGGTGCTCATCTCATAGCTTGAGGACTTGAGTTTGATCGCCATTACCTATGGTGGAGGTGCAAAAACAATCCTGAAAGGTATCCTCTGGCCTCCACGGGCAGGCTGTGGAATGCATACTCATACAATAATACATTTAAATACACAAACCCCCAATGTCTCCCAGGGTTGCAAGGGGAGGGGATCTCAGGACTTGTGTGTGGAGGTGGAAGGAGGATGTCAGGTATCCTTCTCTGCCTTGTCCTTGAAACAGGGTCTCTCACTGAACCTAGGACTTGATATTTTTCAAGTAGGCTGGTTATGCAGCAAGCCCCAGCTATCTTCCTGTCTGTCTCTGTACCCTGCCCTAGCACTGGGGCTGCAGGACACGTCCATGCCATGCTTGGCTGTAATATAAGCTCTCGTGATCCAAACTCAGGTCCTCATGATCACTGGGCATCTGGATTTAGCACTTCCTAAGTGTATACTTGGCCTGCCCCTCTGCTCATGAGGGGTCCTTTTCCAGTTGGTTAAGTCAACTACTCCTCAATCATCTACTTACCAGCTATCAACCACCAAACCCATCTTCTCATCTTCAGATACTTAATAAAATAATCTGTCTATCTACAATCAAGGCCTATGTACAGTGTGGCCTCAGACACAATCTGTTGCCTCAAGCTTTAGGTCTTTAAAATCCTTTGCTCTCAGCTTAGTAGAATCTGGGGGAAGAAGTGGAGGTAAGATTTTAATTTGATTTACCCACCTTCAAATAACATTTAGAGTAATAGTTAGTGTTCAAAACCCCACATCCCTAAATTATACATCTCTGTAACATGACTAGGATTTTCATCACCCAGGTGCCTGTACTGGTCACCCTGTTGCTTCAGGCTTGGGAAAAACAATACCGATCATATCTGCCCAGGGAAATCTGTGCTCAGCTTTTATTTACCTCAGCCATGTCAGTCATGGGTCTGAGATACAAGCAACACACCTGAAATTCTGGTGTCTCAAAACAAGAGTCAGCACTAGTGAGCTTGTTTCATCTGTAAAGAGTGTCAGTACTAGGCTCATCTTTGATCTCAGCACTCAGGATGTAAAGGCAAGTACATCTTTGTGAGTTTGAGCCACCCAGGGCTACAGAACGAGACTTGTCTTAAAAAAGGAGGGGTAGGAGGAGGAGGGAGATAGGAGTAGGGGAGGAAAAGGAGGAGGGGGAGGAGAAAGGAGAAAAGGGGGGAAAAGACAAGAAGGAAGAGGAAGAGGAGGGGAGGAAGAGGGAGGAGAAAAAATTCCAACAGCTTTTTATCCTAAGCACAGTATTCCATGCTGTCTTCTGACAATCACCCACAACAGGATGATTAGGCAACTGAGCACATACTATCAAGTATATGTGTCAGCTCTTATGTGTACTGTCTCTAATATATATAATCCAACAAAACTGATACTGTGTTATTCATTTGTTACCATTATAGATGACCTCAGAGAAGTCATAAGCCAAGGCCAGCACGAAAGGCAGAGGCAGAGTAAGACTCACGGTTGCCCCATTGGAGTGCTACCACAAAATCAATTTGTATTGGATAAAGTAAATGCAAATGAATGTACTGACTATGAACTCAAAGCCCAAGCTGATTTTGTAATATTAATAAATTTTATTTGATTTTAAGTTTCTTATGGATTGTATCACTTAGGAAATCATACAGCATCTATCAGAAAAACTTCAACAAATACTATTATATTATTATAAGATTATTATAGATACAAATAGTAAGCCCTCAGATGGAGCTCTGGTCAAGGGAATTTACCTCACAGAAAACTTTTGGAGGCACTGAGACCTTATATAACCTCATCTGTTATTTTCTAAAATAAAAGCAGTCAACATGTTGGTTTCCCAAAGGTTCCTGGATCTGGGTCTGACATCCCTTTCTGATGGAATGTAAACTCTAAGTCACATAAACTCTTTCTTCCCCCTAGAAGAAACCACCTCCCCAAGGTTTTCTACAAACTCCGAAGTATCACCTCTCACTGGAGAGCAAGCATTGAAGACAGGAACATGTGAGGGATATTTACACCCAACTTAATTGGTGAGATCAGCACTGTCAAGACCCAGTGGCCTCAACAAGGCTATTCCATAGCCTTATAGACCCAAAGTAGAGTAACATTATTTGATAAATTAGCAATTAAAAAATAAATCCTTGAGAATACAAACACTGAATAAAAGGATATTGTTGGCTAAAGGTGTGGGGAAGTTATTAAGCTCTTTTAAAGTTAGCAAAAGTGGAAATAGTATGTTGTAATAAATTAAAAATTGTTTCAGGCATTACAAATTATATAATCTTGAAAAAGTCTAAGTCACAGCACTACAAAATTTATATGGGGAAAATGGTAGACAGAAAAAGGGGCTTTGTTTTTACTTATTTATTTAAGAGACAGGACTTCTCACAAATGTGCCTTCCTGATACAGGTACAGGCAACCATGCCCTCCTGTTACAGGCACAGACCATCATGCCCTCCTGCTACAAGGCATAGGTGAGCACAGACCATCATGCCCTCCTTTTATAGGCACAGGTGATCATGCCCTCCTGTTATAGGCACAGACCATCATGCCCTCCTGTTACAGGCACAGACCATCATGCCCTCCTGTTACAGGCACAGACCATCATGCCCTCCTGCTACAGGCACAGGTGAGCACAGACCATCATGCTTTCCTTTTACAGGCACAGGTGATCATGCCCTCCTGTTATAGGCACAGACCATCATGCCCTCCTGTTACAGGCACAGGTGAGCACAGACCATCATGCCCTCCTGTTACAGGCACAGGTGAGCACAGACCATCATGCCCTCCTGTTACAGGCACAGGTGAGCACAGACCATCATACCCTCCTGTTACAGGCACAGACCATCATACCCTCCTGTTACAGGCACAGACCATCATACCCTCCTGTTACAGGCACAGACCATCATACCCTCCTGTTACAGGCACAGACCATCATGCCCTCCTGTTACAGGCACAGACCATCATGCCCTCCTGTTACAGGCACAGGTGAGCACAGGCCATGAAGCCCTCCTGTTACAGGCACAGGTGAGCACAGGCCATCATGCCCTCCTGTTACAGGCACAGGTGAGCACAGACCATCATGCCCTCCTGTTACAGGCACAGACCATCATGCCCTCCTGTTACAGGCACAGGTGAGCACAGGCCATCATGCCCTCCTGTTACAGGCACAGGTGAGCACAGACCATCATGCCCTCCTGTTACAGGCACAGACCATCATGCCCTCCTGTTACAGGCACAGGTGAGCACAGGCCATGAAGCCCTCCTGTTACAGGCACAGGTGAGCACAGACCATGAAGCCCTCCTGTTACAGGCACAGACCATCATGCCCTCCTGTTACAGGCACAGGTGAGCACAGACCATGAAGCCCTCCTGTTACAGGCACAGGTGAGCACAGGCCATCATGCCCTCCTGTTACAGGCACAGGTGAGCACAGACCATCATGCCCTCCTGTTACAGGCACAGACCATCATGCCCTCCTGTTACAGGCACAGGTGAGCACAGGCCATCATGCCCTCCTGTTACAGGCACAGGTGAGCACAGACCATCATGCCCTCCTGTTACAGGCACAGACCATCATGCCCTCCTGTTACAGGCACAGGTGAGCACAGGCCATGAAGCCCTCCTGTTACAGGCACAGGTGAGCACAGACCATGAAGCCCTCCTGTTACAGGCACAGACCATCATGCCCTCCTGTTACAGGCACAGGTGAGCACAGACCATGAAGCCCTCCTGTTACAGGCACAGGTGAGCACAGGCCATGAAGCCCTCCTGTTACAGGCACAGGTGAGCACAGGCCATGAAGCCCTCCTGTTACAGGCACAGGTGAGCACAGGCCATCATGCCCTCCTGTTACAGGCACAGACCATCATGCCCTCCTGTTACAGGCACAGACCATCATGCCCTCCTGTTACAGGCACAGGTGAGCACAGACCATCATGCCCTCCTGGACCACTCTTTCCCAAGGGTCTGTCCTACCCAAACTTCAGCACCAAAACTAATCCTATCGATTTTGTTGGAATCATTTTGCTTAATGTGGTACTAGAGAAATCCAGCAGATGGCACTCATATATTTTTCTAAATATGGTGCTACCTTGAAAACAGAATGGCTTAAACTGTATTTCAGATCAGGAAGACTGAACCAATCCACAGAAGCAAATACATTTTGAAATTTTCTATTACCACAGAGAAACAATGCTTTTAAGGGACTCAAATGTGCATTCATAGTTTGCAAGCAGCTTACAATGTTCTCTTTCTAGTCTAGCAGCTGGTGGAAAGCAGGCATTCATAACCATTATCTGTCAATCAACAGCTTGATAATGGAAAGCTGTAAGTGACCATTGAGAGGCTTATAAACTTTTCCTGTGATGAGATGTGGGATCATTAATTTCTTCTAGTTTATTTTATAGACTGTTCTACACAGATAGATTCCGGAATTAGCAAGAATTGCCACTATCCCTTTTTCATTTAGTAAACAGGTCCAGAAATAGAGAAGTAAGAAAATAGGGTAATTAGACCAAGAAAAGCAACAATGAATGAGTTCAGTGTAACTAGAGAATGTATTTATATTTAACTCATTAATACATATGAAATTTAAAAAAAAACTAATTCAAATCATATTTCAACACATTTAATTGAAAACTCCCTACATGCCAGATAGATACTGCTCTATGTCCTGAGGGAAAGTGGTGCGTAATACAATAGCCCTCATAAAATTCAGGGTTTGGTGATATTTACAGGAAAAGGAGAAAAGTATGGAAGTGAAATGAGGATGTCGTGTTAAAGCTTCTGAGAGACTACTCAGGGGGCGATCTACTCTAATATGTGATTTCTGGAGTTCATGGTGGCTTCGTGACTTTGGTCTAGCCTGTGGTAAGGTAGAAGAAGTGAGAAAAGAGACAGCAACAAAATCTGAACTTCAAAATCAGCTCCCAGGGACCCATTTCCCCAGCAATGCCCGGCCCCATAGTCCACCATCTCCCAAGCACTGAGCACATGAGCCTGTAGGGGGCGCTTCATGGTCAACCATAGCAAATATACAACAATCTGGGACTATCTACCGGAAGCATCTCTGAGGAGTGAGAGTTCATCTGACATTAACCAGGGATGACGGTGGGAGGATTCCACACCCCGACCAACTTGTAAGACGTTCCTCAGGCCAGAACACGATGGCCCAATTTGAAGACCATCAAGCAGCCCATGCAGCTAAAGAGGAGTGTGTAAGGAGGAGCCAGGAAAGGCGGCAAGTGTAAGGATGGAAATGAGCAAGAAGACCAAGGTAAGCCAGCTTTACATATCAGTGACCACAAAGAAAGATGGACAGGTACTGTTTTCCAGAGTTTCCCAGGGAGTCAATTTCCAGTAAGGATTCAAGTCTGTTGTGTACTGAGGGTCCTTTCTCGTCAAGGACTGTAAGACGTTCTGAGTTAACTGAAACTCCAATTTGATGACAGTGACTAATTCCATGATTTCTGGTAATCAAATAATCTTCAAATTTCTCGGATAATAGCTGTTGTGTAGATTTTTAACTCCAAGCAAGTTTTCAAAACCAATATTCTTTAAGGTGTGCTATCATTGGAGTCTGAACAATTAAAGTGACAACCACAGTTCTGTGTAACCTTACACAAACTGACCACCAATCAAAACCTCAGTTCTGTCTGCAAGCCTGCCATACCTGCTTGGTACCCACCCTGACTCTCAACAGGGTGCTTTGACTCCTCTGGGTAAAGATGTTCTTGTGAATATAATCTTGGTGTTCTACAAACTTTGGTTGGCACTGGATTAGAACTTCTAAGACACGGGTCCCTCCCCACCCCATGTCATTCACACTATAAGGGCTTCTTATCTAACACCCACAAAAATTTTTCCAACAATGACAGTGTAATGATGGCTTCAGTAATCACAAAGCTGGATCCAGAAATAGTCATTAGTACTATATTTGCATATATTAGATGGATATTAAGAGGGTTCTATTTTAACAAGATTTTATTTACCAACTAATTAGGATAGTAATTTATTTCGAGTATCAAAATAACAAACTTAGCATTTATGGAGGCATGGAGCTCTTCTGGTTGTGAAGAAGAAAGCAAAAGCATTTCCTCTTGCTCTGTGGGCCTCGGAACAGATCCCTGTGTCAGTCATTGTTATTAATTTCACATTTCACTTGCTCTTTATTTTCCTAGACATATGAATTCTAGTGCTGTTGATTTTAAAAGACTTTTAAAAGATAAATTTGCTATGTATCAGAAGCGTTGTTTAAATAAGCATTCAATTCTGACAGCTTTGCTCTGCACTTCCTAGGCAGCAGCTGGGCGGCCCCTCCTCGCCCCATCCAGCCTGTCTTTGCTCTCCTCTCCTTCCAGCCATCAGAGTCCTCATACCATGTTATCTACACAACTCTCCCTCATGGTTAGTAACCGTGAGTCTCCACCAAGGAACCATGGTAAAAGCTCCCTCTCCTGCGTTTGGGGGAGTCAGGGCTGTATCAGTGCTCTTTATCTCACATCTCAGTGAACTAATAAAATACAGCTCACTTCCTAGTATGATGATTTGACTCTCAGATGAAGGAAAAGGGACAAGACCATTTATATTTAAAATACAATGTTCACAAAGAACAAAGTCACCTAACTATGCATTCCTACCTCAAACATTATCAAAAATAATTCTGCTGCCTTCTTATATTTTTTTTTTAAAAAGTAAAATAAAATCTGTTGTCTTGAGATAAAAGGGCTCAAAACCTCCAAGTCTTAATCCCTGCTTCAGGCTAATGACTTAATTTTTTTTTCATTTTTAGTTCACATTCTGGAAAAAATTCTCTTGACAGAAAATGTTCTCAGCTAGAATTTGTGAGACAAACTTAAGTTCTTCTTTTAAAGACAGAGGAGTGAGGGGAAGTAAACAGAACAAAGACAAACCACCTACAACAGATCAAAAGCTGGAAGGCTCTCTCTGTGCTCAGCAACTGCAAATTTCAGGTTCATACCACAACAAAGAGCTGAATGAAACACAGCTTAGCCTGGTGTACTCAGGACCAAAACTGTCTCCTTCATTTCTAGTCACTTCACTGAACTGCTACTGGTTTCTGAACTGCAAATAAACAATTTATTCATGGCATGGGACAGTTCTTTATGATTTATTAGTGTAAAACAGAAAGAGACTTGTCCTCAGCCAAAGCTGACAATAGGGCTTGTCCAGTGTCTGCTGTCTGTCCGTCTGCAGCCATCCAGTGTGCCCATCTGGTAAGAGACTCAATAGATTTTGCACAGCTATGTTTCCTCTGCACAGTGAGGAGACAGCCCAGTTTACTATGCTTCCTAGGTTCTAATTCATTAGAATACAATGACCTCAGCCGCCTTCTCAGCTCTTACAATCTCATCATGGTTTTACAAGTTCAAGAAAAGACAGGCAGGCAGACAAAAGTTCTTTAATACCTGTTTCATGCTATGGTCAAAACAATGATAAGACAGCCATGTCTGCCTGTACAATCCTTAATACCCTTCCCTCTCTTTGTACATCCCACCCTTCAACAATAAACAATACGGTGTAAGAAGAGAGAAAGGAATCTTCTTGAGGACCATGTCTCTATCCTATAACTTTATTGCTTCTTTCCTTCTAGCCAAATGGCCCCATCAATCAACAGGAGAATATGTAGCAAACTATACATTCTAATCCAATACAGTCCCCAGTAGAGAAGTAAAAATTAGAAATTGCTTCTTGAAAGACACAGGGAATCATAAAGGACCCATGGTGGTGCACCAGTCTCAGCGCAGTGAGGGGATTGCTTGGGCTAGTGGCACTTTGCTCATAACTAAATGCACAGTCAACCTAATGAATTTACTTAATGAATACACACTCATGTGCAAACTACCTTCCTCTGTAGCAACCATCTTACTTCCAGAGTAATTAAATTCAGTCTGAGACATATTTATACCCAGATTATTTCAGTTAATTTTCCTTCCGAGAGTTTTATGGCTTACAAATATGTATACAGGAGAGGAGAGCAACAGCTAAAGACCAAAGCCACCAGGAGCGGCTTCCACAGCGGCTGTCTTTCTTCACAGCACCTGCTCCTTGCACACAGGCCAAGCCGGCTAGTGCCCGCATTGCTCCCCCACAGTGCTCATAGTGCCGGCCCTTTGATTATCTTAATGATGACTCACATCTTGAGTTAAGTACCTTCTTTTTGAATAATGGAAACACCAAAACCTCAGGCCTCTGAGGCTGGGGTCACATCATTCCTGATCCTATCACTGAATATTCTGCCCACACAGTCCATGTGGCTCATGTACAAATACACAGTGCTATCAGTGGTAGTTTACTCTGTGCATGTTCCACTGTGCTGAGGCCACACTAGTGTCTCAGCGGAAAAGAGCGTCTACACAATCCTCTCAGCACACTGATGCTATGTCATAGTTTCAAACAGACCAGACTAAGACAGAATCAAGCCATGACTGATCCCAATAACCGGTCCTACTCTGTATGTATCTGTACTGTAGATCAAATAGACAGCTATGTAGGTCTCAGGGACTGAGCTCAGGTCACCTGGCTTGATGGGAAATAAATACTTTCACCTGCTGAGCCATCACACTGTCCCCAAAGGCAAGTGTTTTAAGCTTGTTACTTTTACGAAACCAAGAGTGCCCAACACTTACAAAATAGCTGCTGTGGCAAGACTTGCTTTGAAACTAAGTCTTCAGCACTCTACTTTTTCTGAACAAATTCAAAGTAACTATAAAGGAACATGACTCCAACATTAACACTAAATACTTTCAGACACACCCTCCTCCCACCTAGCCTCGCTTAGGCTCTCACCGGACAGCCCTGATACACTTTCAAACACTAGTGAAAATTCTTTTCCAGGAATCAGGACAGACAACTGTCATTAGTACCAAAACTGAGTCAACAACCTGAACTCTTCCTTCACTGTGAGTTGACAGGACCTGGGGTAAAGCCACAATAAGGAAGGACACGTACTGATCAACAGGACAGACTGGGTGCTAAGAACCCTGGATGACAATGTTGTCTCCATTTTCTTCCTTATAAAACACATAAGAATCTCTTAAACAACAAGATAAAGCTTATTATGTAGATATACAAAGACCAACTCTAGATGTCAGCACATGGACTACTCGGAACCTTGTGTTTACATGGGGATCTGCCATGCAGGTGACATTCAGGGTCGATTCTAAGATGCCATGGTCAAGTGTAGGGCAGCTCATCAACCCCGAGAAGTTAGCTGTCCTGAAGACCCTTCTGTGCCAGCGTCTGAAAAGCAAGCATGCAGTGCATATTCATAAGAGAAAGGAATTCTGATATGCTGTTATCAAGCCCAGGGCCTCCTTGCACATGCTAGCTGGGGGTATAACAATCCAGCTGCATACCCAGCCCAAACTCATTCCTTAAAAGGAGCACATGAAATTTACCTAAATTTAACACAACAATAGTTCTTCAGATTTCTGACTCAAGTTCTGAAACTCTTACAGAAAATATGAATCAAAATATAACTGTAACAGTTTGCAGAAAATAAATGATGAAAAATTAAAATTGTATTTAGCACTCCCTATGCATGTCTGTACTAAGACACGTTATAGCAAATACTGTGCTCATTTGTAAGTTAGTTACAGGAAGTTCTCTCACACAACAATAACAATATCTAAAGCGTGTGAGATCATGAGAGCATGTAGTATCAAGTGCAGGGTTAGATGTAGTTAAGACAAAAGCAGAGCAGGCAAGCACCAAACTCCGGTGCAGCTGTCCTCTAACAGGAGCGTTTGTGAAAAGGGTGGAAGGTCTCAATGTGCAAGAACTCAGCAGAAGCCATCCAGATCCTGTGACAAGCCCATGGTGCTGGCCCTCCAGGAGCTCAAAACACCTGGGGATTATAGCCCAGCTGTACTTTCACTCACTTTGACTTGCTTTAGGGGGTTTTCAGAGGTGCAAAGCTCTAGTTCTAGGGTCTGCCTGTCTGCATAGTTTTGCGGCAGACAGCCCTGGAGAGAGAAGAGAGCAGTGTGGGCTTACCGACTCCAGAAGCTCTATTTCTGTTTGGAGCACTTTGCAGATGCTTTCCATCTCATCTTCTTTATAAAGCTCTAATTCCTGTTTAAGTCTGTTTTAAAGGAAAATTACTCTGTTAGTTTGATATTAAGCTTTTATAATAATTTTGTTACATATCAAGTGTCAGGTTTGAAGACTCAAAAATATCAGAAAACATCAGAATTAGGTTAAAACTCAAAATATTTAGGAGATTTAAGCCTGTCAGATTCTATATGAACTATATAAAAAAAGTTAGAGGAAAGCTCTCATAAAGAATGGTAGGAAATAAATCACAGATAAATTTCAGGAATTTACAAAGTCCTCCTGGGTTAATGAGACAAGCCCAGAACTGGCTCTACCGGAAGCCAGCCGCACAGCCCAGTCACTGGGCTTCTCTGATCCTAAGGCAAAACTTAAAGAATTACTTGGGACAGTTGCTTTGCTTTAAAATTAAAGATAACACACAACACTCATATAATTAAAACATATCAGACTGAGAATTAAAAATAAACTGTATTTTTACCAATTGTGTATTTAAGTTTTGAAAAAAATTATTGGAAAAAAGTTTACTTTTATCTGAATTCTGTGTAGGAAGTAGGGAAGAAGCAGCTCTTTTTCATCGCAAATATAATGAATAATATTTATCCTTCAAAGGAATCGCCCAGGCCCTGAGCTGTGTGAGGAGTAGAACCCTGACCACGGCTTGTATTAAATAGCCCTGAGTGCAGACACTGCAAGCAAGGACGTGCTCACAGAGCTAAGCTGCTCACAAAGGGAAGGGGCTTAGATCAGCTCTATTCCCCACATGCCAACAATAGCCCCTCAAGTCCCTCTTTGAGGGTAGCCTCAACATATTTAGGCCCACTGGGCTTCCACAGATAGAGAAATCACCAAACACACTAGAGAGAATATATTATCTAGTATAAGTCAGCAGAAGCAGAGTCCACCTACAACCTTAAAGAACTACACATTTACAAAGGAAACCACAAGGAAAATGGACACAAAATAAGCATTAGGAAACCTCCAACTTCTTCTAATAGACTACTGATAAACACTATCCAATGTCTAACAAAGATATAAAATAGTGTCAACTGTGTCAGTAATAAGGGACACAGCAAGGAAAACATAGGGACAGTCAGGAAGGACGTTACAGGCCATGGCACTCAGGGGGCAGAGGCAGGCTCTCTGTTCCAGGCCAGACAGAGCTAGACAGTAAGACACAGCTCAGCAAGGGACAGGAAAGGGGACAGGAGGGAGAGGGGGAGGAGACAGAAATGGGAGCTTTAGTGCCTGTGCAGGATAGTTCATTCCCTTTTAAACTCATGTCTTCATACTTAAGGTTTTGTGGGGTTTGGGGTAAGAAGCATATACAGCTGTACTATTCTTTAATATGAACATCTCTTACTTTTTAGCTGGCATGTGACAGCCATTTACATTTAATGTAGGTGCTTATTGGTGGGATTCCTGTAGGTTCCTCATTCCTTCCCCTTCCTTGCAGTCTACAGGGTGCTTATTATCTCCTCTGTAGACTTTTAAAATCATACCTACTTTTAAAATGTTACACAGCTTACACTTAAGTTTATAACATATACTCAACACTGCAAATCAAATCCGACACAACTGTACTTATAGGGAAGAATGTTATAGCCATATGGTTTCAATTTTCCCCTCAAAGGTTTTACTCTACCATCATCATACATTTTCCATATATTATAAATCTAAAATATAGTGCTAATATTTTCCTTTGCTATTTATCTTATAAAGTGACTTTTGTAGTTACCTTTGTCCAACTTTTCTGGCACTAACTTCACCTTCCTATTTGAAATCACACCCTATAGCCTTCTTCTTCGGTGTGGTTTGTAAGGGCAAGGATTCAATCCACTCACGTTAGCCTAAAACTATACTACTTTCCATGCGCGACATCATTACTTGCCTTCTCCTCACACCATTTCAGACAAGAGGTCTCAATCTCTTCTTGACAGCTCTAAACTTCCTCCATTTTACAAACTGTGTCTAAGTTTCAGCTTCTTAGCAAAGGGTTATGTGGGGATATAATAAAAGATTCAAAAGTTTCAGAGATATCAGAGGGATCTTCCCACAGTCAGTCTAGGAGGATCAGACAGTGGTAACTCACACCTTTAATCCCAGCACAGGGAATATCTGGGAATGGTGACCTATGTCCTTAATCCAATCTGAGTTCAAGGTCATCTTAGTTTACAGAAGGAGTTCCAGGCTCCCAGGCAGGCAGTGGTGGTACCACGCCTTAACTGAGCAAAGAGAGTATTTAAGGCAGGCATAGAAAGACAGAGCAGGCAGAAGAAGCCAGGAGGATCGAGGCTGAGGAATCTGGAAGACAGCTGGGTGAGATCTGACTGTGGTGTTTACTCTCTCTATTATCTCCGCCTTTCCCAGAGATCTGTTCCTGAGTTTTCTTTATTTGTGCAACAGGGTTATTAGTCAGCAACACCCCTGACAACAAGGAGAAGGGAGAGAACACATACAAGGCCTAAGTCAGCCCTACAGTATCTCAAAGCAATAACCAAAAAATTGACAGTTCCTGTAACCCCCCCCCCCCAAGATAGGCCCGGAGTTGCCCAAATATGAAAAAAACAAAAATAAAAAAATGTATTAAAGCAACTGCTGCTTGTTTGACCAATTTCATTAGAAACGACGTACCTGTTCCTGGAATTTCCCATCTATGCTTATAGGGACCTGTGGGCCTTTGCCCTTCCTGGGTGGCCATTTTGTACAATGACTGACCCTGCATATTGGTAAATAAATGGATGCTCTTTGCTTTTACATACTATGTGACTCGGGTCTTCTTCAGCATTGATGGGCACCTGGGTGCTGGGCCTTATAGAGTGTTTTTGGTTCCCAGTTTTCACCAGCATGTCCTCAGAATTTCAAGGCAAAAGATCGAGAAATAAATAATTGGTGGCTGTCTGGATTCCCAATTAACCAGAAGGCTGTGCAATGTCCAACTCTGCCTTGAACAGGGGTGCATAGATTTTGTCAAATCCTTCCCATTCCCAGATTGGAATCCTCCCCCTCCCCAAGAGAAGCAGAAACCAGATGCCCTTTTTCAGGCAAGGCTGTTCATTTAGGGAGTTGTAGGACAGAAAGCATACCCTGGAGCCTTAGATTAACATTCCAAAGAGCACACCCCAGGGTGGCTCAGCCCTTCCAAGGTCCTTGAGTGAAGAATCCAGCTTCAGAATTTGGGCGGATAGGACCATATCTCTGGGAACTCCAAATGTTAATCTGAGAATTTGAGGAGAAAAAAAATCAAATCCACAATTATCCAACTAAAGCCAGGTGTATTTTGGGGTGCACCAGGGACTGGCCAGCCAACTGTCTTTGGGAGAGAAGCCCCTGCTGGCTTTTTGAAGTCTGTTTTATAGGAAAGATAAGTTGTTCATAGGGGCAAGAGTTGGCGAGTTGGAGGTTAGAAAGCTGTTAGGAAGAAAAATAAAAGGGAAGGAACCAGGGTTAGGATACACATCATGTGAGTGGAGGAGCTGCAAGCAGTTTACATCAGACCTAAGAACCAGGAACTTACTCTTAATTTAAAAAGAAACCTTACTTGTAAGGACTCAACACAGAACAAGAATACAGGACGTATTCTTCACTGTCTTAACCACAAACAGAACCCTTGACTTGTTTGGGTCCCACTCACTGTAGGGTATGCTGTCTCTGTTTGGTCTCACGGTGAACAGCCAGCAGGTGTTAACTACAACTGATCAAGGGAGAACATTTGGGACCCATGAACGTATTCTGTATCTTCAGTTTTTGGTAAGTGTGTTTTTCAACTCAGACATGTGTAATAAGAAGGTGAATTTTGCTAAATAAAAATTAGACTTCAATATAAGTTTTTTTAAAAAGGAATGACAGAAGTCCAGTTTCCTACAAAAACAACCCAATAATAATAAACAAAGCAATAACAAAATCAACTAAAATCTCTCACAAGGCATGTACACGCTAACTAAGAAACAGGGAATGTCACATATGACTATATTTGTGCAGGGTAAGAAACACCTGGGCCTTACGGCTGGACAGACTGACAAGAGCTGAAGGGCATCCTGAAAGCCTTAAGGGAAAGACTTTCTTCTCTCCTCAGTGTTTCCTTCTTGTCTCTACAGTTAAAACTATTCCATGTAAGAAACCATAGCTAAATGAAAAAATTCATTTTGTTGTCTGGAGTCTCCAGCTCTACCCCACTTCTCTCTCTCCAAATCCCACCCTCTCTGTGAGGTGTGTGTGGGGTGGTGGTGGCAAAAACTCTGGCTCTGCATTGTTGGCAATTAAATTATGGCAGTTCCTCCCCTAGAGCTCCCAACTGCTCCAGACCCTACCTAAAATCAGACCATACTTGGGCACAAGCCCAGCCTGTGCAGACATGTCACCGTTCCTGGCAACAGGATACATAAATGTCCCACGTTAGCTCAACCATGTGACCCCCCCCCCCAATCTCTGGAGGCTGGAGCACCTACTGGGAGTGCTTTGCCCAAGTAAACCTGGTCTTTTACTTTTTAATTTGGCTTGATCTGGCTTACTGTGTCAGTGGATAAATCTATTATCCAGGTACAAAAAGTCTATTAGTTTTTCTTGTTTTCAGAAAGTTTTAAAAGAACTATATTATGAACAAGACTTTTAGAAGTCAGATGATCCCAGATGATGTTATTTAGTGTAACAAAGCTAAGGTCAATGGCAGCTTCCTCCTGAAGCAGCCCCAACATTGTTATCCAACCCTGGTGAAGATAAAGTACACAACAGAGAGAGAGAGAGAGAGAGAGAGAGAGAGAGAGAGAGAGAGAGAGAGAGACTCCAACAGCACTCTGAGTGGATGTTAATAAAGTCTCCTTATTCCAGGAGTGAGGATGTGGCTCAATATTATAATTTCATGAACTAACCTTATTAATGCTTCAAAGAGAATGTTCAGAGTGCAGATCTGTCTCTGTTGGTATCCAGACACCTTATGTTCCATCTAGTGCCTTCTCTGAGCCTCTAGGTTGTGTGAACCAATAGATGAGCTTCTAAAATTAAGGTCTTATCCTATTTCACACATTAACTAATCTGCTATCTAGGAAACATCAAACACCCTATTCCACTTAGCTCAGACACTGAATCCTCTCAAGTCTCACGGTAAAATTTCTCTTGTTTCTTTGGGTTGTTGGGTATCATATGTCAGCTTCCCCTAGTGCAAGGGTCCGGGGTTATTAAATTGTATCACATGTGAAATCCTCAGTACATTTCTCTATTAAAATGGGAAATAATCTTATTTATCTGAAACAAAAACAATTATCCTCTAAGGTGCTAAAAACACTTTTGAAATACAAAAATTTATCCCTGATAAAAACATTCATGACAGACCAGCAACTTGAAACCCATAGCCCGCTGGCCCACAACTCACTAAGAGCTGACTAAGAGTGAACCCAGGAAGCAATGAGCAGACACCAGTGCAAGAATACACATAACAATATAAAGAACAACAGGACACCACCAGAAGAACCTGGTGGTTCTACAACATCAAGACCTGAGTATAACAACGAAGAGGAAACAGAAGGAAACAACCTTAAAATGACTTTGTGAAGATAGTAGAAGCTTTAAAAGAGGATATAAAAAACTTCCTTAAAGAAATAGAAGAAAATGCAAACAAAAATTGGGAGAGATGAACAAATCCCTGAAAGAAAATAAAGAAAACCAAGAAAAAGAAAACAAACAGGTGAAGGAAACATTCTGGGAATTAGAAATTAAAATAGAAGCAATAAAGAGGCACAAACTGAGGCAAAGCTGGAAATAGAAAACCTGAAGAAATGAACGAGAACTACAGATGCAGCATAGCAAACAGAATGCAAGAGATGGAAGAGAGAATCTCTAGAGTGGAAGATTCAATAGTGGAAATAGATATGTCAGTTAAAGAAAACACCAAAACCAAAACGTCATAACACAAAATGTCCAGAAAAAATGGGACACCATGAAAAGGCCAAACCTGAGAATATTTGGAATTGAAGAAGAACACCAGCTCAAAGGCACAGAAAATATATTCAACAAAATCATAAAACTTTCCCAATCTAAAGAAGGAAATGTCTATAAAGATACAAGAACCTTACAGAACACCAAATAGACTAGACCCCCACCCCCCAAAGGTCGGTTCACCACTGTAGTGGGATCATGTTACACTGTAAATAATTGTCCCCCTACTAGTTTAATAAAAATGCTGATTGGCTGAAGGCAGACAGGAAGTGTGGACAGGGATACCAGAATGGGAAAACTCTGGAAACAGGAAGAACAGAGCAGAGATGTCACAGAGACACCAGAGATGGCACAGATCCAGAGGACAACTATGCTGCTCTGAGAAAAGGTACAAGCCACATGGCTGAACAGAATAAGAATCATGGGTTAGTTTAAGAGCAAGTGTTAGCTAGCAATATGCCAGAGACAGGCTGAGAGTAAAGGGTTGGGAAAAGACTTTGCAATCAAATGGTCCTAAGAAACAAGCTGGTGTAGCCATCCTAATATCTAACAAAATAGACTTCAAACTAAAATCAATCAAGAGAGGCCAGGACAGACATTACTTATTCCTCTCAGGAAAAAAATCACCAAGATGAAGTCTCAATCCTGAGTATTTATGCCCCCGACACAAAGGCACCTACATATGTAAAAGAAACACTGCTAAAGCTTAAACCTCACATCTAACCCCACACATGAATAGTGGAGACTTCAATACCCCACTTTCACCCTTGGATAGGTCAACCAGACAGAAACTGAACAGAGAAATCAGGGACCTAACAGATGTTATGACCCAAATGGACTTGATAGATATGTACAGAACCTTCTACCCAAACACAAAGGAATATACATATTTCTCAGCACCCGTGGAACTTTCTCTAATGTTGACCACAGACTCAACCATAAAACAAATATCAACAGATACAAAAGAAAAATGGGAATAATTCCTTGTATCTTATCAGAGCACCATGGTCTAAAGTTAGAGTTCAACAACAAAAATCACAGAAAGCTTATAAATTCACAGAAACTGAACATCTCTTAATTGAACCATCTCTGGGTAAAAGAAGTTAAGAAATCAAAGACTTCCTAGAATTTAATGAAAATGAATCCACAACATACCCAAAGTCATAGGACACAATAAAAGCAGTGTTAAGAGGAAAACTCATAGCACTAGATGTGGTGGGATTCAGGTGTCAGCTGATAAGGTCCAAAGACGTTTACCCAGGGTTTACCCAGGGTCCCGGGCTCCTGAAGGGGGAGTGGCCAACCTCATTCATAAAAGGCTGCTGGGATCTTGGGGTCCTGTTCTCTCTCTCTCTCTCTCTCTCTCTCTCTCTCTCTCTCTCTCTCTCCTCCCTCCCTCCCTCCCTCCCTCCCTCCTTCCCTCCTTCCCTCCCCCCCCTCTCTTTTTTTATAAAAACAAACTGAAAGAAAAAAACACATGATCATCTTAGTTGCTGAAAAAGCCTTTAACAAAATCCAACACTCCTTCATGATAAAAAAAATCCTGGAGAAATCAGGAATACAGGGAAAACACCTAAATATAATAAAGGCAATATACAGCAAGCTGACAGCCAACATTAAACTAAATGGAGAGACACTCAAAGCAATCCCACTAAAATCAGGAACAAGACAAGGCTGTCCTCTCTCTCCTTATCTATTCAATATAGTTCTCAAAGTTTCAGCTAAAGCAATAAGAGAACAAAAGGAGATTAAGGGGATACAAATTGGAAAGGAAGAAGTCAAACTATCTCTATTTGCAGATGATATGGTCATACATATAAGTGACTCCCAAAATCCTACCAGGGAACTCCTACAGCTGATAAATGCCTTCAGCAGTGTAGCAGGATACAAGACTAACTCAAGAAAAATCAACAGCCTCCTGTACACTAGAAATAAAAGGCTGAAAAAGAAATAAGGAAAATGCCACTCTTTACAATAGCTGCAAAATATCATTAAATATCTTTTGGTAACTAACCAAAGAAGGAGCAGAACTGTTTAACAAAAACTTTAAATCACTGAAGGAAGAAATTGAAGAGGATATCAGAAAATGGAAAGATCTCCCATGCTCCTGGACAGGGAGAATCAACATAGTAAAAATTGCAGTTTTACCAAAAGCAATCTACAAATTAAATGCCCCCCATCATAATCCCAACACAATTTTTTACAGACCTTGAAAGGACAATACTCAACTTCATATGGAATAACAGGAAACCCAGGATTTCCAAAACAATCCTGCTCAATAAAAGAACTTCAGGAGGAATCACCATCCCTGACCTCAAGCTGTATTTTAGAGCTACAGTAATAAAAACAGCCAGGTGCTGGCATAAAAACAGACTTGTGGATCAATGGAATCGAATCCAAGACACCAACATTAACCCACACACCTATGAACACCCGATTTTTGACAAAGAGGCCAAAATATTCAATGGAAAAAAGATAATATCTTCAACAAATAGTGTTGGCATAACTGGATGGTGTTATGTAGAAGAATGCACATAGATCCAAACCTATCACCCTGCACAAAACTCAAATCCAAGTGGATCAAAGACCTCAACATAAACCCAGATACACTGAACTTGATAGAAAAGAAAGTGGGAAATAACCTTCAATGCATTAGCACAGGTGACCACTTCCTAAATACAACACCAGTAGCACAGACACTAAGAACAACAATCAATAAGTGGGACCTCCTGAAACTGAGAAGCTTCTGTAAGGCAAAGGACATAGTCAATAAGACAAAAGGACAGCCTACAGAATGGGAAAAGATCTTCATCAACCCTACATCTGTCAGAGGACTGATCTCTGAAATATATAGAGAACTCAAGAAACTAGAGCCCCCAAACCTAAATAACCCAATTAGAAAATGGGGTTCAGAGCTAAAAAGGGAATTCTCAACAGAAGAATTACAATTGGCTGAAAGGCACTTAAAAAATTGCTCAACACTTATAGCCATCAGAGAAATGCAAATCAAAACATCTCTGAGATACCATCTTACACCTGTCAGAATGGCTAAGTGTGGGAGATTATGTTGGTACATTGTAAGTAATTGTCCCACCCACTGGTTTAATAAAAAGCACTGATTGGCCAAAGCAGGCAGGAAGTATGAGCGGGACTATCAGACTAGGAGAATTCTGGGAACTGGAAGAACAGAGCAGAATGCCAGAGAGAAGCCAGAAGAAGCAGAGGACAACTATGCTGCTCTAAGGAAAGATACCGAGCCGCATGGCTAAACAAGATAAGAGTCATGGGTTAGATGAAGGGTAGAGATCTAACAAGTGATATGCCTGGGCCTTAGGCCGATCAGCCTAAAATTATTATAAGCATCTGTGTGTCTCTGTGGGTCTGTGGGCCTAAACCTTGAGGCTAGGCCCGAAAGTGTGGGCCAGAAGCCTCCTACTATAGCTAAGTTCAAAAACACAGATGACAGCCTATGCTGGACAGAATGTGGAGCAAGGGGAACACTCCTCCATTGCTGATGGAGTATAAACTTGTAAAGCCACTTTGGAAATCAGTATGGCAGTTCTGAAGAAAACTCGGAATCAATCTTCCCAAGGATCCAGCAATACCACTATTGGGCATATACCCAAAGATGGACATTTGTATTCCAAAGGCATTAGCTCAACTATGTTCATAGCAGCATTATTTGTAATAGCAAGAACCTGGAAACAACCAAGATGCCCCTCAACTGAAAAATGGATTAACAAACTGTGGTACATCTACACAATGGAGTACTACTCAGCAATTAAAAAAATATGACATCCTAAAATTTTCAGGCAAATGGATGGACTTGGAGAATATCCCCTTGCGTGAGGTATCACAAGCCCAGAAAGACACTGGATGTACTCACTCATAAGTGGATTTTAGACAAAAAGCAAAGAATACCCAAGCTGCAAACCACAACCCCTTAACAGCTTGGGATCAAAAGAAACTTAAGAGAGACATCCAGAGATTCCCCTAAGAAGAGAAAATAGAGAAGATCACCTTAGCAAATAGGGATCATAAGGGGCTGCAACCAAGAAGAGGTGGGAACAAATCATGAGAGGAGATGGTTGAGTGAGAGGAGCAACAAAGTGGGAGAAAAAGAGATGATATCTTGATAGAGGAAGACAATGTGGGGTTGGAAAGAGACCAGGTACTAGGGAAACCTCCAAGAACTCACAGGATGTCCTTGGCTAGGTCTCCAACCA
This sequence comes from Phyllotis vaccarum, assembly GCA_033318265.1. Lineage (NCBI taxonomy): Eukaryota > Metazoa > Chordata > Mammalia > Rodentia > Cricetidae > Phyllotis > Phyllotis vaccarum. The sequence goes on from JARWLC010000004.1 coordinate 2,734,817, forward strand.
ATAGTGGAGGGGGTGCCTAAACAGGACTTGTCCTATAATCAAGTGAATAACCACCTAAGTGTCATCACAGAACCTACATCCAACAATGAATAGAGGTGGATGAGCACTGGGCAAAGCTCCTGATCCAGCTGAGAGCAGAGGAGGACAGTCTCTATGAGCAGGGCGATGGGGATAATGAGGAAAATTTGAGTGATGGCTGGCTGGAGCTCTGGGGAGCTCACTAAATCAAGAACAGCCACTGGGGAACCATCAGGAAAATGAACTAGGCCCTCCAAGGGTAGGCATCTCTGATTGACATGGACAGTATGTGGAGCCTCGAGGGGTGGGATCAGTCTGTGTTTCTGTGTATGGGCTAACATCTTGGAGCCCATGCCCTGCAGAGAAACACCGAACCCAGTCTTGATATTAGGATGAGGGAATCGGACCAGGGACCAGTCTGGACTGAATGGGTCAGGCTGAGTTGACTCACCTTGGGACTTCTTGCCCTTTTTGGGGAGGAGATGGGGGATGGGTGGGGGGGTGCTGAAGGCTGACTGAGAGGGATTGGGAGGAAGGAAGGGAGGGCAAGCATTGAAACAATAGAGGTGATAAGATACATAGACCTGGTCCCACACAGGAATCTTCTTTGTTGGCTGAGGTCAGGAACACCTGTCAATCACCTTTAGTTTGCAATGACTTCTTTCCTTATTCTTTCCCCCTCAGATATTAGGTCTTTATTTTCTCTACAGTAATTTTAATGGTAGGTACTAAAATATTAAGAAATTATCTACAAAAAATAAGTAAAGGCATATGAACAATAAATAAAGGCCTGAGAGCTGGAAGAAAAAAGAAAATTATTTCAATTTTCAGGTGATAAAATGATATATATATATGTACATATCTATGCAGCCAATGAGAATGAGCACAAAGAAAAACAACTAGGAAGCTGGAATAATATAAAATTATCATACCCAAATAAATAGACCTTCTTATCACCAGTAATGATGAAGATGACTTTTTCTTGGATAGGAAGTGATAAAAATGTTAATTATTCCGAGTTAAATGCACTAAATGTGATCACAATAAAAACACAAACATGTTTTATCCCTCTTGGTATGAGGCAAATTGATCTTTAGGCTCCTATTGAAAAAGACAAACATTAAAAAGGCACTTGAATGTTGAAAAACCACCATTAAATCCTACTGCTCAGCTCTGGTGACTAACAGTGCAGCAGTGCACACAAATGGAGTGGTGAGCACACAAGCAGACAGGGACTGAGAGTGATGGAGCAGCACCTCAGATGGGGGGGGCTTTTCAATAAATCATGTCGTGACAACTGGACAACTTGAAAACGGATGCAAAGCTCAGCAAATCTCAAAGGCAAACTGGATCTATATTTCAGAGCATATCCTCTCTAAACGGATCAAATATTTATATGTTAAAAAGAAAACCATATAAGACAAGGCAAAGGCACAGGCAAATTGCTGTATGTGATAGATGTGGGTACAGCTTTAACTACGGTTCAAATACAAATGTGACTTCATTTAAAAGAAAAAATAAGTGTGTTAAAATTTTTCTATAGCAGAAACCAGATGTGAAGACTAGCAGTAGTCTAGAAGAAATCTGCTTTACACATCACAAATAGATAAAGACATTTTCCAAAGTAGGTAAGACCAACACTGAATAGAAAATGGCGTGGTGCTCAAGAGGCAGTTCATGGAGTAGCACACCACGTGTTCTTAGACGTATAAAAATGTTTCCTTAACTCATGACAGAACTTGCGTATGTTGGAACCAGGGATGCTGGCGCTTCACACACTAGACTGGGAATATATGTGGTGAGACAATGAAGAAATAAATGTGCTTACATGACAGCTAAGTAAGATCCAAATCATTGTAATTTAAGTAGGGAGGGATGAAACACAACTAATTTGCTATGTCCTCGAGCCCTGCCTTTCACATCTAGTAAGAGAAAGTACCAGACAACATCAAGACAAGCATAAAATGTAAATCAAAGTATTAAAGAAACAATCTTCATGACCATTGATACGGAATTGGTTAAAGAATCCATAACATTTTCATTACAACTGAGTATTATACAACCGTCAGAATGAAGATGACCTCTTTCAACAAACGTGAGTTAATTCTAGCATGCCCTATCAAATAATAGACAGCAAGATGCAAAGGATCACAGAAACTGTGTTTATTTACCCATTATTCCTGTAAAAGAGATACAGAAGGATAAGCCAGATGCTAACGACAATGGCTCTATGTGACAGGGAGAGAAATGGATGGAAAAGGGGAAATGAAGGAGGAGCCTCTACCTGTCTCTTCTTACATGACTCTCACTTTTGAATCCTCCTGTTCTCAATATCCATCAGGTAAAGTTCAACCAACACGGCTAAGGGGAAGAGCCACTAGCACATGACAGAAAATAATGAGTTAGAGGCTAGGGATGTGGTTTGCTGGTAGTATACTTGCCTAGTGCAAGCAGGACCCTGGTTTCTATCCTAAGCAACCCTAGGGGAAAAAAACAAGACCCAAAACAGATCAGTAAAGAAAGAAACTATAGAAGACACGATAGAAATCCAGTAGAGACCAAGATTATGAAGAAAGTAACTGGAAGGGAAAACCTCCATCAATGGTGCACAGCTCTAACCCCAGCACTTGGGGGCAGGGACTGGTGAATGTCTGTGCATTGAAGGTCAGTCTGCTCTACATGTGAGTTCCAGGCCAGCCAGACCTGCATGCTGAGACAGCATTCTCCAGGCAGATGGTCCTGGGCTGCACAAGGAAGCTAGCTGAGCATGAGCCTGAGCAAGCCAGCGAGCAGTGCTCCTCCATGTTTCTGTTTCTGTTCCTGCCCTGACTTCCACTAGTGACAGACTGGCCCAGAAGTGTAAGCCAGATACTTTCGGCCAATCTTTATCACAGCAGCAGAAATGAAAACAGAATGGTGTGCTTCTCTGTTAATTTCTACATTATTCTTTGAAACCTGGACACCGTCTGGTATCAGTCTGCCTAATGCTAGGATTATAGGTGTGAGCAACCATGGCTATCTTCCTATACCCCAGATCAGGTCCTCACACCATGTGGCAAGCAATTGCTGACTGAGCTCCCTGGGCTATCTTTTCTACTCTCTCTGGGCTTTCTTCATATATTTCTCTGTATTCATTCCTATGGACTGCACTTAGTGCCATTTTACCTTTACACACTAAAGGAGGGATTCCTTTTTCACATATGATTTATGAAAGTGGATATTAAAAGTGAGTGTAAGAATGAGGCATGCTCAGTTGTTCATGTTTCCCTTAGTGCAGTCCTGACCCTCCCTGACCCGTACTATCCCTTCAGGCCTGTGGAAGCCTACAAAGAAGAAGCTGAAGATAAAAAAGGTGGGGTGGCTGGCCCCCACATAACCTTTCCCATGTTTCTGAAACAAGGTCTCATTAGTTAGCTCTGGCTGGATTGAAACTCACTATATAGACCAGGTTGGCCTTGAACTCATAGAGCTCCTCCTGCCTCAGCCTCCTGAGCACAAGGATAAAGGTTTAACATTAAGTATATGAACACAAAAGGATCATTACAGCATTCCATATTACTTGAAATAAAATGGGTACGAAATGTAACTTTAAAATCAATTGGGTCTTAACACCAAACTTCCTCTATATTTATGTAAAAGCTTAATAACTACATCATGTCCCAAGACTTTACAGAACAGGGATCTTTCCCAGCTTGAAGCTATATAATCAATGCTGTGAAGACACTCTGCTAGTGAATAAATAATGAAGCTCCACCAGAAAAGATGCAGAGTTAACAGAAAGATTCAACAAATGCAAAGCTACAAATAAATCTGAAGTTACATGAGAATTTTCATCTACTACAAATGGTTTTAAAAGAGAAAGACAAAAGTAGATTAGGTTCAGATACAATTATTTGACTAGAATTTTGCAGAAACTCCTGAGCAAAGACCGTTTTACACTTGCAAACTTTGAGTTGATTCTTATTATAAATAATGAGCAAATGAATGCATACTACTTTATAAATGATGGCTAGTGTCTTTGTTAGGGTTACTATTGCTATAGTGAAATATTGTGACCAAAAGTAACTTGGAGAGGAAAGGGTTCCACAGAACAGTTTAGTATCAAAAGCAGTGAGGGCAGGAACCTGGAGGCAGGAGCTGATGCAGGGGCCATGGAGGGTGCTGCTTACTCACTTGCTCCCCATGGCTTGCTCAGCCTGATTTCTTATAGAACCCAGGACCACCAGCTCAGCGATGACACCACCCACCATAGGCTTCATCTTCTCAAATCAACCATTAATTTAAAAAATGCTCTACAGGCTCCCATACAGCCTGATTTTATGGAGGCTATTTCTCAATCAAGGTTCTATGCTCTCAGATGATTCTAGCCTACGTCAAATGACATCAAAGGAGCCATCACTGCTAGCTAACATTTCCCACCACACCGTTTCTTATTCTAAATAATGTCAGGTATATTCCTGACATGTTTATAAAAATACACATAGTCCTGGCTGTTTAAACAATGTCATTTAAAGCATGAAGCTCAGCAATTCAAAGTAATGTGGAGAACACGTATAACACCTAGCCAAACAATGAAACCAACTATCAAGCAGTAAATGTGATCCCCTGATCTTACCGTTCCCAATGCGTGTAAATACACATGCATCAAAATGCTTACACATGGACACACACAAAAAACTCTGCATAAACCCAAATAGGATGTTCACAAAACTTAAGAAGGTATCATGATTCATGCATCAAAATGCCCTTTTACATTACTGTATGTAGTAGTGGGGTTTCTTGGGCCCCAGGCGGCCAGAGATCCGAGACCCACAGACCTGCCTTGCCAGACCCCTTAGCCACCCAGCCGCCCGCTGCTCAGGCCCCCAGAAATGACTCAGACACTTATATTAACTTTATGCTGTTTGGCCTATGGCTCAGGCACATTGCTAGCTAGCTCTTACATCTTAAATCAACCCATTTCTATTAATCTGTCTGCCACGTGGCCTGTGGCTCACCTGTGTTCCTTACATGTTGCTCCTTGGGCAGCTTCTGCTCGGTCTGCCTCTGACTCTGCCCTTCCTTTCCTACCTATTCTGATTCCTCCTCCTACTTCTTCTATGATGCCTGTCATGGCCCAAAACAGCTCCTTTATTTAAAGATTGAGATTCACAGCATACAGAAAGGCATTCCCACATCAACTGTAGTTCTTAAAATTTTTCTTGAATCAAATATCCTACTTTCAAAAGTTAAAATATGCATACAAACTGGATTATATATATATATATGTATATTTATCAGTCCATCTGCCTGAGAGGTTGAGAGAGTTTCAACCTCATAATGTGTTTATGTATCTTATATATCTAGGACCATCACTGTACCTTTTCTGTCTAGCTAAATTGGATGGAAGGAACATGGAAGGAACTTCCAAATGGCTTTACTGCTGCCTAGAATTGTACTTATAGTCTCACAGGAGCAGATGCAGATTAATTTTTGTATATTTTCCATTGCTAAAGCTCTTCACAAACCCATATTATCATTTAAGTATTCCAGAGTTAAAAATCTCATGTTGAGTTTGTAAACTTCTTTCTAACACAAACTTTCTGTTGTGTCAAACCCATACAAATGCTAGTTACACAAGATATAAAATTACTCAGAAGTCCAACTGGTTAAAAAAAAAATGCCCCAAACACTTAAAGTGGTCTCTTTTGTTATTTATACTGCTTAGAGTGAAGAGGAAAAAGCAAAGCAAAGCAGAGCACCCTGCAGTGACACACAACCCCAGCACTTGGGGTAGAAACAAGACAATGATGAGTTTTGCATCAACTTTGGATGTGACCCTGTCACAAGAACAGAGGAAGACAAACAGTTAAGAACTATGTGTAATGAGGCCAGCAAGCGGGCTCAGAGGGCTAAGCCATTGCTACAGAAGCTGGCGAGTCACATTCGATCCCAGGAATCAGTGTAAAGGGGAAAGAGCACTAACTCCTGAAGGCTGCCCTCTGACCTCCATCCACTGTAGTACAGACATGTCCACATACACACTGAACACATATAAGCAACAGTAATTACCTTTTTTAAAGAACTGTGTATTGGTAACCCTGAGGTCACTAACCAAACATAACAGACTTGGGGAGGTTGAAGGGACCCAAAATTAACTTCTTTTTTCTTCAAGCTGCCTTTACGTTAACTGGGTATGGTGCCTTTAAACTCAGCACCCAGGAGACAGAGCTCTCAGGAACATCTCTGTGAGTCCGAGACCACCGTGGCCTAAAAGTCAAATGACAGCCAGGCTACACTGTGAGTTTCTGTATCAAAAACAAGCAAATGAACAAAAACACCATCTACCTAACTGAAAAGCAACACATATGGTCTACCCTGGTTCTGACACTGAACCCTGGAAAAGGACTCACTTAGTCCTTCCCACCCTCAGAGGTGGCACTGCACCCACAAGCTTCTCTTGCAGAGACCTACTGCTGTGGGATAACGCTCTTGTACTGTAAAGATTGGTCAATTGTACTGGTTTAATACAATGCTGATTGGACAGTAGCCACACTAGGAGAATTCTGAGAAGAGGAAAGGCAGAGAAGCAGTCGCCAGCCAGAAGCACAGGAAGCAAGGTGAGAATCTGCACTGAGAATAGGTACCAAGCCACGTGGCTAACCATGGATAAGAACTGAGGGTTAATTTAAGAGCTAGATGGTAATATGCTTGAGCTACTGGCCCAGAATTTACAGTAATTTTTAGGAGTTGCAGGTAGGGACAGAAACTTCTGATACATGATACATCCTGTAACTTAAATACTGAGCGTGCAGAGGTACAGTGGAGTGCATCTCTGGCACAATCCAAAATGACTGGCCACAGGGAGGCCCTGAGCTCCTGGTGATGCCGGCACACTGGCCAGCTCTAAGGAGAGCTGGACTGAGGCAGGTAAGAGGATAAACTGCTACTTCTCTCTCACTGAAGACAGCCAGTCAGACATGAAAACAAGTCCATTTAAATGATGTTCCTCTAGCAGTTACAACACACGATGTCTGTGCATCAATCCCGACAACACGTAAGTGTTCTCACACTTTTGCAGTGAATCCAGTGACATTCAGGCTCTGTTACTGGGACAACAGTGTGTTGGACTGTGCCAGAAAGAAACAAGAGGTTCCCAGACTGGTGAACAGATGGACATATCACTACAGCACATGAATATAACAAAAGTTTCATCACGGAGAGATAAAAAGTAGAGGAAATCTTCCATAAGTCATCGATACATCCATTTCCCTCTATTTATCAAACACTAACACCTACCACAGTATTGAACTATAAGCAACACTGTTGCCCAGAGTCAAGAAGATCCTTCTTACTTGGCACACAGTTTAAATGGACAAAATAATGTATGTAATTATCAGACAAGGTACTTAAAAGGAAAGGCGCAGGATGCTACTGGCAAAAATAACAGACGACATGATTTAAAACAGGAAGGTGGATTGTCTGAAGAAATATTTCAACTGATACCTATGAAGAGTCCCTGCTCACTAAGGATAGGTGAGCAGGCAGGCAGAGTAGCCAACAGGTAGCTTGGGAAGCAAGGAAAAGAGAGTTACGAAGGTCTTTAGGTGAATGAATACTTGGCAGAACAAGAGGGGCCATATTGAGGTCATTTAGGCCACAAGGTGTAGTGCGAGGTTTCTGGCCCAGACTTTTGGTTTAGGACCACAGACCCGTAGACCCTAGACCCACAGACTTGCAGACCCGCAGTCCCACAGTCCCACAGAGACACGCAGAGGCTTACCATAGTTTTAGGCTGATCGGCCTAAGGCCCAGGCATACAACTTGCTAGCTCTCTACCCTTCATCTAACCCATGACTCATCCTGTTCAGCCATGCCATGTGGCTCGGTACCTTTTCTTAGGGCAGCATAGTTGTCCTCTGCTTCTTCCGGGCCTCTCTCTGGAATTCTCTCTGGTGTTCTTCTGGCATTCTGTTCTCAGAGATTTTCTTAGTCTGGTAGTCCCGCCTACATTTCCTGCCTGCCTTTGGCCAATCAGCTCTTTTTATTAAACCAGTGGTTGGGACAATTATTTAAAATGAAACAACACAACTTCCCACATATCCCCTTTTCTCTTCTTAAAACAAAAAGAACTCCAAATCTATTATTATAAGGTGTTATAGATAAGGGGGGAAAAGAATATTAGATTTGGAGTTCTTTTTGTTTTAAAAGGAGAAAAGGGGATATGTAGGGGTATTGTGTTGTTTCATGGTAAATAATTGCCCCACCCACTAGTTTAATAAAAAGCGCTGATTGGCCAAAGGCAGGCAGGAAGTGTGGGTGGGGCTACCAGACTAAAAACTCTGAGAACAGAATGCCAGAAGAGCACCAGAGAGAAGCTGCAGGATACAGAGGACAACCATGAAGCTTTAAAGAAAGGTACCGAGCCGCATGGCTGAGCAAGAGACATGGGATAGCTTAAGGGTAGAGAGTTAGCAAGCTATATGCCTGGGCCTGAGGCTGATCAGCCAAAAACTACTGAAAGTGTCTGTGTGTTGTGTCTCTGTGGGACTGTGGGTCTGCGGGTCTGTGGGCCAGACCTTGAGGTTAGACCCGAAAGTCCGGGCCAGAAACCTCATACTACAACAAGGACTTTAGGTTTTATTATGTTCATTAGGAAGTCAGTGAAAGCTTTAGTAAACAGAATGATGGGATTCAGTTTACCACAGATGAGAGGCTACCAGAGTACAGGCAAGGCAAGCAGAAGGACTGTGACCAAGATCCCGTGAGGGAGACAGAGTGGCGGCGTGAACTTTGGTAAAAGCGATGGAAACAGAAGTGGAAAATTCCAAAGTCATCGGATTGGGAATGGTGGACTAAGGTGGTGAGGGGCCTCACTAGGTCGTGGAGGTCGGCTGCTGGAGAGACGCGGACACTGAAGGCTGTGCAGGGGCCTCACTAGGTCGTGGAGGTCGGCTGCTGGAGAGACGGGACACTGAAGGCTGTGCAGGGGCCTCACTAGGTCATGGAGGTCGGCTGCTGGAGAGACGGGACACTGAAGGCTGTGCAGGGGCCTCACTAGGTCGTGGAGGTCGGCTGCTGGAGAGACGGGACACTGAAGGCTGTGCAGGGGCCTCACTAGGTCGTGGAGGTCGGCTGCTGGAGAGACGGGACACTGAAGGCTGTGCAGGGGCCTCACTAGGTCGTGGAGGTCGGCTGCTGGGGAGACGGGACACTGAAGGCTGTGCCACACTCTTGAAAATTACAAATCAGTGCCACCGGCTTCTATAAACTATGGGGGCTTTTACTTCGCATAGAAATCTTCTGGTTGAGCTACTTGTTTAATCAGGGAAATATTCTGTAGGATTCATTACTATCTATTCAATTTTGAAGAATTCAGGATTAAGAAAGATTTGGGGCAAAGATTCGGAAGTTATGTCTAGATCCACCAAGCACACCAATCCAGTCCTTGCTTTTGAGGAACACTCAGAATGACGAATGGGAAGGAAGCTGGGATACGTGCAGCCATCATGAAGTGTGATATAAAAGAGCGTGTTCTGAGTGTCCATTTCTGTCCTAAGGTGTTCATAGATAATGAGACCATTCACTGGAATCTTGTAGGTAAGATCTATTGTCAACCTTACTTATATACATATGGAAACTAAGACACAGGTAATTACCTGCCCAAATACTATTGCTGTGGAACAATCTTTGTACACTGTGAGTATGTATCATCTATTGGCTGATAAGGAGCTGAGTGCCCTATAGCTTGGCTGGAGAGACTGGGGGAGAAAGCTAGAGTAGGAAAATTCTGAGGAGAAGATGAACGATAGAGTTTCCAGGAGATGCAGAGGGAGCAAGACATGCTGGAAGATAAGTAAAGCCATGAGCCACATGACATTTAGATTAACAGAAACAAGTTCATTTGAGTCATAAGAACTAGCTAGTAATAAGCCTGAGCTATTGGCCAAGCATTTATTTATTTTTTTCCAAATGATGATCTGTGGTATTTTTTCCTTTTTTTAAGAATTTTTTTATACTTTTACATACCAACCTCAGATGCCCCCTCATCCCTCCTCCCATTCCACCATAGTCTTCCTCCTGACGTATACCCCATCACCTCCTCTGAAGAGGTAATGCCTCCCATGGGGAGTCAGCAAAGCCTGGCATATTAAGTTGAGACAGGTCCAAGCCCCTCTCCTCCCCTGAATCAAGGCTGTAAGTAATGGGCTCCAAAAAAATCAGCTCATGCACCATGGATAATACTGATCCCACTGCCAGGGGCCCTTTAAACAGTCCAAGCCACAACCATCTTACATGCATAGGGCCAAGTCTAGTTCCCTGCAGGCTCTACGGTCTAAAGTTCCTGAGCTCCCAAGAACTTGATTCAGTTGTCTCTGTAGATTTCTCCATCATTATCTTGACACCCCCTCTCCCCTTGCTCAAATAATCCCTCCTCCCTCTCTTCGACTGGACTTCTGGAGCTTGGCTGAGCATTTATAATTAATATAAGACTCAATGTGTTTATCTGGGAGCTGCTGGCAGGACAGGACACTTATGCCTACATACTATAAGGTGGAGACTCAGAATTTTATCCCCATTGTCCCCTACAGACTGTCAAAACAACCCTCCAAACCACTTCTGATGAATCATCCCAGCTCTGGATCTCATGATAAACCAGACTGGGTAACAAGGGGATGAAGAAAGGGCAGACACATAGACATATAGGCCTACAGAGAAGCCAGGATCAAGTGGGCTGGGCTTAGGGCTTCTATTAGGCTCAGCACTGGGGAGGGGAAATCTGGTAAAGGTGAGAGATCTCTGTAAGGTGGCAGCCTCAGGGCATGGTCATCACAGAGGAAGGAGAAAGCTGCAGGTATTAGTTTTTGCACACACTTACCAAGAATTCGTTAAAAACACTTGTACATGTACCAGAAGGAGGTTCTGTCATTGCCTATGAACCTTACCAAGAAGAAGGCTCTGCCAGTTCCCATGGGTCTGAAGCCCTAATGTCCTTGACATGGCCCTGCCCAAGTCAACAACATGCATGCATTCAAACCTAAACTACTCTTCACACTCAAGACCTTCTCAGCTCTCTATCTCCACCTCTGCACATTTAGCACATATTAACTCATCCCACCTTATTCAAAACAGAATCTTTGAAATCAATGAGCACTGAAATATGTATAAATAAGAAAATACTATCTACAGAAGTCTCTTATTATACCCTGGTTGTTGCAAAATACTGGGGTTGGTACTCTGCATGAAACATGACACTGAACTATCTGGAAAACAGGCTAACTTTAAGAAATATAGCCCATAATCCTTATGAGAAAAAAGTTTTACACATACATATACAGAAAGAGAGGCCCCCTCTGTCTAGGGTTTCACTTAAGTAGAGTATAATCTAGTCATTCAACCTAATCTAAAAATATTAATTTAAAAATTCAGAAAGAAGCAATTCACATAATTTAAATAACCTATTGCAGAATATTATAATTATTCTATTTGTTATCAGTTACTATGCCTAATTTATGGCTTAAACACTCATAGTAATGTATGTTTCTAAAACAACAGGATATACCAGTTTGGGACGGTGATTCAAGGCAGCCTCTGGCATCTTGGAATGTTTCCTTATAGCAGGGAGAGTGACTGGTTATATGTTACTTGCTATACAGAGATATCTGTGAAAACTTTCATGTCACAAGTGTCGTAGGCACATGGAACCAAAGAAATTAAAAAGTGGGTGAGGAGAGGGCAACCGAGGAAACAGATGGGCAAACATATTAGCATGTTTCTAGTAAGGTCAACGAACAATTGTAACAAGCTGTAATCTTGCTGTTCTGACACAGGAGGACTCAGAACCAAGGGGTACTCTGGGCACATACAAACTCCTAAATACTTCACAGTGCATAGGCCAACACCTAAAACAAGAACAATCTGACTTCAGTTTTAAATAGTGACAAGTCTGGGAAATCCTGCTGTAAGAATAATATCTATCTTGAAAAAGAGACCAAATCTGAAAATTTAAGGAAAATGCAGCTAGTAGAGGATTCAATATTTCTTTAAACATATGCAAGGATAATATATATATAAACTATTTTCCAAATTTAAACTATAATCGGCTTAATTTAAGCCTTTTTGTTGTTGAATAAATGTCATTTCTTGAGCTTGCTATTCCACTAATAAAAAGTTGATATGTTTTCCATAATTCCTCATGTTTGACACTTTTATTTTCTTTACAATTAGGGATTTTTAATAAAATTCTCTACTAGAGAAATAAGTATACATATAGAAAGATCTAAACTGTAAGTTGATAAATACTGGTGTCTCATTAATAAGTACTACAATAAGGAATGGACCAGGCACACACACTGATGTCTCTTTCCCAAACTTCCTGTCACCATTGTCCTTACGTTCTCCCACAGATTTGGGTGTTTCATCTTAACTCAGGAAATGCTTGTGACCACATGACAAAGCTGGAGTTCACACTGGAGGCCAGTCCACAGACCCAGACATGATACCTGTGGGCCCTGCCACTCAACAAGTGTAAGAAGCCAATGAGCGGCCATCATCCCAGAAACTCATCCTTATCCACACATGCTGAAGACCTTGATATCTTATAAAATGTAACACAAATTACATCGCAGAGATTTTTTTCACAGTCTCTTACAATGGTGATCAGGGCAATGCACTGTTAATATGAAACATTTGTTCAGCTCTGGTGGATATATTTTCCGTGTGATTTAAGGAGAAGCTAGCTCCACTGACTTCTCTATAGACTCAGTAACAGTTGTCTTTTCTATGAATCCCATGGAGTACAGGATCTTCAAAACAACACCAACAAACGTGAAATGTCAATACTCATAAAAAATAAGTTAAGGTATCTTTACTTGCATTAATGGCAATGTAATTTCAAATATCAGTCATTATTATTATACCTAAAGAGAAAAAGTACAGAAGTGTTCCACACAGAAAACATTTCTACTTTTTCGGAACCAAACCAGAGTATTCCAGTTTAAGTAAGAGAGGAGGCTGTGAATTTTATCCTAGACTATAAAGCCATTAAATTCAGTATTAGGACTGACAGAAAGAGAAGGTCACGTTAACTACCGAGATGAGACAAATGGCCCATGAGCTAGAGAGTAAAACTGAGTTCCCCGTGATGCCCTGCGCATCGTGGACTGGCATGAGGCATAGTCTGGCCACAGGAGGGCTTGCCTGTCAGCAAGTTTCAAGATACATATAGATGCAAATGATGTCTTTCTTTACCTGGGACCTTAGACACACATTCTCAGCTTTATACTGAAATCTTTTCAACTTAAAACACTATTAAAATTTATGTATAAGCATAATAACAGATGCTTACCTCAAGCATTCAGCATCATGTTGAGGCTTTTCTTTGGCTTTTATTTTTTCTGCCTCTAGCTGTTTGGTGGTACAAATTGCTTCAGACTCTTCATCTTTAAGAACTAAATAATTAAGAAAATTTCTATACTCATTTAAGAATTGAACAATTAGTCACTCATGAAAAGCTCTTATTTTTTGTGTTGTATATTAAGTATACATAAATGATTTTTATTTTGTAATTTAAAATAGAGATCTTCACAGAATTTGGACATATCCATTATCAGCTCTTGCACCAAAAGGTCTATAATCCAATCTATTTCAGCTATTTAAGAGACTAAGACAGGAGTGTTTCAAGTTCAAGACCAGGGCAAGCAACTTAAGCCCTTTCTTGAAACAAAAACAGTAGGGAGAGTTGACATTACAGCTCAGCGGCAGAGTTGTTTGTGTAGCTCATATCAGGCCCTAAGCTCAATCCCCATAACTGTTAAAACTAAACAAAATAGATTAAAAAAAAAAAAACAGCTGTGACAACAATTCAGATGACTTCTAGAGAACAGCAGAAGCATCAGCCACCAGGATAATGTGTCTTTAAATATCAACCCAACACAGTCATATGCATAACTCTGTATTTGCTAGCAGGATAAATGGACTCATTAAGTTAATACCTTTAAGCTTTTTCTGGAGAGTAAGTAATTCTTCTAACAGCTGACACTTTTGTCTTTGAAGCTCCTGTAACTGGCCATTGTTACATTCCATTGACTTCATTTCTAGGAACAAATACTGTTATCATCACGAAGTTACTCAGGAATATATTTAATTAAAGATGTTAACAATCTGTACACTAAAAACCATCACTGATAAGAGACAATGAAGACATATTAAACAGAAACAACTCATTCATGAGTCAGAATCAATATTTTTAAACTATCCAAACTTCCCAGAGCAATATACACATTCACTGCCACCCCTAAAATCTATAATAACATTAGACACAGAAACTGAAAATACAGAGAAACAAGTGGAAGAAAGCATTCAGGCTCCGGTGTATTTAAATATAGCAACAATGATTAGCCTTCTGTCATTAAATTAAAAAAAAATCTAGGCAACATATCATCAATTTAAAGTCCCAACTGGATTCCCTTGATCTCGTAAGAAACTGTCTTTAGTAAACTAACCAGCAAGCATTGATCGCCAGTATGATATGTTAGTGGGGCTAACAAAAGGGGATGCAGAAATATTCCATTCCTACCAGATAAAAAGAAAGCCTCACTTGGTTGTTGTCAGAGGTTTTTGTTTTGACTGGGCCTCTTGGTCTGGACAAAGCTCTCTCACCTGCAGTCTAGTAGCTGTTTATAAAATAATCTTTTGTCTCTTCCTTTCTCATCAACATGTTCTCTTACTTGAATCCTTGGTTAAAATCTCCCCAGAATCAGGATAAGAGGTGATAAATATTTAATATGATTAATCTGGAATATCAGAGTCAGTCACAGAACTGGGTGTGGCTACCCATATCTTTAATCCTAGTTTTAGGAACGTGGAAAGAGGAAGCCAAGAGAGCTTGGCACAGCAAGACTAGGGGGTTTCAGCTTTCCAGACTCGTCCCTCCCTCTCTTTGGAGGACTCACAGGCAGTCAGCTGGAGGACTGAGGAGCTGGCTGGGTGAGAAGTGACTGTGGTTTATTTCTCTATCTCTCTGGTATTTCAGCTTTTCCCCAGTATCTGGCTCCGGGTTTTCTTTATACACTAACTAGAGTTTGTGCAATATTTGGCACCTAGTGTGGGGCAGGAACGCAGGACCCTGAGCTTAAAAGTCCCATGTGCTACTGAGTTACGGTAGAAGAGGTTATTTCTAGAGGTTTAAAGAAAAAAATCAAAATATCAAATGTTACCACTGTGGAAGACAAGGTCACATAAAGAGACTGTAAACAGAGGGTTTCCAGAAACAATGTCTTTTCTAAGAGTAACCCCAACAGAAAGCCACTCCCTTCTGAGTATGCAGAAGGTATGGCAAAGACAGGCAGTGGTGGTACATGCTCTTAGTCCCAGCACTTTGGATGCAGGAGCAGGAAGATCTCTGTGAGCTCAAGGCCAGCTTGGTCTACAAGGCAAATTCCAGAGCAGTCAGGACTGTTACATAGAAAACCCCGTCTCAAAAATAAACAAAAAGGCTGGAGACATGGCTCTGTCCTCTGATATTCCAGACTATTTTATTAAATATGCATTATCACAGCACTGTGTCAAGTAGAGATGACCAGTGTGGATACACTTAGTTTGTTCTTAGGTGAGAAATGTCCCTTCTTTTACCATTAAGGATAACATCAGCGTTGGGTTTTTCATAAATATCCTTTAGGCTAAGCAATGTCCCTCCTATATTTAGTTGACTAAATTAGTAAAGGGCACTTGATTTTTCCCATTTTTCTATGTTTGCTCCCCATTATACTCATGTCCCCTGAATACTCTTATATGTGTTACAGCAATTTTTGTTTTTTTTCTTCTAATTGTATTTCTGTTTGCACATTAGGTGATCAAATTTCCCCTCTGCCCTAAGTTATAGTATGTTGCTTGATAACATGTCTAGTGATTTTCTTACTGAACATCAGACATCATGTTTGCAATATTGCTGAACATTTGAGTTTTTCTTTTTTCTTCTAAGGCCCGCTGTGTTTATGGACAGGTAAGTTCTTTTGGGTCAAATTTAGACACTGTTTATAGCATGTTTATAGGTGAGTCATGAGAACATTTAGTTTTGGATTAGTTTTAATGTTTCATCCAAATTCAATATTTATTGTGTAAAAGTGTTTGCATACATATAAACGTTCACTATACGTGTTTCTGGTGTCTTCCATGGTCAGAACAGGATATTGAACTTTCTGGAACTGGAGTTATAGACGAGTATGAGCCACCATGTGTCCTCCGCAAGAGCAGCAAGTGCTCTTAAGCACTGAGCCACCTCTCCAGCTCCTCACCCTGGGTTACCTCAATCTAACTTTATTAAGTAAGGCTTTTCTGTCTAACAGAAATTTTCTATTGTAACTTCATGCTATGTCAGCACCTCCTTAGTCCCTGTCACTTCTCAAAACTGCTCATTTTATCATTTCCTGGAACTTTTTCTGACCCGCTTGGAGGGTTTCCTTAAAACTCCCCTACATGAGTACAAGTTAAAATTTGTTCCCACTGTCCATGTAAATTTTTCCTCTTCATGGACCCGCCCCTAAGTTCTAATCTACTTGACCTTCTTAAATGCTGTTCTTCACATCTTCAATTCAGCTGACCACTTTACATTACAAAGGTTCTTCCGCTCCTCCCATTGGATCAGAACCCTGCATTATTTCTTGTTCTGGATATCTAAAATCACACTTTCATATTTTCTCCAGTTGTCTAGTTGTCTGTGGTAGGAGGGAAATTCTATAAATTCCTCTTCTGGGATCCCAAGTAGAATCTATCTACTGAGCATTCCCACCACCTTTTCACACATCTATCTCTCTTCTATGCTACACTGCCAGCTCCTGAAAACATGGCCTGGGCCTCAGCCATCTTTAAACTTGAGTTCCTATTTCTGGCATAGTATATGCAGAGCACATAATAGGTCCACAGGAAGTATGTGGAATTTAATTTAATGCATCATTTAAATGCCTTTTACTATTTGTCTCTAGCCAGGATAGATGGCTCAGAGGTTGAGAACACTATTCTTGAAGAGGATCTAGGTTTAGTTCCTAACATCCACATCAGCGCATGACCATCTGTAACTCCAGTGCCAAGGATCTGACTCCACTTCTGACTCTTGGCTCCTGAATGAATGTGGTACATAGACACATAGGCATAAACACACAAAACAAAAAGAACTACACTTAAAAAATATTTGTATCTGTTCATTAGGTAAGCACAATTTCTATGAAAAGAGACATCAACACCCTCACAGATATACATCTGCTCCTTTCACAAAAGGAAGGAAGATGCTAATGGCTGAATGATGACTCCAGCACACCACATGACCCTTAAGACAGAAGAAAGACACAGCATCTAATCAGCATTATCACACAAAGCAGCTTTGTGACACTTAGACAAGAATAATGGAGAAATTTTGGATTTAAATATTCTTGAAACAGAGGCTGTACTGTTTTCAGTCCTCAATCTCAGGCTAAATAATTTAAAGATTTATTTATTTGCCAGTAAAAAAATTAGGTGTGGGGATCTAACATACAGAATTAGGCACAGAAAGAAAGATCTGGTATAAGGCAGGGGGCCTTGGGAGACAGAAACTTAGTCTCTCCTCGATTGATAGGGGTTTGCTTTGTTTTCTTTTTGTTTCTTTTGATTTTTGAGACAGGTTTCTCTGTGAAAGAGCTCTGGCTGTCATGGAACTCACTCTGTCCATTAGGTTGACCTTGAACTCATAGAAATCCACCTGTCTTTGCCTCCCAAGTGCTGGTAGTAAAGGTGCGCACCACTACTGCACGGCTATTGATAAGGGCTTTAAGGGTCCTTGGAGGGTCTTCCACCCATTTTAGGGTTGGTCAGTTTGAGAACAGACAGAGGACAGTGCCAGCCACAGGGTTAGCCATAGAGTTCAGGTTCTGGTGATACACACCTTAATTTTAGCACTTGAAAGGCAGGGGCAGAGATCTGTCTGGATCTCTGTGAGTTCAAGGACACACTAGGCTACAGAAGATTAATCCAATCCAAATGCTGACCTTAACACGTCTTGTTTGTCACATGGATCTTCACAATGATGTTCTGTTGCTACAATCCTTATCCGAGTACATCTCTTGTCTAGATCCCTGCTGCTCTACCTCTCCCTGTTGGGGCTTTTACTTCTCTTATGAATGTTCTCAAGAGCTATCAGAGTGATTCGTCTGTCTGCCCATCTCTCCACCTACCCACCTATTTATTTCATGTGTATGTGTGTGCAGCATGTGTAGGCATGCATGCCTTCAGAGGCCAAAGATGTTGGATCCCTGGAACTAGAATTTCAGGTGGCTATGTTCTTTCTAGTTTTGAACAGATTCAAGTGAGATGTTTCTAGGGACCATATATGTGGCAGTGGAAGTAGAGAAAGGGACTAGACACCTTAGAGCAGACACAGGGATACCAGGGAACTTTTCCCTTCCATTTGTCCCTGGACTTGTCAGGTTTGCTCTTCTGTTCCTGCCTTTAATTTATGTCACCCCCACTTCTCTATGTACCCTGGGCTGCTCCACTCATATCTCCCTTTAGCCTGTAACGGTGATGAGCCAGACAAGTGCACTGAGCTTTGAATAATCCCCATTTTTAATCTTCATGCTGTAATTATGATATCCTTCTACTCAAGTGCCTCTTTTCTCCAGCAGACATCTTCCTTGGTTTATTATTATTTTTGAGTATGCATGTATATATGTGTCCATTTGTGCTAACATGAGAGAGTAAGCAAAGAAAGCACTGTCCACATTCTGGTGACATCAGTGTAGTGTTCACAGGCACAGACACACATTAATCTCACTCATAAATATTCAAATGTTTTCATTTTCAGATTTTATTTTCTGTAAATTTGACAAAAGCAATAAATTAATTGTTGAGTGGTTATATATTGTGTAGGGTCTAAGGAAATAAAGATTGTCTGAAGGTCAGAGGACTGAGTCAGCCCCAGAGTTAGCCACAGAGGCCAGGCAGTGGTGGCACATGCATTTAATCCTAGCACTCGAGGATCTAGATCTGACTGGATCTCTGTGAGTTCAAGGCCATACTGCCTGACTGATCCCATTCTCAGGCATTGGTGACATATGCATTTAATCCCAGTACTTGGACTCCCAAGCCTCTGCTCCCAGTAGTTAGAAGCACACACAACCCTTAATCCCAGCACTAGGAAGTTTGAAACAGGAAGCCATATGGCTGGGCAGAGGAAAAAATATAATGCAGAAGGAGGCAGGACCTTCCCTTTTCAGCCGAGGAACTGGCAAGGTGAGAAGTGGCTGTGGCTTGTTTCTCTGTCCCTCTGATCTTTTAGCATTTGCCCCAATATCTGGCTCCAGAATTTTAGTATTAAAACAAATTAGGATTCCTGTAATAGTTAAGACTTTATCAATGGGGTTAGATTCTGACAGACTAGTTTCTTTGCTTTATCAAGATTGAGAATTTTTAAGTAAAATAATACCAAACAATTTATTAACATATTAGAAGACTACAAAATCATAATAAGGTTAATTACAAGATATCTGTTTAAAAAAAATTCATGGCTCTAATAAATTTTGTAGGGGCTCTCTACTGGAGGCCACACTAGTACTAAGAAGTAAGGTAAGATACTGTTCACCTCCCACTAATACCTCTTAAGCCCCACCTATCAGTCTCCAATAGTACCTCTTTTCCCTGGGCTCCATATCCCAGCCCATAACCACCAGCAAAAGACTCTTGCTCTACCAGAAGCCATGCTAGTACTAGGAACCCAAGAGCCTGCCAGAAGACCCCAATAGCACCTCTTCCCCTGGGCTCCATAGCTGGACCCACAACCTAGCAGAAGACTCCCATTCTACTGGAGGCCACCAAGGTACTAGGAACCCCAGGAGGCACTCACTCTACTGGAGGCCATGCAGTTCCCATAATCCTAGAACTGCAGAAGCAAAGCAAGCACCTCAAACCCAGAGGCCAAGAAAATCCCCAAAGGACCAGCAGACATACACTACTGAACCCGAAGAATCACTGGTCAACAGGATCACAGTCCACCCGGGACAGAAGACCAGAGAGGAAACAGAAAGCAAAGGAGGAAACATCCAGATAGCATCCATCAACAAAGATAAGCTCAGAAATCAGCACCTAAATTGATAATAACCCCAAACTCAGATGACTAGATGCCAGCATAAGAACAGAATCAACAATACCCAGAGCAATATGGCGTCACCAGAGCCCAGCTCTCCTACTGCAGCAAGCCCTGGGTGGAAGCACAAGAAAATGACCTTAACTCCAATCCCATGGAGATGATAGAGGCCCTTAAAAAGAACACAAACAAATCCCTTAGAAAAATCAAGGAAAACACAAACAAAAAGATGAAGGAATGAATAAAACAAGACTAAAAATGGAAAGAGAAGCAGTAAAGAAAACGCAAACTGAGGAAATCCTGAAGACGGAAGATAGAGGAAAGCCAACAGGAGCTACAGACACAAGGGTCACCACCAGAATTCAAGAGACAGAAGAGAGGGAGATGATAGTCTCATAACGTAGAGCACTAGAGAAAAATAGAAGATACAATAGTGATGTGGGAATGTCTTTCTGTATGCTGTGAATATACGTTACCGTAGAGTAAAGGGTTGAAAGAATATTTTCCAAACAGATGGATACAAGAAGCAAACTGGTGTAGCAATTCGAGTACCTAACAAGATAGACTTCTAAACAAAACTAATCAAAAGAGATGGGGAAGGACATCACATACTCATCAAAGGAAAAATCCACCAAGATGAAGTCCCATTTCTGAATATCTATGCCCCAACTACAAGGGCACCAAGTACATAAAATAAACATTACTAAAGCTAAAATCAGACGTTGATAGTGAGAGACTTCAGTATCCCACTCTCATCAACAGACAAATAATCCAGACAAACACTAAACAGGTAAAGGCTGGAGCTAACAGATGCTAGGACCAAGTGGATCTAGTAGATACCTACAGAACATTTCACCCAACACAAAAGAATATACTTTCTTCTCAGCACCTCACAGAGTATTCCTAAAAGTAACCATATACTTGGTCACAAAGTAAACTTTAGCAGACAAAAGAAAACTGAAATAAACCCAGCACCCCATCAGACCACCGTGGATTGAATTTCAACAACAGAAACAAGAAGACGTCTACAAGCCCATGGAATCTGAATGACTCTACACTAATGACCTACAGTGTCAAGGAAGAAACAAAGAAAGGTAGTAAAGGCTTCGAGACCAATGGAGAGGAAGCACAACGTAACAAGATTGTGGGGACACAACAAAAGCAGTGCTAAGAGGAAAGGTCACAGCACTAAGTGTCTTCATGGAGAAACTGGAGAGATCTCATGGAGCAACTCAACAGCACAGCTGGAAACTCTAGAGCAAAAAGGAGCACATGCATCCAAGAGGAGTGGAGGGCAGGACATGATCAAACTGAGAGCTGAAATCAGTAAAACAGGAACAAATAGAACAATACAAACAATCAATGAAACACAGAGTCGGTTCTTTGAGAAAATCAGCAAGACAGATAAACACTTATCCACACTAACTAAAAGGCAGAGAGAGTATCCAAATTAACAAAATCAGAAATGAGAAGGTCATAATAACAGACAATGAGGAAATCCAGAAAATCATTACATCATACTTCAAAAATCTGTATTCCACAAAATCACAAAATCTAAAAGAAATGGACAAATTTCTTTATGATACCAGCTACCAAAGTTAAATCAAGATGAAATAAACAATTTAAGTAGGCCTAAAACCGTCAAGAAAATAGAAGTCTCCTAGCCAAAAAAAAAAAAAAAAAAAAAAAATCCCAGTCCAGGACCAGACAATTTTAGCACAGAATTCTGATACCCAAACCACATAAAGACTCAAATGAAGAAAAAGAATTACAGACCAATATCCCTCATGAACATCAATGTAAAATTACTCAATAAAATACATGCAAAACAAATCCAGGAACATATCAAAAAGACCATCCACCATGATCAAATAGGCTTCATTCTAGAGACATAGGGATAATTCCACATATCAAAATCTGTCAATGTAATCCTCCATATAAACAATTGAAAAAAAGAAGAAAAACACATTAGATGCCCCAAAAGACTTTGTCAAAATCCAACACCCCTTCATGATAAAAGTATTAGAGAGATAGGGGATACCAGGGACATACCTAAACATAGAAAGTGTAATTTATAGTAAGCTGAGAGCCAACATTAAGTTAAATAGAGAGAAAATCAGGAACAAGACAAGGCTGTCCACTCTCTCCACATCTAGCACAGGATTTGAAGTTCTCACTAGAGCAATAAGACAACTCAAGGAGATCAAAGGACGGCGTCAAAGTATCTTTGTTTGCAGATGATATGATAGTATATATAACTGACCTCAAAAATTCTACACTTGATGATCACCACCCCCCAAAGAGTAACTTTTCTATACACAAACAAGAAACCTGATGAGAAAGAACCATGGGGAACAACTTTTCACAACAGCCACAAATAATATACAACATCTTAGAGGAAAAACCTGTATGACAAGAACTGAAGAAGGAAACTGGAGAAGATATGAATACGGGAAACCAGGAGAGTTACCATTGTATTAGGTGAAGCAGACACAGTCACAGACTGGAAACAACAAAGCCAAGTTTGTGTTAGGATCTTAAAGGTAGAAGAAGGTGCTTTGTCTGTAGACAGACCATAATCATGAGAAAACTCAGCGGGACAACCCACTTAAAACACAGTGACAGAGAATGTAACAATAAAAGTCAAGACAACTGAAACACTTTTACATGTGTCTATCTATCTGACTGTGTGTGTGTGTGTGTGTGTGTGTGTGTGTGTGTGTGTGTGAACATACACAACATATAACAAATAACATGAAAGAGCTGGCCAGCCATTTGGGAAAGGCTAAATGGATCCCTAACTTCTTGCAGCAAAATAAAATCTAGATAGAGGAAAACTACCAATAGCAGAAATGAAACAGAAGGGAGAGCAGGGAAAGACTCTTGACTGATCCAGGAGCACAGTGGAGAAAATCAGCTCCTGCAAACTGCCCTCTTACCTCCACATGCCCTGCTCTGCACCTGTCCACTGCAGACACACGCCACACACATATACTAGATAAAATAAAGTGTGGGTATAACTTTCAAAATGAGTAAGAAAATGGCATAAATGATCATGGAAGAGCTAATTTAAATTTAAATCAGAGAGAATCTAAGCTGAAAATGAAGGAAGAGGGAGACATACAGGAAAGGATGGGGTATTAACTACAGAACTAGCTTATTCCCCTCTTCCCCCACTCTCTGTATGCTGTTTTACATAGTTTGATCCTCCAGGACAATGGCTGCCCCTGGATCTATTACTGCTTCAGCACCAATTATGGCTTCTCAGGCAGTGGCCTAGTAGGACTTTTACACAAGTCGGACTCCTGTCGCTGCCACCAAATGCAATTTTTAACTAAATCTCTCTCATTCTGTTTACTAATAAAGACTTGAGAGTCAGAGGCTGGGGTGAAAACCTGCTTGCTCAGAAAGGTCGAAGAGCAACTAGGTAGCCTTCTCTCTTCACCAGCATCTCATAAAGGGAGCATCTCTTCCATTGCTCCAAACCAAAAGGACAACCACACTCAAAGACCCTCCCTACTACTTCCTGTGCACCTCTCTATCCATCTTCTAAACTCCCTCTGACTCTCTATGGTTACTTTCTGTCTTTGCCTCTTGACCCAAGGTTGATTTGATTTGATTTAATTAATGAAAATGCAGACTCAGAGTGATCATATATCCTGCAACAGTAACAGGTAAAGTTAAAAGTTAAATGATAAAGTAAGAAACAATGCAATGTATGACCAAGCTCCTTAACTTAGAAAAGGCCAGAAACCTGTTGGCCATAGAGCAGCAATATAAACAAACCCCCTGCTGCTCTGAAGATGGCATTCAGTACAAACAGTCACAAAGCACTCAGACTTTCTGAGAGAAGCAGGAGTACCAGACACAAAGCAGAGGATTCTGACAGGATCTGTGGTACCAAATAACTCCATGAGTTTGACAGTCATTGACCCTGCGATGCCAAACCCAGAAGTAAGAACACCAAAAGATCCCTTGTGACCCCTGTATCCATTTCCTCTAGGCTCACAGTGTGGTGTATGTATGGCTCCGTCCATGATGTCCCTTCATGATGTATACTAGAGATTCTCTTGCACAGATCTATTAGCTGCTGTCTAGCCGTTCACCTCATAACAGACATTTAAATTACAGGCAGATTTTGGCTACTATAAATTAACTTCTAACATCTGCTGCAGAGTTAACTTTTCTGGATCATCTAATTGTGGTGGATTATATGATAAATGTATATTTAACTTTTAAAAAATTGCCAAACTATTCTTCAAAGCTATTTTCCATTTATTTTCTATTTTTATCACTACTGCACGAGTTTCAAATGTTCCTCATTATGTCAACAACTGACTTGGTCAGTCTATTTAATTTTGATTAAATGAATGCACAATGACAGCTCACTGTATTTTTCAATTTGTATTTTCCTCATGACTACCAATATTGAGTACCTTACCATGTCTATTGGTCCTAAGTACTGTACTATGAGGCTATGCCCCTGCTATGATTAGTCTTACTGCCTTCTCATTTTGGAGCTGTAGGAGTTCATTATTTTTTGAGTAACAGCCCATGTGCATGTATCATAAATGTTTTCTCCAACTTCATAGTCTATCTTCATTTTCCTAACATTTTTCCATTTAGTTTATTCCCAGTGTGTATTTTTGCTCTTATGGTCCATATTAGTTTTCCATAAAAGGGAAAAATTAAAGAAAAAATTCCACTATTAAACCCTGCTATTGTTTCTTAGTGTTTCCACCAAAGCCAAAACAAAGTCTGATCTCAGAAAAATTTGTGCTTTCAGCTTTTTTGTAGTGGAATTAACCTCAAAAAGATTCATCTGAGAGTCACTTTAAAAGAACTATTTCCATAATCCCAGTGATGCTAAAAATGTCACAGAAGCCCTTGAATGCCTGAACTCTTGTAGAACAGAAGCAAGCTAGCAAGTTTTTAAAAGGAACAGCTGCAGGTACAAGACACCTTTTACAAAGAGGAATTCATCAGAACGGGAGCATGAGACAGGGTAGAGGCAATAACAGCATGGTAACCACAATGCTGCAGCAGGGTCACCAAGTTCTAACCAGGCAATTCCCAGCAGTCTCTGTAACTGTTCTTCAGAACTGTGGTGGGCAATGGCAGCCTGGGGCTTTATCTTTCTAACCTCATCTCAGCACAATGACCATCAGAGAAATTATCTGCTTTACTGTGAGGTTTTTGGATTAAGAGGAAATATCCTCAAGGAATTTCAGGAGAGTGACAATCAAGGAGTCTCAACTGGGCCTGACTCAGAGGAAGAGAAACCAAAGTTGATGCTGGAATAGAGTCTGAGGCCTGGAAACAGGGGGCCTTTGACATTTCCTGTTTCCATGTGCACTAAAGTCCTAGTTTCCTAAACAGCTACTTCTCCCCTCTTTGGCAATCGCTTTGGTTCATTATCTTATCACAGATCCCAACACCATGAATACAGATCCTTGAAATGCCTCTCTCCACCCATCTATGTACCTTACTGCCTACTTTATACAGGGTTGCTGAGAAAATGCAATTCAGAGCAGCAGTGTGAACCTATTACATGGCTTACACATTCATTTCTTAACACCTTTGAGCTTCATATTCCCAGGATGGGATCTGGAACAGTGCCTAACAGTCACATGACACAGTAATGAGACATCCACATCAGACAGATGATCACTCAGTTCACAACGTATTTCTGAAGAATTTGAATATTCCTTATGGCAGTATGCATTCATTAAGTAAAAGTTAACTATGTAATGATGGAATTTACCTTAATATAGAGTTAACCTTCTGGGAAACACATTCATTCAAAATGATTCATTGAAAATAGACATGGTGGGGCTCGCTTGTAAGCCTCAGCACTTGGAAAATCAGGAGCATCCAGCCAGCCTAGACTACACAGTAATTTAAGACAGCGTGTGGTTCCCAGTCTCAAAATCAAACAAGAACAAGCAAACAACACTTTGTTCACTAACAAACAAATCAGACGCTGTGTCAGTACCTTCTCTCAAAACATCTGCCTGCTTTTCCAGGTCGGCAATTTCCATCTTCATATTTTCTCTCAAACTCTCCCTTTTCTTGGTTATTTCATGTGCATCGTTGAAGTCTGCAATTTCCTTAATAAACTTTTCCTCTTCCTCTATTGCTTTTTTCTTTGTGGCCTCCTGAAAAGCAGAAATAAGTGACCAAATATACACACCGCTTGCACTATTCTTCGGGTATTTATGATACAACAATTAGGCGTTACTAGCCAGCGTCTCATCTGTCTCCTGCATCATTACAAACATGCCGTGCTGACCGCAGAAACGTGTCTAAAGATGGAGGCTGTCATACAACAGCTCCCGCGTGGATTCTTCCTTAGAGACTGGGAAAATTAGTGAAGTAGAAATCTGACAGTTATCATTATGCTTCTGTCTCTGAACTTACTTTACAACCACATATGCTACTTTGTCAGTGTAAGGTACAACTAGGTGGAGGAGCAATAGTCAAGTGTGAAAATTATAACCTTTGACCAAAGGAATAATGGCTGCTTTATAGGAAAAAGAAAAACTGATTATCTGAAGGCAAATTATACAATCATTTCAAAGTTAGCTCTAAATAAGCTTTTATGTTGTGAATCAAATAGCCACAGGCCATGAAAATATGAATTTAAATCTTTGGACAGTGCAAAAATCTAATTTCCTGACAGAACTAGAAACATCTGTCTTTTGTATTATTACTTTTGGGGGGGGCTGGTATGCCAACTATGTGGAATCACTTTTAGAAGCTGGTCATGTCCCGAGCTGTATTTTTCATTCTTATGTATGTCTTATGTAATTTTCTATTTTTTTATTTATTCATTGTATGTGTATATGAGTACGGGTCTGCATATGCTGTGACACATGGTCAGGGGACAACTCTCAGGAGTCAAATGAGCCCTCTCCATCTCCAAACTGGCCCATACTCATAACAACCACTCAGCCTGTTGCTTTGACTTAAGATAAAAAGATAAGCAGTACATTTTCACCTATGCCCATAAATAGGCCTAAAAGGATGAACCTCTCTTTTTCAGGAGCATCAAAACTGAGCCTCAACAGTGGAGTAATTCAGAACGCTGGCATTTCTTTCTCGCCAGCTCATTATAACTGCAAGTCATTATATCCTTGCCAGCACTCTTTCAAACTGTATTACTCTCCCAGTTAGTTTTAAACAGCCCTTAATATTTTTTATTTAAACAGTACTGTCAGCTGATACGCATACAAATAATTTTCTTGAAGTAAATCTGTGTCACTTAAATGCCTTTCTCATGGTCACTGAGTTTTTCTGGGTGGGTGGAGACTTACGAAGGACTGGAGCAGTGCATCCCTTTGGTTCATAATCTCACTGCACTGTTGCTCTAACGCATTTTCATGGGTTTTTGAAAGTTCTAACAAGAATGACTTTTCAGAAAACTGCTGAACCTTCAAAAGGAAAATACAGAAATCAGAATGAATACAAAATTTAGGGGCATAATTAATTGAACAGGTATGCAACTGTATATGTAAGACTTTTCTGTGAATTCTTCAAGACGCAAAACTTAATTTCCATTCAGTGTCTTCCTGTAAGCAGTGCAAAGTGACTCACTCCAGCACCATCACAGGCTCTTCTCGGGTTAGTTTATTCCTCCCCATCACATTCAGCACACATCTTAGTTGAGTACTGAAGCCATCTGACCTTACACAATGAAATCCACTTCTGGACAGCCTGCTCCAAGAAACAGACTTCTTGTACCTCAATTTATAATGAACGAATCAATCACCTATCATGATCACTAAAAAGTGGGATAAAATCTGTAGTCCAAACCCAGTCTTGTCACTATAACTGTATGAAATTGTGGTGATATGCGAATAAAAATAGTCTGGAATATCAGAGAGTCAGGAGCCAAACCACAGCCAACTCTCCCCTAGCTACTCCTCAGGCCAAAAGGGGTAGGTCCTGTCTCCCACAGTCCTCAGACTGACTGGGCGGGCAGGCAAAAAGGGGTGAACGTCTGCCTTATCCTGCTTTACTATTTCTTTCCAGACCCAGCTATTTTACTTCCTAATTCAACTTTCCTAGAGCTAGAATTAAATAAATGTCTATCACTGCCTGGCTGTTAGGGATTAAAAGTGTGGGCCACCACTCCCTGACCTTCATGGCCCGGCTGTGAGTGACTCTGTCCTCTGATATTCCCCACTATTTTTATTAAGTATATATCACCCATAAATATCTGATATTTCTGACTATTTTTATTAAATATACAATATAATGAAATAAGACATGTTTGGTTAAATATTCCAAAAGTATTTTGAGAATACAGTCTTCTCATTTTATTTATTTACTGGGGGTGGGTCTCATTTTCAGAGACTTGAGCAGCTGGACAGCAGGACAGCATTGCAGGTAGCTGAGGCCACAGACAGACCCATCCCACCCATCCTGGGCTTCCGGGCACTCAGTCAACAGGTCTCTTCTCTCTCTCTCTCTCTCTCTCTCTCTCTCTGGCTCATTCTCTCCCTCCCTCCCCTTCCTTCTTTCTTTCTCTCCTTTTTTATTTTCTTTCTTTCTTTTTTTTTTTTTTTGGTTTGGTTTTTCAAGACAGGGTTTCTCTTTGCACAGCCCTGGCTGTCCCAGAACTTGTTTTATAGACAAGGGTGGTCTGGAAGTCATGGAGATCTTTCTGCCTCTGCCACCCAAGTGCTGCGATTCCAGGCATGCAATACTGCTGCCTGCCCAACAGATTTCTTATAAACAGGATCAGAGATCTCCACAAGAATTGACTTTTAAATTTTCATACTGCATTTATTTCAAAGAGCAAATATTCTCTTAATTACTGACATTAGGTAAAAACTACTGTTTCATTTGGACTTTTAAGACGGCACCTTCTGAGACACAAATTGAGTATCAGAATGAAAGTCGGAGAAACAAACGCTGGTCTGAAAACTATTTTTTTTTTTCTTTTTTAACAGCATTTGGTTCTGGCCCTCATGAGAATATATCACGTCCAGTTTGGAGCTGTTCTCATCTCTACAGAGAAAAGAAAAATGATATAAATTCAACTGAAATTGCAGAAAGCAAGATTTATATTAGCTATAAGAACTTCCTCAAGATGAGAGACAGGATGTGAAATCTCTGTCCCAGAAGATATTGAATAGTAAAGAGCCTGGAACAGTCTATTCCAGAGGCAAAGGGTTGGCTTCAAAAATATTTTGAAATATTACAGCTACTAAGTCCTAGGAAAACTGGCATTTAGAAAAAAAATAGCTGAAGTGAAAGAGAAACATGATCCTTCACTTACAGAAGGTCACAGCACAGCTGCCCCACACAGTCCTGGGGCAGTTCCTATCAACCATAAACAGAAAGAGATGAGTTGTGTAATATGCTTGACCAAAGGTATAAAGGCAACAATGATAAGGCATCCTGTGTCTGTGATGCAAGGCAGAAAAGGTGTTCCCCAAACTTCAGGATCACATCTAAGCCAACAGAGACAAGGGCAGGACCATAACTTCTTCTCCATCTGTTTATTATAAGAACATGACATTTCAGGGCTACTTCATGATTATTATATAGATGACAATAAAATGAGGTCTACAAGCTTAAGATTTATAAAGGACATATAATTAATTAGGGGCATGTGTGGGACTAAAATCCAGGTCTTCCAACATCCTCCATGCTAAATCACGACATTAAAATGGATATGCTAAAGCTATTTCAAGGTAATTCTGGCAATAAGAAGGACTTCAGCACCCAGCAATAAGAGTTAAAGCACAGATGTTCTACAAACAATTAGGAAGACAACCAAGACACAGAGCCTCACTATAGAGAGTAGCCACAGTTATACAGAAATGCTTCACACACACACAGGTGAGTCATCAGTATGTCCAGCCATGTGGCCCTATAGAATCCCATACAAAGATCATGCTTGAAAGCTGTGGGATTGAGTTACAAAAACAAATAAATAAAAACTGCAAATGAATCTCATGCTTTCACTAAGTACTCTGGAGTGGTATGCATGCAGCTTGTAGGTCACCAGCCGATAAGCTCTACTTTAGTGTACTAGGGCACTTCATAGTATATCCTTTAGGATCAATTCTCTTGACTTCTATTCTGTATCTGACGCTGATTCCCAGAACCCACATGGTAGGAGAGAACTAACAGCACAAAGTTGTCCTTGTGACCTCCACATGGGTACACTCTCCACCACACCCCCCTACAACCCTACCACATCCCCCACACCCCCTACTCCTCACCACACCTCATGATCTCGATCTCTCTCTCTCTCTCTCTCTCTCTCTCTCTCTCTCTCTCTCTCTCTCTCACACACACACACACACACACACACACACACACACACACACACACACACACAGACGCACACTTTAAAGAGCTCACTGCAAGTGATGGAAAACGCACAACAGAGAACACAGAAGACACTCCTCAGAAGTCACCCACCCCCAGGAGGGGAAAGATTGATGCTTCATCAGTAGATCAAGGCTGAGACCTGTCTCTACAAGTCACTGGACTAAAGAGACGAGCGTTGTTTCTGCTTCTTCACACGTGGGAGCTTTGTTGTCAGAGGTGACAGCTCTCATGGCCTCTCCCCAGGAAGCAGAGGATTACTCTTCCGGCTTTCTCTGTTATCCTGTTATCCCAAGACTTTCCTAAGCTGCCTTCCAAGTGTGTGTGCCTGAACACCAGGCCTACTGACAGGACAGTTTGGGTTGCTCTTCTGATACGACCCTGACAACACTGGGAATCAAAAGCAGAGGCCACTCACAGAATCACTAAGTGCCCTAGGGGCTCCTTAGCTTTGCTTTGTTACAAGGTAAATGACAGGGTGGGATCTGACAGGAAGACACCTTAATATACAAACTGTGCTGTAAGAAATATTTCCAAACATAGAAAATTTGATCTGAGGCACCAACATGCCTATAGCAGCCTGATCATTTAGTTTAAATAAACAGAAACTAAAATTATTGACTGTCTCCTAAATTGCCCATAGTATTAAGACTGCATGTAATATAAACAAAGAGGCAGGAAGTTCCTACTGGCAGAAATACAAGTTTCTCCATCTCCCTTCTGATTGAAAATTAAAGTATCTGCATAAAGCCTTAATGCAGTATTCTAGACTCAAACGGCCAAATTCCAGAAAATGTTGCTATTGTACTTTATTTTAGGGCAGTGCCACCTCCCTTGGTGGTTCTGCCTCTTTTTCCCTGTCTATTCCCTGGGCACTGGACTGATTTATCTAATGACTGGGTCTGTGTGCAGCAAAGCTGCCATCTGCTGCTCTCCACTGTCTTTGTTGCCTTCAGATGCTTCCTACACAACTCAGAAACTCAAAGTGACAAGAGCATTTTAGATTATCATTTGATCCAAGTAATGAGAGTCCTCTTCCTGTGGAAGACTGATGTGGGAATGTCTTTCTGTATGCTGTTCATATCAATCTTTAAGTAAAGGACTGTTTTGGCCATGGTAGGCACCATAGAAAAAGTAGGAGGGGAATCAGAATAGTTAGGAGAAGGAGGACAGAGTCAGATCAGATCAAGCCAGCCACCAAGGAAGCAACATGTAAGGAACACTCGTGAGCCATGGGCCACGTGGCAAACAGTTCAATGAGAATGGGTTGAGTTAAGATGAAGAAGCTAGCTAGCAATGTGCCTAAACCGTAGGCCAAACAGCACAAATCTAATATAAGTGTCTGAGTCATTTTTGGGAGCCTAAGCAGTGGTGGGAGGCTAAGGGGTCTGGGATGGCATGTCTGTGGGTCTGGACCTCTGGCAGCTGGGGGCCAGAAACCTTATTGTAATAGATGGCGTCCTAGCATAGGACAAATACACACATAAAGCCTGAGAAAGATTAGAAAGGGCTCTAGATCACAGAAACTTAGCCAAAGCATATTTCAATCTGTGTATCTGAAGTGGGTCATTGTACAGATAGCATGGCGTCCAGACCACAAACAAAATGGTGGTGGCAGACTGGCAACAAGGAGCTTAAGCTGCAACCAGGGTCTGCTCTGTTTTCTGGCAGCAAACAGAGACAGAGCCCCTTTAGGAGAACTTCCTGACTTAGCTTTATCTGCAAAAACTATGTGGTTCTTTAAGAGAGTGCGAGTATTTTAAAAGCTCCTCTGGTTGGAAAAATGATTAAGGTTTCACAATGAAACAGATTCAGATGAAAAAAATCTGTAAACGGGTTACAATGTGTATAAAATGTACATAGGCTTCAGAGAGAAATGAAAGAGGATAGAGAAAGTCTTTAAAAAGAGAAATAGAATAATAAAAATATAAGCCACATAAAGATGGAAAATAGACACAGAGTCTGGATTATGGTTATTATTGTGTTTTCTTTTAATTTTTTAACTGTTAATGAGCTAACTGCAGAAAGACAATGGATTTCAAAGGCTGCTAAGTTAAACAATAATATATATTTTAAAGGTATCTTGACTTTGAAATTTGTGTCTATAGATTTATTGATTTGGAAGAGTTCTGCTTTTGTTTCCACAGAAGATGAGAGCCTGTGGATTGCTTCCAGGCAAATATGGTTTCAAATGTGACCACCTGAAAATTCTCTGATGGGAAGAGATGACCACATCAGCTTCAGGGCTGCAGCCAAAGATAATCCAGACTCAAGAACCTGTGAAACTGCCAATGCCCCTATGCAGAAGGAAGTAGTAATGGAAAACTATGCCCAAATTCCCCAAATATTGTTTATAAATGTTTGTTTATAAATGGTTAATGGTCATAGTTAATCTCTTTCTAAGAAGAAAAAGGATATATGGTATATGAGTGATTTTAAAAAATTAGATTATTGAATTTACCTTAAACCAAAAATCAGCTGTTAATCTCAAAATATTTTACATTAGTATGGATTTTGGTTTATTGATACAAATTTAAGGTTAATTTTGTTATGCTGTATGTATTTTTCTACTCTTGTTTAAGGTATGATGTTCATGTAACTGATTTAAAATTGTAATGTATATTAAGAAAAGCAGATTAATAGTCACCTATGATAACCAAACCTATAGCAATGTTAGATTTTTATGTATACAAAGATATATTTGAATTGGGTCTTCTTCAAACACTTCAGAGATTCATAGAATATGGCATTTAAAATATTTTAAGAACTTAGACTTTTCTGGACAGTGAGACATATCTGCTGCAGACAGCACCAATCTACTTCTAGAGAAAAATTGGCATCAAAGAAACACCAAATGGATTTTACTTTCTTTGTGGCATTGGTTAGTCACTGGACCAGAACCTGTTCTTGTATTGACTGCTTGATAATATGTTGTTTAAACTGGACATGCAGGTTCCATAAAAAAAATGACCTCTGAACTTTGGCAGAACAAGCTGAGATGGTCATTCAGGTTCCTCCTTTGCAGAGAAAACTGTCAGACATTCTTCAGGACTCAAGGAGAAGCGACTGATGAACTGTGCCAGAATGGGCAGAGCAGATTTCCTGCTTCACTGAAATGAAAAGAGACTCTGGGCCTGTAGGCTGAAGATGGATGCCCCAATGTTACAAAGGAACTTTGGGTGACTGTCCAGGCAGATAGGTATCATCTTTGTCACTTCTAGATTTTGGAAGTTGCTTTCACTTCCTGTTTATTTGGGTAAATATATCCTTCTGTGGT
The DNA here is from genome assembly GCA_033318265.1 of Phyllotis vaccarum. Taxonomy (NCBI): domain Eukaryota; kingdom Metazoa; phylum Chordata; class Mammalia; order Rodentia; family Cricetidae; genus Phyllotis; species Phyllotis vaccarum. The sequence goes on from JARWLC010000004.1 coordinate 2,768,551, forward strand.
CTTTGATGTAGTTGAAGATTAGATAGTTAAAGATGTTTTTCTTAGTTAAGTTAAAAGTATATTAGATATAAAACTTCAGATTCATAATGATAAGGTAGATAAGAGTATTTTCTTTAATTTTGTTAAATGTAAATAGACTTGATATTGTAACTGAAATTCTTGCTTGGTAGCTATTTTGTTATGTTAAAATTGAAACCTTCCTTTTTGATTAGACAGAAATGGGGAGATGATATGGGAATGTCTTTCTGTATGCTGTTCATATCAATCTTTAAGTAAAGGACTGTTTTGGCCATGACAGGCACCATAGAAAAAGTAGGAGGGGAATCAGAATAGTTAGGAGAAGGAGGGCAACGTCAGAGACAGACTGAGCCAGCCACTCAACAAAGAAACACATAAGGAACACAGGTGAGCCACAGGCCAAGTGGCAGACAGATCAATGGAAATGGGTTGAGTTAAGATGTAAGAGCTAGCTAGCAATGTGCCTAAGCCATAGGCCAAACAGCAAGAACTTAATATAAGCATCTGAGTCATTTTGGAGGCCTAATCAGCAGCAGGAGGCTAAGAGGTCTGGGACCATAGGTCTGTTGAGTCTGGACCTCTGCCGGACCAGGCCAGGAAACCTCACTATAACAGAAGACACCATTAAAACCAGCTCAGCAAACAGCACTGTGCTGATCAGATCATCTTCTAAAAGCAAAAGAGGCAACTTTACATAAGAGACACAGGGGAGACATAAAGACTTGACATTCCTATACCACACAAGGACTGGGGGAAGAGCCTAGAGTTATTGCAGCCTGGAAAAAAGATACTTTAAACTCTAGGGTGCATCAATGAGCAAACTACACCACACAACACCAAAGCTCTTTCTCTTCTTCTTTTCCTCGTCCCCCTCTTCCTCCCCTACTCCACCCCTCCCCCTCTTCCTCCCCTACTCCACCCCCTCCTCTTTTTCTTTTGAAACAAGATTTCTTCATATACCCTTGGCTGGCTAGAATCTTTCTATGTAGACCAGGCTGACCTCAAACTTCTACGAATCCACTTCTGTGAAGCTGAGATTAAAGGAGTGCACCATACACCGCAAGCTTTAGCTTTTTAAGGAACAGGTACTTGTGTTTCTCAATCAGTTGTTGCACAGTAACTCTAATGTGGCACAAAAGGTTCAGCACAGGAAATCCTTAGCACATCCGCAAACCCATCACTCACCTCCTTCCACAACCTCTTCCTCACTCTCCCTTCTCTGACCCAATGTTATCCTGGCTCTTCCTTAAACATACTGGAACTACGTCCTCTACGCTTCTGCACAGAACTGTCATTCATTCATCCTGGAAGTCTCTTCTATAAGACCCTTCAGAGTACCAGAAAAATATATTATTTAAAATCCTGTAGAGGAACAGGCTTTCTCAAGACTGAAAAGAATTCAGTCTTGAGAATAAATATTCAAAAAAATAAATATTCAAAAAAGTATTCTAGCAACATAAAAATTACAAACTCTGATGAGAAAACTATACCATAAATCAGGATTTTAAGGACAAAGGGTAATAGGCATATCATAAAAAGCTGGAATCTATAAGAAGTTCAAAACTAAGTTAACATTTAAATTAATACTATAAAGAAGGCAATATTCTTTTGTTATAAAAACTTGCTAATTTCTAGCATATAAATGATACTATTTGGCAATGTTCACTGGAATAATCCTCTATGAGAAGTCTTAAAAGCCTTAAAGTATGCTTTTTGTTGATACAACAATTTGAGTTGTGTTTTCTGAAAAACAGTACAAGATATATGTGCAGGACTACCAGCACAGCTGTGTTAACGGCAGTAATTTACTAATATATAACAGTGAATGTTCTCAGTATGAAATCAGCTAACTAAAGTATGGCACTATATTTATTGCAAAACTATGCACCTTCAAAAACTGTTTTAGAACTATATTCATGGAGAGACCCTAAGTATAATAAAGAGAAAATGCGAATTTGAGGAAAAATAGGCAGGTTTTAAGTAATGTAAAAAATATAAATACAGGAGGCTGGAAAGATGTTACAGAAGGTGATTTCAGTTCCCAGAACCCACACTCCTCTTGCCCATTTCCAAGTTTTCAATAATTCTCATGACAAGCATAAGGCTTTCTTTGAAGAATTGTAGGAAAAATAAAAATTCTAAGCTATGTTTTATGAGAACCTCAGAAGTCTTGAGTTCGCAGTTAACATTATATAAATGAAGTTGTTTAATCCTCAGTTGAGAAAGGAACCACAGGGCTGGAGATGACTTAGCTAGGCCAGGCACCTGCTGCCACAGCTCTATTCCCAACACCCAAGACAAGCTGTTCATTTGTGGTCTTTAATGTAGTTAAAGATTAGATAGTTACAGATATAGGTTTTCTTGGTTATCTAAAAAGTATATTAGATATAAAACTTTAGATTCACAAAAATAAGGTAGATGATAAAGTATTTTCTTTAATTTTGCTAAATACAAATAAACTATATTTTATAACCATAATTCTTGCTTGATAGCTATTTTGTTACATGTAATTTTGTTATGTTAAAATTAAAACCTTTCTTTTTGATTAGACAGAAAGGGGGAGGTGATGTAAAAATGTCTTTCTATGTGCTGTGAATAGCAATCTTTAAATAAAAAAAACTGTTTTGACTCATGACAAACACCATTAAAAAAATTTTTAAAATCACAACATAAATTAAAAAAACAAAACAAAACAAAGTCAGTCAGACCAAGCCAAATGCCAGATATATACATATAACACAAATAAACCACAGGCCATGTGACAAATAAATAAATAAAAATAAGTTAAAACATGAAAACTAACAAATGCCTAAGTCATAGGCCAAACAAAATAACTTAATCTGAGTGTCTAAGTCATTTTAAAGCCTAAACAACAACAACAACAAATAAACAGTCCAAGACTACAAGCCTATAAATCTAAGACCTCCAGCCACCTAAGGCCAAAAACCTTATTATAAAAAACAACCACAAAAAAGACAAAAAAGCCATGACTCACACTATTAGTCCCAACACTTAAAAAGCAAACACAAAAAAAATTTCTGTAAGTTCAAAGCCAGCCTAATCTTCAAAACAACTTCCAAGACAGCCAAAACTATTACACACACACACACACACACACACACACACACACACACACACACACACACAGCAGAAACAAAACTAACACTCAGGTCCACGTATAAGTCCAGCTCCACTCTGGGTACCTTCTGGTCTCCACAGTACATACACTCACATGCACGTCTACACAAACTCACACACATGTATAAATGGAAGGTATCATGGAGTGTATTTACCAATCATAGTGACACTTAAGAGGTTGTACAGTGGATGTTTTTACAATGACTGGAGATGCTTAGAAGGGAAAACATAATTAACTGATTTTCTAAGAAATCATAATTCTGCAAAGATACTGCTGTAGTGTATGGGGCTGCAAACTCGAATCTCACACTTCCCTGCAAACTGAAACAAAATTAACTGGCCTTCGATTTATTTTCCTCTTGGTTCCAGATCCTTTCTTTTCTGTTCAAAGCATTTCTGATATTTCATGTTATACAATTTATTTAGAACACTTCTTTTGAAAATAGGAATGAAAGCAGAATCCTGGAGTTTAGAATTAGGAACAGTTGAGTGAATTTTCAACTCTGTGGATACAGGCTGTTAAGCATGATACTCGGATGTTTACATTCCCGTGCATCAGGCTAATGTGCATGTTGTTATAGTCTGACCTACACTGCTATTACAAAATTTTTTCCAAATATTTTTTTAAAAGTCATGAAGAAAGAAAGCATTAAGAAAAGGGAGCCCAGTAAATTCCATCAACAGTATTTTCTTTAATTTGGGTGTAATCACAATACCACTACACAAGAAGCAAGCATAAGCATGGCATTTATCCGGAGCCCATGCCAAGAATGAGGGTGCCAACCGGTCAACACCTGGGAGGGTCTTCAGGAAGAGCAATTAAGGAATTAGAAATACAATCCAATACAAGGCACCAATACATAGCCATGAATAGAGAGCTTCTTTAAAAAGCCAGCTAAGTAGAGAACAGCAAGTATTGACAAGAACAGAAGAGACGCAGAACCCTCACACACTGGTGCAAACACAAAAGAAAAGTGTAGTCACTGTGAAACCAACTCACATTTCCAGGAGAAAACAGAAGTCCAATAGACAACAACCCAAAAGGTCCCATGTGACCTACCAATTCCATTCTTAGATGGAGTACTTGAGAGATGTTAAAATATAGGTTACTCCAACACTTGTGCACAAATATCCACGACAAAGTTATTCAAAACAGCTAAATAATCTGAATGGTTATTGATGAACGCACAAAACAGTGTGTGGATACAAGAAACTATTCACCGACTATTAAAAAGGAATTGAGTACTATTTATTATACTACAGCATGGATGAGCCTGGAAACATTGTAAAGACAGAGATGAGTCACAAAATGTTACTATGAACCTCCATCTATCCAACATGTCCAGAGGCAAAAAAAAAAAAATTTAAAAATGGACTGCCTAGGATGTGGACCTTGGGGATTTAGGGGATATGGGATGGTTGCTAACAAATGTAGTGTTTCTTTTCAGGGAGCTAAAAATGTTCTAAAATCAATGGTCACAGCACAACCTTGTGAAGACTATAAATCACTACTTCCTAACTTTAAAGAATGCATGTTTTTGTAAAGTGACCTAGCAGCTGTGTTCCCACAGCCATACAGAAGCTTAGGTGCCCTTACACCCTTCCCTGATTAGTCATCTGCCATCCTAGCAGGGACAATCACTTCCTTGATGTGCTATTTATCATCTGATGAATGTCATTATATCTGACTGTATTTACATACCTCCCAGGACAGACTTGTGCTCTGTATAGTTGGTGCTTTCACACTTACATAGCTTCTACAGGCTACATTTTAGCTTCTTATGTTTTGAAGATGAATTATTTTCAAGCCATTAAGTGGTTTTTTTTTTTTTTTTTTTTGCTTTGTTTTGTTTATGTTATACTAACACCTGACACTTGGGATTCTGAAGCCATACTCACTCCTGGTAATAGAAACCTAGTTGGTCTTTGGCTTCTCTTTTATCAGCTCATTTGCGGGCTTTCTCCAGTCTGGGAAACTGCCACTAATATTTATTCAGAATAAAAGTCCAGTTTATATCCTGAAATGCTTTCAAAGGTGTCTGTGTAGAGTAATTCATCTTTAGCTAAGAGATAATTTGAAGTAAGAGAGAATCTTGCAGAATGTTCTGTAACGTGTGACACAGCGTGAAAGACAGATATTATCCATAATTAACCTGGACAATTTCAGACAACAGTAGGGGTTTCTACACAGCCATTCTGATTTTACCACTAAAACCTTTCCCATGGACACTATGGTTGCCTCCTTTGACACACGTTCTTACTAACCAGTTAATGTTTTTCTGAAACATGGGTATCCTCACTGACTTTGAAGACCATTATTGGTTCAAAGGTCATTACAGATCATGGGAGAAAAAAAAAACTTATCTATAGGATGGAGGGTGGGAATAGTCCTACCTACAAGGTAGACCATAAACATCCTTCTGCCTCTGATTTCGAACAAAGAAGCACTTGGCCTTGTCCTGCCATATCTCACTAAGTTACTTGACTAATACAATTCTAGTTGTTTGGTGCCAATTGCCGAGGTTCTCCTAGGGGCAAACAAGCAGATCATTGAGAGCAGCCCCGGCTATAGATCAAGATCCCATCTCCAAAACGAAGCAACAACAAAACCCTACACTTACCTGCCAGTGTTGACTACTAAATTCTAACCTTTGAGCTGAGTGTTGAAATTTCTGAGGACTTTCCTAATAGACTTAAACACTAGGCTTCATGGTAGAGAAGCAACTTTTGGTCTTGGTCCTTCTACCAAGCTACAGGAACACTACTTAAAGAAAGAACAGTACTCAGGAAAGATGGTGACACCAAATGCAGAACTGAGGTCATATTTGTGTATCCGCTAAGAAAAAAAGGTGGCCTGAAGATCAGAGGGCAGAGCCAGTCACAGAGTTAATCATAAAGGGCAGGCAGTGGTGACACACACCTTTAATCCTGGCACTCGCAGAGATCCATTTGGATCTCTGTGAGTTCAAGACCACACTGGGCTATACAAGATTAATCCAATATAAAAGAAAAATAGAGCTAGGCAATGGTGGCACACACCTTTAATCCCAGCACTAGAAAGGTTGAGACAGGAAGTGATATGGCTGGACAGAGAAAGGAATATAAGGCAGAAGAGACAGAGTTCAGCCCTATGTCTCCCCTCCATTTTGGTTGAAGACTGAAGAAGGCACTTAGTCTGAGGATCCATGGACACAATGCTCTCTTGGCTGACGGCTGGCCAGATGACAAGTGTCTATGGCTTGTTCCCCTGTCTCTGGTCTTTCAGCTTCTCTCCAATATCTGGCTCTGGGTTTTTATTACAAGACCAAGTAGGATTCATGCACCAAAGAACAAGGTTCTTCAAGCAGCTTTAACAGCTGTCCTGGTAACACCCTTCAGACCCCTATTACATGAGAAAAACAACAACACAACTAACTAATTCAGTGAAACCTCAAAGGAAAGGCTTCTGTTATTGGTGGCCAATGCAGTGACAGCTGAGGATCGGGAACCAGAGGTTAGGTCTCCAGTCACATGAGTCAGCAACATCCCAATGTTCTTTACGTAGAATTTCTCTTGGGCCATAAGCTGACAAGAGTCTTCTTCATGTTTTCAAGTAAATTTAAGCCAATGACAACATTAAGTATAAGCAGGATAGGATTCAACATTTTCTTTAATATGCAAATTTTAGAAGAAAACAAACCACTGGGAATTTCCCTTTTAAAATAAATTATAATAATTTATGATTTCATTTATTTGTTTATAATTCAGTATCAAAAAACGACTTCTCAAGTTCTGATGGTCACTGATCTTACCAACTGGATAGCAGAATGTCTACATTTACAAATAAAATCATAGTTGGACCCATTTTGTTACTTCATTCCAATATATTTTCTTTGAAATTCATAAACCATTATGTTATTGTGTAGTAAGAGGGTTCTGACCTGGACTTTCGGGCCTAGCTTCAAGGCTTAAGCCCTCAGACCCACAGACCCATAGAGTCACACAGCTGCTTACAATAGTTTTAGGCTGATCGGCCTAAGGCCCAGGCATATAACTTGCTAACTCTTTACCCTTAATCTAACCCATGACTCTTATCCTGTTCAGCCATGGGCTCAATACCTTTTCTCAGAGCAGCATAGTTGTCCTCTGCTTCTTCCGACTTCTCTGTGGCATTCTGCTCTGTTCTTCCTGTTCCCAGAGTTTTCTTAGTCTGGTAGCCCCGCCCACACTTCCTGTCTGCCTTTGGCCAATCAGAGCTTTTTATTAAACCAGTGGGTGGGACAATTATTTACAATGGAACAGCATAATCCACCTACATTACTGTTCTTAAGATACTTCTGAATAACATTATTCAGACCAAGTATGTTATTTTTAGAAATATATATGTACATACATACATATACATACATGAAATAAAAAAGTAGGCCATGATTTTTAAAAAGAGCAGGAAGGTTCGTGGGATGGTTTGAAGGGAGAACAGGGAGGGGAAATACTGTAATTAGATTATAATCACAAAATTTTAAAAGTAAAAGAAGATATTTATCCAGAAAGTTGGAAAGGGAAAATATGTAAAATATGCTAATGTAGCCTAATCTTTTCCTCCATTTATCCCTCTCACAGGAGTATGGCATAGCATTGGGTTTAATATAAGACATATATAGAAAACTACCCAAACTATAATTACATATCAGTTTTTACCAGTGAATTGCTTCCAAGAAACTACAATAGTTCTCTAGGCTTTAATTTTAGCTCCTCTGATATCCACACTACAAAACCCTCCATGGGCAACTGGAAGCTTTAGGCACAGTAGGAAGCATCAACACAAACCACCGCATGCTCCTAGTCTTCTGTTTTCACATTACCATGCTTAACCAGGCAAACTGTAGCTACCCAAGTCACAAAGCCCTCATACAATCTGCAATATTTTGCAACCAAGGATTCATCCAGCCCTGAAAGGCAAATGCTATCATTCAAGTTCTAGTTACATGCTACCTAGGTTCTACAGACTGGGGGAAAAGAATGCTATATTTCCTAAATACATTTTTTGACCACAAGCAGTTTCCTAAACAAATGCTCAAATGGCTTTTTATTATATGAATATATATAGCTGAAATACTGCTCTATTCAAGTTATGTTCTAGCTTCTCTTCACAATGCTTCTGCTTGATAAATGGGCCAATAAACACCAAGTCAAATACTCAAGTAAATATATTTTCATTGTTATTGGCAGACATAATTAACTCTGAGAAGAAGAAACAGAATCAATTTGAATGCGGCTTTTGCTCTTCCCATTATTCACATTATAATCTTAATTCCACTTTAAAATCTTTATACACATACACCATCTTGACTATAATTATAAATCAAATTACCTCAACTACAAATTAATGTTGTATGAACTGTGACCCTCATATGCTAGTTTTATTAGGAAGATACAATTACATTATTACCCATGTATATGAGCTGATTAAAAAGCAATGGACATTTATGAGCTCATTATTAATAAGTAATTTCAATAAATGCTTTTAAGCAGTATTAGAGATTTGCTATGTTTTCCCTAGTACAAACAATTAAAATCAACATATTCTTTAAGTATGTATAGATAACAGCACCACATTTCTATTCTCAGGTAAAACAGGCAGCTAACAAAGTATTACAAACAATAATTTGTCTTACAAAGAAAAAATTTCATTTAAAATAAAACATTTACTATCTGCTTCCAGGTCAATATCTTCACCAATCTCAGAAAAAAGCACTTTATACAGAAACTTACATAAGTGACCTTTAAAAAATATTGCTCCATATGCCAAGCTTTAGAGGCATTAGTATATGTCATAAAAGAATGTTCAAGATGAGCTCAAGGATCTGCTTTAATAGAGTTATGTTTTTCTTAGTCAGCTGTTATGGTAGTTATTTGGTTTTATATTATATGTCATAGATAAGTCATGTAACACTCAGCTTCTTCACCTGCAGAAAGGGGATGGTGGCTCCACTCAGAGTCCTTATTAGAACCAATGGAGACTTGGGGAGTATGGGGGCAGTGATGTCTATGTTTGTCCATCTGTCTCCCACCACCCCTCTGTGTGCGTGTGTGCTTGTGTGTGTGTGTGTGTATATGTGTGTATATATGTGCGTGTATGTGTGTAGGTATGTGTGTCTGTCCCCCTATTCTTTGGTTGGCTTCTATTTACCAGTTTTCAAAGTCTCTTAATTCTTTTTCAAGAAAAAGACAGCTACATCACAACACTATTCACACTTTGCCCATCCCACCAGCTTCTGTCACTAGGGAGCTACCTTCTCTTTTACTATAGGAAAAGTAAGATCTGGAGCTCTACTGTGAGATTATTTTCTGGTACACTGTAATATTTGTCCCTCCTACTGGCTATAAAAGTGCTGATTGGCCAGAAGACAGTCAGGAAGTGTGGGCGGGGCTAGCAGACTAAGAAACCTGGAAAAAGGAAGAGCAGGGCAGACACCAGCAGATGAGGAAAGAAGCCAGGATGCTACTCTGAGAAAAGGTACCAAGCCACTTGGCTAATCATGGGTTAGCTTAAGAGTTAATCGTTAGCAAGTAATATTTTTGAACCCTAGATCGATCAGCATAAAATTAATGTAAGTCTTTGTGAGATTATTTGGAGCAAAGCAGCAGCAAGGCTGTGAGAGGGTCCAAACCTCCAGGCTAGGCTGGAAAGGCGAGGCCAAAACTTCATATTACAGAAGTTAATGAATAATAGCCCCCAAATTATGTTTTAAAAGACAGCTGGACTCTTTTAGTTGAAAGGGGAGGGAAGGAAAGGCTGGTTGGTTGGTACTCACAGGAGGAATAAATGTTGGCATTTTACTGCACGGCAGGGTGAATATAGTTAATAGCACACTTAAAAAATTCAAAGATATGTAATATTTTCACCACAAAGACAAGATAAATGTTCACACAAGTGCATCAACCTAGACTTGAGCATTATAAAATATATTTTTTTAAAAACAAAACACATGGAATCCATAAACATGCACAAGTTTTGTTATATGAAGACAGCTCCTTCCTTGTTATATACAACACTTTTACTAGTGAACACACTCACATACAATATCTGCTTAGCAACAGAGACAAAGAGAATAAAGGTGTATGTTCCTCTGAAAGCAAAGTGGACTGCAAGCAATAGTATGTGTTGATACTTAGTAAAGAAATTTTATGTAGTTGTCCAGGGAAGGTTTTGTGATGTATAAGCAAGGTCGGGAAAAGAATGGCAAAGGCTCAACAATTATTTTATTCATGGAAAACTAAAAACATCACAATTGTAAGCTAAATTAATTGAGTAGTAATTTACAAATCTATATTTCAGTTACTTATAAATTCACATTTAATAAGTAGTAAAATGAAAATCTTATAGACAAAAATAGAGTAATTATGTAAACAGACTACCTACGCACACTGCCTCCTCAGTTCATCGTCAGGTGATGAGACACTATTCTTGGACACCCAGGTCCTCCTACCCAGAGTGAGGCCTCCAATGTGGTCTCTCCATCTTCACTATCCCCATCTTTGAGACCAGAGGGCAAAGATTCCCCCATAAAGCACTTTTCTTGTCCCTCTCTGGTCAAATCCAGCAACATTTTCCTCCTACTGTATACATAACCCTCTGCTGGGGTCTAGAGCCCTCCATCAATGTGACTGAGGTGGATCTGCCCCTTCTCTTCTTCCTCTACATCTCTTTGCTTCTCCGAAATTCTACAAATCCTTCTTGAAGTTATCAACCTCCCTTAGTTCTATTTTTTTTTTTAAACCCAGGGCTTTACAAATGCAGGCAAAGGGAGAAATGAGAGCAAAATGGATACTTTTATAGGAGGCATGTCCAAAAATGTGGTAGTGAATGGAAAGCAGAAAGCCTCAACTCGCTGAAATACCATACAATCCATTACATCCACATAGCACACTTAAATTATTAAGCATTTAAAACTAATATGCCATACTAACTACTTATTGAACAATTATTCATTCCTTCAATGGCATTGTGTTCTCTTATAAACATTAACCATCCCACAAAATGGACAATGGATTCATTGTTTAAGGGTTAGCTTCCTTGGGGCCACTTCCTATTAAAAACTAAAGATATGGCCAGATTCAGAACTTTAAATATTAGACAACACAGAACTACAGTATACACTTCTTGAGTTTCCTAGTTGAAGGATGGGTAATCAGGAAAAATTCTCCCCAAAGCCAAGCTCAGATACCTTCTCAAGTAATCATTAGCATGCCCCACGCATCAATACCTTGGATTCCAACTTGATTTTCTCTTCATTCAGGTCCTCTGTTGCTTTCTTAATTTTCTCACGGCATCTGGCAATTTCTGACCTCACTGTAATACACACAGCATCTTTACTCACACTCATCTTGAGTCTCAAGTCCTTCACCTCGGGTAGCAGTTGGTATGTGACTTCTGCAAACTGTTCCTATAGACCTTCCCTCCCTTCCCTTCTCTGGTCCAAACACCCAGCTCCAAAAGACAGAATGCTCCCGAGGGGCAGGGCTACCTGACCTTCTCGCAACACTCTGCGATTCTCCTCGGCCTGATGCTCAGTGAAGATGATGTGCTCAAACAAGGACTCCAGACTCATCCCGGCCTGGCTCCTGCGGACCCTCCGTCCGCCCTTAAATATTTTATAACGGAGTCTGAGGATCCTGGAAAGAACAACAGAGAAGGCTGCTAGGGCTGTCTCTGCCCCACGCCCTGCAGGTTTCCAGCCCTGCTGCTTCTGTGGAGGGCGCAGCCTCTCCCCGGGCCAAGCTTGCCCTCCCCAGCACCCTGTCCGCTCCAGGAACAGGTGCCCACTGTCACGGAACGTGCTTTCCCAAGTCTCGCGAGAACTTAACTACGGGAGCCTGGTGAGGACATTCTACAGTCAATCTGTGCTCTGAAGTTTGGACCCCTTCTAGAGTTCCAAGACAGGAGTATTGGGAAGTGCAAAGTACCGGTGATTCTAAATATAAACTTTTGCAAAGTTTCTCGGAGGTTAGCAAAGACTCCTACAAATGTACAATGTCGTACATTCTGCCTTAATCATTCCTTTGTAATCAGGGCATATCTCTTTTGTCTCCTCCGAAATTAATCATTGCCTTTTGTAATCAAGCTTTGGTAGTATTAACACTACAATATCTGTACAATGTGTGTCAGAGACCAAAGTGGTTGCTAATTAAAGCTTAAATGTGAAAGGCACCTTTGGGGCTTTTGCATGAGATTTTTTTTTAATTAAAAAAAAATATTTTCGGTTTTGGTAGGTCATAATATTGACATTGTAATAAACATTTGACTTTATTCTGAGTATAAAATTGGCACTGGCTAGATTTTAAAAGTAACTTCTAGTTTGAATTTGCTTAAAATTAAGTAAATTAAGGTTAGTGCTAATTTTGTCACATACAATGGGCTTAATTAATATAGCCCATTGATGCCTTAATATAATCAGTCATAAATTCCAACCTATTCTGAATTTCTACCTTAATTTTATTAAGCAATGTATGCATAAAATTTAACATTTAAACTAAGAAAATACACGTTGAAAACTATAATGAAGTAGAAAAGAATTACTCAGGGCTATTCAGAAACAAATACTGACGAAAAACTTTCCAGTCTTCAGGGTAAACCTTCATGCCAAGCATTTTTATTTGCAACCTTGAAATCTCATGCATAATGAGTAACAGTGTTATTTAGTTGCTCATGTGATATTCAACTGCATAATAATTATCGTGCAATTATATAATATAGCACTAACATTATTTATCTGCTAAGTGCTCTGTTTTGAGCACTCTATTTCCAAATGACTTTTGTCATTTCATTCCAACACACTTAAGGACACAGATACAAAATATTCCAATAAAAATGAGTTCAATGAACTATTTAGTTCAGTCATGAGCTGAAATCTTGGTATGTATCAAGTTTTTTAATCAAGACAAGCATCCTGTTTTTGTTACTTAAAGAACCGAGGTAGTAAGGCCTAAGTAACTTGTTCATGGTCTTGTATGACGGCTAGGATATTGACACATCAAGATTCAATTCCTGTGCCTCATGAAGAGGCGTGTTTTGTACATGAAAGTAGACTGAAACCAAGAAATTGGGGATTACAAGCCATAAATTCAGTTCTGGATTCAGCTATAATTTTCTTACTACATCATAAGCATAATGAACTAACCATTTTATTCATAACTCTTCATGAATACATTGTGTAACTCATGATCCTCTGTTATTTGTGTGCGTGTCTATATCTTAGATATTACGAAAAGAAACCAAACTATTCTATCTATTCAAGGAAGATCACACTGATTATGTTTGAACCATTCTTCTCTGAGCACCTGCATGGAGGTTCCTAAACTGTGCCACAGTGACATCAAAGGAAAGGACATCTGCAGATAAACTGTATCTTAACACTGCTCCCCCCAGAGTTATTTCTTGTGGTCTTGCACAGGAGCCATCCTCATGGAACAACTGGCTCAAAACATGATGCTTCTATAGCACTGCAATTTTATTAGCTACATTCAAACTTCATCTGCTTTTTAACATACTCTACTTGTGCTGAAAGTTGACAGAGTGAATTCTGGGAAGCTTCTGGAAGCCTGCCCGCCTGCCTTTCTAATGTACAGAAATTCAAAAGGAGGATAATAGAGAGAAACGCAGGCCATCATCACGCTATGCAGGCCATCGTCATGCTATGCAGGCCATCGTCACGCTATGCAGGCCATCGTCATGCTATGCAGGCCATCGTCATGCTATGCAGGCCATCATCACGCTATGCAGGCCATCATCACGCTATGCAGGCCATCATCACGCTATGCAGTCATCTTTATACCCCAGGGCACTCTAGTACTTTTAAATCTTAGTAGAATCTTTTTACATGTATTACAACTTTAGACTTACTTTAATGTAAGACTGCAATTCAAATTTTACCATTTTCATAATATTGAATTGAAGTAACATCATATTAAGACATTAAAATCTAATGTTATTCATACATTTGTATAGTGTTGAGACTGTTTTCTCTTATAAAAATGTATGCTTATTAAATACCATAGTTTACAGAGCAAGATTGGCATTATTTAAATTTATGCCAAATAAAAATGGTATATGACATGATAAAACTTTGTGGACATACAGTTTTCTGAAAGTGTATCTTCTGAGTCTAAAAGTGGGAAATGATTCATTCAACAACTGTTTAATGAGTTTCTGCTTTTCATTGAACATTCATTCAACAAATATTATTGAACATCTCTTATGTGCCATGTTAGAAAAACAACTAAAAGATTTAATAAAAATCACAGCTACATTAAAAAAAAACAAAAAACATTTTTCTTCCCCTGGATAATTCTAACCTCACTGGAGAATTATTATATTTCTCAGCATTTCTGCAGCAGGATAAACAACTGCTTTCAGATGCTTCAACAGATGTTCCTCAGAAAGAAAGTCAATTATTTGCATTATGACACTCACATATGATTCCCAGACCTAAACTTTCCATCTGTGCTCGTTTCACCGAATTGCCTACCTATGAAACACCAATGAAGATCATTCATTGTGTCTCACCCTTGGTGTTCACTTGTGATCACTTAGCACCTGGGCTATGCCGACATCAACAATTGTTTTGCTAGAAGGCCCTTACATAAGGCGCAATTGCTCTTGTGATTTAAAATGAATCTCTGCTCTTTTCTCAGACTGATGACTTTCCTAAGTTCCAACCCAGGCTTGCAAACACTCACTAGCCCAGGGCATATATATTGCAATGAAAAGGAGGAAATGTACTTCATTTATTTTATGTTTTTCTTAGGGTATCTACCATTAAAAATATATATATTGTGGGTTCAACCAAGTTTAACAACCATTGAGTATCTACTAAATTTGGAACTCTCTCCTGGTTATTAAGAAGGCTACAAAGTGGGAAAGATACCGCTCAGATACCAGCCCTGCCCTCCTGGAGGTCATAATCTATCCAGTGGGAAAGAGGTTACAAAAATAACTCAGAATAATTGCTATAGAATGTATACGAGGTTTCTGACCTGGGACTTTTCAGGCCTAACCTCAAGGTTTAGGACCCACAGACCCACAGACCCACAGTCCCACAGTCCTGCAGTCCCGCAGTCCTGCAGAGACACATAGATATTTTCAATAGTTTTCAGCTGATGGGCCTCAGGCCCAGGCATATCACTTGCTAACTCTGTACCCTTCATCTAACCCATGATTCTTATCCTGTTCAGCCATGCGGCTCAGTACCTTTCTTTAGAGCAGCATAGTTGTCCTCTGCTTCTTCAGGCTTCTCTCTGGCATTCTGTTCTGTGCTTCCTGTTCTCAGAGTTCTCCCAGTCTGGTAGCCCCGCCCACACTTCCTGCCTGCCTTTGGCCAATCAGTGCTTTTTATTAAACCAGTGGAAGGGACAATTATTTACCATGAAACAACACAATACCCCTA
This sequence comes from Phyllotis vaccarum, assembly GCA_033318265.1. NCBI lineage: Eukaryota > Metazoa > Chordata > Mammalia > Rodentia > Cricetidae > Phyllotis > Phyllotis vaccarum. The sequence goes on from JARWLC010000004.1 coordinate 2,784,132, forward strand.
CAATAGAATATTTTCATACCTCTGCTTTTAAAAGTTGATAGATGAGAGATAATATGTCCATTTTCATATATACGATAATGATTTATTTAATATGCCCACATTGGTCTGCAGAGTAAGCTGAACACACTTAGAGGCACTAAGAAGAATACCAGTTTGTATGTTGAATATTGAGTAGCAATTCTGTCTTAGTCCATTTGGGCCACTATCACAAAGTACCATAACCTGGGATTTTATTAAATATACAATATATCACCTGGACAGCTTGTGAACACTGTAAATTTATTATTGACCATTTTCAAAGCAGTGAAATTCAACATTAAGGTGTCTGTGCATTTCGTGTGGGCCCATTTTCTAGTTCATAGACTCCTACTATCTTCACTGTTGCGGGTAGACAGGACTACTAAGCACTACGCAACCTTTTCCATAGGGACACAAATTTCAGTCCCGTGAGCCCTGCCCTCATTGTCAATTGGTTCATCAAATCACCACATCTGGTAGCAGCAGCTTAGGAGTTAGGATCAGACCAGTGAAGTGGAAGGGCACAAGCATTCACACTGTGTGCCAACCACCCTGGAAGCCACTGATGTGAACGAGTCATCATAAGCAACTCGATAACTTGAAGGAAACAATTCTTTGTTGTTTGGATCACTGAGAGAACAGCGCTGGGTAACTCTTCCATAGTCCAGGAACAGGAAGTAACAGAGTCAGGCTGTGCATCTCCATCATCTATGAGCTTCTTTGGGCTCTGAAACCTCAAGAGAAAAGATGTACTGAGTATCTCTTTCATTCAGAGGTAGACATCTCCAAAATTCCTTATTATCAATTAATATTTATGAAGACAATTTCAGATATATAGCCTATATTTTCGTGTGAATTAAAATAAAATATGACTGAAGGAAATGCAGGTATCAGTTGAAGTTGGTGATACATGCCTTTAATCCAGCACTCAGGAAGCAGAGTCAGGCAGAGCTCTGTGAGTTGGAGGTCAGCCCTGGTTAGAGTAAGACTCTGTCCCTTCCTGCCCCCAGAAAAGTTGGTAATGGGCCTTACCTTTAGAATGTAATCCTCTGTGCATCTGATTTGTGAAGCTAGAGCAGAAATCTCTGTGAAGTACTGCATTAGTTTCTCTATAATATTAGCTTCCTATGCATTCTGGAACAGCACCATATTAAAGGTTCTGAAGAATAGAACTGTGTTTTACCAGAGCTGGGGTGTGTGTAGGGGGTGCAGATCAGAATGAGGTGACATCATCATGCTGAGACTCCCATCTTTCCCTCTGGTGTCATTTGTAAATCCCCCCCCCCCGTGTGCCTTTCTCTTCCCTCTTTTCTCCTTTGAAGGACACCAGTCATCTTACGTAAGAGGACTACAGCTCACCAATATGACCTCATCTTAGCTAATTATGCTGCAAACGTCTCTGTTTCAAATACAGTCCCATGCTGCAGTACTGGAGGAGATGACTTCAACACGTGTCTTGAGAGGACACTCCACCCAGAATAAATCCAACAAGTCAAGCTTTTTATGTTGTAGTTGTTGTTTTTACAAATGAAACAGATGTTTCAATGTTAGAGTCAGAGCACTTTAGTGGTTTAAAGGGAATTTAGAAATATATTAAACAGGGATGGAGAGTGTGCACTGGGACTCACGTCTGGTTCCTAGCACCCACACTGGGTGGCTCAGACCCACCTATAATGCCAACTAAAAGGGAATACAGCACCGTTGGTCTCCATGGCCACCTGTACTTATGTGCATATCCGTGCATACACATACTCATAATTAAGTAACAAATAAAAGGAAACCTTTAAAAATAATTTTTAAAATCTTAGAACATCTTTTCTCTTTCCACTGTCCTTGAAGGGTATCTCTGTGAAGCTCTGGGAGTCCTTAAACTCACTCTGTAGACCAGGCTACTCTTAGAGCCACCTGCCTTTGTCTTCGGAGTACTGGGATTAAAAATATACTACAGTTAAATTTGAACTTACAGTCACACCAGACAAGTGCTCTTCCAGTGAGGCATATCCCCAAACAGTCAATTCTGTTTGCTTTTTCAAGACAGGGTTTCTCTGTGTAGCCCTGGCAGTCCTGGAACTCACTCTGTAGACCAAACTGGCCTCAAACTCAGATCTGCCTGCTTTTGCCTCTGTGTTGGCACTAAAGGTATGTACCACTACCTTGTGCCAAATATTCTGTTCTTAATCACTGACTTAATGATTAAAGGTCAAAGTCTTTGGGGGGAAAAAATCTGTAGCATGGCTGGAGAAAGGGAGTTTTATGTCATCAGAACCAAGACTCCAGCACAAAGACCTCAAAGGTGGGTACCCATTGCCACAAGAGCAGCCTCTCAGGTCCAGGAAACAAAAAAAATGAGACTTGGAAATCATATTATCCACCATATGCAGTTAATTTGCTTATCTAATAAATACTTACTGGGTAGGTACTATCAGGCAAACAGGATAGTGCTGTGATAAAGTTGAATCAAACAAGGAGTTTGCAATGAGTATGTATCAAGTTGTAGTTTCCATGACAACAAAATTCAGTGGTTTGAGATTAAATAAATGAATAAAAGAAAATTAAAGAGTTTTTTTTCTTGTTCCTAATTCCTTGTTTAAATTATTAATGTAGGACTTGGGGTATGGCTCAAAGGGTAAAGGCATTTGCCTCCAAGCCTGATGACCTGAGTTCCAGCCCAAGAACTCCCAAGACAGAAGGAGAGCTTTCCTCTGACTCTCACACTCTGGCTGTGGTCTGACCCTGTGGGGGTGTACACACACACACACACACACACACGCACGCATACACACACATACATGTACACACAGAGAGATACATACATATATACATATACTCACACAATGCATATATACATATACACATACATACATATATACATATACACACATACACACACACATATACACAAACATACACATACACACACAGATACATACATATATACATACATACACACTCATACACACACACATACATATGTACATATACACACATATACACCTACACACACAGACACATACATATATACATATACACACATACACGTACACACACAGACACATGCATATATACATATACACACATACATGTACACGCACAGACACATACATATATACATATACACACATATACACGTATACACACAGACACATATATACATATACACACACATACATATATACATATACACACACACACAGGCACACACAAGGCACACAACACAAACATACACACGCATACACACACATACATATATACATATACTCACACATACACACGTGCATACACACATACATATATATATACACACACATACACACATACATATATACATACTCACACATACACACACATACACACCACTAGTTTAAAAAGGTTATAAAAAGATTTTTAGCATAACCTTTTCTGATCTAAAATATCCTCATTAAGCTTTCTGGGGACAGTGTGTCACAGCACACATGTGAATGACAGAGGATAATGTTGGGTTTTGTTCCTCCTTCTGGCATGTGGGTCCCAGGGATGAAACTCAGGTCATCATAGGCATCAAGTGCCCGTCATGACTGACCCATCTCCCTGGCTTTGAACAACTGACTCTTAATTATTGAATGAGTCTAGGTTTAAACCATATGTTGCACTTTTATCTACATTGTTATTGAAATTTCTATGAGTGATGATTTTTTATTAATTTAACTAAGCAGTGACTAGGAAGTTAAGATAAATTTTAGTATTGCTATTACTTACTCTGAATGTTTCACAATGACACTGGAACATATTTTTTAAAAATCCAGTGTACATATTTACCTATCACAAATAGATGGGATGAGCTCTAAATTCTATTTATTCTTAGACACTTTGCTAAGTTGCTCGTTTATCAGGATGAAATTACTTTATGCTTTCAATGGTTAAAATGACCTTATTGGCCTTACTACAATCATGTTACATTATATAATCCAGACACTGCCATTATTTCCTTCTACGATGCTAGAGACAGCTCAAAATGTTTTATCATAGTGTACATGGCTCATAAACCTTATCTTTTATTTGACATTGCAGGCTGTTGATAATAGAATATCAAAAACTCTTGGAGAGCGCTAAAGGAAATAATTAGTTCACATTTAAATAAATAAGCACACAAACACAACCTATCTAAATCTAAGATGACCACAAGTATCCCACAGTTAATTGAATGGGATGAAAATAAATTAAGGGAATTTAATGTCTAAGACATGAATGGAAATATTGCAAAAATGTTAGAATGACAGTGGAGATCCAGGTCGTCTTCATCTGGCATTTACAGTTCTGCTTATGAAATGTGTATATACGTGTGTTTTCAGACCTGTTTGCTATTCTAACCTCTAACCTTAGCATTTCAAGGCCATATCCAGTTTACAGCAGAAACCATCTAAGACCCCACTTCATGGTTTAACCCCCGGTGACTATATCCGAGGACTGTGCTTACAGGATCCAAATACTCATAAAAGAGATTCATAGTGATTATCTTAGAAGAAATTAATAAAACCTGAGAGAACTTGTCAGAAAAACGTCCTGAAGACGATTTTATTTCAATAATTGTTGTATTTTAAATACTTTCATTTTCTTTTGTGACATCCTTTATATCTTACTTACAGATGTTATTACTCATAAAATATGATATTCTGTCCATGACGCTGTAACTGTAAAAGAAACAATATTCTCATCTAGGCACTGATATGGAGCTTTAAATCTCTTGCTTCAGTGTAAGCTGATTACCATAGAGGTCACAAAACAGGTTTTCACTTTCTTTAAGTACTGCTGTGATATTTTATGTAACTGACCAAATACCTTTTCTTTCCTTTATTCTGAACCAGAATTTGATTGGCAGATTATTTGGAAGGTTTACAAGATGGACTAGCTCTTGTATGCCTTGAGAAGTGTCATTACAGTCTTTGGGTGCATCCATGAAGGTTGACTGCAGTCATTATTCAGCAAATATTTATTGGGGACCTAGTGTGATAAACTGTATGGCACAGCAGTGAGAAAAACAATTATCTTTCTACACTAACCAATTCCATGGGGGCAAGAAGAAAGAGAACACACACACCCACTCATTCAATGCAAACACAGTACATGTAGGTGTGTGGAACATGTTAATGTGGGGTAGGCACTTGAGAATATCCTCCAGAAGTTATTCAGGCTGGGCAGGCTGCTGAATGGAGAAAAAGGCAGTGGGGTTTGTTAAAGGAAGGATTTGAGCAAGGTACTAGGTCTAGAAGACAATGTAAGGGTTTTGCATGTTATTCAGAATTTGGTGGCAGATTCTAAAGGCTTATGTAGAGAAATGATTGCATTTTAAGATGAAAAAAATAACAAAAACTTCTGCTTCCGAGGTGAAATATCAGTTTGGACTCATTGACACACATTGACCAAGGTCTGAGGTTCCCATTGGCTGAAAACAATCTGTGTAGCCCTGAGAACGTTATTGACTCGTTCTACTCACCTGTTTTCAAATGGGAATCAAAGATGCAGAGTAAATGGAGGGAGGCAACAGGACAAAGGAAAAGGAAGTACAGACACAATACTTCCAAATGGAAATTTCAGATTGCGATGGACACAGGCAGGAACTGTACAATTTATTAAAACCATTGCCTTACTTAAAGGTTAATATGAAGACATCAAGGTAGAAAAAAAAAAGTCAGCATCAAAGCCAGGATTCTCCATATCCCTTAAATTTAGTTGCATGCAAGCCCGTATAGCATAGAAATTCACCTGGGCATTGTACATAATTGCTGCCCGATCTCCCCAGTGCCAGCATATAACTTCTGCTGTCCCACCTCAAGAGCCATGCATATCTACCCGCATCTGATTCTGTAACCTGTTAAAACCTGGTTTAGCAAAATCAGTTGGGATCCTTCTCTGTCAGTTCTAATGGCTTAGCACCTGATGCAAGGTGTTGACATTTTATAGACGCTATAACAAATCATCACAAACTTAAATGTCCTTACCAAGACAAGGTCACAATGTGCTGTGTGACACTGCACGCGGGCCCTGAAGTCTGACAGGTCTGTTTCAGTGAACAAATGTGCTTACAGTACTTCCAGGGACTTTGGGAGATGATAACATTTTCTTGCTGTGTCCAGTTTGTACAGTCAGCCCATGTTCATTGATTTCTGGTTCCTTCTTTGGGGACAGCAAAGAAATCCTTAAAATTCTCAACTATCTCATGGCTCCCTTGCATGTGCCCTATAACTCAGCACAATCACATCCTCAAAATCCCTTTGGCTATCCCTGATGTTTGGGGATTGAGTTATAGATACCCTTAAGGGCACTACTCTCTTTTTGTGGTGCTTATATATTAAACCATCACACTTTGGTTCATGCAGTAAGATAGAGTGCACATAAAAACATGTCACAATCAAAAGAGGAAACTATGCAATAAAAGACTATCAGCAACATAGGAAAACCTAAACATAGACCCGGATCTCAAGAGCTTTCTGGAGTACCGAAGACTTTGGATTATCCCCTCCTGGTTAGTAGATACCTATACAAAATACTAAGAAAATAAAAGGTAAAAGTTGAGGGGGGAAAGGGGGAAGGTTGTCTGTCTCACTGCCAAGATCCAGCTGTCTTACTAGGGCTCAGAAGAGGATCAAGACGAGGAAGGGGCCCTGAGATTGACAGGTGCCCACCAGGAAAGAGAGTTGGAAGAAGGACAATCTGAACGCAGGCAACAATTCAATGCCCATGGGATGACCAAAGAAGTTTGGAGAAATGTTAAGATACATAGAGATAGGCAATCTAGTGTACTTTATCTCCTCTTGGGAGGCAGGGGCCATATCTAATGGATCTTTGTATATCAGACAGCGACTCATAGATAAAGGAAGTAAGGGTCCTGAAATAAAACCAGCAGATGCAGTCCAGTGCTAGGCTGGACTCATGGCTTTTAGGCATCCCCACTGACTGCAGCTTCCAGAAGGGTCAGGCAAGCAGCATGTGCTTAATGATAACCATTTGGTGTTCAATGAATAAAAGGAATGGATACATGTACACATTAGTAGACACAACAGTTTTTACTAAAAACAACCAACATTTGAATATTTGTTTTAATAACAAGGCGGGAAATCAATACTCTACTCAGCATATTGGCATCTTGATATACCCTATCTAAGCCTCCATGATAGAATGACTTTAAAGGCCCATATTCAGATCTATAAATAGAGTTGCAAAATACACTAAATAAAAATATGCCATGTTCCATTAAACTTAAATATCTGACAAACAGCAAATAATTTTTCAATGTATATATCAAATATAGCACAGCAATAAATCTTTAAAGTTACATTGCACTTTAGGTAAATTATGACTTTGCAAAGATATCCTATTTTTACAGATGGAATTGCTTAGGAGAATAAGAAAAGTACTTTCCCAAGATAAATATGCTCAAAATGGAGCTAGGGAATGGTAAAGACCATTGGTGTTGTGCAGGCTTCATTAAGCACACAGTTTTCTTTCTAGGTCCCAGGGCCACAGAGAAGAGCGAAGTGTGTATCTCCTTATGTTTTCTGTGGAGCTGTCACCAAGCAGTAATCAGTAAGGACAAATCACAAAGGACAGTCATGAGACTGGCAAGAGCTGCCATATCCACACTACCTGACTCTGGCCTTAGACAAGACCTGGTGTTGTTATAGGCTCATTTGCACCTAATCCCAAGAATTTTTACTGATGTTTCCTCCCAACCCCCAATAGGCATTTATATGCTACCTGCCTGAAAATACCAGATGGTGCTTGGGAACAAAGCAGACCTGTTGCCATGGAAATGAGATGCTATCCCAGTTCCATGCAGCTGCCATTTTTTTCCCCTGACCTTTCACTGAGGTTTTATGACTGGAATAAGTACTGATAAGATAGGCAGATTCTCCCCACCCCCAACGCACTCATAACACCAGCGCTGGAATACACCCAGAACTCTCAGGTTCCTAAAACAATGGGGAAATGACTTGATTTCCAGCTCTGCTAATCAGAGCATGAGAGGTAAACTCATCCTTTGACATCATCTCTTCCCTTAAACAGCAATGATGCATCTGTTCTGTCCCTGAATTAGACAATTCTTTGTTGCAGGGAAGCCTCAGCTTGGACATTCCTGGAAGTGCAAAGTAAGTGTGTGTAATCACTGCAATGTTTTTGCCTAGTGGGGAGTGACCCTGCCACTCCCTCAGTTCCCCTCAGGAGACAGCAGAATGCTGAGCACTCAGGAGGAAGGTGATGAATTCTTGTGCCTTAAGGTCCTATTTTGAAGGATGCAGTTGTTGATCACAAGCCCTCACTTGTGCCTTACTTCTACTGGCAGCTATGGGAGCATGGCTGTTGGGAAGGTCCTCAGGGCAGATGGAAAGAGGGGTCATACCACTGGGACCAGATTAGGTCTTAGTGCCTTGAAGCCATGGCTTAAAAAAGTTGTATTGGCAACAAAGAGGTGTTAGTGCTGAAGCTTGGGGGCAGTGGTTTCTGCTTCCACAGAGTCACAAATCCATTTTTACTTTAAGTAACATACACAAAACTTTGTTATTTGAGAGGTCAGAAATCCAATCTCACCAGGTCGCCTGGATAGCTCAGGGGTTGAGGATGCGGCTCATGGGTAGAGTGTACGGACAGCATGCGTGAGGTCCTGGATGTAATCTTCAGTACATGAAGAAATTAAGGAAAATGGAGAGGGGGGAAGGAGGAGGGAGGGGGGATGGAAAGAGAGAGGAAGAAGTAGGAAAAGAGGGAGAGAGAAAGAGAAGGATAAGTATCCAAGTCTGCTTGTTCCTTGTGGAACAGGATCTGTCTTTCCCGCTTCACAGCCCAATCTATGTTTGGTGCCATATTTGCAGTCAATCAGATATCTTTTTTCCCACTGTTACTTTATTCTCTTCCCTGTCTTCCTCTTATGAGAACAGTTTGCTCACATTTAGGGTCCTCTAAGGTATTTCAGAACGATATCCCCATTTCAGAATGTAGCAGGACTTTCTTTGGACAACCAGCCTCCAAATAATGACATAGAGACTTATTAATTATGAAAACGTGGCCTTAGCTTGAGCTTGTCTCCAACTAGCTCATAAAATAATTAACATGTTTCTATTAATTTTTGCCACGTGACTCTTTACCTCTCCTCAGTACTATGTAACCGACTTCCTCCATGTCTTGTTGGCAAAATCCGAAACTAAATCCATCCTGTGTTCTCTCTGCCCAGAAGTCTCACTTAACCTTTCCTGTGCAGCTATTGGCCATTCAGATTTTTATTAAACAAATCACAATGACATATCTTCACTCAGTGTAAGCAAATATCTAGAAACACCAGAGCCCTTAATCATATCTGTAACTTCCCTTTTGCTGTGTAAGGTGGCGGGCCACCCACGGATTCCAAGGATTAAAAGAGTGTTGTGAGAAGTCATTTTTCATTCATTTCTAACCCTAGATTCTTAAGATCTATAACTCTGTACAAGAACAAAGATAACTAGTTAGTGCATGGGATTTAGCCTGTTAGGATGTATAGGTAGTCCTGAGTTTCCTGTTTGTAAAAAAAAAAAAAAAACACCACCACCAACAACAAACAACCCCTAAGCTTATATAGTAAAGATTTGGTATCATGGCGAAGGTCAAAGTTAACATGAGGAAGGAGGTTGAGGTATTTGTTCAGAAGCTTGGAAGGTTGCCCCACAGTCTCACACTCCCACAGAAGAGAGGATTGTACAAAGCCAATGACAGGGCCTGACAATGCATCCAGTAAATGATGAAGATTCCCAAATAGCTTCCTCCCCGGCCCTTCAGTCTGAGTCTGCCTTCAGTCAGTATTTCTTTTCACTAACTGTCTCAGAGCATCCCTTGCCTTTGCAGATGCTTCAGGCTCCCATAGCTCTGAAAGTTGCCTATTTCCTACTTCAAGAAAAATGGCTGTGGGCCGGGTGGGGGGGTACCATATAGTGTCTTTAGAAAAACTGTAAATATTTCATCGTTTCTTACTAAGCATACATTATTAACTCCGTAATGTAAATATTTTATGCCCTGCAACTGGCAATTTTGGAATATATTGGTATGTTTGGAGAATTGTGGTTCAGTTAAAAACCCTACCCTGTACACCCAGCTCATATTTAAGTTACACAACTCTTTAAAAAGCATTTAACTCTCAGAATTAAGAGAGTAATCAGATCTACTTTTTTAAAGTAGCCTTAAGGACTAAATTCAAAACCTGAGACAGCACATTTGTGCGAGATGAGAAAATTTAAGGTGCTGTAATCAGTCTGATCTTTGCCTTCAGATGAATGACAGCATGATATAGTTACAAACGCTCACATGTTTCATCCAGAGCACAGAAGGGGCAGATACACCCAAACCAGGCTTATAAGAATACCAGAATCTGGTTGAGAGTAGAATCTGAGTTTTATCACACACAAAAAGACAGGGGAAAAAAAATCTTCCCATTTTAGGATAAGTATTTGGTATTGTACACTGGATGAGAAAACTTTTCCAATAAATAAAATGATTCCATACCAGAACATTTTAACTAGGTTTTCAGATATAGACCTAAATTGTTTGGAGCTTTTTTTTCTGTTTTAATTCCAGTGACTCTTCAATATAGAGGTCATAGAAGCTACCATCATTCTGAATTACAGCCCATTTCAGAGTTGGCTGTAATCCAGGAGGTTGCATTATTCCAAATTGCCTGTCAAAAACCGTCAAAACACTGCCATTATCAAAAAGCAGTTCTTTAAATAATTTTCTCACTTTCCCCTAAAACGTTACCAGCATTGAGCCCCGATAGCATCCCTTATAGGCACAGAGAGTGAAAACCTTTCAAATAAGAAGTAGCAAAAAAAAAAAAAAAAAATCTAGATACACAACAATAATATACAAAATTCTAGGGAGAAAATTAAGACCAATCCGTAGATTCTGTTTTTCCATGAAGTGATACCATTGCTAATCTACGTGTGGAGCAGTAACCAAAGAAAGAAGAAACTGTGGCTATAAACAGTATGACTCCTCTGTGTTTAAAAATTCAGAAAGAGGCACTAGGGACGGTGATTCAGTTGGCAAAGACCTTGCCTTGACAGCGTAAGGACCCCAGTCAAATCCCTGGAACTCGTATTTTAAAAAGAGCTTCAGGTGCAATGCCTGCAAAGTCTGCCATAAACACAGGCAGGTTCCTGGGCTTCACTGGCTAGCCTAGTCTTGAGGAGTTCCAGGATAGAAAGAGAAATGTTCCCTCCCCCCAAAGTGACCAGAACCTGAGAAACAGCAGCTGAGTCCTCTTCTGGTCTTGACTTGCACCTGAGCATTCACACTGAAGCCGCACATACATGAATGAATATGTAATGACATGCACACATGTGAAAAAACTTCAACAGCTAAGTGATCCCTCTTCAGTTCAGACAAGCTTCAATTCTCTCTCGTTTCATATTCAATTTATAATGAAAAATAGTGTTTTATGAAGTATTGGGTTCTCTTCCTTTATATTCATAACTGACAACTGCCTGATTTATCCAAAAGTTCCCCAAAGATTCGAATCTTAATCTCCTCGTCTATAGCCCTAGCCTTATTAATGTATATTTGACAAATAAAAACAGTGTATATAATGGGAGCATAATGGTTTATGTGTGTACATCATATAATGATTACCACAGCAAGCTAATTGACATAGCTCCCATGCCAGTGTTTTTTTTTTTTTTTCTTTTTGTGCTAAGAAGACTTGAAATTACCTTCTCAACATGGAAGTCTATGGTGTGGTGTTGTACTTCCATGTACTACATAACTGACATGTGATACTCTTTGACCTAAAGCTCCCATGTTTACACTCTGTCCCCTCTGACCACCATTCTACTATTTTCTAACTGTTTCGAGTCCACACATATTTTCTGTCTCAGGTTTATTTAATTCATAATTTCCTCCCTGCTCCTGCATATCGACACAAATGGTGATTCATTTCTCTCTCACTATAAACTTGGGCTCTCAGATAAGGTTAGGCCGGCTGGCCAGTGATCCCCAGTGATCCTCCTGTCTCTGCCTCCTTGGTGCTAAGATTTAAAATGTGCCACTATGCATAACATTTCCACAGGTTTTGGTGGCTCGACCTAGATCCTTACACCTGCCTGGCAAGACTTTTGTTAGCAGGGCTAGCTCCTCAGGCCTGTTTTCATGTCTCCATTACTGTGAATATATGTCAATGATACAGGCATTGTGGAAGGAAGCATGGCCATTCTTCAATAAATTAAAAACGTAAGCACAAATGTTCAGCCACGACTGGTGTGTCCAAAAGGAAGCATCCTCTTTAACAGATGGTCTCACTCCTTTCTCACTGTAAACACATGATCCTGCTCCTTTACTTGGAAATCCCTCCATCATCATTCTCTCTCACTTGGTACTCAGCTCCAGAATTCTACCGTGTTAGAAAAACCTCCCCAGTAGCACAGATGTCCCAGATGCTTACATCTTTTTAGGTATAGAAACTTATGGTAAGACTTCCATTCTAACAAAGAATTTCAGCAACTACTTCACTGAAGACCATTTATCTTTCAAAGAGTGTGAGATGACAAAATATTTTAGAGAGACTGCACTTATTTTGAGACATTGCAATTCAAGCAACGAATTAGGAAATCAGGAGAGTAATTCAGTCCCACAATCGCTGTGACAGTCTTATTTGTCAACAACTCGTTTTCAGAAGAAAATGGAACTCAAAATGCACAGCTTCCCAATTCAGACAAAGAGACACGAAGAAATAGTTCTTTAAACGACCAGTAGTATATTGCAGGGAAAATGTAATGTGCAGGTGAATTCCTTTAGCAGAAAGACAATGCTTTGAACAAATGTAGCATAAAGATATTTCTAAATGAATGTGCAATTTCTGAAGATGCGGTAATATATGGAAGGGTGCTTGATCTCATTAGCAAGCAGCTCAAACTCCTCAACTACCATAAAACACAAATCACAATCAGCACATTCTCCAGAGCCGTATATCTGCCTGACCCGACTTCTGCTCTGCAGTTAAGAATTTCGTTTTATTCCACACAAAAAAGTTCTCGTCACCCCTAAATTATGCAAGAAAAGCTCCAAGAAGTTCACACTCTTGTCTAGTTTTCACATTGCATGTTAGTGTGTGTTCTACTGCGGTCTCTAGAGCTTGGGAAATGAGTCTTTAAAAATCATTGACAAGATATAATTAACTCTTTATGATGAAGACAACCCCAAGGCCTTCCTGTAGAGGATGAAGAATTCCAGGAAGCCTCCCTCGGACAACTCATGAGGGAGAAATGTTTTGTACTTTATCTTCCTGTGGTTTAAGACATGTTAGCCTAATGTTTGCGAATTTTAGAAAGATTATGTCTTTAAAGAAGTGACTTCAGGGCTGCAGACTAAGAAACCCTCACACATCTTCAAGGTTTTCCCATGCCTTCTTCCTAGAACACAAGGATAATTCCATAAAGAAATCCGGGGAGGAGACTGAATCATCTCAGCACCTCTGGGAGATGTGTGATATGCATCGGCTTATTAAAAGTTCTGGAATGTTAAACAGTAACAAAATCCGGTTCCTTTAAGTTAATACTATATTCCCAGTTTATTAGGCCAAGAAGCTCTTTCCTCTTATGAGGTGTATTTAGCTATGTTAGAGTCAACAATGTTCAGGAAAATACAATTTGTGGCTTAAGCCCTAGTATAGATTTGTTTAGACAGCTATGGAGCTCTTGCTAACAGGCCATTCAGTTTCCCTCTAGTCAAGATCACTGAAGAATGTGATCATGGTCTAGATTAGCATTCTGAGAAACCAAGAGTCATTTTGTGGAACACGGTATGAGTGTCATATTTATAGATTAAAAACCTGAGGCTTTGGTGTACAGAGTGACAAAGTTGGTCTTAGACTCAAAAGTCCCTAATTTTGATTTTTTTTTTTTTTAATCTAAGAGGAAAGTACACAGTTTCTTTGTTCATTGGGAAAAAGTTATATGAAAATTCAGGGTAGGCAGAGTCAAAGGCCATAGGCAATTTTGACTCAAGAAATCAGTGTTTAATTAAGTGTGTAAAAGGAATGGATTTCTGTTTATTGTGGATAGACCCGTTTGCTTGATCTCACAAGATCTAATATCTAGTATGGCTTTTTGGTTTTTCTTTAAGTACCATTCCTTCAGTTTTCATGATGCTGGGAACTATAAAATGGTCCGTTATTCCAGCTTGATACTATTCTTTTTCTACAATATTGTGCCGAGGTGTTGCTCAGAATGAGGACTGCATTTTGTTCAGCTCGTCTGTGCATTGTGGTCAGCATTCACTGGGAGGCATATACAGGTACAGCTGAAAGTAAGTTCAAATGGCAGGAGAGTAGGACAATCATGTGAATTGTCTCCCATATGAGAGAGAGTGAAATCCTCTCTCCCAAATATTAGTTTTTAATTTTATACTTAATATTGAAATATGTAACTATAAAAATAAGATACAATAAAATTTAGACACTATACAGACCACTATAAATTCAGTCCTTATTTCTCTTTCCACATAGATTTTTTTTATTGAACAATATTTTAGCTCAATTGTAAAAAATGAAAAGAAAGAAAGAATCCATTTGAAAGTCAAAATCCCAACAGGCAGGTATATATTTTAAAGAGATGCAGTACTGAATTATATATTTTCTTAAACATAACCTAAAGGTAATGTTTATATTACTTTTAAACCATAGCAACTCGGAGCACATCAGTTAGTTTTCTAATACCAAATGGTCAGCTTTGAAAACACACGTACAAGTAACATTATGCGTATTGCTCAGTTTGCTATTATGTATTTAGGAAACTGTGTGTGCACACATATAAACATACACATATATCTACATACATGTGTGTGAGAACAATTAATGAAAAAGGAGACCATGAATTTGAAAGAGACCAATGAAGAGTACATGGGAGGCTTTGGAGGGAGGAAAGGAAAGAAGTAAATGAAGCAATTATATTATCCTCTCAAAAATAAAAGAAATAACTTTTTGGAAGTGCTCACTTTAGCAGCACACACACTGAAACGGAAATGATACAGAGAAGAGAAGCATGGCCCCACGCAAGGATAACACGGTGTTCTAAACAAATGCAGCTTATGCAGATCCATTATGAAAGGGGGAAACATGATTCCAGTGCTATGCCTGCTACCACCACACTCCCCGCCAGATGACTGTGGACTACTAACCCTCTGAAACTGTAGGCAAGCCCCCAATTAAACGCTTTCTTTTCAAAGTTGTCTTGATCCAATAAAACAGTAACTGAGACATACATACAAGTTTGGGGCTACCTGGGAACGCATGAGAAAAAAAAAAGAGAATAAAAAGGTAATAGACAAAATTCCACCTTGAATAAGAGAACGGTTGTGCCGTACATTGGGCTCATTGGAGGCATCGCACACTTTACTCCTCCTTACAAACACTTGTGATGTTAGATGTTTAGAGTTTTCTAAGAAAGGAGTCCAACATTCTTCTTTTTCCTTTCAGCAAATAATAGGAGAGCTTAAAGCACTAAATGTCATTCCTTCCGTGGTATCTAACATGAATCAGTGCCATGAATATGATCATGACCATATCAATGCCAGCATTTGTGTGACGGTTTAAACAAGAAATATTCTCCATAAGCTTATATATTTTGGAGATGGGGGTTACAGAACCTATAGAAGATGGAAACCTGCTGGAGGAAGTCCTACACGGGGGCGGGCTTGGAAGGTCTACAGTTGGCCTCACTGTCTTCCTCTCCTGCTTCCTGCCCCCATGACCTCTCCACCATGATGGATTCTGTCCCTCTGGAACTGTAAGCTAGAGGATTGTTCTGTTGCTGTCAAGACCCTTTTTAGTAATGCCTTTTACACACACATACAAACAAACACACAAAAACTCACACATACACACACAAACACACATAAACTCACACATACACACACAAACATACACAAACTCACACATACACAATCACACACACACATACACACACACCACATACATACACAAACACACATACACACATCACATATATACACACACACACCACATACATACACAAACACACATACACACATCACATACACACACACACCACATACATACACAAACACACATACACACATCACATATATACACACACACTACATACATACACACACATACACACAAACACACACACATATACATACACACACACACACACACACACACAAAACCTACACTAACTTTATTATCTTGTTTTAAAACTGAGCATTAAGGACATGAAGAAACATTCTCAGAATTGAATAGCTCATAAATGATGCTATTAAAACTCAAACTAAGGTCCACCTAATTTCTGTTCAATTGTGACACATTTTGTGGGCTTAAGCTCTCTACAGGCATCTTTACCCATCTTATTTTCACATAAGCTCATGATACCTCTCCTTGCAAGGCAAAATTTTAATGCTGTTTAATCCTAAAAGGGAGTGCTGAATGCTGAGATCTATCAGACATTTGGGGAGATGGCTTAATGGAAAAAGGGCAAGAGAGTCGATTCCTGGAACTGTACTTGATTCCGATTTTGGTATTAGAAATTTCTCAAAAAAAATTTGAATAACTATCATGTCTTACTACAGGCATTTATTAAAATCTCTCACAAAGCAGTAAATGCGTCTGTACTTACAGCTCTTGCTCAATAGACTGGCTCAAGCAAAAGCCAGAGGGAAGTCAGGGGAGTGGGCTGCATGTGAGACAAGCAAAGAAAGATTTTCTGTTTCCTCTCTTATAAAATCTGCTTTTTCCCAGATGAATTCAGGTGTGTGCTTTTTCTCTCTCCTGCCTAAAAAATAAATAAATAAAATTTCCATCACTTAACCTTGTGTGATCTCTGGAATCAAGACTATTTTCTCTTACAAAAATGTAGCGATCGCCAAATTTCCACAGCCAGGAGGAAGGGAAAGATTGAGACAATTTTCTCAATAATTGCTTCAATCCTCTCCCTACTGCTGGCCTTGGAAGCATGGCCAGCAACGGTTAGAGCGTTCTGTTGATCGCTTCCTTACAAACAGTTGTGACGTTCTAAATACTGCTTCCTCTGTCTGAAATGCCGTTCTTCCTGGTACTGCCCTCCTCCTCTTTAGTCAAATTCCGTCCCTTCAGAAACCCACACCGATGGCCCCTCTGCTTTCCAGAATACTGCCCAGGCTCTGGCTCTATCCCCAGCAGGTGAAGCCCCCTTCATGTTCACACCCAGCAAGTCTCAGATTCTACTCATGTCAGTTGCTTTGTGGCTCTTAGCTCAGCCCGAAGTGTGGGTTCCCATAAAGTGACGTGAGCCAACCAATCCTGATTTCACATAGTGTGTTCTGCGGTTATGTGTCTGTCTGTTTCTTACGTCTGCGTAGTAGAATATCTACTTTGGGGCATGCTTCCTTATCCTTTTGTGCTCACCCTGTTAAGCAAGTGATAATCCAATTCCCATGAGACTGGTCATGCCCTGAGCACACCAGAAAATTCCATCTCACTGGGTACTATGATTGGCCAAAGTTGGATCAGTGAGTATGCTGTTTTGGATTTGATTGGATTAGGGGTAGCAGGTGGAGAGAGACAGGCATAGAAACAGACAAAGATGGACTGCTTCCTTGTGAAGTCCTAAATGCAGAGCCATGAAGGTTTGTTTATGAGTCTGGCTAATGAAGGAACAAAGTTGAGAATAAGTGTAGATAGGACCAATGCAGGTAGAGAGCACTTATGACCATGTGTGGGCCTGTGGTCTCAATGACTGCTCTGGTGTTCTGAGTCTGAGCAAAGGCATCAATTAAGAAAAAACAAAACAAAACAAAACAAAAAAACCAAAAAAAAGTTGCAAGAATATTTTAATTTGTTAATTCTTAATGGGAATACTTGGGGGGAGGATCTTCCCCCAGGCCTGTATCTTGACCATCAGAGGTCCTCCATATGGTTTCAGACAGCTTGGGAATAGATCCATCACAGAAGATGTATAGCTGAGAGATGGAGGATGGAGAGAAACTGACAGATTCAAAGTGACATCACTTGAAACTCCCATTTCCAGCTTGATTTGAACTTTCCAGTAATCCAAGACAATAAATTATCTTTTTGGCTTCCACAAGTTTGAGTTTGGTTTATGTCACTAGCAACTGAAAGGGATCCAACTAATAGATTTTTCTAACACACGAATGTACTTTCCATTTCCAAGTTAGAGGAAAAAAAAAAATTTCAAGTGTAAGACCATGGTCTTAGTTTGGAAGCTATGAAACCATTACTTTTGGGAGGATATTATAGAACAGTAATTTGGAAGGGATGGGCCTGCTGTAAGAGCTCATACGCCATTAAAGCAAATGGCTCACTCTTAAATCCAAAGTGAAACCTTGATATACATAAATGCATTC